>JANHMN010000003.1:63931950-64047115 GCA_030674055.1 Rhabdomys pumilio
TCTCTCTCTCTCTCTCTCTCTCTCTCTCTCTCTCTCTCTCTCTCTCTCTCCTCTCTCTAGTCAATTGCATTTTCTTATTAGGATCAGCATATCAATTTCACTAAAACTAAAAAACTATACTAAAGCTTTTATTGGGAATTTGAATTTGTTGTAGTAAACATGAATGTTACATTTGATGTTTCTCTTCTGAGCTCCCTCTTTGAATAATATTTCCCTGATTTTTAATAAATGAAAATCAATTACCAACTGATTTCTGAAATACTGGTTACTCCTGACACTAATTTTTCTTATGCTTATGTAGCCTCCAATGTTTTTAAAATGATGTGACTATTGTGAAGGGCATTCTTTCCCAAATTTCTTTCTCAATCTGTTTATTATTTATATGAAGAAAGGCTACTGATTTGTTTGAGTTAATTTTATACCCTGCCACTTAGCTGAAATTGTTTATCAGCTGTAGTAGCTCTCTGGTGGAATTTTGGGGGTTCTTATGTATGTTATCATATCATCTACAAATAGTGATACTTTGACTTTTTCCTTTCCAATTTGTATTCCATTGATATCCTTTTGTTGTTTAATTGCTCCAGTTAGAACTTTAAGTACTATATTGAATAGAAGAGGAGAGAGTGGGCAACCTTGTCCTGTCCCAGATTTTAGTGAGATTGCTTCTAGTTTTCTTCTATTAATTTGATGTTGACTAACACTCTGGAAATCAATCTGGCAGTTCCTCAGAAAATTGGAAATAGTTCTACCTGAAGACCCAGATATACCACTCTTATTCATATAGCCAAGATATTCCTCACCATACCACAAGGACACGTGCTCCTCCATGTTCATAACAGCTTTATTTGTGATAGCTAGACGCTAGAGATAACCCAGATGTCCCACAACAGAAAAATAGATATAGAAAATGTGGTTCATTACACAATGGAATACTATTTAGCTATTAAAAACAAGGACATCATGAATTTTGCAGGCAAATGGATGGAACAAGAAAATATCATCCTGAATGAAGTAACTCAGATCCAAAAGGACATGCATAGTATGTACTCACGGATAAGTGGATATTATCCAAAATGAGAATGAATGGAAATAAATAGCCTTAAGGAGATCCTCTAAAAAATACCAGAGACTCATGAGGTGAGACACTCTCAGGTTCATTGGGGATAGCCTTAGCCAATATGCCCAACATTGAGAAAAGGGAACTTGAAGAGTCCACTGCCAGTAGATAGACAGGCCTCAAGTGGAGGGATAGGGTTATCAATCCACAGTCAAAATTCTTGACCCAGAATTTTTCCTGTCTAAAAGACTACAGAGACATAAATGGAGAAAAGACTTAATGAAATATGAAATATGGTCCAATGTCAGGCCCAACTTAGGATCCATCTCATGAGGAGACACCAAGGCCTGACACTATACTGATGCCCTGATGATGTTTTCAGAGCCTGGTATATTCTCTGAGAGGCCCTACCAGCAGCTGACTGAGACAGAAGCAGATACTTACACTCAACCATTGGACTGAAGTCAGGCACCACTACAGTTGAATTAGGGGAAGTATTGATGAAGCTGAAAGGGAGAATGACCCCATAGGAAGATCAACACTCTCAACTAAGCCAGACCCCAGGGAGCTCCCAGAGACTGAGTCACCAACATACATACATAGGCTAGTCCCCTGTCATATATGTAACAGAGGCCCTCCTGGTCTGGGAGACTATGTGCTTAATCCTGGAGAGTTAGTATAGGGTATTTCCTATTAATGGTAAAGTAGCTTCCCAGTGTGATCAGCTAAATTACTTAGTGACAAGCACACTAATAGGGAATCAATGATTACATTGTGTATACACACACACACACACACACACACACACACACACACACACACACAGGTATTTTCTATTGCCTTATATATTTATTATTTCTAGCATTATGCACTCTCTTGTGTGAATATGAATATCTGTAATGTAACTTTCATTAATTAAGAAGGATTTCATCGGGTGTTACCTGTCCAGGCCAGCTGGACAATCAAGTGGGATCCTTAGATCCTGTGGAGAGGACTGAGATGCAGGAGAAAATAAAGAGGCACAGCAAGTCAAGAAGTCTGATCAAGCTGGCAAAGATTTTATTGTTCACACAGGTTATATACTCTAAAAACAGGATATGGGGAGGGGTAGGAAAGGAAAGAGGGCTTTGCAGGTGGAGGAAGCTAGCTGCAGCTGTGGGGTCTAACTAAGTTATTCTTATAAAGCCTTGCCATTACCAGGGGTTCTAAAAACATCTATCTAGCAGGATATTGGGTAAATCTAGAGATCAGGAGGAAGGGTTACTAAGGTGGGTTGCTATGAGGCCTTGTTTGAAGTTCTGAGAACTGACAAGTAAATCATGGAGGGTAAGCAGAAAGAATAATAGTAGATAGAAGAGCCAAGGGTGAGTGTTTGCCAAGAGTAAGGCCTTGCCATGGCTTCCCACAGTTACCTTTCATGAAAATCTGGCAGCAATGAAGCAATAATCTTCACCTCTTTGTCATCGCATTTACTGTTTTCATTTTAAAGCAGAGCTCTGTTGAAATTTGAATCTATGGTCAACCTTGTTTTATTCTACTATGTGGAAAACAGTATTTCATTTCCCTCTAGCCTTCACCACACTTGATGGGAAGTTAGTTATTATGTGTGTTATAATGGTAATGCAGTTATATTTGGGGAGCCTTTCAAGTGTGTTTTGCGACTCTATGTTGCACATTTTGTGTCATGTGGGTGCTGTTCTGAATTGGGTACCATTGGTCAATCAGGTATAGTTTGATCTTATGTTCATAAACACTTTTTTATCCAACCCAAAATATATAGATTCCTCATCAAATACCATTCAGCTGCTCTCTAGAGCTGTGCATGAAGTCCTCCATAATTCTCCTGCTTTCTTAATTCAAATAGACTTGCAAGTTTAGACAATGTAAACGTTGTTCTCCCTGTGTGCTTGTTACTAATTACTATAGCTGATCACACTGAGATGCTTCTTTACAGTAGTAGGCAATACCCTCTTTACTAACTCACAGCACCTAGGTGATGATTGACTCTAATAGATCTGGAGTGGGTGGAGTGGATGGCCCAGAAGAACATATCTCATGCCAACTGCTTTATTGTTTTTGAGAAGTTACGCCATTTACATGGATCACAGTTCTCCGTTTCTTGCACTGGTTTGCACTCCAAATAAACGAAGAAAAGTTTTGATTTTTAAAATTTGTTTCCTCATGATTTATCATGGCTTTGGAGGAGATGAGATTTGTTGATTTCCTGTCTGTCACAGCAGAAATCGTTCTCTGAGTGAAAACAATTATTACTGAATAACAGCTATTCTTGAGACACAGTACAACATGATGATTTTAAGATTCTTGGACAAAATTTGTCCCATTTGTGCCAAACTAAGTTCAGACTCTCCTAATCAACTGTGCACTAAACCTCTGGCTTCACTTTGCCTTTAAAAATGTCTCTGACCTTGAATTTGCTTGACTGTTAGGAATATTCAACTGTTTCTTTTGTTCCCAGGCCACACCTTTTTTCTAAGGCACCTAGGCAGTGAACTAGCTATCCTATCAGCTTGTGGCTTGTTTGAGATCTCTGCATTACTGATACCTTCTACAATGGACATATCTTTCACATCAACCCCTTTAGTTTAGAGTTCAGACATCACACAATTTTTATGTAAATTCATCTAACCAGAACAGTGACCAGGATAAAGATCACTAAACCTTGTTCAGTGAAACAAGAAATAAAAGAATCCTGTATTTTTTTCCTTAAGAGCAAATGACCAAGCCGAGCGGTGGTGGCGCACGCCTTTAATCCCAGCACTTGGGAGGCAGAGGCAGGCGCTTGTTGAGTTCAAGACCAGCCTGGTCTACAGAGTGAGTTCCAGGACAGCCAGGGCTACACAGAGAAATCCTGTCTCGAAAAAACAAACAAACAAACAAACAAACAAAACCCCCAAAATAGCAAATGACCGAGTTTTACATCATGAAGTAAGTGAAGAGAAATGCTCAAAACTGAAGAACTTTTAAGAAAAAAAATTTGAGATGGATTTGGTGTTTTACTTTGTAAAAATTGCTGATACCATGTGGTCTAAGCAACATGAAAAGCAAGAGTTTGGGCCAAAGACAATGATATTTAAAACCTCAGTGCTAAATGTTTTGTGGAAATCATATTGGGATAAAAAGAGAACAAAAAGAGAGGAATGTAAATGTCCTGGATATGAGAGACCTTCATCTGTGCTCTAGGAAGCTTATAAAGTAATTTTAAGCCAACTAGAATTTGACTAAAATATAAACAGGAGAGGTCAAAGACCTGTGTGCTACCCTCCTTTGTTTCTGCCCAAAACACGGGGGAACTTTTGGTTTTTCCATGGTCTCAAAAGTTCTGCCTTCCAGAAAGATAGCCCAGGTCCCTTCCCCCCAAACATTATCATAGCTCTGTTACAGAGAACCTTCCTTCCACAATCAAAGCACAGGTGAAATTCCTCAGGCAATATAGAGATCTGGTTTTAGTTTGCAACAGGAGGCAAGAGGAAGACCACTGCAAACCACGGATTTATATGAAAAAAAAATCATGAATCTTTTAAATGCGTGTTATAAAAAAGATGTTAATACCTAGTAAGATTTCAATTCTCTGTCTCTCTCTTGGTTTCTCTCATTGTCTCTGTCTCTGTATCTCTGTCTGTCTGTTTGTCTGTCTGTCTGTCTGTCTGTCTGTCTGTCTGTTTCCTCTTTATCCTTCCCTTTCTCACTTCCTTCATTCCATTTCCTCTCTCTTCTCATCAATAGGAAATATATTTTAACATAAGAAATTTCTTAAATTTTAAGTGATTCACACATACTTTTTAACATTTTAAATAATGTATAACACAGGCAAGTCCTCCAGGTCCCATTTTTTTCAAATAAATTCATTTCATGTTTCAGTAGCAGGTTTGATAATGATACTAAAACCTTGCAACATATGCCCACACTATTGAAATACTTTGAATGCTTTATACCTTTTATGGCCCTTATTTCCTTACCTCAAAGAATTTTTCTATGCATTTCCTGGCTTGGCACTAAGCATACACTTATATCCAGACAGTGTCATATGAAGATATATATAACCCATTATTCTGAAAATATGCCCATGGACATGAAGTACTCTTTCATACCATCCTAAAAAGAAATCAGTGTGAACTCACTCAAACAATCGTTTTTCCCCTATAAAACTTGGGCTCAATTAACAACTAAAACCCCAACTTTAATCTTATTTGTCTTTTATAGGGAAATGCATATTTTATGACTCAATGAATGTGCCTCTCCTTCAATGTATGGCTTGTATATATTTTTCTGTTTTTGTTTCAATATTTTATAACAGTCAAGATAAACATTTCATCATGTCATGTAGGCCACATTTGTTGTATAGTTAAAAACATTCATCAAACTACAGGTGGTTATAAAAGCAAGTAATACATAATTCTTCAAGATTAAAACAATAGCATCAACAAAATGTCTCGCTCATAGCTGCTATCATGCCTTCCTGTTAGCATGGTCATCCTTGTATTCCTCTCCATATGTTTTATTTGGACATTTGTCAAAACTTAGATAATCTCTCACTTTAGTCAGGACCTTACGTTAAGTAGATATTACAGGCTACAATTTCCAGAACAATAAAAAAATGTTTATAATATTTATATCCAGCTATTAGGAATGAAGTTACTGTGAACATGGCCGAGCAAGTATCCTTGTGATATGGTGACCTTCTTTTGGGTGTATACCCAGGAGAGTATAGCAGGGTCCTGAAGTAGCTTTATTCCCAGTTTTCTGAGAAACAACCAAATTGATTTCCAAAGTCATTGTAAAAGTCTGTACTCTCACTAGCAATGGAGGAGTTTCTCCCTTGCAGCAAGAGAGGTTGCTTGAAATTTTATCTTAGTCTTTCTGATGGGTGTAAAATGGAATCTCAGAGTTATTTTGATTTACGTTTTTATTTTTCCATGTAAAGTTGAGTGCTATTCTTTCAATGTCTGTAAAGAATGGTGTTGCTATTTTGACAGGAATTGCAATGAATATGTAGATTCCATTTGGTAGTATGGTCATTTTTACTCTGTAAATCCTACCAATCCATGAGCAAAAGAGTTATTTCCATCTTTTGATATTTTTTTCATTTTTCCCTTAAAATTTGGAAGTTCTTTTCATATTAGTCTTTAACTGAGATTACAGTTATACCAAGATATTTTACATTATTTGTGACCATTGTGAAGGGTTTTGTGACTCTAATTTCTCAGTCCACTTATCATTTGCATATAGGAGGGCTGTTTCTCAACAAATGAATGGATAAAGGAAATGTGATACATTCACAAAATAGAGTATTACTCAGCCATTAAAAAACAATGACACCATGAAATTTGCAGGTAAATGGATAGATCAAGAAAAGATCATCCTGAGTAAGGTAACTCAGACATAGAAAGACAAAACATGATATGTACTCACTATAAGCAGGTTTTGTTATAAAGTACAGGATCACCATTCTATAAACCATAGACCCCAAAAAGAGCTAAATATCAAGGAAGACCCAAGTGGTGATAATTGAATCTCACTGAAATGGGGAACTAGGTTTGACAGTGAGTGGGGATAAAGGGGCAGGACTGGGTGGGGAAAAGGGTGTGGATGGGAACAGGTGGGATGAGATAGTAGAAGTATTAGGGAGAGTACTGGGAGGGACAATTGGATGGGGCAGCATCTCTGGGATAAGCTAGAAATCTAGATCAATGGAAACTCCCAGGAGTCTATGGGGGTGATCCTAGTTAAGTTTCCTAGTAGTGAGGAATTTTGGAGCCTGAACTGGCCATCCTGTAAACCAGGCAAGACTTCCAACAGTGGGGTTAGGACACCAACCATTCACAAACCCTTAGTCCCACAAATTGTGTCCTTCCTACAAGATGTTCAGAGGTGAAAGATGGAGCAGCATTTGAAGGGATGATCAACATAACCAACTAACCTCAGCATACAGGTGCTCATAGAGACTTAACTGCCAACCAGAGTGCATGCATGGGATGGATGTAGGCCTTCTGCATGTATGTAACAGTTGGACAGTTTGGTCTTCGTGTGGAACTTTTAATTTTGGAACAGGGGCTGTTTCTGACTACATTTCCTGCCTTTGGCGGCTCAATTTCCCCTAACTATGCTGCCTTTTCTAACATCAGCATAAAATGTCCTAGTTTTAGTAGAGTTTGTTATGCCCAGTCTAGTTGATAACTATGGGAGGCCTTCTGTTTTCTCAGGTGAAGGTGAGGAGAAAGAGAATGGGGGTGTTAGAGGGAGTAGGAGGAGAGGAGGGGAAGCTGCAAATAGGGTGTAAAATAAATAAATGAGTTAATTAATAAAAAATTCATATCCATGACTTGTAAATAAAAATTGGTAATCTGCTTCATTATTATTCTGAAAAGTGATACTGTATCTTGTAGTAAGTCATAAGGGAGTAGAGGAAGTGCTGGCGGAGGGCCTGAGATTGGTGTTAACTTCAAGAGTAGAGGTGATTTTTAATGCTTCAAGACCATGCATGAAATATTATGTATATAATTTGTACTCATAATAACAAACATATTCTCCAAGGAAACATTAAGACAAATAGCTTCTTTAACTCTTTTATACCTTGATCATATCTCAGCTTGATGAACCCATAAAAAGAGAAGGTAAGATTGATGTGAGACAGATCCGTAGGGCAATCATGTAGTTTATTATATATTTATGACTCCAAAAGATCAAAGGATGTTTTTATGCTCATAGCTTGGCAAATGTATCTCGCCACACTCAGATATGTTCCAAGTGACTTCAGTGGGAAAGAGAAGAGATCTGGCAATGTGCCTGTAATACTATTTGGCAAGACACTGAATGATGGTGAGATTCGAGAACACAGTAACATACTGTGTTCCATGTATACACACACACACTCTATATATGTATGCACACATTCACTGGTATATAGGAAATGTGTGACTATATACATACTGTATGCAAATATGGCAAACTATTACATAATCAGGGTAATTAGGTTTAAATAGCAGTGTGTGGATATATCAATAAATTTCTGAATTTGAAATCTTTAATATTATTTAATCTCACAGCAATTTCAAGGAAATTGCAAATAAAAAATGTTACCAATAAAACACTATATACTTTAAGATGCATATTAATATGGTCTAATTGCTTTCAGTTTAACTGACTGAAATTTTGAATCATGTGCAACTTGCCTCATTACACAGTTAAGAAAGGACTGACAGTGTATGACTGACTTTGACAACACAGACTGTGGCCTCCCAGTCTCTCCTTAGACCAGCAATTATTTTATGTGTATAAAGTGCATGCTAGTATGTGATTCAGTCTGAATATTTTTACTATTAAGAATACAATAATCAGGATTACTTAAATGATCTAGCACCCCATTCACAAAAAACATGCTTTAAACTTAAAATATGAAAAAGCTTGACTTTCAGTTTTTATGTATTGAAATAGTCACCTTCTCCCTCATAAATATCAACATATTGTTAAAACTACAACAGCCACTTATTAATATATATTTCAAGAAAATGAAACCTGGTACCAAAGAGGAACCAACACAGATGTTTTTATTATGTACTACCAACAATAACTAAGATACAGGGTCACTCTAATTATCAATAGATATCAGATGAATGGATAAAGAAAAATGTGGCATACATACTGACCAAAATATCCACCCATAAATAATAATGAAATACTGTTATTTACTAAAAGTTGATGAAACTGATCAACAATGAATTAAATAAAATAAGGGAGGTAGACAAAGCTGCACATTCTCACTCATGTATGAGAGTTTTTATTTACTTATGGTAAGTTTTAATATTATGTGCATATATGTATATGTGCATAGCTTGGTGCACATAAATTTAGATGCTCACCAAGGCTATAAGAGGGTGTCAGACCCTTTGAAAATGATGTTATAGGTGTTGTGAGCGGCTTGAGGAGTTCTGGGAATCAAGCCTGGGTCCTTTGTAAAAGACGTATGTGCCTTTTTCCACTGAGGTATCTCTTCAGCCACTTATTTATTTTTATGAAAAGCTAACCTGAATAGTTTTCATCAAATTTTAAGAAATGGTTGGAGAAGTGGATTGAGGAAGTCTGAACATGCATATTGTAGGTTTGTTCTACAGGACCAATTTCATGCCAAGATTCACTAATGTGTATAGTTAGACATGCTGATAAATCAGAGACATCAGTAATTTTCAACATGGATTGTAAAACATATGCTAAAACTTTTGGTTATAGATTGGGGTCACTTATAAATCTACACCTCTGTGAAATATATTTGGGGGATACAGGATGCAATGGTTGGGCATTGTGATGTTGGCGCTTTCTTATATGTCACAAGATGCATAGATTCAGTAGGTCCTTTAAACACAGCACCAGGAACATGGTATATAATTGATGCTAGTGAATTTTTTTTTTACCTGAAAGAGCCATCATTTTGATAATAGTAATAAAAACTATTTGTTTGCTGTTCATTATTGAATTGAATTTTCTTATACATTTAAAGGATCACTCAATAAACAGTTCTCATAAAATCCTTGAAAATTCTACAGGTAAGGACAGTGTTGCTTTGAGGACCCCAGCAAACTACTTGGGAATACAGGATGGGTAATGGAGGCAATTACTAAACCAGAGGTGTTCCATGTTTAATTTTAAAACTCTATGTACTTTATAATGTTAATGTATTTTATTCAAGTGTGAATATTTATTATGAAACAACAACGCTAAAAAGTCATTCTTTAGTTAAACACATGTTATTCTCAAAAGTTATTATTTATGAAAGTAAATTTGTTATTAAATTTAGGACATAATTGGCATAATGCAAGAATTGGTTTCATATAAATTTATTATTTTATATACCCTTCCTAGTTCTGGAGTAAAAAAATGATCTCTACTGTGGCGATCAACTACCCAAACAAACAAACAGTCACTTTTGGTTTCAAAGAGTCTCAGCTGAAATAACTCAGTTGAAAGTCAATTTACAGTCACTGTAAAGCTCTCAGCATTCTCAGCATGTTTAGTGGAAATGAATAGAGGTGATCTAGTACTCATGACAGAGTTGTTAGAATACCAACAGGAGCCCATGTTAGTTTCCCCTTACTCTGTTTTCTCCATATTAACTTACTCCCTGATCCTAGAAACATTTAAGGACTTGTACAGTAGAGGCATTTAATGGCTTGTGTATGGGAAGACCATTCTCTATGATACAATGGTACAAATTTAACTTACTTTCAGACATGTAGGGATCCCAGCATTCTGTGAACTGAACTTGGTATGCAGATGACTAAATGGTGGCTCAATAGTACCTCTACTGAGCTTCCTGGAACAGAGTGTGTACTTGGAATCCACAAGGTCATTCACCTCCCATAAAGAACAGGTTCTTAACTTTTAAGGATAACATTCCTACTGAGTTCTGCTATCACCATTTACCACAACTAAATAAAAGCATCCTTTCTTTACCCAGAGTACACAAACAGACAAAGAGTTTCTTATGGTCTCCATAGAGTTTTTTTAAAGCATATTAGAAAGAAGTGTGTACTTTCTTAAATTAAAATTTTTGGGAAGATTTCACACAAAGGTCCTGAATTTACAGCATTGTGACCCTTCCTCTCTCATCCAACTCCTCCTGTGTCCTTCATTCCATCTCAAATTCTTAACCTCTTCTTTAGCTATTATATTTTACAGATGTAGACATACATATTCATATATACATATGTAGAAAAACATGAGTGCATTTATTCAGTCAATGATTTGTTAGAGGCAGAACCATAGTACTTGGTCAGAAAGCTCTTCTATTTGGTCTACAGCTAAGCTTCTGTCATCTCAGAATTCTAATAATATCTGAATTTTAATACTATCCAAAGAAGAAACTGCTTCTTTACTTGTCCCAAACTTCATCCACTGTACAGCAATTCACACTCCCAAGATTCCAGCTTGTTGGGTTTTGTTGTTGTTGTTGTTGATGATGATGATATTGCTTTTGTTTTGTTTTGTATATTTTAGATGAAGTAACATCATTAATGTGGATGACACACATCCTGATTTTTCTAAGTATTGCTCAGCAAGACAGGGTCAATGTCTTCCCAACAAAGCACATAGGTTTATCCCAGTTCCTCACATACAAGGTTCAAAGGAGGGAAGTAACAGGATTCAGTTTCTCCTACTGTCTCTCTATTGCCAGTCAGTAAATACTGAATCCAAGGCCATGGGTACATAAAGCACCATTAGTTTTGTGGGACTTCACCATAGCCATAAACACCATCTAATAAACACAAAGAAAATTATTACTGTACTGCTATCTGGATCTGTGCACTCAAAAAGTTGGATAGCTCTCACAATGCGTAATGTTGGAATGAGAGGTGTCCTAGAGAACAAACCTTATAGCATCATGTTGAAGAACTGCCTTAAGGCCATTTGTGTGAAAGTGACTTTATGCTCACTTGAGCCAGGCAATCCTTTGATATCCATTTTTTAAGCAAATAAGTAGATATCTCCTTTGCTGGATAGAAGTTCATGAAAACATTGCTGATACAATGGCCATAAGAAAGCACAAGGGGCTTTAGCTCCTAAAAGGGTAGCCAATACAGCCAGGCAAAAATGCTTGCCCTCTCTATAAGTGTTGTGGTGGGTTTGTTTTGGCTTCCCTATCTTCTCTCCATCACCGGCTTTCTTTCTCTCTCTTGATTCCTTCCTTCTTTTCTCAACAGTCTGTTATGTCCACTCATTTAGATATCAGCAAAGAGATACTTGTAAAATTCAGGGATGTCCTGAGCGCTGCTGATTATCTATACTATCTAAAATGTCAGTAATTTTGAACCATTTGAACTAGGAGAAATTAGTTGCAACTACACATGCATTAAATATTCATGTAATTATATCTTATATACATTAATGTTTTAACTAAAATAAAATTGCACAATATATTCTATCTCTTCCTCCCTCCAATCCCCCTCAGCTACCCTTTCCAAACAACTCCCATTTCCTCACTACTTTCAAGTTGATTACATTATTATATACATATATATGTGTTTATAAATATGTATGAATAAATATGTATAAATGCAACTTACCAAGTTCGTTTTACTGGCATGTATATGGTTTTGAGGATGACTCTTCTGAATCTGAAAAAAAGAAAACAAAAAATGGGCTCTTTTCCTTGGGATAGGCTAATTTTCCTTTTGCCATTATTCATTAGTTGCCTGTGTTTTTTTGTCTAGTAGTGAAATGCTACAACATTTGCCCTTCCATGTTAACATGTCCATTGACATGTCATTGCTCTGGTCTTATTTAATCAGCCATTTCTAGGAGAAAATGTTGTATAATGTATCCAACTGCCTGGTTTTCTGGCTCTTATAATCTTTTTGCTCCCTGCTCTGAAATGTTCCCTGAGCCATAGATGCATGGGGCTTTGAGAAGCAAAATTTGCTGGGACTGGGATCTACAGAATCTATTGAGTTCTACATTATAACTAGTTGTGATTTTCTGTGATAGTCTTCATTTGCTGTAAAAAGAGTCTTCTTTGATGAAAGGTGGTAGCCACACTTATCTGCAACTATAAGAATATAATTTAGAATGTAGTTAGAAATTATGCTGGTCTAGAAAAGAGGCAGTGATAGAGTTTTTGAAGGTCCATGACCTCATTAGACCCTAGAAACTGACCAGATTTCTAGTGCCCAGCATGATTTTCCTCCTCTTGAACCAGCAGATGAACATTTTTCAGCTCTTTCCTTGGTTAGAATCTCTAGTTTGGATATCTTCAGTATCCCTCTATCTTCTTATAAATTCTCTTTTCTTTCTTACTGTGTGCTGATGGGGACTTGGCTCTCCATGAAAAATCTGTGCACCAAGTCTTTATGAGATGGCTGAAGTCCTGTAATGAGGGTGGCATTGACATTCTAACCACTCAGAAATGGCCTTGGCTACATGATCGCCTTAAAGTGTTCTTTCATTGATATCCTCTCACTACATCAAGCTTTTTGGTTGAGGTCAACACTTTATTATAAGGAGAACAAAAAGACTCAGTGAATTATTTAGTTGTTATCTTTGCCAACAAGAAGAGAATAATCCTGAAACATAATCAGTGATTTTTTTTTCCCTAGGCCACAGTTAATTGACAGAGAATCTTCTGCCAATCTAGGAAAAATTGTGGGACAGTAGAAAGTTTTTCTTAGAGTATCCAGTTGAATAATTAAAAGGGAACATTATCTTTCCTTTTTCATGTCTTTCACCATGATGTAATGTGATACCACCTACAGACATAGTTTGCATGCCTTTTCACTTGCAATAATTTTGGTGTTACTTGTGTACAGTATATGCATCTATCTGACAGTTTAGCATAGATTTCACTTCTAGCTTAAAATATCGTATGCTGTTCTAAACAAAGATCCTTCTGGGACAAACTTTCCAGGAGAAGACAACAGTTTAAATCATTTATTACTACTGGACGACAATCAATATGATATTAAAGGATCCAAAACATGTACCACTCTTCTGTCAATGCAAAGGGTGTTGTTAATCTGATTTTCCTTCTCAATAATTTGAATTAAGCGATGTGAGAGGAATAAAGCCCATTGCAGTCCAATTATTCTAAGTAGAATGAGGCCTGGTGGTCACACATAGAAAAGAGAAATAACATATTGTGTAGTTTGTGGCAAGAAAGTCAGAAACGAAAGAATTCTGAGTCAGCGCATGGGAGGCACATTAGATCATTATTTTCATGTTCTTCCATTCACTACAACTTCCAGAAGAATCAGTAGGAAAGACCATCTAATAGCTGATCCCCTTGGTTTTAGCTCTCTCAGCTGAATATCAATTTTAAAAGTATTTTACTCCTGAACTAGCACACTAAGAAGCAAAATAGAAGTACAATCTATATAGTTTTGCCCTTCCAGAAGAAGTAAAATGCAGTCAACATTGTGTTTTCCCATTAGAAACATGGAGCATATCCCATAATTATAAAGTTCATATCTAAGACACCTTCAGAAATATGGGGATCTTATCAGAGGTTGAGGATCAGAGAGATCAAAAAGTTAAGTAATGTGTCCAGAGTAGTAGGAATTCCAAGTTTTAAACAAGAATCTTTCTGGGTTTTCTATATCACAATACTTTCTTTCTATAATGCCAATAAAGTGTATTAACAGTGAGTGTAATCAAGAGAGCAAGAGCGAAAGACCTTAGCACTAACTGAATGTCTATTGCTTGAAATGATGGTATCTGTGTTATTTCATTCTTTTTTCAGTTGCAAATCAGACTGGTCTTTTTATTTTTATCTATGAAAGTAAAGAAACTTATAAAAATCAAGTACCGAGAACACGGAGCCAAGATTTATCCTAAGACAGACTAGCTCTGCTCAGCTGTCACCATATTCCGAAAAACCATTCCTGCTTGCAGAAATGTAATGCACTAATGCACAAATGAACACTTGTATATGTTCATTCCCATACTAAATTTCTGTATGGTGATCAACACTATTGCAAACACATTAAGCATTTGTAGGAACTAGCATAAGACAGAATTCCAGCACACTTCTTCAATTTGGAAGCATGAGAAGAGTACTGAGGCATGCCTCAGGAACATGCAGCAGGACAGTGGGATTCAGAATGTCCAACAGGTTCCCCAAGCACTTCGGATACGGAGGATACATGCAGCAAAACGTTAATGACCTGAAAGATGACTCAGTGGTTGTCCAACAACCTGACAACCCAACTCCAATCACTGAGATCCTTGTAGAAAGCCTTATAAGGGTAGCATGCATCTGTAATTTCAGAAGTTCTCCTGAAAGATGCAGACAAGGGACAAGAGAATCATCTAGAGTCTAAAATTACAGGTATACTATAATACACAGTTCTCAGAGACAACAGAAACATGATTCTGCAACACCTGAAAACTGACGTTGAGAGGAACAGCACCTGTAAGCTGTCCTCTGATACTGGCAAGCATGTTGGAACATCTCTGGGTTCCCTCCTAAGATAAAATTTAAATAGCTAATTTTAAAAAGCTATGTGAAAAGCGTTCCTTCCATATGGCTTCATTCTTAGCTTGTCACTTTTGCAAATATTCTTGAAAAAAATATATATATATATTCAAATATTTCTTTAACTAAGTTCTGTCTCCAGTTACTCATAGCTATTAAAATGAGAAAATTTATATATGATTTGTGTGTATATATGTTTTATGGAACATTGGCTTTTAAATAATTTTCTTAGACTGTGAATACAATTTAATGTTAGAGGGCTTGTCTAGGATATGCAACATATTGGGTTTGATCCCAAACAGCACAAAACACAACATACACACACACACACACACACACACACACACACACACACACGCACACGCACACGCACACGCACATGCACACGCACACGCACACACGCACACACACACACACAGAGAGAGAGAGAGAGAACATAATACATATCTTTATGTTAATGCAATTCATTAATGGTGGTTTTATATTTATTTTCAGAAGAGAATTCTCAGTTTCACAGAGCTAGGGACTTAATATAGACACACATGCCTTTTGAAGACCACTCTAACTCCTGCTCAGATTCTCATCCTTGTTTTCCTGGTCTCTTTCAATTGCTGTCAATGCTACCAACCACCAGCCTAATGAGAGAGGTTTGTCCTTATAATATATGTCTCACAAACAGTACAGTGTGAAGAATACATTGGGAAGTGTTCTATTTCTGGGGTTATGTAAATATGGATGACAACAATTTTGTTTTTCAAAAGCTAAATAAACAAATGTGTATGTGTAACCAAAATATATTTAGCTGCAGATGTATTACACATAGTAGGGGTATAATAATTACTTGCTGAGTAAATGCATGAAAAATTCTCAACATTTTTGATTTAATATTTGGCATTTTCTTTAATTTGCTCACTTAGCATAATAGGGGAGACTTTGAGTAGGTCATTAATGTTGGAAATATATATATACCAAGTTCTTTGAAATCACATAGTCACCTTGGTCCTTGGTGCATACTTGGGTGGTGATGCCTTTGGTCCCTCTGTAGCCAGTTCATTATTAAACTTATTAGTTCATCAGCAATTAATTTAATTATCAAGGTTCTTACTATATTTGGATTCTTACAGCTATTAAGCCAACCAAACCATTTCCATTCCTTTGCATTTAAAACATGAGTTAATGTATTAGAAGATAAGTAACAAATTATCTTTTGATGTTCATAAGACACGCATACCTGGATGACTTGGGAGGAGAGAGTCTATTCAAAGGAAGAGAAGTCTTGCATGAACTTTCAGCAAAACAAGGCTAGTTCTCTTTAGGAAAGTTGGAAACATCTAGAAAAACATTATGTGTAATGAATAGCCGTACACAATTTATTACAACTTAGAAATTTCATCCCACATTCAGTGCATACAGCTGCTGGGGAAAGCCCACATGTGCTGTTGTTATTCCCATGGTTGTGGATGACACGAGAGGTTAAAAGACAAATTACTTTAGAACCTTTGGGCTCTTGTTGTTGTTTGGTTTTCTTTTTCCTAAAATTATGGTGAAAAAAAAAATCCCAAATGTTACACTTCAACTAAGAATTAACATGCATTTTTCAGAAAGAACAAAAAAGGTATAAATTATGTCTGATTGAACAAACACAACTCCACTGTTGAACAGCCAGTCAATGGAGAGGGCAGGGAAAGGCAATGGAGCAAGGTAATGTGTAATGTCCCCAGTCAATGGGCTGTGGGCAGGCCTGGGCGGCCCATTGCTGGAGGTGTCAGGGAGATAAATAGCAGAGTGTCCTCCTCAAAAATATGATTAATACCCTCCTCGGTCCACTGCTGAAGATGTAGTGGGTGCAGCTGGTCTGGACAGCAGTTGCATAGAGGGAAAATCCAGGACGATGGCAACAGAGCAGAGAGGGCAAAAATGAGGACACGTAGCCACCAGAGAAGGACTGCTGAGGCCTGACGCACGGGGAGGGTTCTGCACTGACCAGAAGTCTTCTGCTGCTGCAGCTTAACTAACACTTAGGGGCCTCTCATGCACATGCACCTGAGCCTCAGAGGCCGTGACCTTGACAGGAAAAGACAAGCAGAAGTTACATTGTGTGTGTGTGTGTGTGTGTGTGTGTGTGTGTGTGTGTGTGTGTAATATAGACGCCACCTCGGAAACAGTGAGTGATCTTGAAAAATCATGCTATTTATGGTGTGACTACTTATGTGACTAGCACATCCCCTTCAAACTTTATTTAAACCTCACAGATCACTGTGTGGTAATGGGGTGCGTCTTTGGATGAGGAGGTTGAGGTCCGGGAAAAGCAAGGAACTGAGTCAAAGTTACTATGTAATATGAGGCTCGGGGCTCCAGGCTTTATAGTTTTTCCTTCTTTTGATCAAAACAGTCAGACATCCCAGAGGCAGGTAATAATTCTTAAATAAAAAAACATTTTGGCTTTCTTGTTGGTTCCTCCCATCATCCCTACTGCCTGACTTTTCAAAGAATTTGGTCACCACCCCCACCCCATTTTTTTTTATCCTGCACATAAGCCCATCAATAAACACCTTTCGAGAATTCCCAGCTGAATATTTTGTTATGCAAACACTGCCTACCTGTAACAAAACCAGTGACTACCAGTGCATGTGTTTCCCCACTTCACTGGTATAAAGTAGGCAAAACTTCTATTTTGGGGCAAGAGAATTGTTACATTCTCTTTATCAGGTATCAATCATCCTAAGTGGTTAATGTACTAAAGTGTTGATAAGACAAGCTCAAATGTGGCTAATAATCAGAGGGGGCCAGGGTACTGACAGAAAAATAGAAGAGTGTGCAAGAAATCTATTTTTATTTATAACCATAATCTCTCTGAAAATTGTTTATAAATGCAGTGAACTTATGCACATATTTATTTATTTTGGCCTAACATTAAGATTCTCAAGCTGAAGCAAAACTGAAAAAAATAGAGTCCAAGTTCTCTATAAGTTGCTCTCTACAAACATGCGATGAATCTCCAAACAGTAATTTCAATAACAGAGATTTGAGGCAGAGAACCATCACATGAAGCTCATACTGGAATCCTATAGATGGTCTGAGCAAATGGAAAGAGGTTGGAGGAGAAGCCTCATGTCATCCCCCCAAAGACTCAATGATCTGACCTCAAAACTCAAGGTTAGACTTATATATTCCTTCTGTTTAAAAGTATGTACTTTTCATAATCCTTCCACAGCTGATCAGTGGAATTTATTTCTCATTTTGATCTTGAATCAGGTATTTTCAACTTTTATGCTTCTATGTGATACTCAGAGCTGTGCTAAAAACCATGTTCTTATTAGGAGTTCTGGTATGGAATCTGGAATTTTACATTTAACAATGGGATTTTAGAGCAAGGTTATAATGTCACTGACTCATGAGTAACATGGCCATCCCATCATATACATTAGGTGATGAAGTTAAGCAAAACATAAGTTGTAGAAGGTAGAGTCAAGACTGGAACTACTTCTATTATACCAGTGCCTTTCCAAATAGGATATGCCTCTCAGCCTTAAAAGCTTGAGATCTCTCCTGAGGAAGTAGGAAATACAAAATCTGGAGGCACAACTTACATCTCAGGCAGACTGATATAACCATAAATTCTTCAGAATCTCCTGATGCTAGTGTATCCTTATGAAATTTGATGATATGGTAAAATCTTTGAGGAACTCCTCATATAATTAGTTTAAATGAAACACATGGCTAAGTATAGTACCACAAGATTGAACCAATTACACACAGACACAGGTTTTCTAAAAGGCAGAGCCAAGGGGCTGGGCCCTTTTACAACACAACAGTTAGGGACAGTAGATGTCTTTCTAATACTTTATCCCAATGTAAGTAGACTTAACAATACATTCTTTGTAGAGTATGATTAACCTCAGCCTGTGTAGACATATCTCTGAGATCAAGTCTTCTTTTGAGGTCTGGCAGATTCTCACCAAAGGGCCATTGGACAAAATCTCACATCCTCATCTTGTGCTCACTGCAGTGAACAGCCAATAGAGGTGACAGTAGATAAGGAATCATCTTACAAGGGCTACTTTATCCTTTTATTTTGTGTTTTTGTGGCACAGGTTTTCCCACTTGGTCTGGAGATTTACCAGGTGGATGTGTACTTCAACATGCCTCCCTATATAACTCTCCTATTGGCTAGCTGAAAATACAGTCATCAGATATTGTCGGCCCTTATTACCATGTGGACATTGGCAAATGCATATATAGTAATATACAGAAAATAATACACATACACACAGACGTGTGTTGTGTAATTGTGTAAATAAAATTGTGTTTCCCTGAGCTGTAGTCTGAACAAATGGATAAAGTAAATAAAGAGGCAGTTTCAATTTTAACTTAGTTTGGGGCATAAGATAGATTGATTTCTCGAAAATTTATAATATTTGAAGACTCCATAGTTAAGGTTTTCCTCTTCTTTAGCCTGATATTTGAGTGCTGTATGTATTTACCCTAATGGGTGTTGTCTCAGTTTCAATTTGTGACTGTAATTAAAAAGAAAGACTAAACAAAAACAAAAGCAAACCTAACACAAGCAACTTAAGAGAGCAAGATTTTATTTGGCTCCCAGTTCCAGGGTAGAGTTTGTCATTGCAGGAAACAGACAGTGATAAGAACTTGAAGCAGCTCCTCCGATCCCATGCATATGTGACAGCAAAGAGCAATATGAATGCATGCCTGCTCTTTCTCTTTAGCTTGCTCTTACACTCTACACAGTCTCAAATTGCATTGACCAGGAACAGGTCTCATCACTGTCAAGAAGGGTCTTCCAGGATCAACCAACTCAGCCTAGATAAAGTCTCACAGAAATTCTCAGAGGCAAATTTTAAGCTAGGCAATTCCTTATAAGTGTGCCAGGAGGCACGGCTTCTAGAGAATTCTATATTAACAGTCAGTGTTCACCATGATATGTGCTTATGAATTCCCACAGAGGAGTGTGCTGTTGTGTATTTCCTAAGCACTGTGTCACACGTATTTCTGTGTACTTTCAGCTTAGGATAATAGGTATGGTTAGCAGGAAATCTTGAGCTTGGTTTGGTAATCTACAATTGTTTCAAACATTGTTGTCCCAAAGCATCACAATTATAGTAGTGTAACACAAAGTGTGTCCTTTCCCAGTTTTTTGATGGACTCTTTCCATAGGAAGTACATTTATTGTCAGAACATTTATTGTCAGGACTTGTTCCCTTTCACTAAGAATATTAAGGGGAAAAGTATTAACAAAAAGGTAAAATGTATGAATTTCTGCACATTAAAGTTTTGTTTATGTCCAAAACCAAAAGCTTTTACATAAGTGAATGTAATACACATTCAGAAGAATATGAAGAATGAGTTGTTATATTTCATATATATATATATATATTGTATATGTAATGTATTTTATGATACATATAATTTATATAAAGTTATTAAATTTTTCTTTGAATTAAATCATGAATTTCTCAGTGACTCATCATTAGCTTAGACTTTTGGTTTCCTAAAAATTAGAAGTGGCACACTGATGACATACAGTTGCTAAGACGATCGATAAGAAGTGATGAATTGGTTATCACTGGATATCAAGAGCACAGCTCTATCTGCACTATTCTTGATGCTATATATGAATGTGCTTTTGTAGGTTTTGTGTGTGTGTGTGTGTGTGTGTGTGTGTGTGTGTGTGCATGTACAGTCTCATGCACACACATGCTTGTTGTTTTCTGATGAACCAAAATAGTCCATAGTAGTGAGAATGAGACAATGGTTCTATGTGATTTTTATGTATTCTCAGAATTTTTATGTAATCAAAAGAATGTAGGTGACTGTGGGCTTTTACAAGAAAAACAGTTTAATAACCACAAAAAAAATAGTCTACTTGACTTAGAGAAATCTCATCTTCTTGATTCACTATCTCAGTAGACCACTCACAGTGAAGCGGGTTTTGATAGATTTAATATTATATTGTAGAGCTCTGGATAGGAAGTCAATATTTAGATGTCCCCCTTTAGTTTTATGGAAATATTTTATTTGAAATTGAGACTAAAGAGACTAAAACAAAATAAAATAAACAAACAATGACAAAATAGAAAGTCTGATATCCTCCACCCTATCCTCCTGAATGCATTGTTTTCCTAGGCAAAACAGTAAATAAATCCATGGACTTGAGACCCATGCAGAAACAAGATGCTTTGAAAGGCCCTGGTTAATGAGGAATCTTTTAAATGTCACATCTACAGTGCAAATTAACCAATATTGCATAGGAAAATCCCTCACAAGAACTCTGGTCAATGGTTTATGACAAAAAAATTAATGCTTTCTGTCAAGAAGAAGGGTTAAGTTTAGTATTAATCATAAATTGACCTTTAATTGCCAAACAAAAGCACTTTGTTATTTCACTACAATTCCGAACTCACCCTGAGCATTGGGAAAAAGTCATAATTTGCTTAGTATAAATATATTAAAGTATTAAGCCCACTCTGCCACTCAATTAGTAAACATGTCAAGGGGTGGGTGAGTTATTCATGGTTCAGAGGACCAGCCCCCTTTTTGCAGGGAACTTTTTTCACTCTAATGAAATGATGGATAATCTGGAAGTGGGTGCTTTAAGAAGATATTAATCATTCTCTGTGCTAATGTTAATCATGCGTTCCATCATCTCCAGATGCCATGGATCACCTTCCTCTGAGACAAAGGGCATCTAAGCCTGAGAGTCCTTTTGATCACCTTTCTACAGGGACGGATACGTGTAGCTGACGGGAAGACAGCTCCAGCTTTTAGAGCATCCTTAAGGTAAAATAGGCAGGTGCATTATAAAACTGTTTCCATGGAGTGCTAAGCAGCACAGGCTGGGGTCTTTCTAGGGTCCTAATTATCTACATTATCATTCTTTTTGTTTCTACAATGGATAGAACAGACTTTAACTACAGACGTAGGGTACAGAAGCCCATGAAGGGAAAGATGTCAAGTGTGCAATGCAGCAAACTATCTTTCTAGTCTAATCTTGCAGAATGTTAGCTTTAGTTGGAGGCATTCTTGAAATGTCTCTGATAACTCCTTCAGTTCATCAAATATAGAGCCCCCAGAGAGACTTCTGTTCAGTTGAACATTTTTCGATGGCCAGTGGATTTGTTTCGAGTGGAAAGAGATGTTGAGTAAAATCTGAGGACAATGTTTGGAGATTAAAAATGTCTTTATCACTGACCACTAGTTTTGAGAGCTTCAGCAACCATACTGACTGAAGAAAACTTGAAATGATTCCATATGGCAAGATGATGTTAAGTTGCCTCTGAATGTTAGTCCTGGGAAGAATGAGTAACATTCCCATCATTTCCATCCTATATGTAAAACTATTAGGAATCCCAGAGTTAGGTAATAATCTTTGTAAGCGTGGGGAACAATTTTCTAAAATCTATGTCTGCAAATTGTAGGATCTAGGAATGAAACAAGGATTACTAATGAGGTCATGTGACCTGTGGATGTGGACAATTTTACTTAGAGGATTTACTGTATATGGTAGGTCACAGTACTTGAACCTGATCATGAATATTAAATAATATTATTACATGTAGATACCACAAAGAGCCAGAGGCTCACTGTGGACAGGCCAGAGACTAGTGGTCATTTATTTTTCTCTCAAAGGTGGACCAGCAGTCACCCTGCCAGATTTGTTGGTGTTTCTTTAAATATATAAATATATAAATAATTATATACATTTTAATATATATGTAATTTCTTCTTTCCTTGTTTTGCTTTCCTTTTTTCCCTTCCTCCCTCCCTACCTATCTCCCTCCTTCCCTCCCTTCCTTCCTTCTCTCCTTCCTTCCTTCTCTCCTTCCTTCCTTCCTTCCTTCCTTCCTTCCTTCCTTCCTTCCTTCCTTCCTTCCTTCCTTCCTTCCCTTCTTTATTTCCTTCATCCCAACCACAAATTTCCCTTCCTCCTCTCTCCTAGTCTCTCTCCTCCACATTGCCTCTGCTCCTTCCCCTCCCCTCCTCTTCCATTCTCTCCAGAAAGGTCAAACCTGCCATATATATCAGTCAATTACAATGTATCAAGTTACAGTAACACTAGGAACCTCCCTTTTTATTGACGTTGCACAACAGCCTCAATACTCCTATCAGGCAACCCAGTAGGTTGAAAGAGTCCCTAAAGAAGGCAAAGAGTTCCTATGTAGGCTCCCTGAGTTTCAGTTCAGTGTCTGTGAGCTCTATTTCAGTTTCTGGGCCACTGTCCTTGATTGATTCTTTGGATTTTCTTGTGATACTCATGACCCTTCTGGCCTCTACAATTCTTTTTTCCCTTTTCCACAGAATTTCCTGAGCTCTGCCTAATGTTTGGCTGCATCTGTTTTCATCATTGCTGGGTGAAGCCTTTGTGGTGACAATTGGGATAGGCACCAATCTATGAGTATAGCAGAATAGGAGTCATTTTCTATCCTAGGTCTCTGAGCTATCCAACCTCTGGATCCTCACTTTACAGATGTCAGAGGAAGGCATGGGTCTCAAACAGGACCAGCCATTGCTTGAACACTCCAACAATTTCTGGACTACCTTTACCCCAGCACATCTTATAGACAGGAAAGGTTATAAATCAAAAGTTTGATGGCTGGATTGGTGTCCTAATGCTTTCAGTGGAAGTCTTGCCTGACTATTGGAGATGGCCTGTTCAAGTTCTGTATCTGCCTGCCATTGCTAGGTCACCTTCACAGATTCCTGGGAGTTTCCATTGTCCTTGGTTTTTGATTCTAGCTCTTCTCTCTCTCTCCCTTTATCCCTGCCTCCTTCTCTCTGTCTGTCTCTGTCTCTGTCTCTGTCTCTGTCTCTGTCTCTGTCTCTGTCTCTGTCTCTGTCTCCCTCTCTCTCTCTCTCTCTCTCTCTCTCTCTCTCTCTCTCTCTCTCTCTCTCTCTCTCCTTACCCGATTCACAGAAATCTGTTTAGATGGATACATTTATGACGTACTTACTAAGTTCTTTGAGTTAAGTACATTTTGGATCATTTTCTTTACCCTTCCTTTCCTTTCTGCCTTCACTTTTGGGCTACATCGCCTGTAGTAGATTCACTGAGGGAGTTTAAGTTTCTTTATCTTGGTCCCTGACAAGTAATGATGTCTTCTTTCTCATGACCCCTCATCAAATACATTTCTTACTGTCTCATCATGTTTTGCTTCAAGTGCTTCCTTGTCCTTGTCTAGATCACATTGTCTAATACCTCTGTCTCCGTCTTCATCTACTTTGTGTACATCACAATGAACAAAATGTCAGATACAAGTGATACTGAATATAATGTGCCTTCCTGGGCCATTAAAGCAAATCTCTTAACTACAGCTTGTTATGGTGTAAAATTGTGCTGAGAAATCATTACTAATGTCCTGCTTTTTGTTCACTTACTATGTACTGCAAAGCATCCCTGCTCTTCTCAAGGACTAGCCTTGACCATGTTCCCTTTGAGTCACCAGAAGCATCCTCAGTGGACTGCTGTTACTGTGCTCTAACAAATGTTATTCACTTTGCTTCCCAATTTCCATTCTAAAAGTGACATTTCCTTTATTTTCTTTTTTAAAATTCCAAGGATTCCATTTAGTTTAATGTTTGCTTTATCCTCTAGTACTGTGTTATTCTACAAATGTGTCTTTGTTCCCAGTCATCTCATATTTCTAAATTCACAGTTCTTCTACTCTCATATAAAAGTGATTATCTCCTAAAATTAAAGTTTTAGTACCCCCCCCTCATGTTTTTGGGTGTGTACCAGGTCCTCTGTGTTTATATTATAGCTGTAGGTTAATATTTTTATAGATATTCCGAGTGTTCCAGTGAGAGTCTGTGACTCCTATCCTCTTCTATTGTGCTCATTTTCTTCTGTTGATCTGTCTTGTCCAATTTTGATGAGATACTTTTTGTTTTATCTTCATGTATTTTATTTTAATATATTCTAAAAAAATGAATGAGTGAGTGAGTGAATGAGTGAATGAATGAATGAATGAATGAATGTAAACCTAGTCACTAGGGTAATGGCTAATAACTGAACTGTCATTTATACTTGCTGGGAGAGGGAAAACCAGTTTTCACCAGTGGAATAACACTGAATATATCAAACACTCCAGGACAGAACTCATACTGAGGAGTAACTGACAAACATAAAATGGACTCTGAATTATTTTTGGTTGTATGTTTGTGTGTTTTTATTTGCTTAGTCTCAAGAAGAAGAAGAAAATAACTAACTCAGCATACTGAAGCTTGCCTTTAGTCCCAGTGCTTTGGGGGACAATGTGGATCACTGAGTTTGAAGCCAGTCTAGTCTACATAGTGAGTTTCAGGTTGGCTAGAGCTACACAGGGACACACCATCTCAAAAGCAAGCATGCCATCTTCTTCATGAGATCACTTTTTGATCATCTGTAATCTTATAATTGACCTAGCCAGATATTCAGACTCAGTGTTCGTTAATACAAACCATCATAGTCTCATATGGCTAGATCTGTGGCTTTTTCACCACATGATAATATGAAAGCCATGTGCATTGGATCTTATCCTAACTGACAGTATAATACCCTCTGATGGTGCTGGGCAGCCACAAATGAGCTGTACCACTTATTCACACACAGAGCCAGTTTGGGAGTTCACCAAGCCTGTACTATTGTATTATTATTATTATTATTATTATTATTATTATTATTAATTATTTTATTATGCATGTATCATATAACACATATTATGTTTTAACATAATATCTACTATATTACCAAATAATAGAATATATTATTTAAAATATATTTTACTATATCATTAAAATAATAAAATAATAAATAATTTAATATTATCTATTCTTTATTGTAACAAGAATATACTGTAAGTATTAAAATAGCATCATATTATATCATTATAATAATAGTACTTATAGCATTATTACTACTATAACAATGCTATCATATAATATAATAGTAAATTATAAAAAGGGATTGTTATAATGGTACTATAAGTACTTTTATTAATTATACTATTGTGAATACAATTATTTTACTGTTCCATTCATCAATTATTTACTTACATTAAGTCATTTTTGAGTTATGATCTTTTCATTTAGGAAGAGATTTTTTTATATCATTGAATCATATATAGAGAAGAGTCAATACTCTGTACACTTATCGTCTATGTCTAAAGTAAACATGACTCAGTTGAGTTAGGTACCAGAAAAAAATCAAGAAGAAGATATGATAGAAAATATGATATGTTTAATTAAAACAAACAAACCATAAAGTCAGTAGTTTTGTCTTAGATGTAGATGGTTATATTCATCTCTTTCTATGAAAAAAAATGAACTAATTTTCTCTATAATATAACTGTAAAAAGCTATAGCTGAACATAATACTTTCCAAGGTAGACTCAGTACTTAAGGGCTAGGTAAGTAGACTGAGGTAAAACAACTAAGTAGGTTTCCTCTTCCCCAAACTCTATTTTATTTAACAGTATATGTAAAGGAATCAAATTATCATGTTACAGAAAGATAAAATGTAGTATTTCAGAGTCAAATAATGGATGCTAAGGACTCTAGGATCTATGTTATTAGCTAGGAGAAAGGACCAGGATGTATCTTTGGCTAACTTTTCTTAGAGGTAATGTTTATGTGTATATGTGTGGCATAAACATGACATGATGTGTAGTAATCTTTCTTTCACTGTAAAATTAACGTAAAATAAAATGCTTGAGTTACTTATTTCATAAAGAGAAAGTTTTATGTTTGTCTCACAGTTTTGGAAGTTCCAGTCCATGATTAAGTAATAAGATTGCTTAAAAGGATTGGTATGAGGCAGGGGAAGATGTGGTAAGCCCAAACTTCTCAAATAAAAATGAATGAGTGGGCTACAGTCTCAGAATCACAAATAAAGAAGTGCCTTAACGACCTATAGACCTCCTTTTGTTCTACCTCCTAAAGTTTTAGCCATTCTGCATAGCACCAGCCTTGGAACCAAGTCTGTAATACATGGGCCTTTGGACGCATTTAAGATCCACATCCTAGCAGGTTCTCTCATCTCCTTATAGGGACAATAACCACTGGTAAATGCCCTTCCCAAGGATAGGTCTTTTCTAAGGATTCCCAATGTTGTCATTAACATTATATCTTCCTAATGCCTACCAATGTTTGTTGGCAGTGGATTTTCAATCATTTTTCCATCATAGTGTTCTCACCAAAAGGACTGATACATGAGCTTGTGAAGTTTCAAGCAACAGCCAGTAATGTTTAGATCCACACATGGAAGAATTTTTTATGCAAAAATGTAAAATTTCACATATGATTTAAATAGATAACAAGAAGGGAAATTTTGTTTGTTTGTTTGTTTGTTTGTTTGCTTGCTTGCTTGCTTGTTTTTCTGAGACTGGATTTTTCTATATAGCCATGGCTATCCTGGAACTCACTCTGTAGACCAGGTTGGCCTCAAACTCAGAAATTCACCTGCCTCTGCTTCCCAAGTGCTGGGATTAAAGGCGTGTGCCACCACCACCCGGCAAGAAGGAAAATTTCAAAGAGTTTATAATGTACAAATATTATATTAAGATGAAGTCTGTACCTTGCATATATATATATATATATTTATATTTATATATATATATATATTCCTTTATATTTAAATATAAAGGAAGAAGAACTTTCCAGTTGTAAAAGTACATTTTCCATTTTCTACACACAGGTTGAAATTCAGTGAAAGAGTCATATACCATTTAGCAAAAGTTCTAACTCTAAAAATGGCTTAACTCAAAGAATTACCATTGTTCTTTCTTAGTCACTGATTTTTAAAGTTACAGTTGGAATGACTACAAAAAACATATGCTAATTTTTGGATTTTCTAAAATTTCCCTTACATTGATTTTTTTTTAAAAAAACTAGTCATAGCTGCTGGAAAGAATTCTGGGATCCAAAATATAATATAGTCACGTTATGTAATAACTAAATTTTGTATATTTGTGATCTGCTATATTATTGTGAGTTAGTCTAAATTCAGTCTGTGGGGAAATTTTTCTTGTGGATATTTGCCAGTTATAAGCTAGAGAATTCTATTTCTGCAATTATGAGAGTTAGAAACTATAATTTTCTAAAGTCATAAATAGAAGTAACAAAATAAAGCTCTAATAGTTTGTATTATTGTTTACATTTCATTCAGAGAAGAACAATGTTTCTTGATTTCATGAAACCAACTTATCACAAAAACAATTTGGGTAGGTCTCAGGTCAAAGGATACTCTTAAGAAATGTCTTCAGTAAATTTCTCCTTGACTGATCAAAAGAACTTTGTTTTTCCTCTGCTCCATGATATAAAGTACTGAAGCACATTTCCAGTTTTCACAATTCCTAATGTTACTGTTGAGTCTTGGGAGTGTCCTACCCCACTTATATGCCAACAAAAGCCTCTATGAAGTCAAGTTTATTATAATAAAACATAAAAGTGGATTGCAAGAAGTTGAAGCATAAAAAGATATATTGTGAATCCACAAGTCTTTTTTGAGGGATAGCAGTCATTTCTTGCATCCATCATAGCAGAAAGAAAACTCCAGGTGATGATTGTTCAGATGTTCTAGATATTTCTAGGAATTAAAATCAAAACTTCTTAGCTTGTCACTAAAAAAAAAACATAACTCTACTTCCTCTTGTAAGCTCCCTAATCAATACAATTAAAGGCAGATTTACTGAAAATTACATTTTCAATGTAATTAATCTGAATTCCCAATTTACAAATCCATTTGTGAAGTATCTATTCACAGATATAAGCTGTAATTAGAACACAAGCTAGCTGGAAGGACTTTGGGCTTTTTGTGATTACTGTTGAATTGTTTTGTGTGGTAATGTTCATGTTTGTGTGTGTGTGTGTGTGTGTGTGTGTGTATGTATGTATGTATGTATATGTGTGTATGTGTGTGCGTGTGCACATACATGTGTGCATGCTTGTTTCTGTTCTGAATGTGCAGCATCAAAGACAGAGGTCAACACTGGTTCACTTTCCAAATAGCTCTCCACCTCATTTTATGAGTCAGCATCTCTCTGTAACCCCACAGCTCATTAATTTTGCTAGTTGAGTTGGCCATCAGAACCCAAGTTTCTCTTGTTTCCAGATCCCCTGTTTTGCTATTACAAGTGTGTGTTGTGACCTAGATCTTTACATGAGTACCATAGATACAAACTCATGTCCTTAAGCTTGCGTAGTATGTACTTTTTAACTGAACATGTGAATTGTGTAATCCTTTGTGTGGCCATGTGCACCTCCCCAAAACTTGCTAATTGTGTAACTTAACAGATAAATGAACAACATCTTAGGTTGAAGAAAATACTAGAATGGTCTACTTGAAATTTATTCTACTTGGATGGCCTTAAGCCGACTATGGGGTACTCTGGAACTCAGACCCTCATTTGCAGAGCACTCAAGATGTTTTAATGACTGATTCTAAGTTTTTCCTGATGTGTCAGCTCAATAATTTATAGCTATTGCATCTGCCAGGAATATCGTTTTCCAGGATGTGAAGAATTAATTGCATTTTGTTCTCTTATATCAGGTCACTCCTAGCCTTCTTTTCTCCTTCTCTAGTCTACCTTATTTAGAAAGGGACAGTGATGGATGACTAAATATATAAGAAGAATGCAGGAAATCAAGATTATGCCCCATGAGAAATAGGACAGAGGAAAGGAAAGGTTGATGGGTAGCAGTTTTACAAAAATGAATGCAAATATATAATATGTGAGAAAATTTGGGATTATTCATATGATTCCTGAAAACCAAGTCTGAGACTGTGATGTAAAAAACTTGAGGGAGATTTGTTGTCTCAGCTGAAGAGTAGCCCTGGTCATAATCTAACAAATGAACAAAATATGTGTACAGGCAGGCTATTAGATGAAGACTCTCCAGCAGTGCTCTAAGTCAGAGCAGAAAAAATAGTGTATGATTTGAGTATGACTAGCTATTTTCTTATGTATCTGTTTTATCTTCTTGTATGTAACATAACTTTAAAGAATGGTCTCTTTTTATTTTAGTTGAGAAGAAACCACAGACCACATCTCCTTGTTGTGCTCTACAGATCTTGTATTTATCCATTTAACTCTCTTTCAACACTATGTCAACTAGAATCTACCAGTCTTTCCCCAATCTAATTCTGTGATCTCATTTCCTGTTTCCCACTAAATGGGATACATGGCTGTACCATGTACTCTCTAACTGCCCCATCTCTGCCCAGACAATGTCATTTACCCTCATCTATTTCCCCCCTGGCATTTCTCTCTTTGTCAAACTCTAACAGTGTTTTAATAAAAGCAAACAAGCTAATAAACAACAACAGCAACAAACCTATTTTCCAAGATCAAGGTTTCCTTAGGGCCATGAGTGTGCCTCTGTACCTGAGATGGCCTCAGTAGCATCTTATAGATGTGCTGTGTTTTAGATGTTTCTAAAGTCTGATTTCTACCATGTCCAATTCAGATGTTCAGTCAAAAAGTAAAACTGAAAATAATTAAAAATCAAAAGTCAAAATAGATCCACCCATACAAACCTATTGTTTTGTTCAAACCAAATTTTAAGAAGTAAACACAATAGAAGTCATGTTCCAAGATTTTAAATAACATATAGATGGCTGGAGGCATTTTAAGCAGCAGATTTACCAACACGATCATCTACAGTTCCCAGAAAACTGTGACTACAGGCCATTTGGATTGACAGGGTCAGACTCCGGACAGAGAATCTGATTGGAGTTTTTCCTGGCTCTGACATTCACTTTTCTAAATTAGACAAGGCCTCTGCTCTCTGTTGGGCATAGCTCAAGTTCACATCACCTCCTTAAATAAAAAGTGACTTTTATTGGGAACCAAGACATGGGCTTTGAGAGCATGAACAAAGAACCTATTTTTCAGCTTTTCTCATGATCTGGAAAACAAAGGCACTGAAAACACTGTACATGAGCACATGTAACCACTATAATGTGCAGTGTATGATGACATGAGTATCTACCATCATCTGTCTCCAGGTTGTTGTAAGAAGTAGAATTATTCAAGTTTCTTTTGCTATTGAGCTGCAGAAATATTTTCTCTGAGAGTCCTAGTAGTTTGTAAGTACTCAGAGCCTCCATTGTACCATTGCTTTCCTCTGTGGATCTGGAATTTATGGAGTACTTCATTGTGCAGATGCTATCCTTCCTTGACTTACTTGCCCTGCTCTACATTGCAAGTCGTCTTCCATGGATGGCTTACATTCTCTGTGTCACTGCTATTCACTGAGAGCACCTTTCTCTTTCAGCACTACTTTAAAGTCTACAGATCCTCAGTGTTGCTTCACCATTCAAGTCTACAATGAAGGTGGAAAATAGTTATGCTTTGCTGCTACTTTGATTTGGGCAGCTAATTGCTTCTTGGGCTTCAATTTTAGGACAGGGCTCACATTATTTTGGGAAGAGTCACCAGTGACCATGGCTATTCACTTAGCATTAAATGAGTGTTTACAAAGCTTCCATCTAACAGACTCTGGGCTTTTCTACACCTTGGCTATGCTTCACCAGTGACCCACAATAGAACATCAATATTTCTAAGGCCATATTCTCTTTATTTCAAAATAAAAGTAGTTAGGATAATGATAAAGCAACTGAACCAGGAGGTCAATGATTTTATTATTAATGCTTTATTTTCAAAGAAGACCATGGAGTGAAAGAGATGGCTTATTGATTCATTAACTTGTCACAAAAGAATGAGGGCCTGAGTTAGAATCCCCAGAATGCAGTTAGAGATGGTAGCACTCCTATGATGCCTACCTTGGAAGGCAGAGACAAGACATTCCCAGAACAAGCTGGTGATCAAGATATACCAGTTTATTTTGATAATTGACATAAGTTAGGACCATATGAGAAAAGGGGACTTCAACTGAGAAGATGGCCTAATCACATTATTCTCTAGTCAAAACCATGCGCCATTTTCTTAATGAATGTTTAATGTGGAAGAGTCTATTTCACAGTGTACATTGTCACACATGAGCAGGTTGTCTTATTTTTATAAGAAAGCAGGCTGAGAAAACTATGGACAGCAAGCCAGGAACCACCACAATTCCCCATCTTAGGTTCCAGTTGCTGTCTTCAAAGGTGACTTGCTTTGAACTCTTACCCTGAAACAGTGAAGGAACGTGTTTGACCTGAAAGTTGTAAAATGAAATAAAGCCTTTTCTTTTTATGTTGGTTTTGGTCATGATTTTTACCACCACAATAGAAGTCAACCAAAGGACACAAGACTAGGCTACTTTGGCAAGCTACAAGTGTGACTGGGACACCTTCTTCAATAAAGAAGATGAAAGGATATTGTCACCTTCAGTATTGGGACTGTACATGCATGTGCATCACCTCCACATAAAAACATTTTAATTATTCATTATAAATCTACTTTATGATGGGCACCATGCTGATTAATGGGAACATGAGGATAGTCAACTTCATAAATATCCTGTAAAATAAGATACAGTTATGTTTTTCCTAGCATGTAATCTCATAACTGAAAGCTCTCACAGATATGCGAAAAAGCCACTATGTTCACAGCAGCCTTAATTGTGATAGTCAGAAGCTGGAAACAACCCAGATGTCTCACAACAGAAGAATAGATTCAGAAAATGTGGTTCATTTACACTATGGAATACTACTCAGCTATTAAGAGTGAGAACATCCTGAATTTTGCAGGCAAATGGATGGAACTAGAAAATATCATCCTGGGTGAGGTAACTCAGACCCAAAAGGACATGCGTGGTATGTACTCATTAATAAGTGGATATTGGCCATAACAGTACAGAATATCCAAAATATGATCCACAGAACTCAAGATTAACAAGCGCAAGTGAGGATGCTTCATCCCACTTCGGAAGGAGAAGAAAGCAATCATGGGGACAGAGGGAGGGAGGAACATGGGTGGGAGAAGTGACAGGGAAGGGAAAAGAGGAACATGATTAAGGGAGGAGAACAGAAGTGAAGCCTTGAGGACCAGCAGAATGAAAGGAAACAGGCAACCTCTGGAGGTAGGAGGTGAAGGGACCCTCTAGAATGTACCAGAGAACTGGGAAGTGAGAGACTCTCAGGACTTAGAGAGGGACCTCAGGTGAAATGCCCAACAGTGGGGAGAGGAAACTTGTAGAGTCTGCCTCCAGTAGAAGGAAAGGGCATCAAGTGGATGGATGGAGTTTCCATCCCATAGTCAAAAACTCTGGCCCAGAATTGTTCCTGTCTAAAACTATAACTTTTATTAGATAATTATGTCCAAAATTATGTCTCAGTTTTAATATCTCAACTCAGAAGGACTACCTAGGCCATAATTAATTTCCTGAAACTATTGGTTAGATCATTTAAAGGAATTTAAATTTGAAAGCAAATCAGTGGTCAGAGCTAATAATCATAGGGGTTAAGGACACCAGGTGAACACACAGACCACAGAATCAACTAACCAGGGCTCATAGGAGCTCACAGATAAAGGAAGTGACAGAGAACCTGTCTGGGACTGACCTAGCTCCTCTGTACGTATGTTATGGCTGTGTAGCTTGGTGTTCTTGTGGGAACTCTAACACTAAAGTTAGAAGCTGTCTCTGAATCCTTTACCTGGTTTTGGGACCTTTTTCCTCCTACTTGCTTGCCGTGTCCAGTCTTGATCTGATGCGTGCACCTAGTCTTCTTGTAACTTACAATGCCATGTTTGGTTGATATCCCTGGTGGTCTTGGCTTTTGAAGGGAAATGAAAGAAGAGTGGGTCTGAGGAAGAGGGGAAATTGGAAAGAAGGACTGGGAAAAGAGAAGAGAGAGAGGACTGCAGAGTAATATATAAGCTCAGAATAAATAAATAAGCAAATAAATAAATAAATAAATAATCACTACCTTTAGGAGTAAGGTACAAAAAGGCAGTAGGATGTGGGATGTGGGTGGGATGTGGGGTGGGTGCAGGTGGGGGTGGGAGTGGTGACAGAACGCTGAGTCCACAGGGATTCCACACTGTTAGAGAGACAAGTTCATTAATGCATGTCACTGACAATGGACAAGTCATTGTCTTGTTTTAATTTTCTGAAATTTGGAACACTGCAGAGAATATGTTGGTATCTTTGTGTAAGGTCCCACTTCGGAGAAGCAGAACAGCTACAGCTAAGAACCTGCTCATGAGTGCTGTTATCTCCACCTCCTGTGCCTTGCATGCTTGCTCCACTGCTCTGGTTCGAGACAATTAATCCTAATATCCAACCCCTCCTGTGGTAATTTCTCATCTTGGCAGGTCTCTCTCAGTAATGACTAAAGGGGAGTGGCCGTGCTCCCAAAGCTAGGGCTCAGCCAGATGTACTTTTCCTCCCAGACATTAGCAGCCTATTCACACTCTCCTTTCTTATTTCTCCTCCGTGCCCTTCCTTTCCTTCCAATTCCATTTTCTGTCTTCACCTCCCTCCTTCTTTCTTTCTTTTGCTCCATCCATCCATTCCACCTTTACCTGATATTCTTTCCTGAGTTCCATTTATTTAAAAGATGTGACTCTAAAAACAAACAAAATCAAGCAAGTGAATCCCACGGACCAGTTCCTAGGTTTTCTGCAGAGAGTATGTTGGCTCTAAGGCTCTCCAACTGTAATTAGGTGATTGACAAATGGCAGGTAGCAATGGAGGCAGAAATAAGCTGTATTATCAGGTCCTCCTTATTTAGAGAGAAAGCTTCAGTGCCCTAATTTTTCAACCCAATTCCAATTTCATATTTATGAAAAGCTAGTTTCTGCCACTCCCCAGCAATCTGCTTATTGAACGCACTTTTCTGCAAGCATAATTACACCACCATTCCTTGATATTGCATCCTTTTATTCCATTTTCCCCTCTACCTCCTGCTGTGCCGCCAGCCATCACAACAGTCCATCCCCCTGACCAAGAGAATAGGTCATTGATTTTTTTTTTCTCCCAAAGTCAGTACCACTCTATAAATTGGTGTTGATCTCCAGAGACCTGAAGTGTAAGAGAGAGAAAGCAGTGGAGAGGGAGTATGATAACACAGCCATAGGACACTGTGGCAAAGGCCCCCATTCACTCCAGTGAGGCTACATTGTGTATTCTCCCTCTCCTGAAACCATTTTTCTAATGAGAGACACTCATGTGGGTGTTCCTACTGGAAATAGAGTACCATTTCTGTGTGGGTGTATGATTATCAGACCCACACAAGAGCTCGAGCCACGATCTGCATTTGGAAAGCATGTGAACAGCAAGGAGAATAACCACTAGTTTCCGTTCCCATTTTACCAGCTTAGACAGGCTGTGCATCGTTTACTCACATTTTCAAAAGGTCAGGCAAATGAAATACTTACCAATAACTTTGCAAAGCAACATTTTGTGAAGCTATACGGCAGTCTCAATGTAAAGATAACAAATAATAAGAACAGGGTGCTTGCTGAGGGGTGTCTAGGCTTCTAGACACTCAACATTCAGTTTCCCATGGTTCTGAGATTTTCTTATTAATTCCCATCTGTGCCTCTTGTAGTACAGAAATGACTAATCAATTAATTGTTGAAGGAAGGTTGGTTTTATGCCGAGCTCTTACTAGGCAGAGAACACTATGTTTCCGGTAAAGAGAAATGCACCAGACAAGATGATTTTACTCTAATAGTACATGAACACAATTCAGCTGACATGTGCAAATAATAACTTGCATCTGACTTGTTTGCTAGGGGACTTTTCTGAGTGTAGTTATGACTTGGTTTGATAGTTCTTTTTATCTATATCTGAATATATGCATCAATATGGCCTTTTGGACTTGGGCTACTTGTGAAACTCCTACCACAGAATGCCTGAAGATCCTTTGTAGACATTGTGTGTACTGTCATTGTGGTAGAATATCTGGATGCTGAATCTCTGTTGGATTTTATGATCGTGTTGTCTTCTTTTGTTTGGATATTTTGATCCACATAAAAATCCACATTTTTTCCTGAAACAAAACACATAGCCTGCAATATAGCAATTTATCTTTCGTTAATATATTGTACCTTGATTCTTTGCCTAAAACAATTAAAAATATCCAAAGAAATAAAACTATCAGAAAAATACTGGGACTCTAAACAGAATTTGTTTTGTTAACTTACTGCATATTTTCTTTTACTGTCATTCTGTCTAACTTTTCCCCAATTCTTCAAGCCAGATACTCATTGATGTTTAAACAATCATTGGGAATGGAAGACTTAGTGGTTCTTAGTCTGTTAAATTTCATGATCAGAAAAATATGTTGCTTGATATTTCATTACTATATTACTGGTTATTTTACTACTGCATTTCAATATAGGTCAGGTTTATTGTAAAGGTTGTGTGTCTTTTATCCTGGAAGTGAATGATCAAAAACAGGGTAGAAAACTTAGATTGAGATTAAGGCTTTCTTCAACATAAGTTTCTTTTAGTACCAAACAATAACATTCCTTCTTTTACTTCTAACATATAAATATTTTTAAAACACAAAAAATTAATTATTTACTTCATTTAAAAATCTAATTTTTTGCAAATATCAGTTCATCTTCAACTTTAGGCTAAAATATCATTAATGTTGAAAGTCACTGTCATTTTCATAATCAGAAATTATTTTCTTAATAGAGATAATAGAACATGGATTTCTGTGTGTCTGTGAAAATCTTCTGATAAAAATTTGATAATTGACATCATAGAGTCAATAGGCAGAAAGTAATTTTCTTGAGGCTACATGTGGAGGGATATTTCCTAGGATGACATGGGCAAATATTCACTCACCCCCACATGAGGATTCAACAACTCAAAGAAATAATTCCATCTACAACAAGCGTAGTGACTCGATGTGCTTACTGATGTCACTTATGAGAGGAAAGGTGAGTTACTACAAACAATATCATGAGTGAAAGGATATGTACAGGAAGGAGTAGGGGTGACTCAATGGCAGCTACATCACTGGAAAGCCATTTCCAATATGGATGTCAAATCATGTTGACAGTTCAGAGCTGTACCCAGAGCTCCCTGTACAACATACAGCCTTCTTTCCCGAGTAATTGTTCTGCTCATGTATCTTGGGTCTTATGGACCTTGTAAATCTCTGGAACTTCCAGAACCTTCTAAGTATTGTTTTTTTGTTTTTTTTTTTTTGATTTCTTTAGTCTTATGCATTCATCCTTCTTACTCTGAGAGATGATATTTCAATTTGGAGCAAATTGTAACATAAAGCTATATTGTGAATAATTTTGAAAGGATATAAGTGACTAACATGTGCTTTAATAGGATATAATGAGGAACAATCCATGAAATAAATGTTACTCAGATATAAAACAAAATTAAACATCTAACCACAAAAAGTTACTGAGAAATTCAAATTCATATTACTGCGGGGATAACTAACCTAAAAGGCTGTGTGCTCTGTCTTAACACTAGCTTCAAGATAGTGTATTATGTACATATAGTGAGACAATGGAAGAACTGGTACTTAGAAGTTGGAAGATAAGAAATTTAAGGTTGCATAGGCAGAGTATGAAAGCTACTTAGAGATGTGTTCATACCCAGCCTCATGATTAAAGCTAAGTTTAGTTGAAATTCTCCTCTCTTCTTTTATTAATTTTTACAGGTGTTTCTACATTGTCAAACAGATACAGTAAAATCATCCTCTTGTATGTAACTTTGGTCATTTAGCACTACCTACCTTAAAGAAAGCTTTCAAAGTAAGCCTGTACAAAGTGATGTTCAAGATTAGCTTGTCCAATGGAATATCCCATGACTGTATATTATGGTCCAGATTCACAACTAAGAGAGATGAACAGGGACAGTCTCTCCTCATTTGCTCTGACCATCTGCTGTTCCCTGCATGCCAGTGGTGGTTTGTTCTGTCCTGCCTGTCATTGACTTAAACTCAAAGTGGGGCTCTAAAGAATCTTTCCAGCCATATTGCATACAATATCTCTCGACTCTACCATATCCCATTTCTTCAAAAATGATTTATGATCATTTTGACAGGTATATTTTTGAGTTCATGTCAATTATAGTTATGTTTTTATGCTTTGCTAAAAATATACAGACAATAGGAAATATCAAAAAAGAATAAATAACAGGAATTGTTCAAAGTAAGCAATGTTCTATTCTTTTTTGCATGAATGGGAAGTGATCTATTTTCATTGAACAAGCTGAGTTCTTGGTGAACTTTGCAAACAGACATAGGAGTAAGGATGAATGGTCTACTACAAACCTGTCTTAGTGAGAAATGGCTATTGACACTCCATATCAAAACGGAACAAGACCCCAAGTTGGCAAAGGAGGAAGTAATAGATAGCACAGGAGAAAGTCAATGCCACATTTTCCTGCAGGATCATATGCAGGATGTGAAGGAATGGTCTGAATCCACTGTGGCTCTCTTCAAAGTCTTTGGACAGTTATGACTATGAGAGATGTATGGTTTTTAAGTTTAAGACTTCTACAACCTAATCTTGATTATGCCTTGGGCTGATTAAGGTGAGAATGTTTAGCCTCCCTGTACTGCTGCCGAAATTTGGTTTAGTGGTGCCCTGACTTAGGGAACTTCAAACATATTATCACATCATCTTAGGGTCTTTCAAAGTAGCTAGGTTCTTCACTCTGGGTGTTAAAAAACAACATGCTACAAGCAGAACTCATTGTATCATGCAGATTTGGTGGTTTCTCATACTGTTAGTGACAAAATACAAACTAAAGAAATCTTATGAACAACTATCCACCAAGTAAACTGGAAAATGAATAGAATTTGAAAAAACATACTAAAATTGAAACCAAAGGAAATAATGGTAATTTTCAGCAGTTACTGCATAATGTGAAACTTTCTGAATGGAGAGCATGTACATTAGAGTCAATAAAGTGTATGTATGTATGGCATTCCTTATGAATTCTTTTAGTTCTGGTAGGTATGATTGCTTTAGTCTTTCAAACACTTATTTATGCAGGGTATATAGATGTTAATATCATTCTATGAATACCAAGTATTGAATATAGTAAACACTACTCTAGTTGTCTTTGGATAAATATATTCACACTATTTTTTATGTCTGGTGTCAGGCCTGACATGAGGTCTAATCTCCATTTCACCTTCACCCTTCAGTCATGTACACAGGTGGGCATGATAAACAGGCCCCAGGCCCTAGAGAGATTTACATATTAATAAGGTACCTGAAGGCCAAGGGGTGGAGCCAATTAAGCATTCATCCCCAGCCTCTCCCCACTCTTCCTCTCCCTATTTAACTCAGGTCTGCCCTGGGTTTTGGGGGCGCACATCCAAATACATCCACCATCTGCCATGCCAATAAACTGGTTTTTGGAAACCCAAGAACTTTCTCGTGTGTTGGGGCTGCACGGCGAGGAACTGTGGAGAGGCCTATAGTGAACAGCTGGGACAAACTTCCAGCTGGAGGAACCCAGGACATTCTCAGCCAACTACACACAGCGTGGCGTGAGATTCTCTGTGGTTCCCCAGCCATATATTATTTTTACCCACAATCTGGGTCAAGGTTAATATGAAATATGTATGAATATTGAGTGTTTGCACATGTTAAACACTATTTTTTTTCCAATGAAACCATATTCTGAGTCATTACTCTTTCCAGTTTACAACAAAGACACTAAGGTTCAGAGTTTTTACAACATTTGTCAACTCTTAATCTGCTCATCAGTGTCCCAAATCCAGGAGGATCAACTTTGCGATAGCTGATTGGTACCCAGGACTGACTTCTGTCACAGAAGTCCCCACTGCCCAAAAGGATCAAATGTAGAGAACATAATGGAGGTAATGCTAGAGAGTGGGCAGGGAAATGCACTCAATGAGAATTTTCTCTTTTCTTGCTTTTGGGGAGCCTACCTTCACAGTGTTGACAAGGATACTAGTCACTGATTTGGTAGGTAATCTATTTCTCATACTGGCAGTACCTGTTTTAAGGAAGTCCAAATACAAAGAACCTTTATATGAACCTTCCTTTTACCACCCATCTTACTCCACATAGATAAAACAGAATAATTATTCTTTTTGTTTCAGGGTTTAGTTTTCATTCAAGGATTGCTGGACATGGAGATCCCGTATTTGGTAATTAACTTAGACAGATACATATTGCAGACTTACCTTGATTGAGATGGATACACTGCACAAGTTGGAATTCATATTAAATACCATCACCCTCTCCTTATCCAGATTCTCTGCATTATCATTTTTACGTATGTTGACAGCATGAAGAACCCAAGAAATCATGACTTGTGGGTCACCTCTGACTTATGGCACTATGGATATGAAGTTCTGGTATGCCTCTATGTGTCAGGAGAGGCAATGATTTCCATATTTAATGTAGTGGAGCAATGCATTGAAATCAAGAATTTCAATTTTAAAAATATGGACACTTGTTGGTAACAGCTGTTTTCAGTGTTACATAGGTATATAAACTTTACCTAGATTTTAGAAACCAATCTTCATTTTTCATTTAAATAATAAGTATATTTGAATTCTTTTCAACTTCATTAGTGTCTAAGTGTGCTTCGAAGAATAGTGTGGGTACCTAGATTTGAGAGTTCTTTGCCAGAATGTGCTCATAACTTTAGAGACTGTATGTTTAATAAAAAGCCACTAGCACGCTCTTTCCTTATTTAAGGGATCTGCCAGATCTTATATTTAAGATAGTTATAGATGACAAAATAATTCGTATTACTAAATTTAAACAGAAATGTAGCAATAAATTAATGGGAATTCACTTTTTCTTAATCACACCTCAGATCTGCACAAAATGGATATTTTCCCAATGTGACTAGTACATACCTCACTTTCATGAGTAAATCCAAACATAAATTTTATTCATCTAGGATGTCAGCCTAATTAGATGAAAATAAAAAATACACAAAACATGTTCTTCAAACGTTGTTTAACCCATCAGATCTTCAGACTACACCCTATACTGGTAGGGAGTAGAGATTTTTAATTTTTCCAGGTGTTAATATCTACTGAGGGAAAATGAAAATAAATAAAAAGAGCCAATATATATGGAGCCATGATACTTGAGATGAAATTCAACACTACTTTGTACACTGTAAACTACTGTAAACTATGGACCAATCAAGTTGCTAAATAATCATGACTGTAACTTCCAAAAACTCAAACAAGTGTAGCAGAATAATTATTACTAAAAGGAAGGATTTCCATACAAGGTGTACAAAAATGTACAGTCTGTCCCAGTGCAGGCATTATTCATTTTTCTATGCTATTTCCAAGAGAACTGTCTGAAGCAAGTTGATTTTTAGCTATCACCCTAGAGCCTTGAAGAGGGTGTTCCCAAAGGCTTTGTCAGGAATGAGTCTGACATTCTTTGAATAAAACTGTGTTGAGAGAGTATTAACACTTCCACAGAGAGTGCTAAAAAGTCCACGGTGCTCATGCTTGCTAGAGAAGGGTAGTTTGCTGGTGACCACCTTATTCAGGCACTTTCCAGATTACCTAGTTAACAAAGTAGAAACCGTATTCTGCCAGATTTTAGCTTGTTGAGTCTAACATTTAAAACTCCAAGACACAGCTACATATTTCTTTTGTTAAAATTTCTAATGGCAGCTATTCTGGAGACATAACTCTCAAATACTAACTTTCATAGATGACACAGCCACACTCAAACTTTCAAATATTTCTATCATATTGTTTTATTTTAATTTAGTAGTGATGAAATATACTTACTCTTATATAAAAGTTTTTTCAATTTGTGTTATCTAAATTACTCTCTCTAGTGTATTGATATGGTGGAAACTTATTCATTAAGATACCAAACATTGGATTTCAATCTCATTTTCTATCTCCCTCCCTCCTCCTCCCTCCTCCTCCTCCTCCTCCTCCTCCTCCTCCTCCTCCTCCTCCTCCTTCTCTTCCTTCTCGTTCTTTTTCTTCCTCTCTTACCTTATTCCAAATCTTACTTTGGAAACTAAAAAGAGCATACCTTCAATAACACATGTATTAGCATGGTAATTACTTCTTTCTACTACACAGAATGAAGTGAACAGAATTGCACAGGCATAAATGCTTGTAGGTGATGATGTAAAGATTACTGTTACAGGAGAAATCCAGGCTTATTGTCAATGGGACTGACTGAGAAACTGAAGATAGTTCTGTTTCCTGAAGATAGTCAAGCTTCCACCCTGTTACCTTTGTCTTGCTATTACAGCTACTGAACATACTCACCCTCCTGGCAGTTCCTTTACAGTGGTTCCCTTACAGGAAGCATCACTAAAATAGATTTGAAGAGGTTCACCTTCATTCAATTCCGTAGTGCCACTCTTACTCTGTCAGAGAGACCAGCCTTATTAATCACACTCAGGACCACTAATACCAACAATCTGTCATGGCAACCAATCGAATGCATCATCCACCGTAACTAGAAAATTTGCCCTGTGACCCACTCCTATTTGTCCTGACATTGCATCCTATGGCACAAGCAAACAGAAATTAGTAGTTATGTCTCTGCTGTCCTGTCTTTCTTTCCTTTATGTGGTTGCTTTCATTTATGATGCTAGCTTAAAGCTTATCAAATGTAAGAGACTGTTTTGCTTTGTTAAATGCCCACTTGATGTTATGTTTCTTATGCTCTGACATGAACATTTCTATTGAAAAGTCATCATAGAGTTCTTTGAGAGATAATGTCAGAATGTCTGGATAGCCAGTCTAGTATTTCAGTTCCTAAACACAATTGCAAACCTGTTCTTGTGCTTTCAGACAATCTGGATAACACCCTGTGTATCCCAGCCCGAATGACTTCTTTTCCCCATATCACAGAAGTTTCTTTTCCTTTAATTCTTGAATTAGGTTTGCAAGAGAGGTTAACTGATAATTGAATATGGAGAATTTTATTAGAACATCTTACTAGAGGAAGAGAACCTAATATATTTACTACCAAAAGTCAGTTATTGTCCATTGCTAATCATCTATTTAGTATAATAAATGATCATAGTCCTGATGGATATGCAAAACATATTCTTCTTTGTGGTTGCTATTTATTAAGTACATACTTTCTACATTTTATTTTTAATAGAACCCACTGTATTTGGCAGAATTTTCAACACCTTACAGATGAAAAATGGATTATAGAAGGAATTAGGGAAGTTCATCAAAATAAAATCTAGCCCTAAGTAACAGAGTCAGATATGCATTGATATTTGTGTACCACATAAATTGGTTTAGACTCTTAGAAACGTAATGAAATCCAACTAATGCACTATTTTCTTTATGTTTTCCTTATCAAATGAGATTACTGTTTATGGAATATATATTGTTCATTTATTCATTTTGTTTTTTTGAGACAGGGTCTTGCTAAGTGTCAAGGTTTTTATCAAAATTTTTGTCATTAAACTCTACTCTCTTGAATGCCTGGGATTAAAGGTATGTGTAAGCTGGCCTTTTATTTTATGTACTGTATGTATTAGACTTTTTTGTGATGCCCAGCAGTTTGAAGAAAAGAAAGCCACTCACCTCTCTGCCCTAAAGATTTAGCTTACATGGGCCACTATAGCAGAAAATTATTTGCTTCATAATCTTTCTATGATGAGAAGGAAAACTGTCTTCCAATGTTTTGTTCCAACAAATATTAGCCTCTAGTCTGAATAACTGGTCAAAGTGTTCAAAATAAATGACAATTGAATGAATATTTAGTCATACATTAGATCTTTGTATCATTCTAATCAAGCCCCCAGGAACACCATGAAATAAGGTGTAGAAAGTGTAAAAGCTTAAATAAGGACTAAAATGTAGTAGACACATAAATATTATACCCTTGAACTCATGAGAAGCTGTGACTATCTTCAGAGGACATGCACAAAACCGGACCTGTCCAGAAGAGAAGAGGACTCATGATGTTCCACTCTTCCTTGAGTGTCCATAAGCACATCTCTAAGGCATGCTATGGAATGTGGAGACATTTGCTTCAGTGGTGTAACTACAGGAAAGATGCTCATGTTCTTACAAAGAATCTGTCATTTATTCTCCTGTAAGCAACACTATCTAAGCTCATAGGGCTGCCATTAAAGAGCTATTATAGTAGAAGCAGAGCTAGTCAAGGAAGAAGAGTAGGTTCTTCTGGAGTAGGAGTGGGGAAGGAAAAAGGTAGTGAATGCAGTCAAAGCAGATTCCATGAAAAGGTCCTCATCTGATTGTTAAGCCTAAGTGTTTTGCCTTGCCAGTAAATGGAAAAGAAATGTCACAAGAAAACCCACTGTGCATAATATAAAACAAACAAAAGTGTGATTTTATTAGAAAATAGATATTCAACACACAATATATACTAGTAATCTTTAATTCTCTCAAAGAAAAGCAATAAATACCATTTAGTAAAGGTTAATCAAAGGTATTTTCTCTATATCAGGGATTAATCTCTCTAATATATATTACTGGCCTCTATGATTGTCTTGTGCATTGGATATTTAACTTATAATGAGTTTACTATATCAAAAGGTTTGAGGTCTCCAATGGCCCAAATGCTATGTCCCTTTTCTAACAAAATTTTTAGTATCATTTAGTACTTGGATAAAATGTCCCAGCTTCTTGAGGCCACTCATATATTGTCAGATTCCAAGTTCAGTTCATTTTTGTTGAACATCCAGGCAATGTATTTTGAATCACAGGTAAAATGTAAAACTATGCCCTGCCTCCTACAACTAATCTAATATTTTGACACATACTATGTCTAGGTTATTCTTAATTGAATATTACCATACCTAGTATGATGGAAATTTTATATAATATAATTTTAAAACTAATTTATTGTACTTATATAAACAAAATTTCACATGCATATTTTCTTAGTGGAAGCCTTTAGAATAGGGTGAGTTCTAAGCTTTGATTTTTCTTTTTAAGTTCTTTATGTATTTGTGAAACAAGGTATCTTTTTTTCTTTTTGCGTTTGGTTTGTTTGTTTTGTGTTTGTGTATGTGTTCCACTTCAATTATGGCTTGTAGTTTTAAACTTTTCCCTCTTCTTCTTTCTTAAAATAAATTTTACATGCATACATACATATAAATATATAAATACAACTTGCTGAGTCCATTTCACTTTGCTCATATGTATATGTTTTTAGATCTTCAACTTGATATTGAATGCAATTAGAGAATCCATACTTAGGAAAGATTTATTCTCTCAGAAGTTATTAATTGTCACTTTATCTAGGGATTATTTCACCATTCATGAGTACTTGATTAGTTTTAAAGTACCAGGCATTAACTCTTCTAGTGAGTGGTCTCACGTCCATTCACGTATCTGTTGGTTATATCTAAGATATAAGTACCACTATTGCACCTTTGAAATAGCTTGCCTTTTTGGTTATTTTTGTAGTTCATAGATATAATAACTAATTAGGACCATTGATTGGTTTTCTTCCTTCACAGCTTGCATATCACCTTTTGATACATGGAAAGCTAGTCCTCAGGGAATAGACTTCTAGCTTAGTTGCAGTTCAATATTTCCAAGTTCTTTGTCCTTTATGCATGGTGTTTTTAGCAATTAGGACTTACTTCAAATTTCAGGAGGCAGTGTAGACAAACAGCAACAGTCTATATTATTTGGGTTGAGGATATGCTTGTACTTTCTGCACAATTACTTGATAAGCGGTTTTACCTATCTGGTAATGGGGCTTGTGATAGTCTGTGTCTCTGGAAGGTACAAAAGTCACTTCAAATTGTCATAACATTTGTTATGTATGACAATTACCAGGCTAACTTCAAACTTTGAATTTCTGATTATAGATAAGGATCATGACCATAGAAATACATAAAGACTTTCTAAGCAAATTAATAAAACTCCATTAAAACTCACCTTAGGTTTCTTAAAACAAAGTCTTTTATCCATAGGACTGTTAAAGTTGTAGTTATCTTGTGCTTGTATTTGCCTTGCATGCATTTAGATACCATTGATATGTATGTTACTGCATTATCGACGTTCATAGTTCTCAGGTAACATAACAATTTATTTGGTCACCCTAATAGCATTTATTCTGAACTTAATCCAATACAGTAACTGTTGTTAAATGCTTGGAAAGTATTTACTCATTTAATCCCCTGAATAGCTCAATGAGATAGATATCATTTTCTTATTAACCAAGATGGAAATTAAAGCAAAGAAAGGTTAATTGACTTGTCCAAGTTCTCACAGCTAAAAATAGTGGAGTCGGGATTTAAATTCAGTTGGGATGGCTTTAAAGTCCCTGGAGTCCTGCAGTATTACTATCTATACCATGGATAAATTTTCTCCATTGAACTACTTAACTATTTTTGAGTTAAAGAAATAGATTTCTACTATTGAAAATTTTATTTCAATTTCTGGCACTCTGAATCCTAACTACAAATGTTTTAATTGAACCCTTGATTATTTCCAATTCCCTAGAGAAATCTAGATTTAGAAAATGAAAATGTAACATGTCAAAATGCAGAAATTATTCTTTAAGTATATCATTAAGTCCAATGGAAAAAAATCTTTTGTAGCATCAAATTGTGTGTATGTACATATGTCTATGAACTCATGAGTACATGTGAAAGACAGAGGTTGACATTGCCTATGTTCTTTAGTTTATCTTTACCTAAATTTTGGGGGGCAGTTGGCAGTTCACTGGCATGATTTTATCATAACATAACTATTAAATAATTAGTGTATTTGTATTCTAAAATAATTAAATATTAATATGTACCTTCCCATCGGGTTACCTCATGGGTAATGGCCAACAAAGAGCTTGGACAGGATATTGTTTGGCCACATTTTAATGGTTTCCTGGAACTTTTATCTTTCCATTAATGACCAGGAAATCAAAATCCTTGGGCTCTGTGACATGAGAGTTCTTCATGAATATTTCTCAGATTTGCTCAGTCCCTGGTTCACAATGATGTCACCTGAAATAAGTGAACAGTGTTTGGCATGTCCTGATGCCAAGCACTGTAGAGCTTACATATCCTCCATTGGGCCTCATTGAGATCACAACTGAAAAAGGACTTCAACAAGATGGGGCTGCAGCTTTAGCCTGGTACCAGTCACTGGCCACCACATCTTCCAGCCTCACAATTCAAAACAGAATTTTACTGACTCTGTAGCTTACTGATTCTGTTGAACTGGCTGGCCAGAAAATTCCAGAAATCTTCCTGTCTCTGTCCCCTTAGCAAGTGGATTGCAGGCATGAACCACTGTGCCTAGCTTTTTAATATAAGTGTATAAGTGCTGTGACTCAAACTTGTATCCCCATGATTGCAGGGCAAGCATATTACCAACTGATATGACTTCTGTATTCAAACGCTTTTAAAAAAAATCATGGCATGTAGTCCATTGTCTTTGATGCACATGAAATAATGTTGTCCCACTGCAAAAGGAAATTATAGTATCATTAAGAGTTTCTTATTTTATGGGTATTTATTTCAAACAAATACTACTACTACTACTACTACTACTACTACTACTACTACTACTACCACCACCACCAATAACTATGATTGTATCTTAAGATTTCATGTATTTTATTGTTTCCTAAGGTCACTGTAGCAAACTACCATATACTCTGCTAGTATCTTAAAGCAATAGAAGTTCATTCTTTAAGTAAACAACAGTATTTATTTGTGGGATATGATGGTAACAATATTATTACAAGCATACAGCCATCAGAATTTCAGTGTGAACCAGAGACTATCAACCTTGTATAGAAAGGTAGCTGATGGAGGTTAGAGTTGGAAACTTTGGTAGCCAGAGGCAAAGCTCTCTTGATATGACAGTATGTTAATAATAAAAATTGTCCTGAGGGGATGAGGGTAGCAGGTTAGTTTACCTGCTACCAAGCTTGAAGTCATTCATTCTATACTTGGGATCCAGATATGCTTGAAGAACCAACTCCCATATGTTGTCTTCTGAAATACACATATATGTCACAGCACTTAGGTTTTCACAGACATATACATAGTCATGCATACATACATAATAACTGAATCCATTTAAAACTTTAAGCAAGTATAACTCCATACATGGTACCATCAATTTAAATAAACTATTTTTCATGTTTTCCATGAATTTTTTTTTAATTTTTAAATTTGACTTAAAAAATTATGGAGAATAACAATACAAAAACCTTAATTGCTTTCTTTGTTCCTTATTCCATTATAGTCAGTGAAACTTGACTCTATATGATACAAATATAAATACACAGCATATACTATACATATTTTGTGTTTAATGTGTCTAAATACATGCATAGTATATATAATTATCCATCATGTGTATATATGATTATAATTTAATACATTTTAATTGAAATGTATATATTATAATGTATTTGTGTGTATACTTATGTTTATATATACATATATATGCACACTGTGTATGTTTATTCTCTGAATTACATTGGATGAGAATATCACCAACAGAAGGTTAGCTTATAGATAAAAAATAAATGTTAATGGGTTAAATGTCCAGTGTAGAAAATGTAGGGCCTTTGTTCTTTAAATTTTATTCAAATACACACACACAGACACACAGACACACACACACACACACACAGACACACATACACGGCATGTTTTAAAGGTATGACATTGGAAGTCCCTGCACCCTAGGATCCTCAGCAAAAGTTCAATGACTAAAAAAACCATTGATTAACAATTAACACACTCTGATGTCAGGAAGATGCCTGGTACTTTTTACCTGAAAACACTAGAAAATTATTTGAGTTGGTCTGATTATTCACTGTCATTTATCTTTCTTGATCCAAATTCATGAGTCCATCCTTATATTATGCTCACCCATTCATCTTGGAGTCTTTTATGGAGACAATTCCATTCACAGTCTGAACTGGACTATTCATCTAAAGTCAGAAACAAGGTGATTCTTATCCTGTAGAAAGTGTACATTTACATTTCTTTTTCCTTTTCTGTTACATTTTCATGTATTTGTTTTATATGAGTTTGAAAGAGTGTTTTCTATGCCAAGACACAGGAGTGGAGGTCAGAGGACAATGTGTAGAAGCAGGTTTTAATCTTCTATCATGTGGATTCTCAGAATCAAACTCAGGCCTCAGTCATAGAGTCAGATGCCTTTACTCACTGAGCAATCCCACCATTCCCAAAAGTGAACATTATATTCCATCTGTGCTTTGAGAACTGAGGTTGGACAGTAGCCAAGTCATTGATTATCTCATGTAGAAAGATGGAGTACATCTAGTTATAGTGCTCGATACGTGGAATATAGTTAGATAGAAGACAACTTGGACTGTCTTTTAAAACATAATCACTGACAAAATTGAGGCTTTAGTTATTAGAGCAAATAAAAATTTTCAAACAAAATGTCCAGTGTAGAAAATGCAGGGCCTTTGTTCTTTAAATTCAGTTCAAAATTTTCAGAGCCACTTCTCATTTAGAGTGTAGAATGCTTAATCTTAAATATAATTTCTTCTTTCCAGTGTCCCAGGATGGCACACAGGTCCCAGGTCATAGTGTAAGCATTTGTGAGCCCTCTTCCTTTTTTTTTTCATCCTTTATATTCCTTGCCTATATCTGCAAGTGAGAATTCCCTTCCCACACCAGAAAAGAATTGTCCATCATTATTCTCTTTCCTATAGTCTTCCAAGGAATCCCTGTGCCTCTTACTCTAGGACAAACTGCCTAATATATCCATGAATTGTGATTTTTTGATACATTTGTTGATTTTATGCATTATTAAGTGCCAAAATAAATACAAATTCTGGATACTTTTTTTAAATAGTCAAAGGAAAAAAAGCAACTGCTGGTAAATTCATCACTGAACATACACTTCCGTTTGTAGCACTTTATATACATTCTCTTAATTATCATAGGTTCAATCTTGTAAAAGATTCCATCCTTGTTTCTATAAACAAGAAATGGAGGCACAAATACATCTATTAAGTGGTCTAAGTTAACCTACACAATTCAATGTTTGACGTGGGACTCTAACCAAGACTTCCTTTTAATTCCTTTAAAGTGTACACTATTCACACATAGAATAAATTTTCTTTCAATTCTTACAGCCATAAGCCATTGCAAAGAAGATTTGAAGATTTTATAAGACTCATAAAGCATAGTTTTATTCATTACTGAGTTAATGATAACATAAAACTGAGCTTTGTATTCCATGTACCGATAAACTGAAGAATCCTAACATTAGAGGGGGATCTACAAGCACATCACAAATGAAAACTAAATCATATGGAATAAATTTGTAGTCCTGTCAATCACTTCTGACTATTATTTTCCTTTGACATTAGAATCACTTTTAAAATGAGCAAAAGACTATGTAACTGAACTTACAAAATCATTGCCTTGATAAATACTGCAAGGTAAAATTTTGTCAAGCTCAAGATTCCTATTTTTGTATATTTTAATAGAAAATAATAACTTAATAGGGGAATACCAAACAGACATTTAAGTAAATTTTTCAAAAAAATTAAAATAGCAATTATATCTAAATAATTTATAAGTATGACATATTTTATTTTTTGAGAAGGTTAATATGTAGCCATTCTACCCACTACCCCATCCAAAACTGGCACAATGTGGATGGAGTCTGACCCAGAACTTCAGGTATATCTCCTGAGACACAGTCCCACTCCCACCTATCTATCATCTACCTTACCTGTTTGCTGCTTTAAAAGCTCTTGGAGCCTGGGAGAATAGAACCTAAAATTGAAGTGGACTAAAGTCTCATACAATAGACAACTTTATTCAGAGCATCTGACACTTTATACTCTGAAGGTTAAGAAGAATGACATGAGTAAAATTCTCACAAATTCACACTGTAAATAATCACAAGGACAAGCTGCACATTGCAAAACCATGTTTTTCCATGGAAGCATATAAACAAATAACAATAGCTCATTGTAATGAGTAATCTGAAGGAAACTCACTCCTATCTGCTACACCTGGGAGGGGCAGGAAAGCACCATGAAGGAACAACTCTGTGTTTTAAAGAAACTGAGAACACAAGATGTAAGCACCCATGCTTAGTTACTGGACCAAGATCACATGATATGGCCAGGAAAAGTTAAATTAGGCTCGCTAGACTTGGAGGATACTAGTAAGACCAAGGCTGTGACAATTTTATTGAGAGCAATCCAACTTTTTATGCTAGAAATAAAATATATCAGAAACAAAATATAATTTTATTTGCCAAGATCAATACTGTTGTAGTTGCCAGGATACAATGACATTTGCAAGCTATTCAAGATACACAAGATTAATGTCTAAGACTAATTGTCCTGTCAAGCTTCCATGCTTCCTTAACTTCTGAGGGAACATACAGGAAAAACACAAAGTGACATGAATGCTTTACTGCCTGAGGGAGTACATTGGCCTCTTAGGAACTGGAAGGCACATTGTGCTGCAGGGGCCATGTTCTCTAACTTGAAAAACATATGACACATGCCTCTCAAGGCAGCTAGGCCAGACCAACTCCATGATTCCCTGCAGGAGCACTCTTGTCTTGCCTTCTAGGAATTTTCTCATGAGCGCTAGAATTCCCCTCACTCAATTCCATACTTAGATCAGTCTCTGATATCTACACATTGCCTACCTGGGAGCCTGTAGAGTCTGACCCAGAACTCCAGGTACAAAACCTAGAGGCAGTTCTGCACCCACCTATCAAGATGTCCTGGACCACATAGCATCTTGAGCTCTTGATTACAGATAAGGACTTCCAAAATGACTGTCATGCTACAAACATCCACTTATTCTCTTTGCCTCCATGGTGCACTGCCAACCACAGTGAGCCCAGCCTTTGCTAACCAAAGGACCACCTTCAGAATTGGTAGCTTCTCTACAGACTGCTGAAGATTATCAACGAGAACCTCCTCATCCTGTAGTCTTAGTCCTAAGCTTATAAGCTACATGTAACCCTATCTGATCTGAAACTACTGAAAACATTCCAATTACATGCCAACACAGAGTGACCCAAGAATGAACACCAAGCAAGATTTAGCTAGTCCACAACTTGATGAGTAGGAATGATATATAAGACTTCACAAACAAAATATAAAAATGGGATTATATATATATATATATATATATATGTGTGTGTGTGTGTGTGTGTGTGTGTGTGTGTGTGTGTATGTGTATGTGTATGTGTATGTGTATGTGTATATGTATGTATATGTATGTATGAATATATATATATATACATACATACATACATACATACATACATACATAATATGAGTACCTACTCAATACATAGAAATTTCACTACTCTTACCTTTATTTTCATGATTTCATGGACACATCCACTCTGATGACCAATGGAATGTACTCAGGCCCCTGTTAAAGCATCACTTGACACAATCCATATGACTTAAGGATTGAAGAAACAAGCACACATATAGGAAAGCTGGGTCTTGTGAGTCATGAATTCTGATGGAGATGCCTCAACAACTATCTGGAAACTCAATGTATTTGCTATATACAGTACAAAAGATGAGGAAGTTGGTTAGCTAGACTTAGACTTAGTAGAAGGTTTGTGTGGGAGAGCTATCTCAGATTGCAGTCCAGGAGGAAGAAGTTGCCATTGACATTACCTGTACATACTGCTTTTAGCTAAGGGTCAACTATATATAAACATTCATACTCTGACCAGGGGAAGGTTTTGCTATTGCCATGGATCTGAGGTATGGGCTTTCTTGACATGGTCATGTTCGTGTCAATAATACAAATTCATCTAGGACTTTATTGGCTTTCTATATCGGAGTAATAAAAAACAAAGATCTACAACACCAGACAATAAGGTGAGACTATATAATTACAAGAAACATTATAAATGACCTTATTTGAGAAGCCTGGGTATAGGCTTGAGTAACCAATACATTATGTTTTCTCCAAGATTTAAAAATTCTAATTGTAATTCTCCAAAAGAAAAGCCACTTAATTAATGCAGAGCACAACTTAAAACCAGGATTTATACATATTCAAGGCCTCAAAGAGGGTATGAACAAAAGCACAAATGAAGATCATGAAAACATTAACAAAGAATTTAATGAAACAATGAAAATAATTCAAGATGTGAAAATTGAATATAGTAAAGCACAGAGAAATGAAATGGAAATGAAGAAGCCCAAGTTGACAAGTAGCTCAGAAGCAAATATCATCAACATTTGGGATCAAGAAGAGAAAATATCAGGTCTTAAAGATAAAGTACATAAATGGATCATTCCATCAAATAAAATATTAAATCTAAAACAACTTGGGCATAAGATGGGAGTGGGGGGGGTGGTAGGTGAGGGCACATCCTCATAGAAGCATGAGGAGGGGGGATGGAATAGGAGGTTCCTGGGTGGTGGGGGAAGGGGGGGTTAGGGAATAAAATCTGAAATGTAAATATAATATCCAATAAAAATAAATAAATTATTAAAAAAAAAAAACCTCTGGAGCATTCTAAAAAACAAAAACAAAACAAAAAACCCCCAAAAAACAAGAAAACCCAAAAAACTTACAAGTAACAGTTGCATAAGAAGAAGAAAGCAAAGTCAAAGTCACAAAATATATTTTCTTTCTTTATTTTCTAAGAAAATATAAAGAATTTTATTTTCAGTAAGCCAATGAAGCTCAAGTCATATAAACAGTTAGGCAGTGTTTAACCTGAGTATTCTCTTTCAAGGACAAAATATAATCAGAGGTGACCCACATGATTCTTAAGAAAACCTAAGAATGTATTGGATATATGTAGATTTCATTCATGAGATAATATTGTGCCCTATAATGGTATTAATTTTAACTTAAATATTTAAATAATATGTATTTAATATGTAAATAAATCAGAAAAAAACTGAAGTCAAAATTACAGAATATATTTTCAACAAAATCATCAAAAAAATTCCTCAACTGTAAGGAAAGGAATATGACTAAGATGTAAGAAGCATAGGGAATACAGACTAAGTAGGAAGAGAAAAGAAGTTCCCATATCACACAATAATGAAAATACTAAATGTACATTAAAAACTGTTGAAGGTGTCGGAGAGACGGACTAAGTCACATATAAAGGGAGGTCCATTAGAAAATTACCAAAATTTCAATAGAACCTTTGGAGGATGGAAGGGACTGGAATGATGGTCTATAAACTTTGACAGACTTCTGATGAACAACAGCCCAAATACTATACCACAGAAATCTATCAGTAATGATTGAAGAAGGGAAAATATTCAATAACAAAATATTTAAAGAATTTGTGTTCATAAAACTAGCTCTACAGAGGATAGTAGAAGGAAACTGGAAAGTCTAAATAAAATAGATGAATGTACAAGTACCTCCTAAAAATTACATGAAAATAAATTAAATAACTTAAATAGAAGTCAATGGAATTGAAGCAGTTATTAAAAATTTGAAAAAAATAAAACCAAGATAGATACCATGAAGAATTCCACAAGATCTTAAAATAACTAAATAACTAATACCATTACTTCTTATTTTCGAATGAAAGAGCATGGAATACTTTCAAAGTGTATGAAGTAAGTAATGTAAAAGCAAAGATTTAGTTAAATAAAATTATTGGCCAATCTCTTTAATGAACATAGATGCACATATTCTCAATGAAATACTTACAAATTTAATTTAAAAAAAAAAACATAAAAAATGTTATTCACCAAGTATTCAATATTTGTAGTTCAATGAATGTAATCCATCAGATAAAGAGACTCAAGATTAGAAACTATGTGATTATCTCATTATCCCCAGAAAAAAAATGTTTGACAAAATCCAATGTAATTTTTTGATAAAATTCCTGGAGGATTTAGGGATGCAGGTAACATGCATCAGTATAATAAAGACAAAATACAACAATCCTGTAACCAATATCATCCTGTACAAAGAGAAACTCAAAATGTTTCTACAAAAATCAGGAACAATATAAGAATGGTTATCCTCTCATTCTTGTTCAATACAGTGCTCGTCTAAACTAAAACAATAATACAAGTAATGAATTTAAAGAAAACCCAAATACGAAAATAAGAAGTCATTATTTAAAAGTAATATGCTTCTATGGATAAAAGTGTCTTAAAAATCACCAGAAATCTACAGCTAATAAATACATTCATCAAAGTAGCAGGATACAAAGTTATCACAAAAATCAAACCTTCCTCTATGACATTTTGTGATACTCAATGGATTCCTCACACTTTGTCAGTGAAGCATCTTATTGTAGTTGATGGGAGCTAAGACCTTCAACTTGTCATTGTACAGAAAATATAAGACTGTAGAATGGCTTGTCCCTACCACCAAGGCTCAGAGATACTAACTTAGTTGAGAGGGGACGTAAAGTTTACTAGAACCAGTGGTAGTAGATAGCATTTAAAGAATGAGCTTCTTGGCACAAAGAGAGCTGCCCATATAAATTCAGTTTCTATGAGTCAATTCATGAAAGCTGTGCACACTCAAGCCAAATAAAATGCAAGCATGGAAGTGGAAAAGGTAGTCACAAATTCTAGCACTAGCTGAGGACCTACTGCAGCACTTCTCAACCTGTGAGTCACAACCCTAAGAACATCGGGAAACACAGATATTTACATTACAATTTATAACAGTAGGAAAGTTACAGTTGTGAAGTAGCACCAGGAAATATTTTTTGGCTGACGCTCACCACAACATGAAAAACTGTGTTAAAGGGCCACAGTAATTAGCAAGGTTGAGAACCCCTGACCTATCAGCATTTGATAACTTCTGAAAGCCGACGAGCCGACTTTTGTTCTAATGATGTGATCTCTGGTAATTGATCATATTGTCAAGAAGACCCACCACTGCTACCACATACACCTAAGAGTAATGTGAAAGACAAACTGGACATAATGGGTTAAAAAAGAAAGAAAGAAAAGTTGGTTGGGCAGAGAGGTGAGGGAGGAACATTGGTATATGGGAAGAGTTGGAATGAGTATGATAAAAATACATTGTCCGAAATTCTCAAGGTACTAACAAAATAGTATTTAATGAAGCAATGTTACTTGGTTGTTTACACTTTCAAATATTATATGCAATGACAATTGGGAATATACTGGAAGTTAAAGATAATTTTATCAACATTTCACAAGCAAAAGCGAACAGCAGGCTATATATGAAAGTCATCCAATGGCAGAAAGGGCAGAGGGAAGATGTGGTCTTTACTGGGTGTTTTATGGATAAGAATTAAGAAAATCAGTGATCCATCATGATCATGAATGCTGTTCTTATCTAGTCAAAAGGTGAAGGAAAGAAGACTGGGCTAACTGTTGACAAAATAGTTATTGATACTCACACAAAGAAAAAACATTTCTGGTAAATTTTTTAATCTGTGTGTCAGCCTCAACTGTGCTTTCTATTAAGTCATGATAACATTTACTATGTGTTTTTATATCATTTTTAACTACACCCACAAAATGACCTTGTCTAATTATTGTTGATATCTATGGAAATATTTATGTTCAGTAGGGCACATAGTTGTTAGCTGTAAGAGACAGGGCCATTTAATTTGTTTGTCAGTATGTGGTAAAAATATCTGATCTTTTGGTTGGGTTTCTTCATTTTATTGGCTTTCAAAGTTTATATTATTAGAAAAATATTTTTATAATTTGTCTAATTATTTATAATTATATACTATGTTTGAATATACATTATGTAGTTTGATGTTATATATATGTATGTACATATTAGAGAGATAGGAGAGAGACAGATCGAGAGAGACAGAGACAAAGACAAAGTCAGAGACAGACAGAGAGACAGAAAGAACATCATTACTGTTACTACCTTTAGTGCATATATACCTTTAGGAAAGGAGCAGATAGAATCCCTTATTCAATGAGTTTGCCCCTAATTCAATGAATTTAAAAGGAGAGAAATGACAGACATGTCATCTGATCTTCAATTTGAGTCTTACTGCTATTTATCTTGAGAAAGCAGTGAGATGTTTTTGCAAGAAACTGTCATTTTTTAAAGTGGTTTATTTCAGAGGTGGGACTAGAGAGATGGCTCAATCATTAAGAGCAGTTTCTGCTCTTGCAGAGCACATGAGTCTGACTCTAGCACTCACATTGTGTCTTGCTGTTAATTCTAGTTCCAGAGAATGCTTACCAACATGGCTGACCAAATCATCACCCACAAGATTAGCTGCCAATGAGCTAATTATCCCAGTAACTGTGCCCTGAGTAGCAGCATACTCGCTTCCTATTATTCTTTAGATTTTTGTTTACACTCTTTTGCACAAATGTCTCATGATGTTCCAGTTCTCAGTGTGTAACATGATTGTAGTGAATTCGATTATTGTCCATGAATATAAAAAGAGGAACAAAATCCCAGGGTGCCTGTCACTACTCTTTGTTTCCAAGGACTACTCTTGATAACATGGAGAGTCATACAGTCCAGAGCATGAAGCCCTGAGGAAAGCATGAGACTGGACCATGTGGGAATCTATGGTAACTGGAGAAGTTTGATGATGCACTTTTCTATGGAAAGCCAAAGTTTTCAGAGTGAGGACTTGAGGGGACTGGAGGCAAAGGACTGTGCTCAGCTGTCTGGTTTTCAGTAGCCAGTGGGCAAAATGGGGTTCTAAGTTCCACCAAAAGGAGGATTCAGAGAAACTATATTTTCAAGAAAAGGAAAATGGTGACTTCTGGAGAACAATTAGCAGTCCAACTCTTGTACATTTTCTAAACCATGACAAAAGTGAAAGAACAGGCTGGTCCATTAGCCTGCTAATCAGCCCTGCAAGATGAACTGGAGGCACCGAGCTCCTTATTTTGCAACTGTGAGTAGAGGGATAACCCTAAGCAATGAACTCAGAGGTGTCTTGAAGGGACACCTGGCCCATACTGCACATGTAAAGGTGTCCTCAAATGCTAATGCTCCAAAACCCACCTCAGGCCTCTTTTATAATTTTAATTGACTCCTGTGTATAAAGAACTCCCATAGCTGTCGATTTAAATAAATTGTATGGTTAGAACTACAGGATTCACTATCTGCCAAGAGTACATTATTTTAATTCATTTGTAATTTTTTTCCTAAAATCCATACTGTGAGGTCAAAGACAGAAATGGGGTAGGTACTGAGGAACAAAGCTCAATGCTCTGTTCATCCAGTCTAATGCCTGTGGAAATTTCTCCACTCTGAATGCTATTGCTTCACTCATACAGAGGAAGAAAAGTTTTAAAGAGATGAGAAGGTTAGATTGGGATGAACATTTACACAGGATGTGTTAACAAATTGGACTGTTCTTGAACAATCAATGTGTCTTTATTTTGAGTTGACACCTACTTAAAAACAACAACAACAACAACAACAACAACAACAACAACAAAACTGAATTAAACTGGGAAAAGGAATGTAACCCTCAACCTGCAAATAGAACCAGAAGAGTTTCTTCTAGTTCATCTACTTCTAAAAATTCTAAGTTAGACTCTGTTTCTTGAGGAGGTAAGCCATCCACTGACACCACACCACCCATGTCTGCAGTAGTGACACCTATACCACATACCTTGCAAATGTCAAGCAGCTGTCTTCCTTTCAGCACTGTGTCTGGAAAATTAGACAAACATGATTCTAATAATTTGCTCCAAGGTAGTGATGTCTCTCTCTCCTCCTAAAACAGACACTATAATTTTTACTTTTTGGGGGGTGGGATTTTTTGAGACAGGGTTTCTCTGTGTAGCCCTGGCTGTCCTGGAACTCACTCCGTAGACCACGCTGGCCTCGAACTCAGAAATCCGGCTGCCTCTGCCTCCCAAGTGCTGGGATTAAAGGCGTGCGCCACCACCACCCGGCTAATTTTTACCTTTTAAATAATGTAAAGTAATCAATGTGCCTATCATCAGGTCAGCCAGGCTGCTGAGGTGTCTAAGCATGCAAACGTGTGAGCAGCTGGTGGTTTTGGTGTTTACTTTATAAATATATTTGGATAAAGAGCTCTTGGGTAAAGTGGTTATAACTTAACAATTAAAGTGAACTGGGTTGTCACATGGATTCACAGGAATGGACTGGATCTTGGTTGAACTGAGATGGCAATTTGTGGTCTCAGTGAATTAGTGAAAAATGAACCTCAATGGGAGAAAGTATCCTCTTTCTAGACCGAAATTTTGGTGAGTAGAACTCAGGTTGGATTTCAGCTTTTTCTAGATCCTTACCTAGCTAGCTTCCATACATTTTCTACACAACTGCTAAGAGATCACAAAGCATAAAGACCCCATCCTTTCAGCTTCTTGTGCCTCCATGGAGCATGATTCTTTTGGTCAGTGTACACAGTGCTATTAGGAGCATTAGCACCTGACACATTGTCATGGAGAAAGAGTGTTCTTGTATCAACTTCTCCCTTCTCTGTATGGCATGTAACTATAAATCCCTCTGATAAACTTCGATTTCTTTACAAATAAATTTTTGCTATGTAAATATATTTGATTTTACTTTACAAATATACTTGCGTCAATTGCCCTTTGGTGAAATAGTTATAATTTAAGAATTAAAATGAACTAGACTGACACAGACATTCACAGGAATGGAGTGGTCCGTAGACAGGCAGCTGTGCTTTGCTTGTGGGTGTTTGCACACATGTGCACACTGCAGTGCGGTGTCAGGGGTGGGTGCTTTGGGGAAAATAGAATGAGAAGAGAATCCAGGAATGATGTAGAAAGGAAAGCAGTAAACCTGTTTTCAGATGGACTCAATATAATTTTGTGAAATAATATGTTTAGACACATAATTGAGGTGTGTGTTCATGTGTATACATACATACATATGTACATACTATACATACAGATATATGCATATATGTAAGGTGATGCTTTGAGGTTTTTAAAAGTTCAGAATTTGTTCATATTTAAGATTTAAGTTAGCTTCAAAAGAAGTTGGGCTCAAGGCTCGGGTAGAGGGACACGGGCTTATTTTCTTTTAATCACCATAAAACCATCAGACAAGAGACTTCCTTACTGACCCAGGGATGATGGCCTCCAGAGAACACCTCCCCTAAATAAGGTGCTTCCCTGTTTCATGGACCTTGATCTGTTGCAGGTTATCAGCCTTGAAACGGCCATAAAAGCATTTTCGTTGAAATGGTTCACTCTCAAGGGTTAGGCTGAAGCAAAATCTGTAGAGTTGGGTGTTCCTTGAGTTCAGGAGCAGGTCTTTTCAACTCCACCTTGTTAAGTTAGAAAGATGTCATGAATAGAAACATTCTTTCCACTTCAAAACTTGTTCATGAAGGAAGGGCTCTTTTGTGGGACTGGTACTACACATAGCGACTCCGTGTGACCTTTACAAGGATCTCATTGGCGGTTTTATCTTGATTAAAATGGTTCTATTCACAGGAGGGGAAGGGCTGTGACATCATCCTGCAAAAGAAAATCTTCTAAAGAATGAGGTGATAAAGGTAAAAGGTAGGAAAAAAAAGGATAATGCTTTCTTTTGGGACGGCGAGAGAAAAAAAGGAAAAGCAAAGAGTAGAAGAAGGCGCCTTCAAGAAGGAGGGGGAGGCAAAGAGAAGAAAAATAAAAGAGAACGTGAGAGAAGGCGAGCAGAGCAGTGAAGGGGTCTACGTGCCCAGAGGAAACCTTCTATCCACACTGCCTTCCTCTCCCAGCAGGGCGAGGAGGAGGGCAGCCTCATTGTATATTTTGCACAGAAGACAGCTGAGCTCTCTCTGTGTAGACTCTTATTGAGGTTCACTAAGGTCTTATGTAGCCAAGCAAATGCATAGTCTCAGATCTGCTTAACTTTAAACTTGAGTCTTTCCACAAGGGAAAGAAGATCTGTGTTTCATTTTGACCAATTCTCAACAATAGCTTTTGAAATAAATGTTGAATGTACCCTTTCTTGACTTAGAAGACAGTTGACTGCACATTTTGTTTAAGCCCTCAGATTCTCCAAACAGCACAAAACATTCTATCTCTGCTACTTGAACCCACTTGTCTAGCTTCCCTAAATTTAACAGGACTCTTTTTGCTCCAAATGGGATGGTGAGGGCAGAGAATGATGTTGGAAATAAAACTGCCATAACTCGAAGCTGCCTGGGGGATTTAGTTACTGTTGCCAATGGCTTGAGATCTCTGTGAACCTTACATGTACATAGGGTTATGAGGGTCAGCATGCATATGTTGTTAAGAGTGGAAGGATAGACAAAAGCATGATTAATAAAGAACAGAGTTCTAGAGAACAAACGAATGGGACTGATGGAGTGGACAGGAGACAGAGCTTTGTAACAAAGGAATTGAAGTTTATTAGAGGGATTTATAGTTACATGCTGTGCACTGAAGGAGTGGGTACAGGAAACACTCCTTCTCCATGACAATGTATTAGGTGCTAACATTCCTAACAGCACTGTGTGCCCTGACTGAAAGAATCATATTCCATAGAGGCAGGGGAAGTTGAAAGAATGGACTCTTCATGCTATGTGCTCTTTAGACAGTTGTATAGGGAACACATAGAAGCTAGTTAGGGAAGGGTCTACAAGAGGCTGAAATCCAACCTGAATTCTACTCACCAAAATTTCAGTCCAGAAAGGGGATAGCTTATACCACAGGAATAAACTTTTCACTAACTCACTGAGACTGTAGAGTATCCTGTCTCAGCTCAAGGAAACCACGATTGCTGTTATGTTTAAAGATAACACTTCCTTTTGCTCTAACCACGCAGCGTATTTTGTTTTTATTTATTTTCTGTCTTTAGAAACTACAAGTGATAAGCATAACAATTTACAAATCGTAGGAATTCCTTTTTTCATATTAATGTGGGTCCTGTAAGGACAATGAGGTAGTATTTGGATATTCCCAGAGAAAGAACAACCCCTTAAACAGTTCCTGAGACAGTTTAGTCTTATGTCTGTGTGCTGCTTCTATTTCATTCTATAAGTTATAGTTTTATATAAAACAATCTGATGTAAAAACTATAGCTATACAATGCTACTGATCTCAATAACTCTTAAACTTGTCCCCTGTGTCAGAGGTAGTTGCTACCAGGTGGAGATCAGCACACACATGCATGTGTTTGTGTGTATGTCTACATGTCTATATGTTTGTGGTCTGTGTACAAGTGCATGTGGAGGCAACAGGTAAATACCTGGGGTTTTCCTCAATCTCTATATTGGTCTCAAGATTGCATGATGATCATTTTAGTGACCAATCCTCCTTCCCAAACTCCTGCAGATATCTCATGATTTTTCTCTGCTTTCAACGTCTTTCAGTTCCCAGCTAGATATATTGTCCCAGAGACAATGGTATAAACTTTTATTCCTCTAATAACTCTGCTAGTAAATATTATGGTAACTTGACACAAGTTAGAGTCGCTGGAGATGAGGGAACTTCAACTGAGAAAATGCTTCTGGGCTACAGAAATGCCAGTAAGGCATTCTCTTAATTAGTGATTGATGGGGGTGGGGGACACAGCTCATTGTGGATGGTTCCATTCCTGGGCTGGTGGTTCTGAGGTCTGGAAGAAACAAGCTGAGAATCCAACATGAGTAAGTCAATTTGCAGCACTCCTTCATGGTCTCTTCATCAGTTTCAATCTCCAGATTATTTCCTTGTTTTTGAGTTCCTATCCTGACTTCCTTCCAAAGAGTGATTTGGAAGCATAAGGCAAATATACCCTTCCCTTTACAAGTTGCTTTGGTATTTCATCACAGCAATGGTAACTTCAACGAAGACAATAATACTTATTTCATCTTAAGTGTATTTGTTTCTTTGACTTCCTTACTCCAAAGAACTGCACACTCTCTGACCTCAAATACACAGATGGGTATGCTTTAGAAAGCAGAGAAATGGTATATTTGGTAGCTCAGAACCCTGGAGCTCAGTTCATGCCCTTGGTAGCACATACTCAATATTTATCCTAATTAGGACCACAAAAGAGTGCTGCTTACTGGCTTCCTTTCCATGGCTCGCTCTGCCTGCTTCCTTAGAGGACTCAGAACCACTATCCCAGGGGCAACCACAACCACAAGAGTCTGGGCCATCCCCCATAAATCACTAGTTATGAATATGCCTTTCAACCAGATCTTATGGAGGTATTTTCTCAGCTGATCTTCTCTCCATTCAGGTAACTTTAGCTTATATCAAATTGACATAAAACTATTCAGCACAATGTTCTAGGGTGAATCATATCCCTCCATCATTGTTTATTGGGCACTCTTTACATAGCCTATTGGCTTTGGGAGATTGAAAGACCTTGTGTACATATTCCAACACAGAGGAGTCCTGAAATAAAATTAAAAAAAAAAAGAGGTTTACTAAGTTGAAAATGTATCTTTATTTCCTCCCAGAGCACAAAGAGAGATGTAAGAAAAATACTCCAGGCAAAGAGATGAAGAGAACCAGAAAATGAAGCACAAATCCTGCAATAGCTGGCACCACCCAGGAAGACTGACATTAGTTCCAGGCAGAGTAGGGGGGAGGTGAGCTGGTGATACTGAAGTACAAAAGCAAGGCCTACTGTTCTTAATGTGTCGGCAGCTCACAGCTTATAGGCTCAAGGGCTTGCTCAACCCCAAATGCAAGGACATACGCAAACCATTTCCCCTCCTTAAGCACCTGCCTCTACAACTATAACACAGAAATGCTTTGTGTACAGCAATAATCCTGTTTTAAACCTGAAATTAGATTGTAGGGTTTTGACCTTCACCAATTTGGCCTTTGAGCAAGAGTCCTATAAAAGTAGGTGGGATCCTTCTATATCTACTGAGCGCAATATAAACAAAGAGATTGCTGTATTTGTACAAATATATAATTTCACATTTTCATGATAATGAAAGATTCCAGTAATAGTACACAAAAACTCTTTTGAGTACAATCATAAATGAGTGTACTAAAGATCATAGACTTGGGCATGTCTTGCTTCTGGTATCGAGTGACATCTCTGTTCTCGGGACAATATCTTTCAATTATTTCTCCCTAACAGATGGAGAGATTTGAAAATGGTCTACAACACAGAAGCACTCTTACTGTGATCAGTTTGAATGTATTTATTGAATTATTTAAATAAAGAGAGAAGTCTAACATAAAGACCATTGACGTGCTGAGCACTACCTATGCAAGTTCTGCTAGGAACTAACGGCCAAAAATAAAATCTTATATCAGACCTAATCCCAAGGAACTTGAACCTAAACAGAAAAAGTCTTATAGGGTCATTTGGAGACACAGAGTTTGCTGCAGCATCTGGAACAAGAAGATGCTTCTCTTACACTGAGAACAAGAAACACATGAGGAGTGACTACAGTGTCTGTCTTACACACAGGATGCCCTCTTGAAAGAGGAGACTGGATGCCTATTAGATATACCAAGGACATATCTTTGTATGTCTGGATTTTGGGAGAGAACTTATTCCAACCTGTGATTGAATTGTGGGTGTTTAACCAGTTCACGTTTGGCATTTGAGAAGAACTGGAGAAAGATAAAGGTTAAGAGGGAAAGAATGAAGAAGAAAAAAGAAAAGAAACTTTCTTGGGAAAAATTGTCATTCCAAAGACTGTAGGGAAGAACTAGGACTGGGTAAAGTCAATCAGTTCTGACCTCAAGGGGCACTCAGAATTTGTACCCACAGGATCTGCTCAAGTCCATATGTAAAACATAACTAATAAGTTATGTTACAAATTACCAGCCTAAGGGACCTTCTTACCTCTAATCTTTAAACATTCTGAAAGAAAGAGATCATCTTGTCAGCACATGTTAACTAAAATCAAGTTTGTCACAGGGTCAGAGAGACCGAACTTTGTACCTATACAGGAACAAGCCAGTGCTTCTCACTATGTGGCCAAGGTCATTTGTTTATTTTTTTTTCTTTCTGCATCAAGAAAATTAGTATATTTTTCTCTCTCTCTCTCTCTCTCTCTCTCTCTCTCTCTCTCTCTCTCTCTCTCTCTCTCTCACACACACACACACACACACACACACACACACACACACACACACACCACATGACAGGGGGTAGTTGGCTGCTTTTCCCACCTCCCCTTCCCAGTTGGGATAGGAGATAAATGAGGTTTTTTTCAGGAGTAAGGATTTCCCCTAACAGGTTTTTTCTTGACTGATCCTAATGTCTTTCTTTCAAGGCGCAGTTGGGTGTCTTCACAGCAGTGGTCCTTATCTACACAGGGAGGAAACTGTAAGAGACTCAAGAAAGTCTCCATATTGGTATACAGATATTTTGGCAGTCCATCAGAGAGCTCTCGCCTCTCCAGGGGGATGTATTTGTATGCACTGGGCACCTGAAGGCATTGTTGCAGGCTAACAACCAAGAGATTTTTCCTGCCACTCTTCCAGTGTCAGTGGGCCTCATGCTGGAGCTGCTGAGAATCTCAGTCACTCAAGAGACTTTGCCAAGAGGAGCAAACAGAACAGAATTGTGTTATATAAAATGAATTGAGCTGGAATCTGACTGTGTCTTCAGTGTTTGGCACAAGGCTGATTCCTTCATCAGGATCTCTGTGATACACAACAGCTTGTCCTCGGACTCCAAGTCTGCCCTGCTGTTGCTTCCTTGGTTTCTTGCCTACTAAAGAAAGAAGATGATAAAATGGTTCTGAAATTTTTTTCAATGCTTATTTTAACTGACCCTGTTTGCTTGTTTTTAAGGTTTTGTTGTGGCTGGTGATATTATATTTGAGAGTAAAGAAAAGCTTGACAGTGTATTTAAATAAAGTATTAGTTACTCTTCTTGTCACTGTCACCAAATACTTGATAACAGACAGATTAAGAGGGGAAGAATTTATTTTGGCTCAAGATTTGAGGGGACAAAGTCCATCCTGGTAGAGAAGGAATGGTATGGAGATTGTTTTGATGGGGCCAGATGGCTGGGGCTCCTCGTATTGAAAGGATAAGGAAGAGATAGGGAAAGAAGAAACAGGTTAGGATGCTGTGAGGCACTACCCCTAGTGAATACTCCCTGCAGCTAGACCCCACAGCAGAGGGGTTCAACATATCCCCCAAAAATAACTGCCCAGTGGGGACAAAATATTCAAATGCTTGAATACGTAGGTATGGTAAATTACTGATAATCATGTTGTATGTGTTCTGGGGTGTGTGTGTGTGTGTGTGTGTGTGTGTGTGTGTGTGTGTGTTGAGAAAAAGTTCTGTTGATAAAATGTTTGGCATACAGACGTGGACGTGTGATAAGTCTCTAGTACACACACACACACACACACACACACACACACACACACACAATGAAGTGTAGACACATATGCTTGCTATTCCAGCACTGGGCATGTAGATCACTAAGAGTAGTAGCCTGTTAGCCTGGGTGACTTGGCACATTTGAGACAAGTGAAAGACCCTACCTCAAAACATTAAGTTGAATGATGCCTGAGAAACAAATACCTAAGGGTGCTCACCAGCCTCTTGAAACAAGTACCCTTCATGCATGCGCACACACACACCCACAGACACACTACATATTTATATATACATACACACACACACAGCATATATCTTCCAGCACCTCCTTGTATACTCGTAGTTATGCTTAGCATAGTTTCCTTGTTAAGTGTTTGGAGTGAAGGATGTACCATCTTTCTTATTTAACACCGGAAGATACTGCTGCAAAGAAGAGATGAATGAAGAGCATGGAGCAGCCTCCAGCTAAGATGTTTGGACACTACTTAAGCAGGAACACAAACAGAGTGAACCCTTGGCATTCTGAGGAAAGTTTTTTATTCAAGGTTTCTGAATTAGAGGAATGCTACACCACTGTGATTATTCATTTTATGTGTCAACTTGATTCAGTCATAGACTATTCAGATGCTTGATTAAATCTTATTCTGTGTTAAACATGAGAGATTTTTTTCTATATGAGATTAAAATTTGAATTGGTAAACTGAATGACATAAACAGCTGAATCCATTGTGGGTTGTACTCCAAGTTAGAGAATGAAAGTCTGAATGCATTGAAAGTTGAATGTCTCTGAATGTCTACAAGCCAGGTTCTCCTGTCATCTAACTCAGAACTAGGCTAGAATTTATACCTTTAGTTCTCCTTGGTCAATAGCTAGTCAAGTGCACAGTTTGATCTTCCCTTTCTCTATACTCAAAGTAACCAATTCTTTAAAGACAGATGTTGATGATAGACAGATGATGGATATAGATAAATTCCTACAGATAGATAAGTAGATATAAAAATACACAGACATAAAAGAATGACAATAGATCAATAGATTGAGGTACTTTGTAGATAGAGATAGATTAGATAGATACAAACATACATACATACATACATACATACATGCAAAGATACATACATACATGCAAACATACGTACATACATACAAACATACAAACATACGTACATACATACATACATACATACATACATACATACACACAGAGACTATGTATATGTATCTTACAGGCTCTGTTTTCCTCAAGGACCTAGAAGATTATCATTACCCTTGTTTCCTTATCTTTCCACACAGATAATCCTCATATGTACCCTGGTGTTTGAAGTCCATGTACCTGAACCTAGGATATTCATTCAAAATCCGGTGAGTGTAACTGACCTTCCCAAATGCTTCTTTGTCTCTCACCTCTCTATGGGTTCAGGATTTGATGGCTTTTCTTGACCCATCCTTGGCCCTTGATCTGTCCATCTTTCATTTTTTTTTTTATAAATTTTGTAATTTCTTCATTAAATAGGCTCAGAAGAGACAAAGCATTATTAAAGACAAGAGAATCATTTTCATAGAAGTAGAACAGATAATTCCATGTGTATAGCCGTGAATATGGAAGACAGGGTTGGTAGAATAAATGCAGCAAGTAACATTAGCAAGATCAAAGACATGACACGTGCAGATGGAAGTGATGGAATCTAGTAATAGCCAGTGTATATACTGTATATACACTAATAAAGGAGGAATAATGGATAAAAAATATAATTAGAAAAAAATAGCTTGACCCTTTAGCAAATGATATATAAAACTAAGAAATAAAGACATGGCAAACTTTTTCAAATGAAATTAGGTAAATAAAACTGTATATGATGTGTACATGCACAGATGTATATGCACATGTTGTTTTATGAAAGAAAACCTTGTTAGGGTGAGAGAAACTTCAGCTAAGAGAAGCCACAGACCTCTCATTTCTTGAGGCTATAAGTCTTTGCTCATAGTGATTTTTCTTATTGTTCACACACCTGTGAAATCAAAACCTAAAACCAAAACCAGAAATCAATGTCTTTGGTATCCCACATAAAGCCTTACAAACTGTGTTCAATAAAAGCCTGCCTGGTTTTCTCATGCTCCACACAGAGAAGGAAGTGAGTAAGGTCTCAATAGTAACCTTCAACCCTACCCTGCACACATGCCTTAGAGAACAAAATCCACAATCTCTGTCTCTATCTCAAGGTTTCTCAGGTGTGTGTCTTGGAGGCATTTTGCCCTTGAGCAGACACTTGTCAATATCTGGGCTGCTATTTGTTATCACAGCTGCAGAGGCAGAATGATTGCAAGCATTCCGTGGGAAGGACTAGAAAGACTACCAAAAAGCCAGATTTAAGCAAGATAACCACCAAGCAAGAAATTATCACATCCAAAATGTCTAGAGAGTCAAAATTCAAAAGACTCTGCTCTTTATTCGCTGCAGCTCTCACGATGATTTATATGTCGATAGGCTATGTGGTATGTACTTAAATGGCTAGCAAAGGTTGAGCCCAAATACACAATTTCCTTCCCTCTTCTCTTTAAGAGTTAAAGTAGACTGCACGTGTATGCTTTGTTTCTCACAAGCAACTTCATATCCACTGATTCAACAACTGCAGGAGAAGAAGGATTCAGGAAAAGAAATAATGCGGTCTTTGAAATATAGATTGAATCTGATGTTAGGTCTGTCTAATTTGTGGGGAAAGAACAATATTCCCTGAGTTTAGTAAATTTTCATTGTTGAAGTGAGTCTATATAATTATACTTGTTATAACTTTAGTCCTAAGGCTAGTACTTGAACTCATAGAGTGTGAGGAGCATCCTGCTTTATACATCAGACACACATAGATTAGCTCAGATTGTCACCATAATGTGCGTTGTGAACGTCATATATAGGGACTTAGTCATCTCAGTGGGGTAGGTTAAAACTTCACTATATTGAAAGGAATTTTGTATCATTTCTATTATTATTAATTTCTAATAGATATCTCAGTATGGTCACAAGACAAAGACTGCTATGGCTAAATGAATTTGTCTCCCCACTTATAAGTATATATATGACCATGCTAGCCATGGGCTGAACATGGGATGACACATTCTAGTCAATGTGTTCAGCATGACTCTAAGTCTGAAAGTAAGATTATTTAGTTTTCTTAGCTACGGAATATTGTTTTCCCCTTTACTCTTCTATCTAATTTCAGAAGCAATACCTGTTTTCTACATATTAAGAGAGAAAAATATGATTGCTTTTTTTAATACATTATAGTCCATAATATATTAAATTGTATATGTGCTCCATGTTTTGTCTTAAAATATGTTCAGGAGTCTCTTGAGATGCACAAGTTCAGAGAGACATTTAGAGGAATGATTCTGTGGACAATAAGATGCCAGGGATATACCTCTGACCCCCAAGCAAGGCTCAGGGGTCCAATATACCCTTTTCAAGGCTGACAAATGATCACTTAATCCCATAGTAAACTTTATGTGCAGAAGAGCACTTGAGATCGCACTTCACCTATGCACATCTGTTTGGAAAAATCCCATGGGAACTTGACTGTAGCCTTCTTCTGTAATCACCAATACAAGGTAAAATTTAGATGCACGTACTCCATGGAGAATTCCCAGTCCTACCTGCTATCTTTGTGTGGTTGTATCAGACCCTTCCAGAGCAGCATAATATCATGATCAGTGCCAAGTTTGTAACTTAAAAAGGATGCCAGGATTATTATACTCAGAAGGCAGCATCACCTTAGAAGTTTTGTTCTTTTTAAAGAATAAAAATCTTCTAATTACATTGTGTGCTTGCCATTTTATTTATGGATGAGGTATTTGTAAGCTCTTTTCTTCTGGAGGATCTCTGAGGAAAAATAATATTCTGAAAAGAAATTGAAGCCTAACTTAAAAATCAGCAGAAGATTTAGAGTCACAGAAAAGGCAAATACTTTAAATAAAAGAGAAAATAAAAAGTTAGTAGAATACACTTTCTTGATTTTTCACTATGTTTTGGAAACATTAAGAAACATGATGGGGTTAGAGAGATGGCTATGCAGCTAAGATCTCTGGTGCCCTTCTAGTGTATCTGGGTTTGATTCCCAACACCACATGGTATCTCACAATCATCTGTAACTATAATTTCAGGGATACAATACCTTGTTCTGGCTTCCATAGGCACCAGCACACATGTGCTGCACACATACATACACACACACACACACACACACACACACACACACACACACACACATACACAAAAGCAAAACACTTATACACACAAAATAATAGACACTTTTAGATGTTTTAAAAATAATTCTGACAGTGTTGTAAATATTATCAAGAACTGGAGAAAGAGATTTGCACCCATAGATGGTGACATGAATTAATGTAAACCACTGTAAAATGTTTTGTCAGCATGTATTAACTGCCTGTCAGTTCTTTAGTATATATCCTAGAACAATATGACAATGTTCCAGTATGTTCATAGCAGCCTTATTTATAATAGCCAGAAGCTGGAAAGAACCCAGATGTCCTTCAATAGAGGAATGGGTACAAAAAATGTGGTTCATTTACACAACGGAGTACTATTCAGCTATTAAAAACAATAACTTTATGAAATTCTTACGCAAATGGATGGAACTAGAAAATATCCTGAGTAAGGTAACCCAATTCAAAAGAACACACACGATATACACTCACTGATAAGTGGATATTAGCCCCAAAGCTTGGAATACCCAAGATACAATTCACAGACCACGTGAAGCTCAAGAAGAAGGAAGACCAAAGTGTGGAAACTTTGGTTGTTTTACAAGTGGGAACAAAATACGTACAAAGGGGAGATACATACAGAGACAAAGTGTGGAGCAGAGACTGAAGGAAAGGCCATCCAGAGACTGCCCCACCTGGGGATCCATCCCATATACAATTACTAAACCCAGACACTATTGTGGATGTCAAGAAGTGCTTGCTGACTGGAGCCTGATATAGCTGTTTCCTGAGAGGCTCTGCCAGAAGCTGACAAATACAGAGGTGGATGTTCGCAGCCAACCATGGGACTGAGCACAGGGTCCTCAAAGGAGAAGTTAGAGAAAGGATTGAAGGAGTTGAAGAGGTTTGCAACCCCATAGGAGGAACAACAATATCAACCAACCCCTCCCCCCCAGAGCTCCCAGGGACTAAACCACCAACCAAAGAGTTCACATGGAGTAACCCATGGCTCCAGATTCATATGTAGCAGAGAATGGCCTTGTCAGATATCAATGGGAGGAGAGGCCTTTGTTCCTGTGAAGACTCTATTCCCCAGCGTAGGGGAATGCCAGGATGGGGAATCGGGAGTGGGTGGGTGGGTAGGAGAGAGAACAACCTCATAGAAACAGGAGGAGGGGGATGGGATTGGGGGGTTGGAGGGGAAACCAGGAAAGGGGATAACATTTGAAATATAAATGAAGAAAATATCTAATAAAAAATTAAAAAATAATTTTCAAGAAAACTTTGCTTACAAAATGAGGTTGGAAAAGTATCAAATTTATCAGCAGATTAATGGAAAAGAGATGTGGCATATGTATAAATGTGATAGTTATGTCCATGGCAATTACCTTGAGTTTTGGGTGCCAATATAGTTACATATCAAAAGGACACTACTAAAAAGCAAAAGAGGCAATTTGAGCAGAACTATACCAACACAATAGGTAGAAAATATACACTGCATACATAGACACATGTACATATGCTCATGACAGTATGTGTACATGTTGTGCATTCATCTCACACATATGTATATGCATGTACATCCTCACAACAAATAAATGACATATCATATAGATATGCTAAAAAATATAGGCATACTTAATTCCTACACCATATTCCTTTGCCTTTAGGGAAAACCAGTGCTCATAAATGTAGTTCTCACATGTACATGCATTTACTTTTGCAGAAAATTTGGGGATATAAGGTGAAAATATTTAGCAGTGACAATGAAGACAAATAGAACCTGTCATGTTTTCACCACTAAAACACACTGTTGAACATGAAATCTGAAGTTCGTATTGCATATCAATAAACCATGAAATATTATCAACATATAATTTTTAAATTTCAAATCTTAATTCACAAACTAGTGACCACTACCATGGCATTAAAATAAATCATCTATGAGGAACATATGCTTTGTCGTACAATATAATAAACTTTGTTAGACACTTTACTATTTTGATATGAAAAGCTGCCATTTAATTATTAACTTATATCTTATGTTCTTTTCACCAGCAATTGCATGGATAGCTTTGGCGGGATGCTGATTTGTGACTTAGCAGGCAAATTCTCACAGGACAGATGAGAATGATACAACTTGTATCTGCCAGGGCACATGTGTGTTCATTTTAGACAAATGCACTAATGCATTTGTAATAAATTCTAAGAGTTCAAGTTTCAAGTAGGAAAAAAATATCCTTTGACCTTCCACTGGAATTGACCCACAGTGTCTGACATGAATAGCTCCCATTGCACCACTTACATCTGGGTTGTTTTTGTCTGAATGTGGGAACATAGATAGATATACTGATATAAATGAACTGTCAAGATAAAGTGTATGAGTTATCTATGACCTTCAGATTCTCCTGAGTTTCTTAGAGGCTGACAACAAGAATGGTATATGTATCAGAAATCATTTGAATACCATGATATCTATTAGGTTTCTTTCTCACAGGCTTTCTTTCTCATAGGCTCACCCCTTCCATTTGAATAGTATAGGTGAGAACTCTACAGGTCTTCTTTTGGTCTCCGTTGTACAGCTGTTTCCTCTGCTTATCTAGACTGTAGATACATTCGTTGTTCAATTTTTTTTTCTCTTTACCTCCGCTACTTCTGTTGAGAATCAATGTAAATGCACTTTCCTTCTTTTTCCTCTTCTGTTTGGAATACAAGTTGTCTGACTAGAATTTAAAACATTCTCCCTGGGCTCTGTTGTTTGTAGTTTCTGGATAACAACATATTACTGAGAAGGTTTGTATGTGCCTTTGAATCCTGGGTTCTTTTCTTTCTAGTAAGTGAGGTTCCCACCATAATTCTTAATAAATCAGCTGAATAGACTTTCAGGTCTTGAGGGAACCCAATTTACTCTTTATTGCTGCTATGCTGGGGCCCACCTGGGTAGATATTTTCCTAGTAAAAATATTGCCATTGATCTGACAGTTGTTGTCCAGGTGACAACAAAATGTACACCTATCCTACTCTGTCCTGTCTGTCCTCCTGTTCTTCTTGTTCATGTCCATCATGGCTTTGTCAGGGTAGCTGTCTACCCTGTGTTGTGTCTTTGTCTCAGTATTTCTCCAGGTATGACTGCTGTTTCTAAGTTTACTAGAATGCTCAGTTTTTATTTTCACTGCAGATAAATTATAACTCACATAGATTTCCTACAAATTAGTTTTCCATGCTGAGTAAATTTCCTTTTAATCATATATCATTTGGCAGCTATCTAATCTGCATGATAGTATGATATTAGGGTTCAACAATTTTAGCCATTCATTTTGATCTAAGGATCTCCTTCATGGAGTATCTACCAACTTGCTCTGCCTATGTAAACTTTCACATCTGACATATTTTTATTCACACAGTTTTGACAATTTTCTGTATTGGGCTCTGTTTTGTTTGTTGCTATTAAGGCCATGATACTTTGAATATTGAGTCGGTTTGTTAAATTTCCTTTATCATCGTTGAATCTATAGTGCCAAATATAGCAAATTAAACACATCAATTCCTTCAGAAGCATTATTTTCCTCAACACCTGTTTCTTCCTTGGGTCTAATACGGTGCCCGAAAGATAGAATGCACTCTCTGTGTTTTTATCCATACGCACAAATGTAGGAATGAATGACTCTATTAAACTAGATATTCCTGTCTTGGAAAACATTTTAATCTTCTCAAACTGTGGTATTTGAATTACAATGTGCCATCCTTTAATCTCCTTTCTCTTTGCTCTCTCTGCTAAGGCTGATCTACAGAGGGGAAATTTGCCTGTGTATGATGCTTTCACCATAGTTTCTATTAATAGAAAATAATGAAAACAAAGTAAAAATCCTATAAGTGATTGGGAGGGGGAGGTAGAACCTACCATAAAAGCTAAGAACAATCTTGCAAATTAATTCACAGGTGAAGGCAGAAGGGAAGGCACTGTCTCAGAGTTCAGAACTGGCCCAGGAGGGGGAGGGAGAAAGTGGCAAAGGCTACACTTTAAGAATACTAGAAAAGATTTTATAACAAATTAGACTCCAGAAGAAACTGCTTCTCGTGTTACAGGCCATCATTATGCACAGCTATGGAACGCTGGTGTGCATTAATAATAAAGATCAGTGCCGCCTCCTAGGAAAAATACCGGCTTCCTTTAATTAACTTAAATTTTTTTATCAAATTGATTGAAAAGCTCTTATCCTTTTTAATTTTTTTTTCCCTTTCAAGTATTTCATGCATGGTCTTAAAGCAGATTGATTCTAACCAGCTTTTAAAATTGTGTACTTGCTTCATGGATTAGAAATGTGAGTGCAACAAAGCCAAAATTAGACTGGGAATGAGAGGAAAACAAGGAAGAAAATATATATATCTTACTATGGAGAAAATACTACTCTCTTACAGGAGAAGCAGAGTGATGGCATTTTTTTATAGAAGCATCAAGGACCTGTTGTGTCTTAACAGAGAGCTGCCCTTGCATAGGCAAAGCAATGTATCTGTACATGAAAACTCCGGAATACTGCTGGAGAACAGAGCAAAGTCTATTGCTGATTATTCTTAAGAATGTCATATATGTTGATCAGTTCCCAAACTATAGCTGCATATATATGCATATATATGTGTGTGTGTGTGTGTGTGTGTGTGTGTGTGTGTGTGTGTATGTATGTATATATGTGTATGTATGTATATATGGTGTTTCTCTTACCACATGTTTAAAGTCGATGGAGTCTTACCTGTCAGGAGACATCTGTGAAGAGTTTTCACAAGCATAGTGAGTGACACTATAGTTCTTTCCCTCAAGTTGGAATTAAATTCATGAAAGTAAATAAAATCATCTATAGTGAGCATAAAAGTGAAGAAATATTTGATGTCCCAATATTTATTGACCAACAAATCTAGAGTGAACTTCTCTTGTCACATAGTTTAATTCATGCAATGTAGCAACACTTACACTACTCTGATGAGTTTATTCACAAACTGTGAGTTAGAAACAAGAGCCAGACCTTTTAAAACATTAGTAATTGAAATATTGAAAGATATTTTACAATTAGAGAGGAAGTAATCTGGAGAGGCTAAAGCTTAAAAATCAGAAGAGTGATGACAACTGATACAATTCCTCTACCTGATTATGGTAACCTAACACACTTACAGGCAGAAACTCTTTTGAAGCACCAATCCTTTCTCATATGGATCCCCCAAGACTTGAGATAAATGAGAGTGTTCTTTTCCAAAACCATTGTATAGACATAATGTTTTTCCATGTTATTGAAATGATCCAGGAGCTCTGAAAAGCCACGTGTACTTCATGGTAAGATTAGAAAGATGTTCTCCAGTGGATCTCAGAGAATAGCTTTCCAAACTTCTTGGCATGAGCATCAAACCTTAAAAACAAAAACGAGCCACACACCACTAATTAAGGAAGACTCAGCTCTGATAATCTTGGCTTCCCATAGGGATTCAAAGCCATTGCCAACAAAAAGGGCCCTAACATTACAAATGTTTGCAGCACCTGGTGATAGAAACCAAGGATGTGAATATCAAGATTTTAGAAAGTAATATAAAAAAGAAGAGAAGAGAAGAGAAGAGAAGAGAAGAGAAGAGAAGAGAAGAGAAGAGGGAGGTGGAGGAGGAGGAGGAGGAGGAGGAGAGAGAGAGAGAAAGAGAGAGAGAGTCAACTATTTTGACAAAGAGCATGCTGGGGGGGTTCTTTGCTGTCATAAGACGTAACCTCTATCATGGTGTCCAATCTTACATGATTTTTCAAGACTAAGTACTATGGATCAGGGTGTAACTCACTCAGTAAAGTGCTCACCTTGCAATCCTAAAGAACTGATTTCAATACCCTAAACATATGTGTAAAACAAACAAACAAACAACAACAACACAAGAAAACAATTGTGAATGTGCTTATAATCACAGAACTAGAGACAAAAGGATCCATGGAACTTGATGACCAGTAAATATATCATTATTGCTGAACTGGAAGCCAGTAGGGGACTATGTCATAAAGGCAAAACAAACAACATAGTTGACTGAGAAAGAGGCTGGAGATTTCCTCAAAGCCTCTACTTGAACTTGCAAACATTCAAGTATATGCAAATGCACTCATACACACACACACACACACACGAAATATTTCAATCACCTCAATAGATACAATTCAGAAAATATAAATCTAAAAAAATTAATTTTTGTTTGAACATCAAGACATGAGTCTAACATTAAGAAAACTTTTTATGTAATAGTTCCCTTTCAAGCCTATCATGAGACACAGGGCTATATGGATTCTATTTGATCTTTTTGTTGATACAGAACCTGTTCAAGGAATCAATATTTGAATAAGAAGTGATGAATGAGCTGGATTCAGGCTCTGTCCATTCAGGTTTGACCAGAAATACGGATCATACCCAGTGAAAGACGTATGAGATTAGTTGGCATACATATTGGGCAAAATATGTAGGGAAAATCATGTTCCAGGGGAGTCTATTAGAGAAGAAAATATCATAACCAAGAAGGATACCATGCCTGGTGACAAATACTGTGTCAGCCTCTGAGAGTGATGGAGGAGCTTACATCTCTGGAGGCTAGTTAGACAAGCAGAAAAGTCAATGGTATGAGGGCAAGGCAACAACAGGCTTGGGATCAACCTTAGCTCCTCTCTATACTTAAGTCTATCTCCCTAGTGACTTAAAGAAGAGAGGCACAATACTTGGTTCAGGCCTCAAAGCAGAGGAAGGTACCCTTGGTGAAAATTCAAAGTTAGCTTTTTAGTTACCCTTCACCAATGAAGCCAGATCAGTAATTTGATTAGTGTTTTGTTTTGTTTTGTTCTGGTCAACTTGGCACAAACTAGAGTTACCAGAAAAAGGAAAACCTAAACTGAGGAAGTGCTTCCATCAGACTGGCCTTTGGATATGTCTGTGGGATATTTTACTGATTATTATGTGATGTTGAGACAGCGCCACTCCTGGGCTAGATATGAATGCAAATCAAGAAAGTCATTGTACATTAGCAGCATTCCTCCTTGGTCTCTGCTTCAGTTTCTGCCTTGAGTTTCCTGCTTTGATTTTCCTTGATAATGAACTGAAGAAATAATCAATCTCTCTCTCTCTCTCTCTCTCTCTCTCTCTCTCTCTCTCTCTCTCCCTCCCTCCCTCTCTCTCTCTCTCTTTCTCCCTCTCTCTCTCCCTCCCTCCCTCCCTCTCTCTCCCTCTCCTTCCCTCCTTTCCTCTTTCTTTCTTTCTTTCTTTCTTTCTTTCTTTCTTTCTTTCTTTGTATTTTTGGGGCTGAGGATCAAACCTAGGGTCTTGCACTTACCAGGGAGATGCTCTACCACTGAGCTAAATCCCCAACATCTTATAAGTACTACCTGTCAATAAAAAAAGCTGATGTCCAATGAGCTGAGGTGGGAAGTAGGAGGTGGGACACTGTCAGGAAGAAAGAATGTTCCGAGGAATAGTGAGAGCATAAAAGAGAGAGCTGCATGAAGACAGATCAAGAGATGAACCAAGAAGATGGAAGAAAACCAGCAGGTAGATGAACTCAGGGAGATGCTGAGGAGATGCAGAGAAAGAAGCTGGCTGGCAGGGATTTAAGGTAACTCACCAAATAGTTTAAATGGTGAAATACATTATGAGTTAGTCAAGAAATGAGCCAAAGGTTATGGCCTAGACATTTAAAAATAACTAGTATCAGAGTAAACATTCCAGGAACTGGGGCTTGGAAAGAAAAAAAAAAGTTATAATTTTATTAACAATGAACTATAACCCTTAAGCCAAATATATTCTTTTCTCCTCAAACAGTTTTTGGTCAGTGTTATATCACAATAACACAAAAAGAAACTATAACATATTGCTGAGATGTGTACACAGGGAGGGAGAGCCTGAGCTGTACACTGAACTGCCCAGCAAATGGGTTCCTGGTTGATTTCTACTATTCGACTCTTCTGTAAATTTTCCTGGCAGCTCATTTTGAAGAATACTAGATAGAAATTCTGAGGCCACTACTACACCTTAGCTAGGTAGACAGAAAACAAATCCTCATGGTACATCTTGGGTCCATCTCACACCCAAAGTCACTTATGTCTAACAAAATTTAACACCCTACTGAAGGCAGTTGTGAAGCCACTGGCCTACCTACATGAACTCATTCTTCAGTCTTTCAGATAAAAACACAGTAAGTTTTTTTAGTCAAGGACTCAAGATACAAACTTTAGGCTGTTCATCTTGGTTTATGAATATTCCTTTACAATTTTAGTCATAACCCCCATTTGGTGCCCTGTAATGGTAATAGAGCGGAGGAAAAAGAAATTTATGTGTACACACATGCAGTCACACTCTGATTAGACTAAAATATCACATACTCTTGATTTTGTCAACAGTGATGACTCTATGCTGATGGTTAGAACATGCTTCCTTCATTATCTCTCTAATATTTTTTTCTGTTCTCAGTAGAATGGGTAGTTGTGCTTCCTTTTCTCATGGAAGCAGTGGATCATTACGTATGAAGGAACTGGTCCTGTGTCTATTCAGTTGTGCATGTATGAGGTAGTTTGTTTCCACACTCATGTTTTGCAGAGGAAAAAAGAAAGCTAAGGGTTGTCCTGAGGACCTCTGTCATACTAGAAATTCTTTACCACATTACCAAGATATAGAAGCAATAGAGTTCTTTGAATGATGAGTCAGCTGTGATAGCTTACATGGACATCCTTTCTTTTTCTGATAACTCATTAGTGTGAGCCTACAAAGTATGTAGAGGAATGTTTATCTTCCTACTTAATACAACACATATATCATTCTTTTTTTTGGTTTTTGGAGACAGGGTTTCTCTGTGTAGTCCTGGCCTTCCTGATACTCACTCTATAGACTAGGCTGGCCTCGAACTCAGAAATCCGCCTGCCTCTGCCTCCCAAGTGCTGGGATTAAAGGCCTGCACCACCACCGCCCAGCACAACACATATATCATATACTCTTATAAAAATATAAACTCTCTCAGAAAATAAAGCTTCTAAAGAGGAAAAATTATAGACATAAGTAGCAAAGTTTACCTCAGAGAAACAGTAACCATAAGAATGAGAGCCATTAGAACTTTGTTCCTTAAATCAAAAGCCATTAGTTTTTCCTGGGACAAAATCAGTATCTTATATAAATCAGTATTATAAGGCTATAAATTCAATGGTACACTACTGATTCATCCTTTGAGAAGACACTATCTAATGGCATGGAAAGGTGACTTCAGTACTCCATCAGACAACTACCTTTAGGCTAATACCATCTTGATAAAGAAAAGGAGGTTCTGTATTCCTGAGTACACTGTTACTCTCCCTCAACCTCCATAAACATTTTCCCTTGGTCCTCAGCAATGCTTTGTGAGTAGGTGTTTCAGTAAATCACATAAGATGGTTTTGACAGAAGCATGGTGACTGTATTGGAGGAGGTAAGAGAAGAATCACCATCATGTATATTTCAAGCTCTTGGGCACACCAGGTATATCTGAAGACAATATAGAAATGTCCTTCTTCAACTTGGTTTCCTGTTTTAGTAGCCAAACACACTTTGTGCATAACATCTGCTCTTTCACATTATACTGACTTTCATGGCATAGACAAGGGGTTTTCTAGGTCATAAGTGTGTATGTTCTACCTGTGCACTCAGAAACAGGAGGAATGTGCACATAATGAATCCATGTTTCAATTGATACCTGTGAGATAGAAACAGCCAAATTTCCACCTGCCATATGTTCTAAATGAAGCTCTATACTAACTGGTAGAACAAAGAGGTGCTTTGCATCTCTGGAATTAGTACCAGATATAGAAACAAGCATTTCCTTAATATACCATGCAATGACAATAATCTCTGGTTACTCTGTAGAACAGTAGGAGAACCATTGAACCATTTTTTTTTTGTTCATATAATATCATTCCTATGGTAAAGTTAATTCCATCTCCTTCTTATTTAGGCTTTTCTCAATAAATCTGTAACTGGCTAGTTTGGAGAATTTGATGAAGAGGCCAGTGTCCCTTTACTGTGGTGACTCACACAGACATGGGTTTCCCACTCACACACTTTAAAAGAGATATGAGTAGGATGCAATCTATTTAATTTGTAGGAAAGCTTTGATCAATTAGTCAAGGCCAAAGATCTCTGTGGGTCAAATCTCTTTGATTACTGTTATGGCTCTGTTGTCCCTTATGGTCACCACATACATCTTGTCTCTGGTGATTAAGTGCTTTCATTGACCTGTGTAACCCCAACTCTCCATCAGTGGCATTGGTTCAGGGAATCTAGGTCCATGGCAGTAGTAGCCACTATTATTTTTAGCCTACAAGAAATAACCACCCTTGAGCTCCTGAGGATATTGTCAGTCACTCCATGTGCATTTTTCTTAAAGCTAGAGGGAAGGAAACACTCTTGGGTCTCCTATGGAGTCATGGCTACACAAAATGGGTATTCACGTCTCTGTAAACCTGCTGGTGTGTCACCTCCATTCGATGTCACCTATGTTTACATGTTTCAGCTGTACAAGCAAATGAAAGGTAGAGTCTAGATATAAGAATATCTACAAATTTCACTACATTTCACATTATTTTTCTTATATTATCTTATTCAGCATCTACCAAATTTATTTTCATCCATGTGCCATACAATTCTGTGAATCCAAGTGCATGACAATACTTGGCTTGTTGTAGTGCTAAAAGCAAGGAAAGGTCATTTAGTTAAGAACTGAGGGCTTTAATTGTCTCTTTTATGATAGCTTCCACATACAGTTTTCAAGGAGTGGCAAAGAAGATAAAAGAGGTCAGAGTATTTCTCCTGAAAAGGATGTTGGATTGCTTTAGCAGGAGACATTCAAGGGTCTCTGCCTCACTGGTGCTTACATTACCCCTTTGTAATTTTTGTATCTCATTTATTTTCATTAAATCAGTAATATTAATATTATACCTCACATAGTTATGAGTTCAATTGAAATGAAAGTCAACCAGAAAAACATCCAGTGGTTATCATCAACCTATAGTCTCTGTGTCACAAGGTCCCATTATATCTATTAAAATGTATCAAATGAAGAACATGATCTTTATTTTCAGTGATGTTAGCAACGACAGCCACTCCCTGATAATAATTTGTATCCCCCATAAGCACTTAATTCTCAGTGTTCATGTGCAATAACTCAGGAAAGTTGCCACAGCAGGAGTAGTCTTTCATCACTTGAAATAGAGTTATTAATTCCTTTGAATTTAATCAAATGAGAGGACCAGTTTTACACAGATCAGAACCAAAATGGAAAATCTACAGTGTGTCCTCTTATGATCCCATATTTTATCAGAAAGAATTGTCAAGAAGAGAATCCCAAACTGAATTTCAAGAAGAAATTTGTCACAGGGTTTCAGATTCATACAAATGTGGGAGAAGCTGTATAAGGGCAGGTAGGAGAGAAGGTACTTGGAGAAGAGGATGTTAACTAAGAATTGGGAAGGAAGACTAGAGGAAGCTGAGGAAGACATTTGCCTCTGCGTGTGATGGTGATCTTGCACTTACTGAAAGTCATTAGAGGAGTAATGGGCAAATCAGGGAAAACTAACTGAAAATTAAGAGCAATCTAGAAACTATAAGAAACACACACACACACACATTCTCATGTACATACACATGTTTATGTACATGTGGAAGCCAGAAGGATCAGGTGCATGGATGTATATAGAGTGAAAATGATGTATGTGAGTCTGTCTTATAGATGCTGCAATTGATTCAGTATTATTTAGATAATTTATTTATTTCTGTATTGAACATAAAAGTGCATCTGTTTAGCCATTGTCTCAGAATACCTACTTTTTAAAGTGTAATCCCTCATGACATGAAGACATAAAAAATCCAATGTTCTTTCAGTATCATACATGAAGCAAATACTAGAAAGAGAAGTAAAATTTCTCCAAATAAATATAATTCATGAATTGGGGTCTTAGTAAACATTTTAAATCTACATTTAAAATCAACATATTATCATTACATCTAAATATATTTACTTTGCTTTTTAGTTATTTCTCAATCTTAAGGCATTGCTCTTTAAATATTTCCTGATGGTAGGTCTGCTTTTAGAAAAGAAAGTATTCCAGCTCCATATTCTCATTATATATTCAACAGGAAAAATCAAAGAGATAAATAGTAAAAAGCATTGAGACATCAAGAATTTAAAATTGTATATGCTATAAGAGTATAAACCCTCTCAAAGCTGTCATTTTAACAAAACTGGAATAGAAGATGCTACAGATTCTACCAAGTTTTCAAACCTGTCAATCACTTGCCATTGTCTGTGGTTGACTTTCTTAACTTGAAGGTAAGACACTTTTGCTGAAGATACCACACAGTTCCATCATAGAAATCAAACTAGAACTGACTCAGGAACTTCCTCTCTGAGGACTGGCACTATAACTTCAGAAGCTGCTATTAGAAAAGCTGTCAGAATAGAAAAGTTATTAACAATTTTACACTGCTGTAGAACTCTTGAACCACAACAATAACCAACATGGCATATCTCTGATGTAATCATGGAAATACTGTGTTAGGGTTAATCAATAGCTTTCTAACCTGACTTAAGACCCATGCAATAGGAGAGAATTCATGTTCAACCTTGTAAGCATAGCCAACTACCAGTGGCTAGAGAGGTTATAGACCCTAGGGAAAAGGTCAAAACTCAAAGTAATACTGAGAATGGTGTTCTTAGCCCCAATTGGCATATCTAGACTATAATCCCTACACCTAAACCTCAGGTAACATTAAAAAAAATGGAATGGAAAAATTGTAGGAGCCAGAATACCTGCTACATAATGACTTCTAGGCATGACAGAGAATATACACCAATGAAAATTCTACAGTATGGTTGCCTACAGAAGACCTGCATAAAGAGACGACAAGTTGACATGCTAACATAGATGGGGGAATTTTACAAAGCCTTCAATGCCTAGATAAAGAGTTATAAGAGTCAAAGGCTCCTGAGAGAAAAATCATTCTCTGGCCACAGGCATCCTGATAAGGTATCCAATCCCAAGTTTTCAGCTCTAAAGAGATGTATATAAGAAAATATTAAATGAATCAGTAGGTGTGTATGTGTGTGTATGAAAGAGAGTAATAATAATAATAATAATAATAATAATAATAAATTATTATTATAACTATTATAAGAGATTGTTATCCTGATACATATTTGGGAGACATGAAAATAGTTCAGGGGAGAAGAAAAGAAGGTGAGAATTATTTAAATACAATTCTTATATATAAAATTCTTCAAAATTTATAATTAAAAAAATGACAAATAGCTGAATAATACATGCTAAGAATATGTCCAAATAAAAATGTTTTAAGGTTAATTAAAGTTACAGAAAAATTCATAGAACAGTAAGATATATAGAAATATGATAAATCTTTACTTTTTATCAAATAAACATTTAAAGCACTTTGCTAAGTCTATGTTCTCATAAATAACATCTTTTTATTTGGCTTTTTTTCCCCAGATCACTACCACATGAGTCTCCTGTGTCTGATTGCTCCACTTCTTGTTGCCAGGATAGAATCTGCATGGACTCTTTAATGTAAAAAAGCCCTGTAGAATGCAGTCAGACAAGATTAAAGGTCTGCCCTGACATGGAATGAAGGGGAATTATACAGTTTGCAGAAGAAAAGATAATAAAGGAGTATGTCTATAGACATACTTTGATGAATTATATAGATGCAATTTTCCGACATTAGTAATGTAGGGCAGAAGACAATGTTTCTGATATATAGATGTAAATTCATCATCTAGACTCCATTAAAGGGAACTACAAAAGATGTGCTGATTTGAGCACTGCTTACAAGGACTTACTGGGAGATGCTAGCCAGCCCTTTGCAGAAAAGCAGGTCACTGCAGTAGGTGAAGCTCATTTGGATGAGGTAGCTACATTATGGTGAGTGGTAGAAATAATAGGAAGTCACAGGCCAAAGCTCAACTGCCTGGATCTACAAATAAGATCCAAAACCCATAGTGTAGGACAATATGCTAAAGTGAGTATTTTACAAATATTGACATGGATGACAGTATCCTCTTGAGTTTAAGTAAAAGACAAAGGGTTCACCTTATAATGAAAAGAAAAAGCTACCTAAGATAATTCTGTGAGAAAATAGGACTCTCCATGCCCCATATACCAAGAAATATCATATTAGAAGGAAAATATATTTCATAGTTGTTATATAAAATATTGTTTAGCTATAAAAATGCCTACAAGGACGCTTTCTTTATCTCAGATAATCTAAAGTGAGCATCATGGGCTATGTTTCCTAAACTGTTTTTTTTAGATTTTCACTGTTATTTATAATTATGACTGATAGTCTTACGTACATAACAATAATAAGGCTTTTTTTATGTTTGTATATGTGCCTTTTAAAAACAAGATTCTGGTATCCTTTTTCTTCTTTATAAGAGACTTCTGTGACAACCTTTTTGATATTTGTTTTACAAAGAAGAATACATCATGAGTCTCCACAACATTATCAGAGATAATTACTGTATGCAAAGTCAATTTAGAAACTCAGAAAAGAGGCTGAGAGTTGCTCATGGCTTAGTTTGGTATTTGCTAATTGGTATACATATGTGAACTACAGTATGCACAAAGATATCTGTCATTTTCTTACAGTCCTGTAGAGTGAGATCACGCTAAATTCATTTTAATTCATACTTACAGTAAGGGGGACTATGTTGTCATCGCTTATCAGCAGTAACATATATACTGCTCTGACAGCTAAAGGGAAAACTGCAGGCCCTTTTGTGTATGTTATCACAGTGTCAGAGAAATAACTAAGATGAAGTCATAGCAAGCAGTGACATAGAAGCAATAGTAATGTGTCCCCACAAAACAAACATAAAACAAGCAAATAAAAAAAACTGCGAGAATGCTCACTACTAAATTCTCCAAAACAGTTAAGGGAAAACTAACTCTGGTATCCGTCAAATTTTCATAAACAGGCAAGCACACCAGGAACCTGAAAAAAATCCAGCACTACCCTATACCAAAATCAAAAAACAAACAAACAAACAAACAAAAACCCACTATAGGCCAATTGTCATGATCAACATGGACAGAAACTCAATATATTTGCAAGTTAAATTTAAAACACATTAAGGAGATTATACATGAGGATCAAGTTTGTTTTTATCCCAGGGATATAAAGTTAGTGCAAATTATCAAATCAATATATATAGTCCAAAATATAGACTCATATTCAGAAATCATTTGATCATCTCAGTATAAGCAGCCTTAGTTGACAAAGTTCAATATTTATTTGTGATAAAGGAGGATTGTTCAGCAAAAAGAAACCTATGGCAAACATCATATCAACTGGTTAAAAACTGACATTTTTCTAACACGACACAAGATGCCATTCCTTTATTTAACACAATTCTCAGAGTCTGAGTCATGTATAGCAAATGACAAGACAATGAAATGAGAGGAATGCATGAAGAAAAGAAAAGGCAGAAATATTCCTATTTTCAAATGATTAAACAATGTATGCAAAGAAATGGTATATTAAATTATCATACAATGATCAGTAATTTCAGTAATCATGAACTTGAGGGAAAGATATGTTATTCACAATAGATTTCTAAAATAGAGAGAAATAAACCTAATATGAAAAAAGAAGGAGGACCTTTATAATTTTGTATTTAAGACACTGCAACAGAAAATGGTGAAAGGCACTGTTGGCTGAAAGGTCATTCTATGTGTATGGGTTGAAGTAATTAAAGTTTAAAGTAGCATGATACAGAAAGTGACCTAAAGAATCTATATATATACTGTGTCAAAATTGAATGATTGCCATGTCCTGTATATTTTTTTGTCCTGTTTGGCTGCTGTCTCTTGGAGACCTGCACTTTTCTTAAAAAGAAACTGAGGGGGAGCAGATTCGAGAGGAGTGGTGGAAGCAATCTGGAAAAAAATGGAGGGAGGAGTAACTGGTGAATTGTAATGTATGAGAGAAGACTCTTTTTAATGTGAATTTTAAAAATTTGAATGAAATTTGTTATAAAAATGGGAAAATAAATATTAAAACTTATGTGGATGCACACAAAAATCCCAAGTAGCTAAGAGAACTCTACCAAAAAGAGCAATGTTAGAAATTTTAAATATCTTATACTCAGAGCCATTGCAACAAAAAGTTTAATGTTGGTACAAAACTAGCCATAGAGTCCAGTAGAGTAGAATAAGTGGCCAGATATGAGTAAGTATGCATATATATATATATATATATATGTATATGCACATGTATATGATGTATATGTATATGTATATGTATATGTATATGTATATGTATATGTATATGTATATGTATATGTACACACACATATATATATGATGCATATATGTGTATGATATATATGTATGTATGTGCACACACGTATATTTATACATATAAAGAAGCTGATTGTATATATTTATATTAAATATATATTATATATATATTATATATTAAATATAAATATATTATACACACACACACACAATCAGCTTCTGGCATAGAATCTTTAATGAAGTCTTTAAATTCATGCACTGGAAATGTAAAGTTCTTTAGCAAATTATGCTAGGAAAAACTTTGTCCACATATAGAAGAATGAAACTAGGCCTGTAACACTCATTCTTCACAAACTTCAATTCAAAATGGGTCAAGCACCTTAATGGAAGACCTGTATTTGAAAAGGCTAGAAGAAAAAAACAGAAGACTCAACTATCAGAAGAAATAATGCCAATAACTGAGAAATAAGATTATTGGGAATTGAAAAGCATCTGAGCATCAGTAGAAATATAATTTATGTGAAACCAGACCCCTAAACATATTAAAAATATGTTTATAAAAATATAAATATAAATATAAATATAAAAATATAAAATAAAATAAATAAAATAAAATATAAAATAAAATAAATAAAATAAAAATATAAAAATATAAAAATAAATATAAATAAAAAATATAAAAAGTGTATGTCTAGTATTCATCAGACAGAGAATGGAAATTTTGAATTAAAAAATGCTGCAAATATTAGGCTTTAAAAACACATACCATCCAGTAAACACATGAACTAACTTACTAAAGGCATTTTTTAATAGACGTGGCCAATAAATATTTGAAATTATCTCCAACATATTTAGTTCTTCCATGACATGAAAATTAATGACTTTGGCCTTTTTGTCAAAGAAGAATTATCATTGGCCATGCATGTGTAAACATATATCTGGGTTCCAATTCTATGTTCTAGTCAATGTTCCTGTTTTAATGACCACACTGCACGTTCTTACTATTATTATCAACATAGCTCTGTATTACAACCTAAAATTAGGGTTGGCAATGCCTCTAGTGCTTTCAGTTTAGCATTGTTTAGTCTATCCTGGATATTTTCCTGTTTCCAAGTGAATGTTAAGTTAATGTTTAATTCTAAGAAGAATTCCATTGGAATATTGATGGATATTGCATTCAATCTCAATGTTGCTTTTGGTATGATGGTTATTTTTAAAATAATAACTAACAAATGCTTCAACATGGGAGAGCTTCCCAGCTTCTGATGTTTTTTTCCCATGTCTTAAAGTTTTTATTACATAAAATTTTCACTTTCTTAGTTTGATGTTTTTCAAAATAAATTTTTATATTATTGAGAATTGTTTTCTAACTTCTTTCTTTGTGTTTTGTCATTTTTATTTTGAAAGGCTACTGATGTGTTTTTTTTTCTTTTTAAAAAATTTTCTTTAATCTTTTTTACAGTCCAGATCTTATCCCCTTTCTGGTCCACCCTCTGACTGTTTCACACCCCATAACTCCTATCTCCTTCTATCATGTCTCCATGAGAATGTCCCCATCCCTCACACCCCCAGACCTCCCCACTCCCTGGGGGCTCCAGTCTGTTGAGGGTTATGTGCATCTTCTCTGAGTCCAGACCCTGCATCCTCTGCTGTATATGTGTTGGGGACCTCATATCAGCTGGTGTATGCTGCCTGGTTGCTGGCCCAATGTCTGAGAATCTCGGCGGTCCAAGTTAGTTGAGACTGCTGGTCATCCTATTGGGTTGCCCTCCTCTTCAGCTTCTTCCAACTTTTCCCTAATTCAACCACAGGGGTCAGCAACTTTTGTCTACTGGTTGGGTGTAAATATCTGCATCTGAATCTTTCAGCTGCTTGTTGGGTCTTTTGAAGGGCAGACATGATAGGCCCTGTTTGGTGAGAATACCATAGACTCAGTAATAGTGTCAGGCCTTGGGGATTCCCCTTCTGGTGGAAAGGCTACTGAGTTTTATGCACTCATTTTTTATCCTGATACTTTTATACATGTATTTATTAGATGAAGGATGAGTCTGGAGGAGTCTTTGTTGGGTACAATCATATCACCTAGAAATAAGAATAATTTGAATTTTTCTATGTGTGTTATCTTTACCATCTTCACCTGTCTTGTAGTTCTTGCTAAGACTTCAAGCAGTTACTGAACAAGAATGGGAAGGATGAACCAACCAGATTTTCTTGTTCTTTATTTTAATGAAAGTGTGTTAGATTTTTCTGCTTAACATGCTGTTGTCCCTGGGCTTGTTGTATATCACATTTATTATGTTGAGATATGTCCATTGTATTGCTTACAGCTTTGGGAATCTTATCATGAATATATGCTGGGATTTTTTTCAAAAGACTCTCTTGCATCAAATGAGACGATCATATAGTTTTTGTCCTCGAGTCTTTCTACATTTATTTATTTATTTATTTACATATGTTGAACAAACCATACCTGTATCTCTGGGACTAAATCAACTTGAGCACAGACAATAATGATTTTTTGTTTTTTTCATGAACTTCATTTCCAAGTTCTTTATTTTGAACATTTTCGCATCTTGTCAACTAAAGAGATTAGCCTATAAATTTATTTTGTGTTTAATATTTGTCTGGTTTTGGCATCAGGGTCATATTGGATTCCTAAGGATCTGAAAATTGTTCCTTTCTCCTGTACTTTTTGGGACAATTTAAATAGTGTTTTGTTAGTTATTCTTTCAAAATATTGTAAAAGTCTGCTGTTTCCTCTGTCTTTTCTTTTTTCTGTTCAGCTTTCGTTTGGAATTTTTTACTTACTACTTCTAACTCATTGGCTGTTATGAATATATTGTTAATATTAAATTATTTTGGTATGAATTATATGTATGAATGTGTAGCAGGAGGAGCTGATACTAAAATCTGGTTCCCTAATTGGTTTGTTGATTACATCAATAAAAGAGGCAGAAGCCAATTGCTGGGTGAAGAGGAAGGTGAGGTTTCAGGGCCTGACAGGAAGAGAGGGAGAGGCAGGAGGATTCGGAATTAGAGCAAGCAGTGCAGTGGAGGAAGTGGCAAACCTGTGAGTCTCGAAGCACCTCCAGTTTGTAGCCTCCTCTGTGGGCCGAGGCCAAGGAAGATGGAGCAGGATATTCTTTGCCCAGCCATTGAGTTATCTGTCTAGTTTAAAAATATTAAGGCTGTCTGGTGTTTTCCATCCGCGGTGACTAAGGTGAGCAGGAGAAAGGGCACAGCCAGGGCAGGTGTTGGCGGTTTGGCAGAGCTAGCCTCAAGAGGTTAAAGGAACTCTGGCCGAGCTCTCGAGAAAGAGCTAGCATGATTTTAAAATTACATGCAACATAAATGTATACATTTCTTTTAGTTTTTCAGAGTAGTGAAGTCTTAGAATTTCCTGAGTTTATCTTGCAATACTTTTGTTTTCATCTCTGATTTTATTAATTTTAGGTCTTCTCTTTATTCTTTTGGTTGATTTGGCTAAATGTTTGTCAAAATTCTTACTCTTTAAAAAGAATCAACTCCATTTCACCAATTCTTGATACTTTTAAATTTTATTTCTATTTCCCTAATTTCAGCCTGAATTTTATTCTTTGTTTTTATCTATTGTTTTTTATTGTGTTTGTTTTTATTTTTGTCAAGGACTTCACATGCGACACTAAGTTGTTAATGTGAGATTTGCCCAGTGTTTTCAGTGTACGCACTCAGTGCTATATAACCTTAGGTCTTAGAACTGCCTTCATTGAGCCTTTAAAGTTATAGTATACTGTGGTTTCATCTTCGTTCAGTTCTATGAATTCTGTAAATTCCCTCTTGATTTCTCGCTTGACTCCACTTTCACTCAGTGCTGTGTTGTCGAGCCACCACAAGTTTGCACAACTTCTGTCATTTTGAGTACTGTAGGTATTCTGCTTATTACTTTGTAGTCAGATGACATGCAGAACATCACTTCAGTTTTCAAAAATTTGTTAGGACCTGTTTTGTTCTCTTAATTCACTGATATTACAAAATAGTTCCCTGGATTGCTGAGAAGAATGTGTATTATTTAGTGTTTGGGTGGCAGGTTCTGTAAATGTCTGTTATGTCCAATGCTTTATGATTTCATTTAGCTCCAGAGTCTTCTTATTCAGTTTTATCTGGATGACAACTCAATTGGTGAAAAGTTGGGAAGTCGCCTGTTATTACTGCACTATGGTCAATCTTTACTTTTTCCATCTAAACAAGTTTTTGAAATTGGGAGCTCCTGCGTTTGGTGCAGAAATATTTAGAATTGTAATATCTTCTTAATGTATTTTTTTGATGATTAAAAATGTCTTTTCCTTTCTCTTCTGAGTAGTTTTGGTTTGAAGTACATTTTGTCAGATATAATAAGGTACTCATTGATCTTTGATCAATTTACTTGTAATGGCTTTGCTCCAAATTTACCCTAAAAAAAGTGCCATTCATTGACAATGAGGGGAGCTTCTTAGAGACAGAAAAAATGGATAATTATGTTTTCTAATATTATCTGTTTTTTTCCTTTTATGAGAGATTTGAGACTATCAATATTGGGAATAATAATTACCAATTTATATTATTTTGTTGAGCTGGCAATATTTCTTAGAATTTTTGTAGTTAACTCCTGAGATTTTTGATTGTTTGTGCCTCCTTGGGTATGTTAGATACTCTTTTCAGATTAAAGTATTTCTTCTAGTATCTTCTATAATCTGTACCACTGGCTGCGTTCTGTTCTGTTCTGTTCTGTTCTGTTCTGTTCTGTTCTGTTCTGTTCTGTTCTGTTCTGTTCTGTTCTGTTCTATTCTTTCTCTTCTTTACTTTCCCTTTCTTTTCTTTTTTTTTTTAAAGTGGTTTCCTTCTCCTTCATTTAAATCTGCTCCTTTTACCAGTACAGTAGTTTGGACTGGTATATGTGGTCTTCAGTAGTTGAAGAACACCAAAGTCCTCTGTCTTTCACAGTTTTCATTGAAAAGTCGGGTGTTTTTCAAATAGGTCTGCCTTTGTATGTGACATGATTTTCCACTTTTACTGTTTTCAACATCCTTCCTATGTTATTTATATTTACTGCTTTGATTATCATGTGACATGGGGCTTTGCTTCCCTTTTCCTGTCCTGTTATTGTTCTACATGCTTTTTATAATGTAATAAGCAATTTTCCTTAGAATTGGGATTTTCCATGAATCTGTAGAAAATATTTCATTGAAAATAACTCTGCCTTTGACTTTTTTTTTTCTTTTTCTTCTTTATTTATACAAATTATTTGTAAGTTTGGTTTGGCAGGCAGGTGGAATGGATCTGGGGTTCCTACTTGGGATTTGGGTTGGACTCTGTGATTTGTTGTGGGATGCAGTGCATAGGTGTGAGTGTGGGTTGGGCAGGCAGATGGGTAAAGAGAATATGCATGAGGACCTATAAGAAATTCTGGATTTAGCTCTATCTAGAGGCAGTTGTAGTCATGGTGGTAGATGGGGTGACTCTTACGCAGGTAAAAATGGGTCTGGGAAACCTACCTGGAGTTCCAGGTCAAATAATGCGTGATACAGGTGCCAAGGCAACCCATGCATGAGGAGGCTGAGAGGCTTGTAAGCAGACTCAAGGGTCTGGGTGTCTCACCTGCAGTTTGGGGTCACATTCTACAGGGTGCTGGCAATGATGCAAATTTTACACAATAAGTACTTCAACAATTACTAACTGATCACTAGCCAGGCTTATGTCCTAGTTGTGTCTCATAAAAATGATAACTCATCCATTGTTTCAAACAAACATTGGCATAATTTTTCACTAATTAGCATTGTTCCTTGCATCAGATCCGTCAGTGGCTTTTTAGACACTAAAGGCAAATATAACAAGAAGACTGGGTCTTGCCTTCTTTTGAAGAAGCAAATTTAATCATTTACCCCAGGGCATTCTACACCTTCAAGTAATTTAAGAATATTTGAATTTTATTAAGATTGACAAATTCATACATCTGTTCGTGTTTTGAAGCTTTATGGTCCTACCCACTGTGAAACTTCACAGGATCAAGTAGTGCTGTTACTCCTTCGAGGTGCTCTGTGCTTCCTTCATTCAAACTCACAGTTTACTTAAAAATTCATCTTTATTTAGAAGGTTTGCATTCTCCGTATTTTCAAATATAGGTGCCACCAAGTAAGAATTTTGATTAGGTATCTCTAATATATTTTTTAGATGTTTTATAATGCTAAAAAATATATTTTTGAATTAAAAAAATCAACAAGTACATGTTACTGTGGCATGGTGGCTGCAGTGTGTATACTAACATTTTCTCAGGAAGAAGAGGTAAGATGATCCTAAGTTCAAAAAAATCTTATGGTATACAGCAAATTATAGTACATCCTTTGTTTCATAAAATAGCATATGTATATACATATATATATATATACATATATATATATATATATGAAAGAAGAATATATATTTTTGAAGAAAGAATCACATACATGTGTCTGTCTCACTGTCTTTAGCTCTCTTAATAGTGTTTAATTTTATATTCAAATCTATATTTTCTCTATATTATTTACATTATTATAAGTTAAGTATAATTAAATTCCCGTCCTCCTTCCATCTTCTCATGCCCTCTTCAAAACTGATAGTCACTTTGATCTTTGGTTATTATTTTTACACACACACACACACACACACACACACAAATATAAAAATACAACCTACTCAGTCTGATTATTTTATTTTATTTTATTTTATTTTATTTTATTCTATTTTTGAGGGTTCATGGTTTCAGTGCTGACTACTTTGCATTGCATAACCAATAACGGGGTTCATCCCTGGAAGAAGCTAATTTTCTTTCTTCCAACAGTTATTAGTTGCCTGTAGTTCGTTATAGAGAGGTGGCACCCCAAGAAATTTTTCTTCTTCCACATTCATTTATCACTGATATTGACATTGTTCTCATCTTGTTTAAACTCCCATTTCTAGGAGAGACTGTTTCAAGCTGACTACCCAGTATTCTGGCTTTTACGATATCTTAACCCCTCCTCAGGTATGTTTCCTGTGGCATAGATACAGGGTCTATGATATAGATCTATTCCCTGGGGCTGAGCTCCCCATGATCTGTTAATCTCTGCATTGTGTCCTTTTGTGGTTTTCTGTGATGGTTCTCAATAGCTGTAAAGACGGGCTCCTCTGATGAGGGATGATAGCTACAGTTCTTTGTGGGTAGAAGAATACCTTTTAGAGTCATTAGGGATTGTGCCCACAAGCAAAGCGATGCTAGTAGGTTCTTTTCTAATGCTCAAGACATCACTGGCTGCAGAAACTTAACCAGGGTTCTAGTACCAGACATGGCTTTCCATAAGTTCAATGAGTGAAAGGTTAGTTTACCACCAACATGTGAATGCCACTTATATCATCTTTACAGACATCTCACCTTGCTCTTTGCTACTTTGTTTTTGAAGTGTTGTAGGTACATAGAACTATTAATTACTCCCTCCCTTTGGCAGTCTGTATGGTGTTTTCTAAAACCATGGAAGCTAGAACTCAGTAAGGACACTTTCATGTGATAGCCACACTGATTGTCTGTGTCACGTGTTCTCAGTGTGAAATGTCTTCAGTAATAGGGCCACATTCTGAGTGACAACAAAGTATATTACCCAGTATCGATAATATTTTGAGAGTCACTCGGAGTATCTTGACTAAATATCTAAAAGCATGTTTCTCATGACAAATATTGGGATTCTGTTAGGCTATGGTTGTTGTGGCATATAATGTGTGTGTGTGTGTGTGTATGTGTGAAAGCATTTAGATTACTTGTATATAATTTTAGATAAAATAATATGATCCTTTGAGCATTGAGCATTAACAAATCAGCCTTGTTATTTGTCCCAAGTCACTCATTCTTCTATACTAACATCTCCTCCTTTCTCATTTGTCACACCCTTCATATGTTTCCATCCTCCCCCTCCTACCCTATAAAACTCTCTGTTTATCAGGTTCCTAATTCATATAACCTGTATCCAGCTGCTTCCCTTTCCAGATTCACTTCTCCTGCCTATGGTCTCTTTATAATTTCCTGGTTTCTGTGGTTAGTTCATGTTGTATACTCACATCTGAAGATTCAGAGCTAGTAATGGAAAATGAGAGAATAAAGGCAGTCTGGGCCTGGGTAAACTCATTCAATATATTCTAGTTCTATTCACTCATTTAAAAATTTGATGATTTAATTTTGCTTTACAACTGAATTGCATGCAACTGTGTATATATACCACAATTTCACTACACATGCAACTGTTGAAAGATATTTAGGTTGTTCCCATTATTGTGAATAGGGTAGCAATAAACATTGTTGAGCAAGTATCTGTGGAATAGAACTTCAAGTCCTTTGGGCACATACGAAGGAGGGTGCAGGTAGGTCGTATGCTATATTTACTTTCGGCTTGTTAGGATTGTCCATTTGAATTTCCAGAGTGGGTGCACCAACTTGCATTCCCAGCATCAGCGAATGAGGGTTTATTCTTTCTACAACCTTCCTATCATTGGTTGTCAATGGTTTTTATTGAACTTAGGCATTTCTACACTGGGTAAAATGAAGTGTCAAAATTGTTTTAATTTGGATTTTCCTCCTTGCTAAGGATAGACATGTTTTGAGGTATTTCTTAGCCATTTTTATTATGTCCATTGAGAATTCTTTGTTTAGAACACAAGCCTCTTTTGTCCACTAATTTATTAGTTAATTAATTAATTCACTTTACATCCCAATCACAGACATGTCTATCTTCCCAGTGTCTCCTTCACATGGCCCGTTCCCATATCTCCTCCCATTCAGCTCTTAGAAGGGGGAGGTTCTTCTTAGTTACTAACTCACCCTGGCACCTCAAGTCACTGCAGGCACATCCTCTCCAACTGAGGCCAGAGAAGGCACCCAATTAGGGGAACAGGATTCATGGGCAGGCAACAGAGTCAGAGTGACCACCCCCCCAACTCCAATTGTTGTAGGATCCTCATGAATATAAAGTTACACATCTACAGAAGGGGCTAGGTCCAGCCCTTGTACACACTTTGGTCGGTGGTTCAGTCTAGACTCTGGGAGCACCCAATTCCTCAGTGGTGCAGGTTAGTTGAACTCTGTTGGTCTTCACCAAGCCTATCATCATCATCATCATCATCATCACCATCATCATCATCATCATTATTATTAATATCATTTGTTTCTTAAATTTTTGGGTTTTCATTTTTGTTTCTTGTGGTTCTTGTTCATTGTTTTTCATTTTTTAGTCCTTTGTACACTTTGGATACCAATTCTGTCAGGTGTACAACTTATAAAGATTCTCTCTCGGTCTATGAGTTTATTTTTCACATGACTGACTATTTCCCTGTACAGAAGCATCTTTCTTTTTAGATTTATGAGGTCCCAATTGTTACTTTTTGCTTTTAATTACTGGTCAAAGAGAATAACTCCTATAACAGAAAGTCTCTTCCTACACCTATATCTTGTAGGGTACTGTCTATATGTGCTTCTAACAAGTTTTAGTGCTTCACGTTTCAAACTGAGACCTTGTATGTACTTAGGCCTAATTTTGTGCAGAGTATAGATGCAGGACTTCCTTCATTTGTGTTCCTTTGGTTATTCATGTTCCACGGCATTGCGTGTTGAAGATGCTGTCTTTCCTCTACTATACATGTGTTGCTACATTTTAAATTAGCAGATGGCTATAGTTATAAATACTCATGTTAGGTCTTCTTATTTATTCTTTTGTTCTTCACGTCTATTTTTAAGACACAACCATATTCTTTTATTACTACAGCTCTACAATATATCCTGACATCTAAAAGAACAATGTATTAGGTATTTTTTGTTTAGTACTGCTTGAGTATCCAGGAACTTTTCTTGTTTCATATGAATTCTAGTATTTTATTCTATTTCTGTGAAGGCTAGTGTGGGTATTTTTATTGGGATTTTATTGAATTGATACACCGCTTCTAGTAGGACAGTCACTTTCATAATATTAATTCTATGAATTCATGAACATGGGATGTCTTTCCATTTTCTAATGTCTTTCTCTAGAAAGTGAATAAATATATACTGAAACCTATCATTAATGTACAAATACACATGTGATATATATATATATATATATATATATATATATATATATATATATATAGTTTTAACTTGTAACAGCACATCTTAAAAGTGAAAGGGAGCCACTGATCAATTTGAAGCAAAGAAAGATGGTGTAATTTTTTTAGAAAAGTATACAATGACAAAGGATTACACATACACACACACACACACACACACACAAATGTATTTATTAACTGGAGTATTACAAATTAAAAGCTGTATAAGATACCACTTTATAAACATTAGGATACTTATAATATAACAGATGATGTGTATGCATGAGGAGACACTGGAATCTACCTACATGGTAGAGATAGAAATACCACATTATAAGGTCATATTATAAGGTAGTCAATATAGCCTGTCTAGAGATAAATAATAAAAATGGGGTACACATATTCGATTAAATTCTACTCAGCTACAAAGATAAATGAAATCATGCATCCATAAGGAGAACAGCCACCGTTGCTAACTACACTGTGACATGTTAAAACAATGAACAGGATGAGAAGCAATTGAGCCTCAGCTTAAGTGCTCAAGGCAGGGAGCCACTGTAACTGGGCAGCATGGCCTGAGGTTCAAAAGCCTGACTCCAGACACTTGTTCTTTTCATTAAAACACAGACTAACTGAAGCTGCCAAACCCTAGCTATAAGTTTTCCTGCTGTGAAGTCAAAGGAGGAAACAGGGAGAGGTAGAAATTGCTGTCCAACTGTGAGAGCCAGGAGTAAAGAAGTGGAAGGCAGCAGGCGCTGCTATCATAAGAATGCAGAATAAGATCAGAAGTACCCAGCGCTGAGTTCCATTCGCAGCAAGAGCAGCTGAGGCTTGTACACTTACTCTTCTGCGAGTGAACTCTCAGAAAGACAGCAGCTCTCACACATGCACCCCTCCTCTTTCTTTGCAAATCTCACTTTCCACATACTATGAAGAAACCCAGTAAATTATCTTTCCAACCCAAGTATCACTCTCTTCAATTAAAGGATGGAAATAATGTATCTTTTTAAAAAATAACTTTCAATTTTGAGATTTTCATATAACTACGTTGTTTCCCATTCTCTTCCTTCACTTCAACCCTGCCCAAGTACCCCACCTCTCTGTTTAACTGTTGTTACACACACACACACACACACACACACACACACACACACACAGTCCATATAGTATTACTTGTGTGTATATGTTCTCAGGGCTGACTATTTGAATGTATAGTCAGTTTGTGTGCTTTCCCTAGGGAAGAGTTTTTTCCTCAGCTTTTAGGATTCCTTAGTTGACAGTAGTTATTTCTTTACGGTTCTAGCCTGCTTTTCCCCTCCCACATAGACACATCTATTGGCATCATCCTTCTTCAGGTCATATTTAGGCAACCATTTTGTTGAAATGTAATCTGACCTGAAAGTATCCTCCACAAGAACTAGCTTTCGTGGGGCCAGAGGTGCTATGTAAGTCTTCAAAGGAAGGAAACAACAAACCATCCTACCCAGCTCTGATGCCTGTCTATAATATTTTGAATGAATAATGAAGTTGGAAAGCAAAAAAAAAAAAAAAAAAAAAAAAAAAAGGAAGAAAAAGGGAAACTCGAAGCTTAGAATAACAACAAGACAAAATAAGCCATTCAAAAACAAGATAAATAGATGACCGAGACTTAAGAAATCAGATCAGATGGATCTACTGCTAGTGGGGTCTACTGACTCCAGAGTAGAAGCAAATGTATCTACAAAGACAGATTTTGTTGGTGGGTATAATACCAAATAACTAAAATTTTGGAATTATTAAAATGGTTTATCATATATGAAGGAAATTAATAATAAATGAGCTAAATATTTAAATATCAATTATGTTTTAGTCATTAGGTATTAAAAATTTCCCCTAAACAAATTAGCATTGTATTGTTTTTCTTTTCTTCCTTTGTTTTCTAGAATTTCGCTCTTGTCATCATTGTTGCTGTTTGAGACAGGGTCTCACTCTATAGTACTGGCTGGGCTCAACCTCAATCTGGAGCCCAGGCTGGCCTTGAGTTTACAGCACACTTCTTACCTCTGCCTCCTGAGTGTGCTAGAGATATAAGCACAAGACAGGATGCCTGACTTACAATCTCTCTCGCTCTCGCTCTCGCTTTCAAGTTATGTTTTTATTGATTTATGTGTGTGCATGCACCTGTGTGTGTATGTGTGTGTGTAAATGCATATGTGTGTGTGTGTGTGTGTGTTGTGTGCATGTGTAGGTGTGTGCATTCACCTGTTGGTGCCTTCAGAGATCAGAGGGGCTCTGGGTCCTCTAAAACTGAAATTGCATACAGGTGTGGCCAGGATGCTGAGAACAGAATTATGGTACTCTGGTAAAACAATGAGCACTCTTAACCTCAGAGCTATCTCTCCATCCCCTGGTCTCTTTATTTTTAAGTGTTATTCATAACCCAGATAAATAAGTAATGTCATAGGACTCCTACATCTTAAAACAGTTACTGCACCAGTGCACTGGTTCTCCTGATTACTACTTCTTATCAAAACAACTAGCAGCTGTGTTAGTGCAGAAAAAGATGTGACTTTTTTTTTTCTTCCTTAAGAAGGATTAAAGATGAAATGAGCCTCCTTGTGGAAGAATATTCTCTTTGCCATCGAGCTGGCGTTAATTTCCTGTTCAAAGGGGCCTATATTGTCAATGTGACAGTTTAATCAGCCACCAATGTGACTGGGAAACACCGATTTCACAATCAATGTCAATGTATTTCATGTCGCCTCACTACCTCTTAGTCATTTTGCTTCAGAAGTGTGTGGAGGGTCAATACATTTCATTAGTTTGTTTCATCTGGAGGAGAGCACAACATGAGAACTTTGATTATATTATAAGAATTGCCTTAATGTGACACCGATTCCCCCGATTGTGCAATACTAGACACTCAAGTGCTGGAGGGCAACCAAATTATCCTTCACCCAACTGTTCATGGTGTCATCAGCTGCAAAATGTGCTGCAAAGGAAAAGGAAAGGAAAGAGCAGCTCAGACTCAACAGCACACACACACACACACACTGCACTCTCACAAACCCAGCACCCAACAGGATCACGGAGACTAACTTCAAAGGTCACCAGTGAAAAGTAACAATTCCTTTCGAATGTCTAATTATAGTAGTAAATGTATTTATGACTCTGAATTTTAATGGTTATTTTCGTAGTACTGCTATGTAATTAACAGCGATGTTCTGTGACTTTTTGCTTCCGTTGTTTATAGTTGCATGAGCTCGAAGGAAATGTGAAGTGATGCTTTCTTGTCTTCTAATTCTTAGTATCAGACTTCTTCAGAACACCTTCATGGCGCATGTGCCTGTGTGCTCTTCACCGGGACACCCCACCAAGCGAAACAGGCTTCCACTCCACTTCTGCGTAGTGAATCTTTCTAAATACCTATTCATTTTGGTTTATACTATAATGATATTTTTTTAATTTATTGGATTAAATTTGTCACAAAATTTCTTGTATGTTCTGTTTAATTTTTAAATTTGTTTTATTGGCAATTTTATTTATTTCCATTTCAAATGTTATCCCACTCCCCAGTTTCCCCTCTGAAAACCTCCTATCCTACCTCTCTCCCCCCTGTTTCTATGAAGGTGTTCCCCGATCCTCACTCTCAGCTCACCACCCTAGTAATACCTGAAGACCCAGCTATACCACCCCTGGGCATATACCCAGAAGGTTCTGTTTAATTTTTATAGTAGTTTCAGCATTTCAGAGAGTAGCATAGAGTCAGGAATTCAGGGTTAATCAACCAATAATGATTTTTTTGTTAGGTCAGGTTCTGTCTCAAGATTCCCCTTCTACTTACAATATATTACAACTAGAATGATCTACTCACCCGGTGTTAAAATCTTTCACAGTAAACATTCAAGATCCATTTTCTTCTTTCTGGCCTACACCACCACCACCAGTCTCATCTTAGTAGGCTTCTTCCCTCTCTTTTCAGAATCCTGAGATCCTTGCCTTTCATAACTTGTCATATTAGTTGAGTAGTTTGAATACTTCTTCTAAGACATGGCTGGAGTTTGTCATGTCAGCTCATTTTGCCTTTTGCCATTTGCTGGAAAGCACCTAGCCACAATCTCTGGTCCAAACCACTGTTCAATATTTTTTAGAGACTCTGGATATTGAGGAGACTAAACTCAGATATATTATTGCTAAAATCACATTTGTCTTTCTTGTGAAAAAAAAAGGCAGTTTCTCTAAAACACTAAATGAAAACCATAAATGCACTACATATTACCCCTATTGATGCATAAACATTGCATAGCATGATCTTACAAAACCACATACCATTAAGGTATTTTCTGGCTAGTCAGTTTTATAAATAAAATCACCATTTTTTTTTTGCCAAGAAATGGGGATTATTTAAAAATAACATTTTATGTCATTTAAAATATATTTACACCTTGTAGAATCTGTTATGGGTGTCTAAAATGTATGCTAATGATGATTGTTTATATTTGGCTACTGAGACTAAATACAAATACTGTTCACTGATGAGTGCAATCCAGTATAACTACCCAAATAATTTTTAAAATGTATTCACTTTCTCTGTGTACTATTTGTCTGTGTATATGAGTATCCCATACGTGCCTGATACTTTCAGAGGTCAAAAGAGCGATCAGATACTCTGGTACTAAAGTTATGGGTGGTTATATGCCATGCTGTGGATGCTGGCTACTAAATCTGGGTCATCCAAGAGAGTAATAGCAAGTGTATTTAACTGCTAAGACATCTTCTTAGCCTCAACCAGATAATTATTTAGCACAGAACCTGGCAAAGCTTTGGGCTGATCATCACTCAGAGAGCTATAGCTCTGAAGTACACAGATACAATACCTTACTTCAGCAGGCATTCAGAATATATTTTCTCAATATTCTATGAACAGAGCCTAGTTGTGTGTTAAAGATCTCAATAGGGCTACTAAATGTCTGCGTTTGACATGCCAAGAATTCTCTAGTTAACTGCATTTCATATGCACATAGGAAAAATGCCCTGGCCTGCTTTCTGAGCTTCTGCACTGGGAAGATTCAGGCGGCCTCCATACACTCCCTGTCCATCCATCCTTCATTTTAGAAGAACTATCTCTCTCTTATGTCTCCTGAAAAACATTCTTTTCTAGAAACCCACACAGATGGCTCACTCTTGCTCAGAGGAGGCTCAAGTGGAATAGATAGAATTTTCTCTTTCCATCATGAAACAAAGTAATAAGAAGAACACCATTCGGTAAACAATCAGCAGCACATTCGACAAAAATAAAAGCTCATGTTTAGTAAGCAGGATTCTTAGAATAAAATGCTAGCATTGACTTATGATATGAAGGGCAATATTCTCTACCCCCAAAAAAACACAATTATAATCTTAAGAAAATTGAATTTAGGACAGAAGAACATTAAGTGGAACAAATAACATCACTTTAAAATAATAAAATTATACAATGGAATGCTTTGTCAACCTTAAAAGAAATTAGGAAAATTTCTAAAGTAAATAGTTCTGGGAATAATCTCTAAATTAAATGTCTGTGATTTTACACTCACATATTATTGAAAAATGTATAATGCTTGACAGTATTAAATACATACAAAGAGGAGGAAATAGGCTCTCTTATACACTTAGAAATGCTAAGGAAGTTCCTTAAAGGTGACTGAGGAGACTTACAATACCACTCGAATTTAGATAGCTTAGAATCTAGATGGCTGATAAGTGTAGAGAGACATTTATTTTTCTCTTTGTAATACCCTGTACCTTCTGAATTTGATGTTGTATAAACTTACCACCTATGAATGTACAGTTAATTTTTAATAATATATGTAAGTATGTATGTATGTATGTATGTATGTATGTGTGTGTGTATATATATATATATATATATATATGTGTGTGTGTGTGTGTGTGTGTGTGTGTGTGTGTAAGTATACAAATAAATACTGATATTATCAGTAAATATATTGTAAGGATGAGGTGAGAGAGGAAACTTGTGACAGTAACAAGAAGGAAGCCTCTTACTGTACAAAATCAGAGTAGGAGCCAACCCAAGCCATGGCTAAATCTAAGTGATAGAAGCATAATGTTGTCCCATGTATCCATTGATGGAATGTGTGGCCTAGAGTTGATTAATGGAAAATTACTTTTTTAATCTTCCTTTCTGCGTAAGGTAGTCTCACTATTCACTTGTTATTTCCTGATGATCAGTAGAGACAGCACCTCTCAGATTCAAAATCATACACAACTTTTTTTTCCACCAAGGGAAATATCAAGACAGTTTGAAGATTCTGCCAAAAATTTGATCTCTGCTTAAAGTTTGAGATGTCATTTCACCAAGGAATCCTGGAATTGCAGCTTGGGCGTCTGCCTCTAGAGGTCGGGTGCGGCCCTTCCCGTGCCGGTTCGAATCCCATCGGACTCTGTTGCGGAGTCTGATGGGGAAAAAAAAAAGAAGAGAAAAGAAAAGAAAAGAAAAGAAAAGAAAAGAAAAGAAAAGAAAAGAAGTAAAAGTATTCTACATCCTTACCTATTAAGAGCACACTCCACAGGTCAAGATCTGATATTATAAAATAGCTGCAACATCTTCATTCTATTTTTGCATGTTCTTTCATGATTATATTCTTCATTTTTTTCTAGATAAAGTTGGTCCCCCAACTTTGTGCCCTATTTTTTTTAAACTTATTGCGTCCAATGTGTATGTCCCTTATATTCTTGGATGCATATCATTCCACTGGAACCTGGTAGACTTACATGTGGTAGATATTTTCTTGTTTAAAAGAACTATATTTAATGATAGCTACAAAGCATAATGAAATAGGGATGTCAGATGACTGCTGTTTTTTATTGCTTCTCAAATGTTGATTGTTCAGCTGCAGAACATATTCATTCCTCCCTCTTCAGTTCTCAATTCATTATTGTTAACACACTTCATTTCTACTCAGCCACTCTGAGGTCAGCAGTATCTTGAATCTTGAGAAAAAAAATCCTTTGGTTTCTGGGACTTTACAAATGTAATTTAATTGACTTATAAGTTGACCTCCAAACTAAAGCTGTGAGACTACATTGACGAGATGTGTAAAATATCCAAAATTCATCACAATCCCCCACAGAAACTAGGTTTGCTGTGCCCATGCCCGGGTGAGCTTCCACCTTCCTGATGAATGTCAGAGATTGTTGGATACCTTTAACAAGTCGCTGGACACAATGTGCTCATTAAATTAGCATCGTCCTTCTGAGCCAATGGGGTTGTGTCACCAGCTAAGAAGATGATGGGAATCTTATTCTTGGAAAGACTTGAAAGCTGTTACTTGGTCTAGAGGAAATTAGATTTATTATTAATTAATAGAACTAAATTTATGATGAACAGGAGTAGTAAATATGTGTCTCTGGTTGGAATGAAGGTCAGAGAGAATTAAGCAAGAGATTAAAAGACAAAGGTTTGCCTGTGCTTAGTGGCTCAGAAAAATTCTTTACTTTTATTCTGCCTCAATATAATTTCACAAATGAATCTTAACTTTTGGATAACAAATAAATATATTATTAAATTTATTTTACCTTGATAGGAGCATTATGTATTTTATATAGATTATAGATTTATGGTTTTATACAGTGTCTCTATATATAGCCTTGCCATTCTGGAACTTGCTAGGTAGACCAGACTGGCCTCAAATTCATAGAACCTCATCTAACTCTGTCTCCTAAGTGTGTGTCACCACACCAAGCTTATAGATTTGTTCAATAGAATTATCTGCCTAGCATATATTTCTGAAAAGCAAGAAGTTAAGTACATTGAGATAAAGATTGCTGCTGAGCATAGAAGTGAAAGAGCCTCATGCCAGTTCGTTGGACATTTTGGCATTAATAATTATTAGTTGTCTTGTTCTACTCAAGGCATGAATCCCCAAGCAAAGGTCCTCTCTGGCTCATCACTAATATTTGGGACCATTTTCATGAGGGAATTTAGAGCTCAGGGGAGGAATGACACAGTGTAAATTCAAGGTCAGCTTTTATTGTATTTATTATTACTGTAAAAATCCAATCATCCCTGGATAGTCTAGTTAAATTGAATTTTCTGTTTAAGAGAGTCTTCCAAAAATACCCTTAAAAAATTCTTTTGTGTAAGCTATATTGTCTTTATTAATCTCTTTCCAGTCATAGAAAAATGAAGACAAAAAAGCTTTTAATTACTCATTATTTCATAAAAGCTTTTGTTTTACTTTTAGAAGAAATAATATTAAGTGGAGAGAATGAAATAGATGACTTACTTTTCCTTACTCTGCCTAATGACTTGTCCAGTGACCTTGAGAACCTCCTATCATGTGACTCCACCTTTCCTGCATTAGAAAGGGCAGCACATGTATAGCTCATCTTCCCAAGCTGCAAGGACCTCCACACCTGCAAGGGAATGTGCTTGCACACTGGTCAGCATTCAGAACAACAAGAGTATTAAAGGTTCTGTGCTTAGAGAAAAACCAATGAATTTAATATGTACCAACCTAGATTATAGCCTGAGGGTGCTCCATGTTTGATTCATTTTAGATGGTTTTGCTATCATATTGAATTTTTAATAAGTTACATCTGTTGCCTAAAAGGCTGATTTGAAACTCATATATGCCAATAATCAAAGTTTTACCTTAGGTTCCAGCTTTGTCATTCTGTTAGATGCCATGTAGCAAAGACCTTTTATATCCTAAATGTCACATTACACAAATTATAATCCTCATTCCCACTAAGAGAACTATCCCAGTTTCTTGTATCTTACTAATTATTCAGAACTTTATTCTTGTTTTACACTTGCATAGGGAAGATGTGTAAGCCCTTTAAAGTCATTGCTTACTTTTCTGTCCCCCTTCTAGAAACCATTTTACCCTCTCAATTTTGTTGTAGTAATAAATAAAATAAGTGATAGAATTTAATTTTAAATAGAAGCTAACATCTGAGAAATTGGATATGATCAGACACTATTTCAATCCATGAAGATAAAAATGGAATATGTATCATTTGTGTGACTGAGTTTTTCCATGGGGAGAAAAATAAGAGGGTAAATAAATATATGATCCTAAACTAACGTTTTCAACAGAGTTGTGAGCCTTCTACTAACACAGAATACACAAAGTACTGACAAAGCCTGAAGGAGTGGAGGAGAATCTACTTGAAGGATAAAATGACATTTATCAACTTGAAAAAGTCGAGACACATCGAGTTTCATGTGGGTGGAAGAATATCCATGAAGATATAAATGTCTTTTCTCTTTCCCATTTGTTTCAAACACTGTGTGCTTACATGTATGTGTGTGTGCATATGTGTGTGTATGTGCTTGCATGCACATGTGTTTGCATGTGTGTGTGTATTTGTGCATGTGTGTGTTTATATGATGGAAAGAGAACTGACTCCCACAAGCTCTCCTCTGGACTCCTAGAGATTAAATTCAGGTCATTCGTTTGGCAGCAATCACCATTATGCACTGCAGCATTTCGACAGCCTGTGAATGAGTTTTCAAGAGGATGCTTGCCCTTCGGTGTTCTCAGAGTTCTGGGGATGAAGGAGGTGCATGATGCGTTGAATCACAGTGTGAAAGACATTCTATGACACTCTCTCAAATAGAGTTTAATATGATAATAGCTACAGAAAACATTCAAGACTCAAAAGAGGGGAATGACATGACACGCTTCAGAAATTTGGTTCCTATGTGCAATTGACGGTAAAGTTGGAGAAATAATGCTACCAGCAGAACATGATCAGAATTAATGTCAGGTTAAGTGACCCTGGAGTATAAATTGTAAATTAAAAGCCAGTGGTCTAAATATACCAATTTAAAATTTGACATTCAAAATGGATAAAAGCAATATTTAATTATATGTGACCTACCAGATTCACAATAAAAAATAGCTTGAAGTTAAGGGATGAAGGAAGACACATTAGTTAAATAAAGACTAATAAAAATGGAAGTGGAGATGTTTATACAAATTTCAGACAAAAATAAATTTAGGAAGAGGGAAAGTCAGGAATAGTGATAAAGAGGGTTGATATGGGAAGAGGTAACAGCTCTCGTATTGTATACTCCGAAAATAGTAGAACATCAAAATACCCAAGGCAAAAAGCAACTGAGCTACAAGGAATAAAGAATTAATCTGTTATCAGACCTGGAGACTGCAAAACTTCTTCACATAAAGTGATCAGCCCCTAGAGACTAAAATTTATTAAAAATATCATTGAAATCCATTTACATGGTTGGCATCTAGAGGATATTTCATGCAATGACAAATAATCACTTAGTTTTCTCAGAATAGTCACCAAGATAAGCAACAGCTTGTGCCATAAAAATTGTCACACCTAGTTTCAAAAACTGAAAGTCAGACAGTGTCTGCTCTCACCATGCTTGACACCAAAATCAGAGAGATAGAGAGAAAATCTACCTTTCTATGTCAGTGATCACAGACCTGTTTCTAGTTAACAAAGGGGCCAAAAAATATCTCATACCATGAGAAGTATATTTTCTAAAAACTTTAAAAATATATCACACTTAAAGAAACAGAGTAGACAAATCTTTGCCCGAAATTAGTAGAGGTGCCTGTACTTAGTAAGAAATGGGAAGCAGCTGAAAGGAAGCAAACTTTCAGTTATAATACGAGTAAGAGAGAATTCACTTACAGAGTGCTGACTTTTCTCAAAGACAACATGGTGCACAATTTGGTATTTGTGAAGAAAGAAAATCTTGACTATTGAATTACATTCACACACAAAAGAAAATTGTAGATAGTGGAGGACATATAATTAACTTTAAATTAAATTAATTTAAATTAAATTTAATAGGTAATCATTTCCCAATATTCTCACACCAAAACTTCATTATGTATGATTTGAATATTTGCAATATAGTTTTAAGTCATATGTCTCAATAAATCTGAAAAATATGTTAATATAGTTTGAATCAGGATAAATAAATGCACAGCTAATCATAGTTATGGTATGCAATGAATTCAGTATTTTCGAGAAATAGCCTAGTTTTTACATTTTGAACAAGGAAACATCTAAAATCAATAGCTTAAGTTCCAACTTAGGAAACAAGACACTGAAAAACACAGTAAAGGAAATGCAAGCATGATACAGATAACAATTTACCAAGTAAAAGAAGTTTATACAAACCACATATCTGACTAGGAGTTTATATGTATAAAAACCTCCAAAAACTCTATAGACCAAGAAAAAAGTGCTACAATTAAATAGGCATTTCTCAAAAGGAGACAATGTGTACTAACGATCAAATAGATGCACATGAAAACCCTAGTGAGCTAACCCTTATCCCCTTAAGAACAGCCCTTATCTAAATCACAAGGAAATCAAGTCTTAGCAATAATATATAGAAAACTTGATATTTGCCCACATTTTTCATGTTATAAATTTTTTAAGTTATTAGGTAAAACAGCGTTGATAGACTTAAAAACATTATAAAATCATAATTGCCATATATGATGGTTTGTATGTGCTCAGCCCAGGGAGTGGCAGTATTAGGAGGTGTGGCCTTGTTGATGTAGGTGTGTCACTGTGGGTGTGGGCTCTAATTCCCTAGCCCTAGCTGCCTGGAAGGGAGTATTCTTCTAGCAGCCTTAAGATGAAGACGTTGAATTCTCAGTTCCTCCTGAAACATGCCTGCATGGATGCTGCCATGGTCCTACTTTGATGATTATCAGTAAAACCCTAACTAAGACACCATATGATCCAGCAATCCCACTGTTAGGCAAATAAATAAGACATAAACATTCTATCCATCCCAAAGGTAGACACTGATGCAGATGCCAGGAAGTTCATGCTGACAGAAGCTTGATATAGCTGTCTCCTTAGAGATCTGCCAGAGCCTGACATATTCAGAAGCAGATGCTCACAGCTAACCATTGATCTGATCAAGGAGTTTTCAATGGAAGAGTTAGAGAGAAAGAGCTGAAGGAGCTGAAAGGGTTTGTGGCCCCATGAGGAGAGCAACAATACCAACCAACCAGAGGCCCCAGGGTCTAAACCATCAGCCTAGGAGCACATAGGGAGAGACCCATGGCTCTGTCTGTATATGTAGGGGAGGATGGCCTTGTCAGGCATAGGTGGGAGAGGAGATCCTTGGTCCCATGAAGGCTGGATGCTCCAGTGTGGGTGAATTTGAGGGCAGGGAGGTGGGAGTGTTTGGGTGGGTGGGGTCACATCCTCATAGAAACAGGAGGAGTGGGAATAGGATAGGGGGCTTATGGTAGGGACAAATGGGGAAAGGGGATAGCATCTGAAATGTAAATAAAATATCCAATAAACAAAGAAATAAAAAGACACATACATTCTTATGTGCATTGGTCTAAATATTCAAGAGACAGAAACATATCAACAAATGTGTGATTAAGAAAATGTGGCTTACAATTCAGTCATAAGAGAACAAAACCTTGTCCTTTGAAGCAACACAGACACTGTGTTAAGTGAATAAATAGATGTAAAGATTGAAGACCATGTGTTGAAATATCACATAATACCCTGAAAATATTAAAATCTTCATGTTTCCTATGTACCAGTTAAAATTTTAAAAAGCCAAACAATATATGAACTAAATCTAAAATAATTGGGGAAAAATAGAAAAAAATAATGAAACTAGTGAAATTTTGAAATATCAGAAATCCCAGTAAGCTGTACACTTCCTCTTTGAAAGAGTAACAAAATCAATAAGCTTTGACAGGGATGATAGTGATAGAGAGACAAATTATAGATACCAAAAATGAAAGGACATATCATTAAAGAGTCCAGTTAAAACATTATCAAGAAATATTATGAGTGAACTCAGGCCAAAAGTTTACAATTAGATAATTGAACAATTGCTTAAAAAATATAATCTACAAAAATTTTCATGAGAAGATATATATATATTTTTAATAGAATTATATTTATTAAATCAATTAAACAGAAAGCACCCAAAAATAAACAAACAAATAATAATGTATTTTTTTATATTTTGTGATTATGGCCATAAAGATTATCAACAAAATATAAGCAACTTTAATCTAATAATGCATAATTATTTAAAACTGTTCATTAAAATTATTTGTCCCAAATAAATAGGCTAATTAAACATTTGAAAGTAAATTATGCAAAAAATTTCAACAGACCAGAAAATTAAAAAGGACAAAAATCTGGTCAATACATATACAAAAGCAATGAGAAGGAAAAAATACAACCATTTATGTCAATAGCTGGCATGACCATGAATATAGCAAACTTGTAAACACCCACACATGCACACACACACACACACACACACACACACACACACACACACCTAGAATTTATAAGCAACATCAGCAACTATATCAACATTGCAGAATGCAAAATTCATATCTAAAAGTTTAATTTATTTCCTACGTATCAACTGTGAAGTGATTAGAATTTAATATTAGAAGGAATTAGAATTTAAAATACAGTGTCATTATGGTTTGTACCATAAAATAAAATAGTTAAGCATTTATAAAGTTATGAACAACTCTTTAAAAAAATTGTTTTAGAGTTTTGTCTACATATACGTTTGTGCCCCAAATGTGTGTCTGGTATCTATGGAGGCCAGCAGGGCAAGTCAGATCCTGTGGAAATGAAGTTACAGATTGTTTGGAGTCATTGTGTGTGTTCAAAGAATTAAACTTGGTTTCTCTGAAGGAGCAGTAAGTTTTTTTTTCTTAAACATTGAGACATTTTTTTTTCCAGATCCCACATATTTACAACAAATTTTTCTGAGGGGAAATTCAAAACTTTAATGAAAGTTATCAAATAATCTACATAGCTCATGGCTTGAATTGTATTTTTGTGGCCTTACTATTATGTGAAATACTGACATGCATTCAATGGAAACCTTGCATCAAACACTAAATTGAGATTTATCATTGCACTAATGATATGGAATATGAGACTCTCTGATAGGGCTGGATTGTGGCAAGAAGCTGCAGCTTCAGCCAGCTACATTCTCTGCTCTACACTGTTCCTTAGATGTGATATTCTTGGTCAGGTATGTTATTTATATTAAACTCATTATTTACTTGCATTTGCATCCCTAAGATACAAGTCAAGAACATTTCAATGGAGAGAGAGCCCATGTTCATGGACATTGAGAGTCATTCTTGTCGAAGACATCAGTTCTACCCAGTTTGATCTCTATATCCATCGCAGCTCCCATCAAAAGCTCTATAAGGTTCTATACTCAATATTGTTCCAAATGCTCAGGGTAAGTGACTTTTGAGTGCTCATCCCTAACAAGGATTGCCTCCAGGGTTCTGAAAAGAAAGAGGTGGAAGGCACTTAAGAGACATAGGTAAAGATTTAGCATTCTAAAATGCTGTCTTCAAACAATGGTGAAACCATTACACTTTTGAACTTATCATCTATAACTACCTCTCTAAGGTCTGTACTAGATGGACTCCCTCAAAATTCCATCACAGATGTGATGGCAGCTCACTAGAACCAAGCATTGACTGAGGTGATACTGTCAGTCACTTCATAATTTCTGCGGGAGAGGAATATTATTTCTTCAGTGCTCTAGCCACTGGAAATTGTCTACGTTTTCTCAAATACCAAACCCACACACTCATGCAAACAACCATAATGAATGGCATGAAATACATGAATGTATAAGAGAAACTAGTTAATAAAAGCAATACTGGATGACTTGACAGTAATCAAGATAGTGTGCTACTGGAAAAACGTACAGGTGGATGGAATAAGTTAGAGCCCAGAAATAGTCACAAATATGAACAAGTGGCCTTTGACAAAGGAGCAGAGACAACATAATAGAAAGAATCATTTCATTTGCCAGTCCTAGGACTACTGGACACTTAAACACCAGAAGAGAATGGTTACAAAAAGTGAATCCAGAACCAGACCCAATATTTCTTACAAGACTCACCTCAAAACAGAACACAAGGCTAAAATAAACTATAAAATCAATAAAGTCAAAGCTATAGAAATATTTAAAAAAAAACATTAGTTGAGCTGAGCATAGAGGTGACTTTTCTGGAAATATTATCTCAGCAATGATACAAGAAAGAAATAATTGGTGATTTGGGTAATTTCTTTTTCTTTCTTCTTTCTTTCTTTCTTTCTTTCTTTCTTTCTTTCTTTCTTTCTTTCTTTCTTTCTTTCAAAGACCAGATTTTATTCCCCTTCTGGTCCACCCTCAAACTGTTCCACATCCCATACCTCCTCCTTGCCCCTTGTCTCCACGAGGATGTCCCCAAGCTCCTCCCCCAATCTGCAAAACCTCTAAACTCCCTGGGACATCCAGTATCTTGAGGGTTAGGTATATTTTCTCTGACTAAACCCAGACTCAGCAGTCCTCTGCTATATATGAGTTGGAGGCCTCATATCAACTGGTGTTTGCTGCCTGGTTGGTGATTCAGTGTCTGAGAGATCTCAGGGGTCGAGCTTAATTAAGACTGCTGGTCCTCATACAGGATTGCCCTCCTTCTCAGCTTCTTCCAGCTTTTCCCCAATTCAACCGCAGGGGTCAGCAGTTTCTGACCATTGGTTGGGTGCAAATATCTGCATCTGACTCTTTCAGCTGCTTCTTGCGTTTTTCAGAGGACAGTCATGATAGGTCTCTTTCTGTGAGAATGAGAAGTGAAATCATGGCCTGTAGATAGATAACTATTTAGTGAAGATAACGGATAAGGGGCAATTGCTTGAAAGGGACAAAATTATGAAATTTCTACAATAATGCAAAAAATTAAAGTATGGAATTTTTATTGGATATTTTGTTTACATTTCAGATGTTATCCCCTTTCCCCATTACCCCCCCACCCAGAAACATTCATCCCACCCCCCCTCCTCTTGCTTCTGTGAGGATGTGACCCCACCTACCCAAACACTCCCACCTCCTCCACTCTTGAATTCCCCCACACTGGGGCATTCGACCTTCATGATTCGACCAAGGATCTCCTCTCCCACCTATACCTGACAAGGCCCTCCTCCCCTACATATATAGCTGGAACCATGGGTCTCTCCCTATGTGCTCCCAGGCTGGTGGTTTAGACCCTGGGAGTTCTGGTTGATTGGTATTGTTGCTCTCCTCATGGGGCCACAAACCCTTTCAGCTCCTTCAGCTCTTTCTCTCTAACTCCTCCACTGGGAACTCCTTGATCAAATCAATGGTTAGCTGTGAGTATCTGCTTCTGAATATGTCAGACTCTGGCGGACCTCTAAGGAGACAGCTATATCAGGCTCTTGCCAGCATGCATTTCTTGACATCCACATCAGCGTCTACCTTTGGTGACTGCACAAGGGATGGATACCCAGGTGGAACAGTCTCCAGATGACCCCTCCTTCAGTTTCTGTCCCACACTTTGTCTCCATGTTTGCTCCCATGAGTATTTTGTTACTCCTTCTAAGAAGAACCGAAGCACCCACACTTTGGTTTTCCTTTTTATGATCTTCATGTGGTCTGTGAGTTGTATCTTGGGTATTGTGAGCTTTTGAGCTAATATCAAATTATCAGTGAGTACATACCATGTGTGTTCTTTTGTGATTGGATTACTTCACTCAGGATGATATTTTCTATTTCCATCTGTTTGCCTAAGAATTTCACTAATTCATTGTTTTTTAATAGCTGAGTAGTACTCCGTTGTGTAAATGTACCACATTTTCTGTATCCGTTCGTCTGTTGAAGGACATCTGGGCTCTTTCCAGCTTCTGGCTATTATAAATAATGTTGCTATGAACATAGTAGAGTATATGTCCTTGTTATATGTTGAAGCAACTTCTGGGTATATGAATTTAACCAAGCAAGTAAAAGATATATATGACAAGAACTTCAAGTCTCTGAAGAAAGAAATCAAAGAAGATCTCAGAAGATGGAAAGATCTCCCATGCTCATGGATTGGCAGGATTAATATAGTAAAAATGGCCATCTTTCTGAAAGCAATCTACAGATTCAATGAAATCCCCATCAAAATTCCAAATCAATTCTTCATAGAGATAGAAAGAGCAATTTCCAAATTCATTTGGAATAACAAAAAACCCAGGATAGGAAGAACTATTCTTAACAATAAAAAACTTTTGGAGGAATCACCATCCCTGATCTCAAGCTGTATTACAGAGCAATAGTAATAAAAACTGGATGGTATTGGTACAGAGACAGGCAGAAAGATCAATGGAATAGAATTGAAGACCCAGAAATGAACCCACACAACTATGGTCACTTGATCTTTGACAAAGGAGCTAAAACCATGCAGTGGAAAAAGGACAGCATTTTCAACAAATGGTGCTGGTTCAACTGTAGGTAAGCATGGGGAAGAATGCAAATTGATCCATTCTTATCTCCTTGTACAAAGCGCAAGTCCAAGTGGATAAAGGACCTTCACATAAAACCAGATACACTGAAACTAATAGAAGAGAAGGTGGGGAAGAACCTCGAATACTTGGGCACAGTGGAAAAGTACCTGAACAGAACACGAATGGCTTATGCTATAAAATCAAGAATTGACAAATGGGACTTCATAAAATTGCAAAGCTTCTGTAAGGCAAAGGACACTGTAAATAGGACAAAACAGCAACCAACAGATTGGAAAAGACCTTTACCAATCCTACATCTGTTAGAGGGCTAATATCCAACATGTACAAAGAACTCAAGAAATTAGACTCCAGACAACCAAATAAACCTATTAAAAATGGGGTACAGAGCTAAACAAAGAATTCTCAACTGAGAAAACTCTAATGGCACAGAAGCACCTAAAGAAATGTTCAACATCCTTAGTCATCCGAGAAATGCAAATCAAAACAACCCTGATATTCCACCTCACACAAGTCAGAATGGCTAAGATCAAAAACTCAGGTGATAGCAGATGCTGGAGAGGATGTGGAGAAAGAGGAACACTCCTCCATTGTTGATGGGATTGCAAGCTGGTACAACCACTCTGGAAATCAGTCTGGTGGTTCCTCTGAAAACTGTACAATGTATGGAGATTTTAAGCTCAGTTATTGCACCAAAAAATACACAGGTGTCCAGTGAGCATTGGAAAATAATTTTAACAGCATAAGCCCTTATATAGATGCAAGTAAAATTTAAAAAGAGGAACCATTTCTTACCTGTGGCTATTCCTAAATGCTGGATAGACTATGAAGCAACAGGCATTTGTATTTTTTATTTTTCAGAAAAATAAAAAACTGGATGGTCACAATGGAAGCAATTTTGGCAGTTTCTTATACAATTAAGCATAATCTTACCTTACAGTCTAGAAATCATACTTATGATATAAACTATATAAACTCAGATGAAAGAAACCCATAAGCCTACACCCAGAGCTGTGCCTCGAAGTTTCTAAAAGCTTTATTAGTGGCTGTCTTGCATTGGTTTTAGCCAAGGTGACACTGGAGAGACAAATAATGGGGCATCTTACAATGGTAGACATAAAATATCCAATAGCCAAAAAAATGA
>JANHMN010000003.1:64047125-64186604 GCA_030674055.1 Rhabdomys pumilio
GAGGAACTGGGGGCAATAGAAAGATGGAAAACCTTAGTAAATATCATATGAGAAAAGAATCTATTTTCAATAAAATGAAAAATGTGGAAAAAAGAAACACAAATTAGGGCCAAATATAGACAGAATCTTGAGTTACAACTTCTCAATTCTCTTCCAGGGCTCAAACTCTAATAAGAATGATACTTTAATGAGGTATAGATAATCAGTCACTCTGCAAACTCTTTAAATTAGCACTTTCCTCCAATTACAGGACTCCAACGCAATTGCTTCCCAAAAGTAGCAAAGAGAAAATAGTCAATGAGTTCAACAGGCTCTAACACATGTGTCCCAAATTGATGGATTTAGTTAGTATATTTTTCCAGGCAGTTAATTTCCCCTTTGAAGTGCTCGCAAAAGGTCAGAAGCAGTTTAAGCATCAAAGCTTTATGAATTAAACAGTTTCCTCATAAAAGAGGAGGAAGGCTTGCCTCAAGAAATACTACTGTGAGCCAGGCTGGCTAACCTTCAACTAGGATGCTATCGACACTGGGGAGATCAATACTGCACACTATCCCAGAACTGACCTAAAACACTGGATAAAGCTGACCCTTTATAAATAAAACGCTCACCTTCTTAATTTTGTATCGCTGAGAATTTCAACTGTTTCACTCCTGATTGCTGGTGAATCTGTAAGATGACATGAGAAGGAAAGTGAAGAAAGTATGTATGCAGGAATATGAACCTCAGGCTATTTTCTTAAACAGCTGAACACACACATTGTAAACTCAGATCGAGTCAATTGTATTCATTATTTATGACAGAATCAGTTTAATATAGTGTATCTTCCTTCACATCAGAGCAAAGCTCCAATGTGAGCTTGTTTTTGGCTTGGTGCATGTCCCAAAGTATCGCATAATGTTTAATAAGCACATATAGGACAGTGAAGGACAGCCTGGTGTCTGGTCGAGCACAGGCTGGAAACTGTCGGAGACTTCAGGTGATCCTAAGGTATGGTGTGTGTTTTACCATGCTCCCAGTCTCCAGGCTCCTGACATGAGACTGGAGACCTCCATAGATTTGTGCCTTTCAGTCATGTAGGACAATGTCCCCTAGACTCTTTACAGGTAGAAGGCATGACTACAGGCCATGGAGCCTCAAGACAGATCTCCGTATTAATGAGATACCTAAAGGCCATGTAAAGGATGTAGCCAGTTAAACATTCTTTCCCAGATCCTCCTTCCTCCAAAATGTATTTAACTTCAAGCCCACCATGAGGAAGCAGGGGTACAGCTTTCATCTACTTTCTGCCATGACAGTAAACATCTTAAAACCATGGACCATTTTCTTCAGGATCCACCTTGGGGAACAGTGGACAAGGCTTTCGTCTACAGAGCCACTGTCTAATCTCTCTGAGTTCCCAGCCACGGAGACCACCAACGCAAGCAGCCAAGTGAGCAGCCTTGACCAAGCCAAGAACTCTCATCCCCATAGGACAGAGCTGGAGCTTCTCCCCCTCTCCCCTTCTGTTGTGGGGCCAATCCAGCACATATGCCCACACTTAGTTCTCAGCTCTTCCATGGCTCCCATTATCTAATGTGGGTGCCCAAGGACCTGAGAACCAGCCAGTCCTCAGCCACCTTTTGGTCCTGAGATCCCCAAGCCAAGTGCTCTGGTTTCCGTGGAACCTCAGACTGTGCTTCCCCACCACTGAGCAGAGTATTGTGGCTTCACATAGCCCACCCCAGGCACAGTCAAACTTCCTATGCCTCTTTCACCACTAGTAGCCCTAGCCCTGTGGTGAGACAGATGGGACCCACACATCAACCCAACAACTGGTCCTAGACCTGAACACACATCAACCCAACAAGAACAGACAGCTGAGTCCAGATTATGGAAATAATATTAAAATTAATATTTTAGTGGTCTACTTTCTTAAATGTTGCTTTGTCAACCAACTACTAATATTTTAAAATAGAAAAAATTGTTTAAAATAAAATATTTTTCTTGTTTTAATGTTAGCTCTCAGAGCCTGTCATAAAACATTTGTGCTTAGGTACTAGTTTCCAATTTCTTTTCAGGCTTTTCCAGATATGCTCGGATGGAATTCCTTCATTTCTAATCAACCTCTCTTCTTAGGCATTTCTTGAGAGACGCAACACAGAAGACAGCCACTGGATTTGAGGCAGAAATGGTTTCCATTCTGACAATGTTCTTTCTGGGTAGCCATAGGAAAGTCTCTGGTGCTCAGAGGTCTGGTTTCTTTATTTCATAAGTGGAATGTTACAAAGATTAAATTAGATGAAGAACACCATATTGCTCAGTGAATGCTATCATTATTATCATCTAGTTTAACCCTTATGAGGGTCTTTAATCTACTCTTCAAAATCTCTTGCAAATGTTTCCCTTAGTATAATTGGATTGCCTGCACTGCTCAGTTATCCCCAAAGCAGCTCACAGTAATTTGGAAAGATTTTTCTTTCTCAACATGAGTGAAATCATGTCTGGTACTAGAAACCTAGCCAGTTTGCAGGGCTAGTGTGATGATGGATCTTAAAGTGGCATCTATTACTTTAACTCCACTAAACCACCATCATTCCTAAATACATCCTGATTACTTATCCCTATACCCTCAAATAAGTTAATCTCTCACCTATCCTCAAAGGTGCTTCTTTTTGCAACAGATGGAGATGATTCTAAAAAAACCACAGCTGGTTGAACTGTGAAGAATAAGTGATCTTGCATTGCTCAGCCCTAGTTCACACAACTACAACATTATCCCTGGACCCACCACTCAGAATCATTATGGAAGTGGGGGCAGAAAGATAGTAAGAGCCAGAGAAATAGGAAATATTATACGAGATCCTGTCTCTTAGAAATGACAGAGAAGGAGCTGGAAAGATAGCTCAGTGGTTAAGAGCACTTGCTGCTCTTCCAGAGGTACTGAGTTCAATTCCCAGAAACCACATGGTGGCTCACAACCATCTCTAATGGGATCCGATGCCTCCTTCTGGTATGTCTGAAACAGTGACAGTGTGCTCATATACAATAAACAAATCTATTTAAAAAAAAGAAGAAAGAAAGAAATGACAGAGAAGTGTCACTTGTGATATTTCAACAATGCTTCAAAAGACCTGAACAAAGGCAACAAAATAGATATTATTGATATATATTTACATACATATGTAAAACTGATGATTAAAGAAAAATAAACAATGAATTTGGGCGAGAGCTTAGGGAAGAATCAATGTAAGAGGATGGAGAAAATGGAAAGGTGTAAACAATGCAATTGTATTTTAATTTCAAGATAAAAGACATAGAATAAATATTCCTTTTTACTTAGTTGTATTGAGAGGGGAGGTTGGTATAACGTTCCATCTCTAGGGAAGGTCTTATTGGCAATTGCTAGCTTGTGGGAAAGACAGGTAGACCATACTCTCAGTGGATAGAGACACACTTAAGAATGTAGGAACAGCACAGATTGGATTTGCTGAAATATAAAAGAAAGAAGGCACAGTTGTAGGAGCTGAGGATGTGGATCTGGAAGGAACTGGGGGAAATGCATGAACATGAAAAATAATTGAAGAGCAGGAGAGAAGGCTTAGGAGTTAAGAGCACTAGAGCCAGCCAATATGGTGACTACTAACAGTCTGTACCTCTAGTCCTGAGGCTCTGGTATGCTACTCTGTCTCCCATAAGCACCGATCATACACGTAATGCAAAGACAAACATAAGGCAAAACACTCTTACACATAAAACTGAAACTAAAGTTTGAAAAGTAAATTGTATAAAATTTTCAAAGAACTAAAAACATCTAAAACTCAGTGAATTTAAATAATTTAAATAATGTTTAGTTTAGTATAAGAGTCAGAAAAATTGTAGATACACTGGAGGATTTTATTCCTTTCTCATATTGTTAATAGGTTACTCTTGAAGTGGAAACTTAAAGGTTCTTTGGAGAGTCAGTTGTGTCGGGTGGTGTTTTGCTGGATCAAAGACATGAAGGAATGTTTTCCTGAAGTGGACACAGGTGAAAGACTAAGGTAGACATGTGAAGAAACTTTTCACTGAAACAAACACAGGAGAGAGGATGTTCTGCTAAAGCAAACACGTGAAAGGACACGTGGTGAAGGATTTTTGCTAACAATATGCATGTATTGGTTTACCTTGTATTTCATAGTTGAACTCCATTCATTGGGACCCTGAGGACTCAGACTGATTGAATGCATGTGCTGAGGCAAGACCTGTGCTGAGGCAAGACATATGCTGAGGCAAGGCGTGTGGAGGACATTTGATGTTTGTAGGGTATAAATAGGACTCAGTGGAGTGATGAGGACAGAGCTTGGCTTGCTGTCACAGCTAGTTTTATAATGCGTGTGGGTCTCACATCTTCACTGATATTCACCTCCTTGAGAGAGGCACAGCTGAGAACGTCTGGTGTTTCTGTTGGTGCCTCCTGCTGGCTCAAGCTGAGACTGGGGTCTGGCTGTCTGCTAGGCCATGTCACCACTGTTGCTAACCCAACTCTACTGAACTGGACTGCTGGTATATCCGTGAAGTGTTTTCAAGTGAATCAAGCTGCCACTGCCTACTAACCTGTGAAATGAACTTCGGATTTCCAGACAACACAGACACAGGTCCACCACCTACCACTGTATCTTTTCTTTTCTACTACCTATGGTGGGTGATGGACTACAAGGGAGGTTAAAGCGTTTAAGAACCATAATTAAACATAAGGTTTGGAAGGGCAGTCACTGCTATTAACCACTGAGCCATTTCTACAGAACATTTTACCCTAAAAGAAAAGAATACACCTTCTTCTCAGAATCTCATGTTACCTTCTCCAAAATCAACCATATATTTGGTCACAAAACAAGCCTCAACAGATACAAGAAGATTGAAATAATCTTGTGCATCCTATCAGATCACCATTGCCTAAGGCTGGTCTTCAATAACAGCAAAAACAACAGAAACCCCACATACACATGGAAACTGAAAAACTCTCTACTCAATGATAACTTGGTCAGGGAAGAAATAAAGAAAGAAATTAAAGACTTTTTAGAATTGAATGAAAATCTTGAAACATTATACGTAAACTTATGGACACAATGAAAGCAGTGCTAAGAAGAAAATTTATAGCACTAAGTGCCCTGGTAAAGAAACTGGAAAGATCTTACACTAACAACTTAACAGCACACCTGATAACTCTAGAACAAAAATAAGCAAAATCACCCAAGAAGAGTAGAAGGCAGGATATAGTCAAACTCAGGACAGAAATCAATCATATAAAACAAAGAGAACAATACAAAGAATCAACAAAACCAAAAACTGGTTCTTTGAGAGAATCAACAAGATAGATTAAACCCCTATCCAAACTAACTAAAGGTCCCAGGAGCAGTATCCAAATTAACAAATCAGAAATAAGAAGGGAGACATAACAACAGAAATGGAGGAAATTAAAAAAATCATCAGAGTCTACTATAAAAGCCTATACTCAACAAAAGTGAAAAATATAGATAAAATGGATGGTTTTCTAGACAGATACCACATACCAAAGTTAAATCAAGAACAGGTAAACCATCTAAACAGACTCATATCACACAAGGAAATATAAGAAGTTATTAAAAATCCTCCCAACCAAAAAAAGCCCAAGGCCAGATGGTTTTATTGCAGAATTCTACCAGACCTCCAAAGAAGATCTGATACCAATATTCCTTAAATTATTTTGTAAAATAGAAAGAAAAGGAACACTACATAACTCATTCTATGAAGGCACAATTACTCTGATACCTAAACTACACAAGGACCCAAGCAAAAATGAGAACTTCAGACCAATCTTATTTAAGAATATTGATGCAAAAATACTCAATAAAATTCTTGCAAACCAAATCCAAGAACACACCAAAACCATCATTCACCACGATCTAGCCAGCTTCATCCCAGAGATGCAAGTTTGGTTCAATGTACCATTAATATAATCCATTAATGTAATCCACTGTATAAAGAAATTCAAAGGAAAAAAATCACATGATCATCTCCTTAGAAGAAGAAAAAGCATTTGACAAAATACAACACCCCTTAAATGTTAAAAGTATTGCAGAGTTCAGGAATTCAAGACCCATACCTAAACATAATAAAAGCAATTTACTACAAACCAACAGCCAATATCAAATTAAATGGAGATATTATGAAGCAATCCCACTAAAATCGGGGATAAGACAAGGATGACCACTCCTCCCATATCTATTCAGTATAGTACTCAAAGTGCTAACTAGAACAATAAGACAACTAAAAGACATCAAGAAATACAAATGGTAAAGTAGAAATAAAGGTATCACTATTTCACATGATATGATAGTATAGATAAGTGACCCCAAAAAATTCTACCAGAGAACTTCTCCAGATGATAAACAACTTCAGCAAACTGGCTGGATATAAAATTAACTCAAATAAATCAGTCTTCTTTTATACAAATGATAAACAGGCTGAGAAAAAAATTAGGGAATTGACACCCTTCACAATAGCCACAAAAAATATAAAATATCTTGGAATAACTCTAACCAAACAAGTGAGTATGACAATAACTTCAAGTCTCTCAAGAAAGAAATCTAAGATCTCAGAAAACAGAGATATCTCCCATGCTCATGGATTGGCAGAATTAATATGATAAAAATGGCCATCCTACCAAAGGCAATCTACAGATTCCATCCAAAATCCAACAAAATCCCAAAACAATTTTTCAAAGACATGGAAGGAACAATTCTCAAATTTATCTGAAAAGGAAAAAAAAAAAAAAACAGAATAGCGAAAACAATCCTTAACAATATGAGTGGCTGGGGGAATCACCATCCCTGACCTCAAGATGTACTACAGAGCAACAGTGATAAAAACTGCATGGTATTGGTACAGAGACAGACATATTGATCAATGGAATAGAATTGAAAACCCAGAAATAAAGCTACACACTTACAGACACTTAATTCTTGACAAAGACGCCAAGAATATACAACAACAACAAAAAAGAAAGCATCTTCAATAAATGGTGCTGGTCTAACTGGCTGTCTGTATGTAGAAAAATGAAAATAGACCCATGTTTATCACCATGCACAAAGCTCCATTTCACATGGATCAAGGACCTCAATATAAAACCAGATACACTGAATCTAATAGAAGAGAAAGTGGGAAAGAGCCTTGAACTCATTGGCACAGGGGGAAATTTCCTAACCAGAACTCCAATGGCTCATGCTCTAAGATCAAGAATTGACAAATGGGACCTCATGAAACTGGAAAGCTTCTGTAAGACAGAGGACATAGTCAATAAGACAAATCAGAAACCTACAAATTGGGAAAAATCTTCACTAACCCCACATCCAACAGAGGGCTAATACCCAAAAGATATTAAGAACTCAAGAAGCTAACCTCCAAAAACCAAATAGCCCAATCAAAAAATGGGGGTATAGAACTAAACCAAGTATTCACAACAAAGGAACCTCAAATGGCTGAGAAACACCTAAAGAAATGTTCAAAGTCCTTAGTAATCAGAGAAATGCAAATTAAAATGACCCTGAGATTCCACCTTACACCAATCAGAATGGCTAAGATCAAAACCTCAGGTGACAACACATGTTAATGAGGATGTGGAGAAAGGGGAACACTCCTCAATTGCTAGTGGGAGTGCAAACAGGTACAACCATTCTGGAAATCAATCTGGAGGTTCCTCAGAAAATTGAAAATAGATCTACCTGAAAACCCAGCAATAACACTCTTGGGAATATACCCAAAAGATGCCCCACCATGCCACAGGGGCACGTGCTCCACTATGTTCATAGCGGCCTTATTTGTGATAGCCAAAAACTAGAAACAACCCAGATGTCCTACAACAGAAGAATGGATACAGAAAATGTGGTTCATTTACAAAATGGAATACTACCTAGCTATCAAGAATGAGAACATCCTCAGTTTTGGAGACAAATAAATGGAACTAGAAAATACCATCCTAAGTGAGGTAACTCAGACCTAAAAGGACATGCATGGTATGTACTCACTAATAAGTGAATGTTAGTTCCCCCCACAAAAAAACACAGAATACATAAGATATAGTTCACAGAACTCAAAAAGGTCAACAAGCCGAAGGGCCCAAGTGAGGACACCTCAGTCCCATTGAAGAGGGAGAAGAAAGCAATCACAAGATGGGAGGTAGGGAAGGACCTGGCAGGGAAAGTGGTTGGGTTGTGTGGGAGAGGAGAACCTGATCTGGTACTAGGTAAGGGAAAAAGACTGAAGCCCTGAGAGCCAACAGAAAGAATGGAAACAGACAACTAGGAAGGTAGAAGGTTGGGAGGACCTTCCAGATTTCAATAGAGACCTAGGAGGTGAGAGACTCTCAGGACTCAAAGAGAGAGACCTTAGATGAAATGCCCGACAGTAGGGAGAGGGAACTTATAGAGCCCACCTCCAGCAGGAAGACAGGGCATCAAATGAGGGAGGGGGTTGCCATCCCACAGTCAAAACTCTAACTCGTTATTGTTCTTGTGTTCCTGTTTGAAAGAACTATAGCGATTGAAATGAAGAGGTGCCTGAGGAGAAAATAAGGTCCAGTAACAGGCCCAAAGTGGAATCCAGTTCAAGGGGAGGTCCCAAGGCCTGACACTATTACTGAGGCTATGGAGAGCTCACAAAAAGAGACCTATCATGACTGCCCTCCAGAAGAACCAACAAGCAGCTGAAAGAGTCAGATACAGATATTTGCACCCAACCAATGGACAGAAGCTGCTGACCCCTGTGGTTGAATTAAGAAAAGACTAGAAGAAGCTGAGGAGGGCAACCCTGTAGGAGAATCAGCAGTCTCAATTAACCTGGACCCTGGGGTTTCTCAAACACTGGACCACCAAAAGGGAGCATAGACCAGTTGATATGAGACCCCCAACACATATACAGCAGAGGACTGCCAGGTCTGTGTTCAACCCTCAAGAGACTGGAGGCCCCAGGGAGTTTAGAGGTCAGGTGGGGTGGGGGTTGGGGTATAGGAACAACATCGTGTAGACAGGGGGTGGGTTGGAGGTATGGGATATGGAACAGTTGAAGGGTGGATGGGGGGAATAAAATCTGGAGTTTATAAATAAATAATAGACAAACAAATAAATAAATAAAGAAGGTTTGAAAAAAATTAAAGTTACATACTCTGGTCCATTATGTCCATAATTAATCAAATGATAAATTATGATTGCTATGTGACTGCTAAAGAAAGTTCAGCATTCATGAATTATTTTGCCTTTTAACTAAAGAGATTTGTTTTTGTTCTCTAATCTTATTCACAATATCATATTACATTTATGCACAATCTTTTTTCTCTTTTTTTTTGATTTCCCTGGGGAATGAATTTCTCAGGTATTTTTTTAATTTGGGTAACAGCAGCACTTTTGAGTAGTGCTTATCAGGGATTTTATAGAAGGACCCTCATGATATCTCTTAATATGACTACAGAGGTATTCTGGATAGTTTTATGTCATCTTGACATAAAACTGAGTGGAGAGATCATCAATTAAGAAAATTTCTTTACAAGATTAGGGCATAGGAAAGCCTGTGGTGCATCTTTTTAATTAGTTACCGATGAGGAAGCAACCAGTCCCTCATTGTGGGTGACACCATCTCCAAGTTGATAGTCCTAGGTTCTATAATAAAAAACAAATGTGGAGTAAGCCAGTAAGCAGCACCCCTCCAAGGCCTCAGCATCAGTTTCTACCCCTAGGTTCTACCCCTGCTTGAGTTCCTATCCTCAGTTCCTTTTGTGATGACTACAGTGTAGAAGTGTAAGACATCCTTTCCTCCCTAAGTTGCTGGGGTCATGGTATTTCATCAAATCAGTTGTAACCTAAGCTAACACACATGGTAGAGCAACTCCTGCATCATATCATATCAAGTATGGGCTATGAGTGTGACTTCCAACAGGAAGCTGGCCTTTCTCAGAGGGCTGCAGTTTCCCATTCACAAATACATTGTTTCCTTTGTTCATATCATTTACTCTCTGGAGACGTTACTCTGTACAACTTACAGCTGGAGTGTGGAAGGCTACATTTCAGTTGCTTAAGGACGGATATCTACAGAAGTTGTGTGATATCCCAAATGCAGTGTCTTCCTAGTTAAATAAGCATGCAAATGTCCGTATCTTTCCTTGCATTTATTCTGACTTTACTTCAGTTGGTAGCTGTTGCTCTCAGTCTGTGATTTGCAGGGGATTTTTGCCTCGTTTACTTGAACGTGAATAGCTGTGCTGTGGGTTTCAGAGAGTAATGTGGGAAACAAACACCTATACTTCATTATTCTTCATTATTTTCTTGATTTGAAATGGAAGAAATCTCCCAACTACAGAAACATGCAAATAAGTGTTCTAGATGACTTTATGGTAGTAGTGACCCTTGGGCTCACATTGATAGGTGCGCGGTTTGGGGTAGCATATATGAAGTAGGAAGACATTTCTTGTTTTCACAATAAAACAAATAGGTGTGAACAGTCTGTAGTGTTCATTTACAGGGATGAATTAATGGTGTAGAGGGCACAGATGCTAGTGAGTTGAAGTTTATGCAACAGCTAGTGTTGCATGCTAGACAAGTACATCTCTGCGGGATAATCACACCTTCACAGCTGCAGAGAGCATTCTGAATAATACCCTGCCCTCAGATGTGTTTCCCAGGGGAGATGCATAAGTCCATTAAAGAAAAGATAATTATTAATGCTTTTTTCATTAAACATTTGAAATGTTTTCCTCAGCTGAATCTATTTTTTCTTTCAAATTAATTAGCTCACAATTTACACATGATCATATGTTTATTTTTTCTATTGAAAAAAAATATACCTGGGATGCTTTCTAATGAATTATAAACACAAGTCTCACTTTTAGATCCTTTGGTTAATAGTTTATTTTATAAATGCAATTTAATTTATCATAGCTCTTATTAATGATTCTTTTGGACACCTTCCAAGTACCTTTCCATGACAAACATGTAAAATATATCTTTCTAATTTATTTTAAAATTAATGTGAGTTCTTAGGCATAGAAGGGCACACATAGTTTTAAATTTAACTTCTTGAAATTGAATTGTATTAAAGTGACCCCCAAATCACAATTGAAATTTAATATCAGTTATCCCATGCCTTACCTAATACAGTGTGCAATTAGTGAGAAAAATATTATGAAATATTATAGGTTGCTAACTTTATTATCATTTACATTTTATGGTTGATATCATGCATTCTTTCCATATATTTATTGGCTGTTTTTACTTCTGCTCTTTTGAGTTATCTGTTCAGAAACATAAGTCACCTAACCAAAAAAAAAAAAAAATTGTCAAAGGTATTCTCTAGAAACTATAAATTTTAACTTATTTGCAGAAGCAACTGACCGTATCTGATTAAATTGGGGATTTGGGGATGTGATATTATCCAAAATTATCTAGGAGTAGTCAGGCACATCATGGTATAGAACTAGAGTTGGAATTAATATGCAATTATCAGAAAAGAGAACAGAAGAAGACCAAGATGGAGATCAGGAGAAGGCAGATACCAGACATCAATCTTGGCAGCCAGGAGAAGCTCGAAAGGGCATGGATCAGATTTCCCGTTGCTTTGTGCACAGCAAGATAACTCTGTATCTCTGCTTACAACTTTATGCCTACTGATATGGATGATGGCACCTCAACTGTGAAAGAATACATTTCTATTGTTTCAAGTCACCAAATTTCCACTAATTTTTTTCCTTTATTGTACAAGCCACTGGGAAAAATAATGAACCATAGTACATGCACTCAATGGAACACAACTTAAAACAAAAAAATGGTTTTAAAAAACCATTTTCTAAGAAATTAAATGGATTAAAATACATTATGCTACATAAAAAGTTAGTCTAACACAGTTATATGCTGTACAGTTCTAGCTTAGCTTCAACATTTAAAAATCTTTGAATATATAATTGTATAAAATGTATGCTGACCATATACACCCCTCCCCAATCTCTAAGTTCAACTATTCAACTCTCCCCAGGCTCCTATTTTATACATCTCCTTCCACAATCATGCCTTTTTTAGAAATACATCACTGAGTTAAGTTAGGTCTTCTTATATGTGCAAAGGTGTAGGGTCATTCACTAAGGCACAGGCAATGTGTTAGTGGCCACCCTCTACATCACCACATCCCCCACCCTCCATGGAAAGAAATGTGATTCTTCTGTCCCTTGTAGCTATCAGCTGCCAGTAACACCTCAGCTAGGGTGGTGAAATCCTCCCCTCACTCCATGCTGGAAGTTTTAACTGAGTTAGTATTTTGTAAGCCTTGTGTAGGTAACCACGGCTGCTATGAGTTCCTGTGTACAATAGCCATGCCAAGTTCAATGGACTGCCTTTTCACATCACTCCTTCCAATCCACATATTGGTACGTTCTTTCTACTACTTCTATGATATTCCATGGCTTTGAGATGCAGAAGTTGATATAGACACTGCATCTGTGGATGAGCACTTACAAATACTTACTCTCAACCCTGTTATTAGTTATGAATCATGGCATTAACCACTATCCACAGCCATAAAAAGCTTCTCAGACTAAGGCTGGTAGCAGCAAAAATCTATGAATATAACCATAAAGATTTAGAGGGCAGTTTGATAGCATGGCCATTTAGCAAAGCAGTGTCATTAAGTTCTCCTCTTGGGCCCGTGACTACTATAACAATAGATTTTGACCACATTTTTAGTACCAGGTATGAATTCCCTCCCATGGAACAATTGTGCCACTATTGCTCCAGTGGGCACATCACACCTGTCAGGTTGATTCTGTAGCTTACTATATATAGTGTGAAATTACAGTCATTGAAAAAACATATTAGCTGCTGTTAAGACTAAGAATTGTGAGTAGTACACAACAAAACTTATGACTGGAGGGAAACGTTCAGGGTTAAGAATGAGTTTTCAGTTTGATTAGGTGGTACTTACATAAATCTATGAGTGTGATGATATTTCATAGAAATATATATACCAAAAATTATATCAAAGATGATAAAGTTCAACCAAACATTCAGCTTCTGGCTCTCATGATTGCACAATTGCTCTGTGAACAGGTTTAGGCCAATGAGAAGTAAAGGAGAATTTTTTGGGATAACTTTGTATCTTCATTGTGATTCTAAACTTATTACAAACTAAAATTTCAAATATAAACTACTTATGATTGACATCTATGAAGATTTTCCATATACAGATATTTTTGCAAGTACATTAGCACATTTATGCTTCTAATCAACACATAATTTAAGTTTTCCACAGCTATGTAACAGCAATGAAAAGATACCATGAATTTGAGAGAGACAGCAAGCATAGGGGTATACATGAGATAGTTTGGAGGAAGAAAAGGGAAGGAACAAATGATTTAATTATTTTTTAATTTAAATATATAGTAAATATAATGCATTTTTCTTTTATTGAAAAAAAAAACTATTTTTGTCATATACTTTGAGGATTATTTCCTCATACCCACAGTGGCTAACATATTGTATCACTATCTTGATTGACATCCAGTGTAAAGGTGGCACTTGCAAGATAAAGAGAAGCTTCTGCTATGATAATATCACTCATCAGGTCATTGGAAATGACTATAAAATGCACTTGTAGTAAGGCACAGTTATAAAACATACAGTCCGGGCTGCCCCAGGACTGGTGGATTCTGCAGAACATTCTCCTGGAATGTAGAAGGAATAGAATTCTTGCATTTACAAGAAGCTACCCGCTGACCTAAAATGTGAAAAGTTTTGTTACTATAAGTATGACAGGACCAACTGCTTTATTATAAAAACACCTGTATTCACAGAAAAATGCTAGAAAGTAAAAAAAGAAAATCACACGTTGTGAAACATTTTTATGAAGTACAGTGAAACAATGTATGCTTCTTTATTCCAGTAGGGCCAATATACATAACACACAAAGTTATAAAATAAAAATATGGAGGTATTTGGAAAAGATAATTGTATGATGAATACTTTTGGTACATATATTTAATATTTTATATGTTTATAAATATTTTATATTTGATATATAAATATAAATTTATAAATTTATAAATATGTGTCCACAATGTACCTGAGATTTAGCAATTTGCATCAATCAAGTTGTATTAGAAAAGAATGTATCCTAGCTCACTGAGATGTTCATTTTGTGAAAGGTAAAACTCCAACATCACAATATTTCACTCATCTTTCTGCCCTTTATAGGAATTCAATTCACCAATACAATAAGTCATATGTTGTGTATGTGTACATGCATGTATGTGTATTTTCTGTGTGTGTGTGTGTGTGTGTGTGTGTGAGAGAGAGAGAGAGAGAGAGAGAGAGAGAGAGAGAGAGAGAGAGTGCTCAATAAGTAAATTCAGAATCCTGAGCAATTGTTTAATACAAACGGGAATACCACCTCAAGGAAGGAAGATAAAAGCCTGCCAAGCTAAGGCCAAAAACAATAATGATACTTAAAATCTCCAGAAGTGTCTACAACTTACAAAATCCACAAGGCCCCTCCCTAATGTTAAAGCAGCAGGAAGTAAGTACTGGAGAGAGAAGACTGTGATCAGCTGGGCAGCTTGCAAATTGTGCAGGAAGCTGCATTAATACAGCTTTTGTGAGGAGTTGCCCATGATGTGATGAGCTTTTCAATGAAGCAGCTACCTTTGGGTAATTCATGTTTCTGCAAGTAACTCCTTACCTATGCTGTGTAAAAAACCACCTCCCAAATTAAAACAAAACAAAATAAAACAAAACTGGATCACAAAGTAAGACATGCAAAAAATTGTTTCTTTGGTCCACGCCTGGCATCCTGTGTGGTGGTTTAATCACAATTCCCCAGGAACAGCACACAACGCAGAGGGAGTACCAATTCTTCTAAAAAGGAGTCAGGAAGATCTTTGACCTTGGCCTTGAAAGACTAGTGGGATTGCTCAGATGAAGATGATAAAAAGCATGTTATTCTTGTGCATAAGGGATAAGGCTCAGGATACTGGCAGGAAACAGGAAACAGGAAACACAGTGTGGCTGGGCCATGGGAGATAGAACAGGAAGGAGATTAGTGATGGAAAATCGAATCATGATTCCTCTGTAACAAGAATATTTTCAAATTTCATAAGACCCAGAAATTCTTCTTCATGGCATTCCTGATGGGGACAATGGCTTTGATCTTGTGAAAGAAGGGTTACAGGTCACAGAGAGCCAAGACAAATACTAAAGGTGGTTTGATAGTGGCCATAGAGAACAGAGCATAGATTTAATCTCATAGTGAGAGTGTTGTGTTGTTCTCCCTTCCCCAACAACAACCCATAAAGGAAGAGGTCCAACAAGCATCTGAATCAAAGTCCCACATTATCAGGGAGGTTGTAGATGATAAAACCTGGATGAGTTTTGTAGAATATTATTGGCTGATATTCCCATTCTCCACTTCTTAACCACAGGTTTGAGTGACCTAAGGGTCAAGAGAAATCCTCATGAGGGATGTAGTTTGTTGACCTTGCTCATCTGTGGCCCATATTTCAGAGGGAGTCACGGATTCAATTTAGTTTTTGTTGTTCCAGATATGTGTCAAGTAGTTTGAAGTGTTGACATTTGGAACCTACTATGCTTAAGCATTTAATCTTGGTAATGTCAGAATAAGTCTTGTGGAGTTACAGAAATGACCTATGTATAACATAACTAATGAGAAGTAACTCCTCATACACACCCATTGCCAACTGATTATACTGGTGTGTGGTTTTATTGTGTGATGAAGAATTACAAAGAAAAAGTAATTAGACTAAAAGAAACTATGTGAAAAGTTCTGATATTTAAGTACAGTATTATCTGGCCTACTATCTATTAAGATGTGACTCATGAAGCAAATGTGACGCATATACATAGTGGGATAGTATTTGGCCATGAGAAAGGGCAAACTCTGTCCTTGCAGCAGTGTGATGGGACTGAAAATATGCTAAGGAAGATTAAGCAAGGCTGAGATTATTAAATACTTCATATCTCCTTCGCAATTTAAAATTGTTGATCTCATGAACATTGAAGGCACAACTGTAGTCACATAAACTCAGAGAGGGATGTGGAATGATTTGTCAAAGGGTACCAAGTTAGAGTCCTCAGCAAGACTTTCTCTGTGCTAAAGACTGTAGATGACAGATCATAAAAGCTCAGTAAAATGTTGGGAGACTTCATGGTATGAAAAATGATAAATATTAAATGAGATAAATATTTTAATTTAAGCATTACACAATGCGTAAATGTAGCTAAACATCACAGGGATAGTGTGACTATGACTAACAGACAAAAATACATTCATTCTTTCATTCTTACTGTAAAATTATCAATGGTTGATTCCTCTCATTCATGGATGTGTAAGAAAGAACCCTAGGTCTAATGCAAGCAATTTTTTAATAGGGTTAATTATTGCATTTATTTACTTGTAATCAAATTAATTTTAATACACTGAAAACACACAAAAAAGTTATTCATATTAATGCTAAGCACATAATGTTTAGCTTCATGGACACATCAAGTAATGCCTGGAAGCCGTCATTTGGAGGACAGATTTCACACTGTAACTCAGCAACACCCACATTCTGAGACATGTGATGCATACTTGGACATTATCAGCAGTTAGCATATTTGATCTCCTCTTCATTTTGATAGAAAAATTCCCTAAGAGAACCTGAGCATTCTTGGCCAACCTGAACTGCAGAAGCAAATTATACAAGCCAAGCTAGGCGAAACCATTCACAATGAGCCAAGAAACATACGCACCAGCAGGCTTCTATTAAATATGGCTCTTAGCCTGACTTCTGGCATCCTACGCATTCTCCGGGCTTCCAGTTTCTGTTTTAACTTTTCAATGTGCAATGGGTTCTTTTCTGCAAGTACCTATTTCAGAAAGGCAGCCAGTGTTTGGAGACACTTGCAAAAGTGGGCTTAAAACTTAATATTAGTTAATTTTGGTTAGGGATAAGAAGGGCTTTGGATGAAATAATACTGAGAATTGTTGTATACTAACTACTCTTGAGAGATTTCTGAGGCAGAAACATACAAATGAAAAATTCTGTATTCACATAAACTGTTTGATTTTTGTTTCAACCACCAGAATTTCAATAGCATTAACCCTGGACCGTTTGCCCAGGTTCTCTTACTAATGTGGTAAGGACATCAGTTGGGAATGTCTGGAGAACCAATATCCAGTGTGTCCTCCCTGGCATAGGGGCCTGAAATCAGTGGCTATGTGTCTTACTTTCATCTCATGGATATGGATAGATGCTTATTCAGTGGGACTGGTAAGATTGTATCTTTCCCCAGATATTGTGTTAGAAACTGTGTTAGAAAGTAGTTGACAAGTGATCTAGGTTACACAAATAAAAGCTTTAGAAGATACAAAGAATATCTGAAAAAACAGCAAAAAAAAAAAAAATGGCAGTAGAAAGGTGTAATAATATTTGGCCCAAATCTTACATCTTGTCGGAGGACCTTGCCTATGGAGCCAGGTTTGATTTTTCAGAGATGAATGCTTTCTATCTTCTTTGTTTTCCCTTTTTTATTGGTTATTTTATTCATTGACTTTTTAAATATTATCTCCCTTCCTACAAATCCCCATCTTCTCCCCCTTCCCCCTGCCTCTATGAGGGTTCTCCCCCACCTGCTCACCCACTGCTGCCTCAGTGACCTAGCATTCCCCTACCCTGGGTCATTAAGCCTCCACAGGACCAAGGGGCTCCCCTCCCAGTGATGCCCGATAAGTCAGTCCTCTGCTACATATCCAACTAGAGCCATGTGAAGTCTTTGGTTGGTGGTTTAGTCCTGGGAGCCTTGGGAAGTCTGATTGGTAGATATTATTTTTCTTCCTATGGGGTTGAAAACATGTTCAGGTCCTTCAGTCCTTGCCCTAACTTAAATTTCTATTATTAACATCTTTCTAAGATGATCTGATATATATATATATTATATATATATATAATATATATATGGTATATATTAATATATATAATATATATAATATATATGGTGTATATATATTATATTATATATTATATGTATGATATATGTGTGTGTATTGTGTATGTATATATGTATACGTATATATATGTATACATATATATAATTTTCAAAAAGGTTTTCTTCCTTCTTAAACTTAGAATTATTGTCTACTAATTGAAAACTTTTAACTGAAGAAAAATACTTGTAAGTTGAAAAATGCACTGTTGCTACTGTCGTCACTTCAGTATGAACATCTCTAGCTTAATTGAACAATAACTTAGGCATGAATGCATCTTATATTTTGAAGAAAAAAGGAGAGATACTACCTTTATAAAAGTTAAGAAACCCTCATAAACTTTGTAACAACTACTCAACTGTCATTTTCATGTCTGCCCTCTGTTGAACATTACACTTCCTATTTAGATAGTTACTTACCATTGTGCCATTATGGATAATAATAGTGTTGAACAAAAGTCTTTAAAACCAAAAATGTGCTGTTCATTTTAAGTTGGTCATCTTTCTCTTGTTGTCAGTCTTCAAGCATTTGTAGGACTATGGATAGAGAAGAGATTAAATAAAACCATACTAAGGTTCTTGATAAACATAGCATATTTAATTCTCAGTAGTTACACATCAAGGCTAACACACAAACACACAAACACACAGAGAAACACACACAGAAACACACACACACAACACACACACACAGAAACACAAACACACACAGAAACACACACACACAGAAACACACAAACACACACAGAAACACACACACACACACACAAACAACACACAAACAACACAAACAACACACACACACTTCCTTTTTCATAATAATTGACTGGCTTTCCTAACCAAAATTGAATCCAGTGAGAAGAGGTTAAAAAGTAACAGGAGTGAAACCAGTCTGTGCAATTGAAGATGACCTACAGTAATTTCAATAGACCTTTAGTTATTTACTGAAACACTTCAGCTTTTTAGATTTTCTCCAATATTCTGTTTAAAGGAGTCTGGCTTGATCAGCATCCTGGTACTCAATGGCCACACTAAACCCTCTGGGTTTCTAACTGCAGTATTTGCAGCTGGTCATCTGGATGTTAGTTTGATGAGGACATGGCTGTCTTCCATGTCCTACATACAGACAAGCCATGTCTCCTGCCTCTGAATCTCACCTGCAAGTTATCACAACAGGGACATCCCCTTGTCTTGTCTTCAGCACCATCTCTTCCTTTTTAATTATTTCAAATGGGACATTCAGGGTCCAGAGTTACATTAGCCATTGTTCTCTGTTTAATTGTGCAGAGTCTTTTTGGATTAACATAGAAGTTCTTTCTTCAAAAGGCTATAATTATGTTGAAAATACTAGAATTGAAATTTCATTTTCCACACCTCATTTATCAAGCATTCTGCCTTTGCCCCATCTAACATAAGTGCAGAGCACTGATATTATTAGCCTGCAGGTGGGTAAAAGCAAAGTGATCTCACTCTAAAACCAGTTTACAGTATGGTGTTGAATAACTCACACAATTTATTGAACACAGAACTGAAAGTAGGAAAAAACAGAATGGTAGTGTGTTTGTATTTCACAGTATGGTAAAGCAGAAAAATATCTAAGTCTAACCATACAAGGCCTTCTGTGCCCATCTTGTGATAGAATGCTTAACTGCATTTATTTTTGATGAGATTTCCTTCCTACAGACCTTGAAATTATCAGCCATCGCTCCTTCATCGGTGTACTTCCAAGGCAAGGAACAAGGGTTCTCTTTGTTGAATGAATGAAAGCAGTGCACACTACAGCGAATGATGGCTCCACAGTGGTAGATGTCTGTCACATCTTTCTATGTAATGACACTTTGGGACAGTGTTCTGAGTGGTCCCAAATGACATCCATGATAAGAAAAATAAATAAAAAGACAACAAAGGGTGTGCATGCTGCCAAAACCCACATATGAACAGAGCTTCAGGCTAACCCCTCCCATGGCCGGGGTGCATGAACTTGCCTGAACTGTTGCAGCCCATCTCCAACGGAAATCTAATGGAAATCATAAATTACCGAAACAGGTCCACAGGTGCTGGAATTTACTACTGTGTTGACTGCTGGCAAAGGCTGAAACAGAACAATGCACGGTGTGCTACAAAAAATGAAATATTTATTACATTCATATTCTCCCTCAAGCTTTTTTTTAAAGCCCTTTTCTCGGTGGCAAAATAACAAAGCACCAGAATTTCGAGACAAACCAATTTGCACTGGCATTTTTAGGAATTTTGTTAAATAATTCTCTTTAATGGTTCAAAGCTTTTTAGTGCAGATACAACTTCATGAATTCTAAATAAACCTTAAAGCCAAAGGGAAAAGGGTGGAAATGTTCTTTCTCACAAATGAATCTGCCCTTTACTCTCACCAGATTCTGCACAAGGCTGCTTCAAACCTCACCAGTCCCTAACCTCTCAGAGCCAAATGAGCCACCAAGGAATTGCAGTACTTGGTTGCAGGGCCACCTTAATGAACATGTGAGAAGCCAATGTCCCGAACTTGTGCACAAAGCAAGGAATATCATTTGGCTTAGAACAAGATTGTGGAGAAGGCTTTAAAGCAGAATTTGGAAAGAAAATTGGATGTTTCAATCTATAAAATGAAAAATGCAGGTTGCACGTGGTTCATGGAGACATAGATGAAGAGTTTTCCATTCCGGGTGTTACATTCACTTACAGAAGTCTAAGCATAGCCAACTAAGCCTAGTGTTCTTTACTTGACTGAAACAGAGTTAATGCCATCATTCCTACACTGTAGATTGCTGATGTTGTAATAAATCTAGCCATGCTGAAAATTACTTTCACTTTGAATTCGTGGCAATTTTCATGACTATATTTTTCCACTTAAATAATAGTAATCACTATCTGTTTTATTACTAGTTACAAAGTTTTTAATGCTTCAAAATATTTTTCAAATGACTTGGTTCCATGTATGTATACACAGTTAAGAGGAATCTAAGAAGTAATGATATAATAATATTGAATGCTCAAGAAAACTTGCTGTGTATGGTCTCTAGTTAAGGACAGCAGGCTGAGCTAAGAAAAGACCAGGTAACAGCTTGCCACCTGCAAACCAGTAAATGGAGCCAGTCAGGTTCCAATTTCCTGAACTGGGTTAAGATTGGAGACATAATCACGTCCCAGACTTATACCTGGGCCCCATTTTCCAGTTGAGGGTCAGACTCTTCTAAAGCGTTCAGTTAGCCCTACTCTGAACTAGACCTCAGTGACATCATTCACAAGCAGTAGATGGAAACCACATGGGAAAGGGAAGAATAATAAAGTAGAGTGTGGGGATGCTGATGGCCCTTCATGCCCCATCGCCTCATGTACACCTCTTTGTTCAGATTTTCACAAGAGTTCTTTCTCCGTCACCATTATTTTTAATATTACTGATTTCATTGAATTATTGACATAGATGAGCATATATCTGGAGAAAACACAATAGAAATGAAAATAATGACTAGGTAAGATTGATATAAAAGAGAAGATAGTAATATTTGTTTCACTGAGCGAGACCAGTAGATAGTTTAATGCCATCAAGAAACTCACTCAATCATGTAGTTAAAATATGAATATTAACATAATATAGTATTTAAAATTAACTTCTATAGGAGAAAGAATAAAGAAGAAATGGCCAGTCTTATGACAAGATGTTTTTACTCCTTGACCAAAATGAACTTCCATGTTGTGTAGAAAGTTAGGTTTGGCTTATTTGAAAGAAATATTTGAGTGAAAACTGAACTACACTCTAGTGGAAATGTTTGTATTCTACCTAGATCATATCAGAAATGTCTTAGAGAAATGGGGGAACAAAATGAAAATGAAGACAATGTAATACGTTTTAAGCTAACATCATTTAAATGTGAGACATTGCTACTGTGTTCTTTAGTGCTTTCATTCTTTAGTGAACAATCTTCAAAAGAACCAGCTTGGGCATTTGGTGAATAAGATGAATTTGAAAAGCAGACATAAGTCTAAGCAAAGGCAAATGTCAATATGAAAATTAGCTTCCCCAGTACATAGACCTCCTTTGTTGGAGATTCACACCTCAATATTATTATTATTATTATTATTATTATTATTATTATTTTATCTCAATTTCGCTAGAGAGTTGACTTTTGGGTAACAGTAAAAGCAATTTCAGAGAAATCATTTCCATTTTTAAAGATAACTTATGGCTATACTAGAAAAAAACTTTTTCATTTTAATAATACCTTAATTTTAGAGAAATTCATATACTATATTTTGGCCATAATCACTTCATCCTTCCCAACTTCTTCTGGTTCCAGTCTCCTTATGTAACCAAGCAAATGTGTGTCATCTTTTTATGACCCTTCTAGTCTAGTTTATTCTATTTATATAGCCTTGGGCGTGTCACCATCCACTGAAGTGGTCAATCTACCATAGACCACCTTTAAGGAATGTTTACCTTTTTCTTCTCCAGTAGGTAGGGGTGGGCTTGCACTCCCATCTCTTCTTTCATGCTAGGATTTTGTTTGCACGGAACTTGCACTGGTCTTGTATGTACTGTCACAACAACTGTGCATTTATATGTCCAATGTCTGGCTGAATCCATAAAACTCTGCAGCAGCTCCCTAAAATGTGTACATAGACACACATAAAAGATTTAAGTGGAGCTACCTTTCAATAGAGCAACAATTTCCCTGCTAGACACCATAGACTGACAAAAAATAACCTCAGTTGACTAACCAACATCTTTATGATTGAATTTAAGGCTTGTTTCACAAGATAGAACATATATCTGGCACTGTTATTGAGACCAAGAACCCATGGCAAGACAGACCATAAGCCCCAGGGAATATCTTACTACTATTACTTTGACAAATTGACATAGCATTAAACTGATTCCTACAGACTAATCTTTATATGCACAGATTAGTGTATCTTTCAAACCCTACTAACAAACTTCTTATTGCAGTAGATGCTGATTAGCACTGAGACACACAACTGGTCAACATTCAGTGAGCAAGAGACTGTGGAGTGCTCTGCCCTAAACAGGAAATCTATATTATATCATCTTCTCCCAATGCATAAGGAGTTCTAGACTACAATGACTAATTTTTAAAACTAAGATGTATTTCAAGGATTAAAGATTAAATGAAGTAAATTATCTTCATGGTGCCATTGAAGTTTACATGAACAAAAATAAATAAAACATTTATAAAATAAATGGTAATTTTAGTAAGTGATTATAGGAACAGTACCATCAGCAAGACAGACTGATAGAAAATTCAAAGTCTATACAGACACACTGACTAATCCACAATGCATTAGCCAAAAATATTTTGGGATTTGAACAATATAATTATGATATTGCCAAATCACACGTAAGCTCAAAGCCAAGGATGGCATCATTACAGTTAGTGAGAAACAAGCTCACTTAATCAGTACCAGGTGTTCTTCAAGTCTCTGTTCCATGACTGCATGGTAAAATTTAATCTACAGCTTATCTCCTAGGTCAAAAGAAGCAAGGGGGATTTATGCATGGTGTTCTGGATGGTTGAGGCCTATTGAAGGGGCTTCTTTCTACTTCTCTTGACTCATGGGATGCTCAAGGAGCAGCCATTCTTTAGATAATTACAATGGGTTAAGAGTCATGGTGATACAGAAGATGGAGGCCATACTGAAGACAGATCTGTAGACAGATAATAGAGTCATAGCAGGAGCACACAATCTCCTGCAAAAGAAACCAGCAAATATCTCTAAATTGAGACTATCCTCGAATAGTACTACCAATAGGTAGCTGACCATTACCTCCCATTAGTTTGAGATGCTCACAGATTCTCTTGCAATACTGTTCTTCTGTGCAAAGCCAGGTGATGTAAATATTTGGAGACATGGCTATGTATAAGTGAAAATTTAATAATAATGAGGCATATGAGGAAACTGGTATATTCAATATAAGGAATGATCTAATTATGGCAGACAAGACATCAAAATAATTGCATTAAAGAAATGAAACATCAGAAAGACAACTAAGTGACATCAAGAAAATTACACATAAACCCAATGAGAATATCAAAATCATTCAAATACTAAAGAAATGAGGGGATTCTGGAACTAAATAGTATAATAACAAAACTGAAAGATTTACAGCAAACTCTTAATTTCAAATATCAAGAAATGGGAAGAATGGGTAAAAGTATATAAAGGCTTACTTTATATGTAAGCATCAAAGAGTAGATCAATATACATGCTTGAGTCTCAGAAGAAGGAATACATATCAAGGCAGAGAGAGCTACCTGAAGATATAGCAAGAGAAGACATCTCACCAATAAGAAAGGAGAAGCCATAAAGAAGCAAGGAGCACAAAGGACTGAGGTAAGGTGAGGGCAAATAAGTCTTGACAAGAAGAGATTACAGTCAACATGACAATAGTCTAAAAAGAGACTCTAAAATTCTGAGTGCCAGATAAATGATACCGAAGAAGACATTCTCGATGAAATTATCAAAAAACTTACATTATATATACATGATAAATTACTCATTTTCATGTACATATAAGTTTTAAAACAAAGAAAAAGGAACAACTAAAGAACATCTACAAACATTTTGCATGAATAAAGGCAACACAGAGACATTGTCCATTAAGGAAGAATAGAAGAAATACACCCTTCAGCAAATACGAGGAAGCAAAGCAAGAAAATAGAAGAGTGACAAACATCTTCAGACATAATAAAAATAAGAAAGTGGGCTGTGTTAGATTTTTCTGTGATAGTAATGACTTTAAATATACATAGAGATTAAACCTAATGGTTCTGGAGTGTGGGCATCATTTTCTTCATGAGTGTAGCTACTGCTAAGTTGCTGATGTTCAAGAAAGTAGCTTCCAACCCTCGATCATGTAAATAACCATTAAGCTCAGTTGGGTGTACAAACAATCAAAATAAGTAAAAACCAGATTAGAAAGGAGTTGCTGGGAAAAGAAGAATTTTAATGAATAAGCAGGTACTGAACAGAAAAGAAGGGTAAGGGAGGCAGAGTGAAAAGGCTGAAAGGTCAGTATACACACATAAAAATTCTGAAAAGTACCGGGCAGTGGTGGCGCACGCCTTTAATCCCAGCACTTGGGAGGCAGAGGCAGGCAGATTTCTGAGTTCGAGGCCAGCCTGGTCTACAGAGTGAGTTCCAGGACAGCTAGGGCTACTCAGAGAAACCCTGTCTCGAAAAACCAAAAAAAAAAAAAAAAAAAAAAAAAAAAAAAAAAAAAAAAAAAAAAAATTCTGAAAAGCATGCCCATTATACAAACAGAAAACACAATTGTTTGGTAAGGAGTAAAGAATGAGTGTCCTGTAGACTATTGATGTGAGTGTAATATAGTTTCACTCCTGTGGAAAACGTTGTTCTATAGAAAATCAACAAAACATGCCACATTTTCAAACAATTCTACTCAAGGCATATACTCAGATAAATTGAAAACATGATCTTATATAATTATTTGCACACCCACACAACAACATCACAGCTTCCAAAACGTGGATAGAATCAACACTCATCAAAAGATGAATGTAAGGAAAATTTGGTCTTTAAAGTTGAATAATACTCATTTGTCAAGGAGTCCCTGTCAGTCTACAACATAGAGGACCTCTAAGGACATTAACGTAAGGGAACTAAAACAACAAAATTCAAAACTCTGCATGACTGCACTTAAATGTTCTCAAATGCCCATGCTTAAAACATGAAACAGAATACTGACAGTCTCAAGGCAAAGAAGAGGCCAAATGGGTATTGTACAGTGGAAATGGCTTCACACGTAAGACAACAAACACCTCAGGCAGGGCTCCATTGGACAGCAGTAAAAATAACTACATGCTTAAATAGTCAAAATGGTGTGTTTCATGCCATGTTTTGACCACAGAAGCATGTAGAGAAGTCACTTTTTTATTGACAGGTCATAGCATTTTCTGCACTGTATACACTGAAATTAGATATTATATCACACCATATAGAATTCTTTGGGCCTTTTATGATTGCTCAGTTATGGTCAATCATTATGTGTGGCAAAATAATTGAAGAGCTTTGTGAAAAGTCATGAATTAGGTGGAGGATAAGGTCTCAATATGTGTGGAATCAGATTGAGATCAAAACCTGACTGGTTTGGTAATCAAACAATTCACCCAAGAAATGCAAATGAGAAAATCAAACCAAAAGGAACGGTCAGTGTCCAACAGTGACAAAAACAAACAGACAAACATCCCCCAAAACAAAACAAACAAAACAACAACAACAAAAAAAAAACAAGCAAAAACCATCGGTGTTGATTTTAGCACAGATAAATATTCTAAGGTATGGACACAGTACAGATCAAGCCACTGAATGTATGTATCTTGACCACAGTATACGTATCCATTGTAGTTGCATCACCTGTCGTCACTGCTGCCATAGGGACTCCTCTCCATGTTACCTACTCACATACAGTATCAGAAAATATAAATAGTTAGCCGATGTCCGTATGTCCTCATGACCTAGGTTTTCTGCAGTGCAATTGTTAATGTCACATTTGTACCCCTCAAATGCTCTTCTTATGCTGTAGCATGAAGGCTTTTCCTGGGTTGATTCTTGCCTCCTCAGAGAGAACTCAGATGAGAGATACTAAGAGGTTATACAGAAGCTTGGCACTCTAGAGAAAGTGTGGGACTGCCCTGAAAGTATGTGGTGACTGGTGGGTTGTTGTGCATTTCACTTTGAACTCCAGATTTTAAACAACATTTTATGAACATAAAGTAGGATACATGATTAAGAGGTAAGCTGACCTTTTGTTCATTCCAGGATCAAGGGGGACTAGATCTTCCTTTAGGATAATTTTCCTGTTATCTTGTTGAAAAGCCATGGAGGTGTGTGAAAAACCACAATACATAATGCCATGGTGAAACCTAAGGGAGTGGAAGTTTCATTTGAGAATGTGCTTTGCAGTAGGGAAAAGTCTGGTACCTTCATTTCTAAAGTGGTGGGAAGAATCTGTCTGTAGCTGTAAGGATGTTTGACCACAATGACATTTTCTGACTTCCAGAAGACATGGCTTTTAAGGAACAGATGTTTTCTTTGGTTGCCTGGTCCGACTTTCCTACCACAGGAAGCAGTATGTTTGTGGACTCAGACACTTTAAGAAGATTCATTCAACCTTCTGAGTTAGCCATGCACTGAATGTACTAAGTTGGAATAGCTGTCAGTATCCACTATTTAATCTTTTTTTATTGAACATTTTCTTTATTTACTTTTCAATTGTTTGATAGTTCTCTATCATACTTAACTACAGATGACAGGGAGCCACGAGTTTCTATCTTATTATCCTCAATACAAATTAGGTATCAAAGATAAAATGATGCTGTAAATTCTGATGTCACTTAGTAGATAAATACCATGCTTTTGGTTCACTGTTAAGCAAACATACAGAAAGAGAAGCTTCATTTTTCTTTCTGGCAGTGGTACTGATGCTAAGTGTGGCCATGGTGGCCAAGATGAATGTAGCCAGGCTGATGGTAGCATTTTTTTTTTGGGGGAACTGTAGCATAATTTTTCCTGTGTGCTACTTGGCTGTCCTGTTTCTAAAAACAACCTCTAAATTCCCACCTTCCTAATGCAGCTGAGATTTGTAGTCTTTCTAACACACAAAGACTTTCTGGGAATCTGAAATATTGTTCAAGTTCCCACTGAATGTGTGTTCTCCCAGCCATTCCAGCGGTTTCAAGAGCTCCCAATCCTCTTCTGAAAATACTCACAATTTGTATTTCTTTCACGAAAATATCGTATGTTTAGACTCTAGATAAGCATCATCACTTGAAAATTTAAACAATGCGTATTCCCACTGAGTCAGTATGTAATGAGTTCTGTGGGCTCCAGACTCCAGCTGCTGGTTGTATACATTGTACATAATCTTTCCCAAGATGACTTATTTTGTAGGACTTCCCAAGTTTTAACATGTTATATTTACCCTTTTTCACTTTAAAATGTATACAACTCATAATCCTTGCCAGCCAACAGTTGCATAGATGTTCACAGGTTATGATTTTAAAGCCTAAGTATTTAAAAAATAGATATTTCACATTAAAATTGTTCCTTGAAATGTAAATAAATAAAATAATTTAATAAAAAAGAAAAAAACTGTTCCGGGGCCAAAGTTCAAAATGAGAAAATATCACTCACACCTTTAACTTTACATAATAACAAAGAATTCTGAAAATTTGTCCAGAGAGAAAATCTTTAACTGGTGTTCAGTTTTCCATATGTACCTTTTAAAAAATTATAATGACAAAATTATTCACATATTAAAGGTGACCTAGTGTCCCAATGTTATCACTGATGAAATACTTGACTTCATGATGCATTTATTGGGAAATATGATGCATTTATTGGGAAATATTGACTTACTCTTTGGGCCGAACTATAGACCAGCGAGTCAGAACCTGAGAAACACATCCCAGAACTTTTAATGATTTAGATAAAGTGTTGCCAAGTACAAAAGGGAAATCAGCAGAGTGGTTATAAATGGTTTAAATTTTTAATCAAAGAGGGAAGGCAGGTATAGTATTGACTTAGCAGTTCCTTTTTTCTAGCAAAGAGTTCATAAAGACATATTCAATTTATATCTTCAAAGAACACTGGCAGTATAAGGAATCATTGGGATGTAAGAGTCTCTCGTTTTGATTGTGTAGTCTTCGATCTGGAACTTTAAAGTCACCACTCGGTACATCCTTATGTGTTGACCCATGCAGGACCACGTGCTATGGACAGTGTTGCTGAGCCGTGTCAGAATTTGATTTTCAGGAAATATATTCACATTTAATTTTTGTTTATTTGGAACTTTATATTTTAAAAGAAGAGAACAGAAAATGAACAATTTCAGAAGATTATAATGCTAATGTGGGTAAATAAATAAATATATTTAATAAATATATATAATAAAGATATTTCTGCTTTGCTTGCCAACACACTAGTATCTTTGAGCTTTGACTATTTTTCTACATATTTTCTTAATTATTATTATTTTTGTTACCATTATTATTATTTTAAATTTTTGATAATTTTGCACGCATGTCTGTGTATCATACGCATGACTGGTGCCCACAGATGCCGAGTGGGTGTTGGATCCCTTGTGTCTGGAGTTACAGATAGTTACAAGCCATGAAGTAGCTGCTGGGGATAGAACCAGGGTCATCTGGAAGAGCAACCAATACTCTTCATTGCTGAGCCACATCACCAGCCTCTCTGTATATTATTTACAAGTAGAGGAAGACAATATAAAGGACAAAAGGCAAGAAGGGGTTTGTTATTTTCAACTTAATAGAACAAACTCCTAAAGGGTATTAAATAGAAAAAGTACTCGTGATAGCTACCTTTGAACAGTGTTTAATGGGAGAATGCTGACTTACAGCTTGGCTGCTATAGGCAAGAGAATCAGGATCTGTATTCCAAAGTCATTTCTTAGCCACTCCTATGAGCTTGAACATATGACTTGATCCTTTTGTGTCTCAGTTTCCTCTCATAAATAATAGGACTAACTTATCTGCCTGTCTTATACAATAGTTGCAAGCACTACATGAGATGAACATTTAAATGTTGGTGAAAATGTCCAAAGTATACTTGTATCTTCAGATTCTTACTAATCGCCACCCCTGAAACAGGAAGGAGAGAGAGATATATGCTTGTGAACTCCACACTTAACCAGATGTTGCCTGAATAGCCGGTATAAAGAGCTGGGGCTAGTGGCAGTGGTGAATGTTCAAGACTAGTTTTATCTAATCCCAGCTAGGCCTGGATCTAGTTTGATAACGCTAAAGACTTGTAAGATCTTGTGAGCTACTCAACCTCATTATGAATTGCTCTTCTAATGGACAAAGTTGAGTTAATAATCGCATTTGTTCTGAGGGCATATTGAGAAGTACATATAGAAATGCGTGCTTAGAATTATGCTTGACACGTCCTGTCACTCTATATATTAGATTTTGATTTTTATTGAACACCAATGTGACTCAGTAGTTGATAAAATCCTTAAGATAAATCCCCAACTCCCTGCTTTACACTCCTGAGAAACCTTCTAAATTTCACTGGGAAATGTAACATTCTAAAAATTATGTTCTTATGTGCATGTGTAGTGGGGGGTAGTCAGGAGCCTTCAGAATCCAGAACTGGAAGTATTAATTAAAGGCGACAAATGTCTGCCTGTCCCCACGGCAGCCCTTGCTGTCCTTTGGGCTCACACTTCCTGCTTTCTTCTTGGGAGATGCCATATGTGCTCAGAAACCTTCGAGAGTCTTTGCTTAGCAATCTACAAAGGTTTTTACTTCCCTCTCCTTGATACTCAGCAAGATTAAAATATCAGCCCAATACCCCATCAAACCTGCAAAGCGTGGGTTACTTCCAACCACGGTGTTTGGATGAAGTCCAACATTTGAGCACTACAAAGCACATGCTTGCTGATGATATAAACCAAGAAGGAAGCACATTGTATTTGTTTTGACAAGTCTGGCCCCACAGTGTTTGAGAATATGCTATTCTTGCTGTCTCGGCCTTGGAGATTGGAACCATCATTAACACCGTAGTAGAAACCATTGCCCCTTGCAAAGAGTTTTGGTGGCTTTTCATTGCCTACAGAGTAAAAATCTGTCTTAATCCAATACTTAAAGATTCCTATCCATTAGTTCTAATTTACCTTTTTCTCTGCAGCAGCATGTGCTATGCCTCTATTAGCTGTTCCTGACAGTGTGTCCACAAAATTCTTAAAATTCTGAGGTCAAATTAGTTTAGGAGATGCATCTGTTATATCTCTCTAATGATGCATCTACCCTTTGAGATACAATAGACTCTGAGAAGGCTTGATTAAATAAACTTGTCTCATTCTATTTAACAAACTCATCCAACAACAGCAATACCAAAGCTCCAAACAAACAGAATCAAAACAAAACCCTTCATGCCTCTTAAAGTACAAGCATTGGTAGGGACCCTGTTTCAAAAGAAAAATTCATTTGCTGAAAATAGTCTGGAGTTTTTGACCTTACTAGTAGCCACTCCCTCATGTCTCCTTGAATATGGATTGATTTTGGTATTGCTGTGTGTGTGTTTTATTAACCTCACCAAATTCCCATTCCTGTCCTGAATCCTCTCCTGTATTTTATCAAAATCATTGTCCCAGTGGCTCCTCGGTCACACTTAGATTATGGTAACCTGATTATTTATCCCTTTCTGATATAATATATATATATTATATTATCATATTTTATATATAATATATATGAAAGATGCCTATCACACATATATATATACATAATACACATGCATATACATACATATACACATATATACATATATGCATATATATGATAGATATAAATAGATCTTACATAACCACTATATCTAGTGACTTATACCAGGAATTGTATAATTTCTCTTCTACTAATCCAAGTGAAGATTCTATATTTCTTGAAATCAATAACCATTGCACAGTTTTCAAAAGTGAATACTGACTCCGAGTCACACTTGTGGATGAGGTCTCTGGCCCAGTTTTATCTCACTCGTGGCTTTGCTATGAGCAAGCCTTCTATCACCATCTTCTATCTATGGGTCTTCTCTGGGTCTTCTATCACCATCCAGACATTCTTCATAGATTCACCGTGTGCTAGATACCGTGTTTGTAGTTTCTTGCATAAAAGAACACACTGATAGGTATCACCAATCTTGGGCTCTCACTCCCATGATGCCTAGCCCCCTTTTTTTTTTACAGCTACTGAATAATTTTAGTCATTGGTTTAATTAATGTAGTGAAACCGTTTGCTCTCTCAAAACTTCTTCAGCTTCTGTTATCCCATCTGTAATGTACCAAGCAGGAGGCACAGGCAACAGAGTGGTGTTCAGAATGTGCAGAGCATGTGGTGGGAAGGAGAGGGGGCCAGAGCTTTGGAACCGGAGCTGAGGGTGGAGAGGGCAGAGAGCAGGTGGGTCAGCCTGCAAAGAGCTTTGAGGGTGAGCCTTACTTGGTTCCACATGGCTCTCAGCGCAAAGCACACAGATCCTCTTTCCTCGTTTACTATGGCTCTCCCTCTTGATCTGGCATGCCGGTGAGTTGATGTTACACCAGTCGTGCAAACAGGAACGATGATCGATTCTGAAAGGAATAGCATATCCTACAATGCTAGTAGCTCAGATACTCCCTTCTCCCCAACACACACACACCAGTGAAGAATCTTGGTGAGAAAATAGTGGCCCTCATTAATGTGCGGATGACAGGCTCCCCATTGTTTTTCCTTGTGCTATTTCTTTGCACTTGGATATAGAAGCAATAAATTTCCAGGGAAATGAAACTCACTTATCAGATTTCCCAGCATCAAGTTTCATATTAGGAATGAAAAAATCAGTCTAACTGGACTCAATATAGCTGTAAGCCAATATATGTAAGCCATATCAGAGATTAAGCCTTTATCATGGCTTGTATAAGCTTCCCATTTCAGTTTGGAAGGAATAATGATTTTTCTAGCTGTTATTTAATGATGCAGAATATTCCTTAAAATAACAAACCAACTCAGGAACTATTCAAATGACCAAATAGCGTTTTTATCGTCTAGCGAACTAAGGTAAAAATGCTAGTTCATGAAGGAATTTTAGTTTATTTTGAAAAATACATGTTTAATTCTGTCTTCATTCTATAAGATTTAAAAATCAGCTTCCCACCAGTATAGCAGCACTTAACAGTGGCTCAAATTGTTAATGAGTATTTCCGTATTTTCAACGAAATACCTACAGTTGTTTATTGATTCTAATAAGGCAATATGGAGTTATGAAAAGAAACAGCAATAAAACCCAGAAATGAATTAGTGTTTAACATCACTCCCCTAGCTTTGAGAATAAGTAGTGTCATCATCAGCATATCTGCTTTATGTCTGAGCTTTTCTAAGTGTAAACACATAAGAACAGATGTGCACCGTGAGTGCATGCTCAAGTTATTGTATATATGATGCATGGTTAAAATTTTAATTAAAGCAGTTAGCTACGATTCTCCATTTAACAGCATGCAAAGTGAGTAATTATACTTGTTGAGAGAATCTAAAGAGCATAGTGTTAGCTTTTGTGCAAGACGGGCCCATGAGCCCTGAAGTAAACACCTTTAAAGCAAAAAGAAGTAGGCAGGGAGGAAATCCAGCAAAGATAGGTAGATGATAGATAGATAGATAGATACATAGATAGATAGATAGATAGATAGATAGATAGATAGATAGATAGATAGCTAAATAGATAGATAGATAAAGTGTATTCGACTCCTAACCATTACTCTGCTTTGCAACGTAGGATTCATGAGTGGTGTTTCTAATAGATAGCACAAAAGGTCTAATGTCCTTCTTGTGTCGTGCACATGCCTGCAGATGTATTTTAGCCAAAAAAAAAAAAATTTAAAGCAATATGTGATTGCCCTTAAATAAGATGAGAATCTTCAACCCGGAACATCTGCCTAGTGTCTAAAGGGAGTGTTTGTACAAACAGTTTTAATCTTAAAGTCCTGTTTAAAAAAAAAAAAAAAACTTTCTTGGGGGGAGGGGATAAAGATACTTTAGGACTACATTGATTTATGCAAAGATAATCGTGGTTACTGGAATGTATTAATTCCTAGCTTGGAAGAATGCATTTAGTTCATGGAAAAATTAAAATATTTTGCAAAATGGGAGGAAGGAAAAGACAAAGTAAAAATCCCTCAGGGTAGCGCAAAGTAGGAGAAAGCGTAGTCCTCATGATGTTTAGAGCACTGGTGACTCACCTTCTTTAGATGATCTGCCCAAGAACTTTCCTCGGCTCCGTTTTCTCAGCCAAGTTTGCGGGTTTCTGACCCTCCGTCATCAGGACCCATCACTATCAGAGAACATTTGGAGAGTGTCATTGATCACCACATTTAAACTAGCACGTTTTACCAATAAATAATTGTTTCTTGATTAATAACTAGGATTTTGTTCATACTTTTTATTTACTTCATGTAAAGTCAGTGAACCTCATAATCTTCCCAGTTCTCAAAATTAACCTGAAAAGTGCCTACAAATTCTCAGCACAGTTACGGCCCTTTCGTACGTCGGCCACTAGGAGGCACTGCAGCCTGCTTTATGAGGAACCTGAGGTTTGGTGAAGTGTTGCACACAGCCATGGCTCCAGTGTCATTCCCTATTTAATGGCTGTCAGTGAGGGGAAAAGACAACGTGGCGGGTAATTAAAACCAAATTGCAGGCAGGAGATGACTGCACAAGAATGATATTGTCATTAATACTGATTTAACATGCACCTGGGTAAGGTGAGGGAGCGCGGCAAGGGAATTCACACTGAAGCCAGGGTTGCCTGATTTAAAGATGTAGTGTTTCCAGCTGAAGCATGTTTAAAAACTGAATAAAACCATCATATTATGACAGTAGAAATAAAACAGAAACAAATGTTCTACATATGTCTGAGGAAAGGGGGGGGGGAGGAATCTTCATTTCTTCCAGCTCCATGAACCAAGCGTGTTTCTTGTCATCTGAAGTTCAAAAGTATTTTTGCTGACCAGTTTTCTATCATCATTGGCTCGCCCTGTGTGGGTTTTGTATCTTTCTGTGGAGTTTTGTTTGCACTGTGGAAGAGGGACGTTGAAGCAAACATCGCTGATTTGAACACACTCAGAGAGAGAACGAGGGCAAATATGTTACGAGAAAGGTGTCCAATCTTGTAGACATTTTAGGGGATTTGCATGGCGTGTTCATGTATTTTCCACTCATAATGAAAATCCTATTGTCACTGAGGTTTATAATGGAATCATAAATAAATAAATAATAAACTGATAAATAAATAAATTTTTGTTTATAGTACAAGGCATTTGCCTTTCTGAGTTAAAATCTCAAGTACAGAACAGGCTTAGTTACATTCCAATGTCCTTAACATTATTTACTTTTGGAGTTTAAAATGATACCTACAAATCTTAGAAAACAGTCACTTAAACAGTCTCAATTAAGCATTCTGCTTAATTTAAGACAAATGAACGATCGGCAGTCGTAGGAAGTATGCTCTTGACCAATTTATTTCCGTGGTGGTGCTTAGGTGAAAATGTACAACTGTCCCTTCAGCTGAAGAAAAACTCCAGTTGTTCAGACCATGCACAAATTAAAACATCTTACTAAAGGGTTATGAGGCATTTCAGGGAGAAAGTGCACCAAACTTAAACTTGTTTATGGAAGGGGATAAACGGTTATGATTTAGCCTGTGCCTGAAAGGTCCGTGCTGACTGATAAATCTCCTTCCGGTTTCACCTTAAATGAAACGTGTGCATTTATAGAAGTGGTTATTCTCCTGCCCGGTGCCAAAAGAGATGAATCATTAGGGATGTCACAGAGATTTATAATCACACCATAAAGAAAGTAAATTCAAAGAGCATTCCTTCGGCAATAAAGAACATATTATAGACAGAGAGCTCACCGGACAAGGTCAGATAGGGAAAATGATCACATGATGTAACTGCTGGATCTAGACAATAAGACTTGTTTTAATATCCTAATCATGATTTTTTTCCCACAGTGCTTTGCTATTAACACTTTTAATGGGTTTCACATTGGCAGACCTTTTCTTTCCATATTTATTTGTTGGTTTGCTGTTTCATTCCTTCATTCTAAGCCATGGTAATTAGATTGCAGAGCCGGTAATCATGCAAAGAGCAAGAAAGCCTCATAATACTGCAATTTTTTTTAAAAGTAGATAAATATAAAACAAGGTAAGTGGGAACTGTCGTCCTTCTAAAGGAGTGTGCCTAGGCTACTGCAACGTTAGATCTGCTGTTGGTGGCTGCATTTTTAGAGAATAAAGTAAAAGCTGCAGCCCAAAAGGAACTTTATTTCACTTGCCCTTTAGAAAATGTCAAAAAAATATCCTCCAATAAGGAGACTTTTTGAAACTGGGACTCTGGCTGGATGGTGACCCAGCTCAGGCCAGGCGCTCGCTGACTTCCCACCTCCAGGCAGGAGAAGCTGCCCTTTGGATGCCAGATGGAAATTCGTTTTCAGAATCTGTCCACACATCTGAACTGCAAAACCTCTGCAAACGCCTATCTCCACGCGAGTCTGAATTATCTGGGATCAGTGGCTTTTATGAGAGGAGGGAAAATTCCTGCTGGCTCTCTGAGGAGAAATTCGGAGACAAGGGGTATCCTTCCATTTCAGCCAGTAGAGAGAGAGAGCAGAGCATTTGAAAGCCCTGTTGTTAAGGAGATTGCTGACATGAGTAAGAGGGAGAATTATTTGAAGGGAAGGGGATGCTTTGTGATAATGAATACTGACTTAGGAACGGCTCTAGCAGGCAGGTCCTCATGTTCTACGTGGTCGGCGCCAGGGCGCATGTGTTGGGGACATGCACAGTAACTACGGCTTGCCTTCTGATTTTCACCCCATTTACTTTGCGATGGAACCTGGCATTCACCGTCTTCTGAATGCTTTTCCCAGGTTGCCGGTGTAACAAATATAATTTTTCAGCAAGATGGCTGCTGCCACAAGCGGGCTCAGAAATGTCCATTTTAATTAAACATTTTACTTTCAATTACGTTTCACAGTTTGCACATGGTGACACGGGCTTTCATCACATGGACTTGGAGGCAGCTATATTACTACTGTTTGCCTAGGCAAGGAAAGTTCTGTTAGGGGAAATGACTCACATATGAAAAAAAAAAAACAGATTTTCTTTAACTTAATCTGTGTGAAGCTAATTTTAAAAGGAGGAGGGGGAAGAAAGGGAGGAGGAAGAGAAGGAAAAAGAGAAGAATGGTAGTTCTGACCAGACTCGGGTGCTCACTGCTGAATTCCTCAGTCCTAAAACAAAAGTAGTCAATCTATGGTTATTCAGTGGATCCATAACAGTTGTCAGCAAGGAACTGGCCATCAAAATCTGTGAACGCTGTCCTGCCAAAGTAAAAAATATAATTTTCACTAAAACCTATCTCATAAATATATGTGTCGTCCTGTGTAAACCAGACTTGACCCTAGTCTCCCAGCTCACAGATGAAGGCCCACATTCACATGGAGGAGTAATTTTTCTCCAAAATGATCCATAAACACATATTTCAAGAATCCTTTTGAGATGTTTCCAGATTATGAAAATATCTGCCGTGCAAAAAGACCGGAAGCTTATTCACTGCTTGCTCCGAGAAGCACAAACTCGAATAATTTTTCTTCCTAAGAAGGAAGGGAAGTAGTGTTTGTGGGTTCATGGTACACAGCTTTTGATTTACAAGAAAACCCGGAGAGAGCTGTGGTCCAGACCATCAGTGTTTCTTCCTTTTTCTTTTCTTTTCTTTTCTTTTCTTTTCTTTTCTTTTCTTTTCTTTTCTTTTCTTTTTCCCAAAAAGTGTGTCTGAAAGGCTATTCGTGAAGAGGAATTAATTTATAAGTAGTGCTTAATGGCATTTAAAATCAAATATCTTGGGCAATCATATCATTGACACCGAATGCAGCAGAGAACTGTGTACAGGTAAGAAGTTAAAGCTGGGTCTCCCAGCTCCACTGTGCAACACTGCCTTTGGTTTTCCTCAGTTATTCTGCCATGACTATCACATGCATCTGTCCTCCTCCCCAGCCCCCTCCCTCCTTCAGTCCTCTCTTTCTCTATCACTTCCCTCCTTCCTTCATCAGAGAGAAAAGTATATATGCTTGCATTTAATTCTTAGAGGAACACTTTAAGGGAATATCTTCAAAGAATTTAAGTTTCTGGATTTAGATCGTTATGGAAAGATGATCTAAATTACCAGTGCCATCAGTGAATGGTGCTGGTGTTGAGAGTCACACCTGGCTTTGGCTATAAAAATGTTAAATTTACATTCACAAAACAACAACAACAACAACAACAACAACAACAAATAATTGCATGCTCTCTCTGTCTGTCTCTGTCTCTGTCTCTCTGTCTCTCTGTCTCTCTCTCTCTCTCTCACACACACACAAACACAGAGTGATTCTCAGGACAGGCATGTAAGACAATGGTTACTGTTTCCTAACTGAAAGAGCTGAAGTCTTTAGGTGAACGCTCTCTCTGGGGCTGCCTGGATAGAGAGAAAGTTTTATCTGTCAGGCCAAGCTAGGACTTCTTACACTTCCCACAGAGTTCTATGTGGAATAAAGAGGTAGGGGATTCCTCTCATTTACAAAGTGAAGGGTGCTCCTGCACTAATTCCAGAAGGCTAAACAAAAGACTACCTAAACAAGGTGCATGTTTGGCATGTTTGCTGCCCAGTGAAAGCATCCTGCTGATCCCCCAGGGCAACCATGACAAACTCATGCTGCAGCCATTTAGCATTGTACACAGACACCTATAAGTGTGCCTATTTAGGAGGAAATGTCTTTGGAAATGATTACCCAGTTTTGAAATTAACCCATCCATCAAAAGATAGACTTCTGGTAACTTAATAAATAGGTTTTCTTTTTACCATTATCTTTATTAGTGTCTTTGTTATTGCTGCTGTGGCTGAGAGATAGGCTCTGGTAACAAATCTAGGATCTGAGGTCTTTTCCATCATTTATACAGAGTGAACCTGGGCAAGTAAGTTGCTCCTTCAGGCTACCTTTTGTCTTCTATAATATTCTGATTGCAGTAAGTCTATGGAGGTATATGAGGATTAAGTAAGTGGATGCATATAAAGTACTGTGTCTAGACCTTAGCCAGCAGTTAACACTCAATAAAGGGCACCCAATTGTTATTCTTATGCAGAAGCAAAGCAGCATTGCATCTGCTAAGAGCATGCAGGTCCTGTAGACCTGCTGATTTGTAAGCCAACAGTTATGAAACCAGAGTACACACCAAGTCCAGAGTTTGGCATGAGAAAGCGATCAACTGAAAATTTAGAATTAATTAAATACTGTTCTTGATCTTGCCTTAGACTGCTAATGTTCCGATCCAGGATAAGGATTACAACCAATGTCCAATTTACATCTATATAGCTTTGTAAAAGCATGATAGGAAATCCTTCCCCAAAATGTTTCCTAGTTTGCCAGTTATTGTGACTAGTGATGATGCAAATAACTTTAGTCATGCCATTGAAACGAGAATCCAGGAACTGGATTTCTATGTGATCTGGTTGGTTTATATTTAACTTTTAAAGAATTTCCCAAACAGGTTTCAGCCATTGCTATGATACTCTACACTTGTGTGGGAGATGCGTAAGTGTTCTATTTATGATGGTAAGGTCCTTGTCATGGGTTCTGGGACCTCTGGGGAAACACTTATCACTCTGTTACTATTAGACTTCCTTTCATTATTGAATTGAAAGGAACCTTTATATGCTCCAAAACAAAATTTTAAAAGTCAGACATATAATTTTAAATCATTTGATGATAAGATACAGATATACCCTCCTTTGTGTCTCTTTGTTGTCTTTTCTGAAATTTAAAAAAAAAATCTGAATTTCAGTGTAGCCCAACTTAAAGTAGTTTATCTCAGCGACATGTATAATTCAACAAAAACTTTTATTTTTTCAATGATTCTCTTATACCCTATTGTCCATTCTGAGCTGGATATTGTGAAGGAAATGTGAAATTTATTTTTTGTCTCCATTCAGTGCTTTCTTGTCTTAGCATCATCTATTTAAAAGGCAATGCTTTTTTTTTTATTATTGAAATACCTTGACATTTTGCTGAAAAGAATATCAATTGACCATAGATGTAAACATTTGTTTAGAGAACATCCCATCTGTCCTATTCATCTAAATCCTTATGCTTGGTCAACCTTACTGATTAATCTGGATTTATAAAAAATTTTTGCAAGGTTATCAGAATCCTAGAGTCCTGAACTAGATTCCCTACCTTAATCCCAGGGACTAAAACTGTAGTGAAATTTCACTCTTTTTGCTGTTACTTGGCAATAGTGATACTGGATATGCAATTAAGATGATTAATCTGTGGGCTTGATCAAAAACCAACCTTTCCAAATGACATGACTCCAATCCAATCTCATTCATGCATCAAGACTTGAGTTCCATTGATACACAGGAGGGCATGTCCTTAAATGTTTCCTGCCTGAGAAAGATGTCCCCCACAGTTGCTTCTGCAGGGAACTGGGCAGCCAAATGCTAAAAACTGAGGAAGAGTCACCAAGCAATTGGCAGGCAACTCAATAGCTGAGAAATCATCCCTATAGCCAGAGAGAGTTCCCCCAAGGGCAGCAGTAAGCACTGAAGGGAATCCCTGGGAAAGAAAAGAAGCAAACTACTGGTATTTCAATTCCTAAGCACAAAAGCCAACCCTAAAGGGTTGAGGTTTTTCTATAGAATACCAGAAGATGCAAAACATATTTTGTTTTTAAGACTCATCAATTTGTGTCAATTTGTTGTGTGACAAAAGTAAGTTGGAAACTAATTCTGTTAATATTTTACAATGAGTAAAACAATTAAAAATAGGTAACTATGGAAAGGATTAAAAATTACAAAAGGCTTTATTGGACCAAACAGATGCTTATTTCCATCAATAGCTTCATGATTTCAAAACATATTGTAAATTTTATATTCTTTTTCACTTCAAATGCATAAGCCATTGTGGTATATTATATTTCCCACAACCATTTCAATGACTGGACAAAATGGAAAAAAATGCATTATTTTGCCTATATCTTTTTTTCAATATAGTTACTGCACAAAATCTATCAAACCAACAAAATACAACATCAGGGTAGTTTAAAAGTAGCTTTATAAGGTAATGAATCTTCATATCAACTAATTGTTGGTGACAATATTGACTCAGTTTATGCTATCAAGTGGGTCTTTGTTGGTTTATTTTTTTCAAATTTCTTTCAGAAAGCTTTTCTTTTAATATATAAACCTTGAAATATGCTTTTGTTTCCTTAATCAGAGTTTTGACTATAAGTTATTTGCCAGTATGAAAAAAATTGTGTTGATTTAGACTAACATGATTATATCTTCTTTCCTAGTTCAATGTATTTATTAACTCTTGTAGATTAGAGATTGACTTCTTAGGACAATCTTTGTACAGGATTTAGACTCTAGTCAGGTACAAAAAAGTGACCTGGATTTTATTCCCACTTTCTGAACTTTGTGTCTTTATTTTGTTGTTGTTATTGAACTTGCTGGAGTATCCAAAGAAATGGTCCAAATAGAAACTTTTCCCTGTCCCCCCAAAAAGCTCAGTAGGGTGTTTGCTAAAAGGCTGGTAAAGCTGAACTTGATGCCTTCAATCCCATGTGAAGGAAAGAGAAAACCAACTGTAAGGTAGCCTCTGACCGCCTTCCATTTCAGTGTTTCTATGCTTTTATGAGATTTAGGGATCCAGTTACGTTCTCAATTTGTTCATATTTAACTATATTGTGTACTAATTTCTTCAAGATGAGTTTAATGTATGTGGTGATGTTAAGGGCCTTCATCCCATAAGGATAATCTGTTTTGCAGTGTCCGGGGAAACAGAAACAGAGATCAAATCATGAAGCCCAGCACTGTAGAAATGAACTACTTCTCTCGGCTTTTTTTTTTTTTTTTGAACTCTTATATTATCTTCCTAGAATAAACACAAGCCTTTATGACACATGACACTTTTTATATCCTAGTGGATTCATTTCCAAAATCCTGTATTACATATAATTCTCAGAACACAGGTATCTCAGAACAAAATATCAATGAAGTGAAACCACATTTGCACATAAGTCAATCAAGAGTTGAGAGGAAGATGGAAATTTTAATATCAAAATCATGTATATAATCTCTCCACATTGATGGTTTAATATTAAATGTGTTCTCTACAAAGATTAGAGACATGTCATGGGTGTACACACTTAGCACATCTTTATGAATTTGATCACCTTAATTGACTAAAATTTTGGACATTGTGACTTCCCTTATCTTCATGGTATGCAGAGGAAATGATAGCCAGAACTGTGTTTGAAGAATCTATTAACCTCACTTCCAAATCAACAGAATCACTGATCTTTCTTGTTTATATATCACTTAAATTGCTTTCTGCTTCAAGAATGGTGCTGTGCCCATGCTTCAACAACCTCTTCAGGTGGCATGAGCCCATTTTCATGATGGCAGAGACTTGCCAGTCCTTCAAGTCTCCATTCTGTCAGAACATCCAGACTCAAGGAGGTGGGATACATACAGCTCCAAGTAAGAATATCAGATTCAAACTGCCCTTAACTGAAAGCAATTTACAAAGCATAAATTCTTCCTATGCTACTGAGTGATGCTAATGAGTTCTCAGTGCTACATGGTTGGGCTTTGTTTAAATTTATTCATCACTGTATTTGATTTGGAAAAAAATAATCAAATGATTTCTCATTTGTCTACAGTCAGAAGTCTAATTAGCAGGTATATACTATGATTTTAAAATCATATTTGAATATATTGAATCAGAAATGAAGTAACAGGACATTTTAAAAAAATTTAAAAATAGAGTATTTATCAGGAAAACTAAGGGAACATGTTTGAAATTTGGCACCGTTATAAATTCTAAGACATCTTTACAAAACTTTAAAGTAATAATATAAATTGAAAAGACGATTTTGGTGAAAATATAGGAGTGAAGGAGAAAAGATAAAAACCCAAGGGTTCAATAAATTGTCCAAACAAATCAGATAACAAACCCCATAGTTAAAGAATATAAAACAATATCAAAGGAGTTAAAAACAGCAACTGTTTGTATCAAGAACTATAACCTTCTAAATGTTCAAATAATTTAAAAATTTCAATGTTGTAGTGTGACTTTAAGCATTTATCTGCAAAGTCAATATAATAAAAAATCATCAGGCATGTAATTTCGAAACCTATATTAAAACCAAATTTTCTACAGGCTCTTAAGTTTCTGACATTGAGTATATTAGGCTTTATAAAACATTTGTATGAATGGATTAATTATGTAACTAAAGAACAAAGGAAATACCTTGAAGAGGCACAGACAATTAACAAAAAATCTTAATTAAGGAAATAAAAGATAACTTAATTATAATTTAATTCAAATGATTATTCATACAAAAGACAAAGTCCTACAATACTTATCATTCAATACAATTACAATCAGAATCTGTAACTTTTATCATATTGGCAAAAGCAAGTCTACAAATTTCAAGGGAACAAATAATGAAGATGTGTTCCTCCATGTCAGAGAAGAGCAACGAAAGTAAACTTGCAGTAATGGATTTCAAAGCAAAAGGTATCATCACATCATCACCTTTCCCTGGTGCTTATAGTGTAGAAGTATATGTAAGAGGTGTGTGTGTGTGTGTGTGTGTGTGTGTGTGTGTGTGTGTGTGTGTGTTGGCATGAGAGTGCATGTGCACATGTTCTCAGGTTTACAACATGCATCTAGAGGACAGAAGTGAGTCCATGTGTCATTCTTTAGAAACCATCAACATTATTTAGTGAGATAAGTTTTCTCACTGGAAAATGGAGCTCACCAATTCATCCAGGCAGGCTGTCCAGCAAACCCCAGGGATGCCCATGTCCCTGCTTCTCCAATGCTAGGCATACAAATTTGTGTCACTACATTCAACATTTTGTGAATATTCTAGGAAGCAAACTTAAGTCCTCATGTTTGCACACCAAGCCATTTACTGACTAAACTGTCTTATCAGGTCCAGGAGATGTTTTTAAATTGTTTCCAAAATAAAATAATCATATATGAAAATCTTATACATAATAAAAATGATGGGGATAGGAAAAATAGTTCAGATATGAAAAATGTTCACTTTGGGTATTTTCTGGCCCAAATACCCCAAATTTCTGGGCCTCTGGATAGAAATGCACATAACACACACACGCACATGCACAGGCACACAGACACACACTTTTTAAGTCTATTAAAATGTTATATGAAATATCTGAAGATGATACAGCCAATTGCTGGACATTTTCTTCTTTAATATAATTTAATACACTTTATGTTTTCAAGTAACAGGTAACACAACTTAAGAATACCGAACTCGAGAACTAAATGTGTACTACAATAAATAATACTCAAACTATCCACTGTAATTTACAAGTATATTGAACTAATCATCATTAAAAAAATGCCATGGGAAGTGTCAAAGGTATATACAAATTTTCATGTTTGATTGTTCTTATCTTTAATTACACATGAAATGCTTACACATTAGGTATCAATAATGTCCTGAGAGGAGTTACTACACATTTAGAAATGCATACTCTAATCATAACATTCAGTGTGTAAATTTCTGCAACAAAGATGGAGACCTGGTCAATTCTGTTAATCACAATTTAAAGCATGTGCCTTTTTGTGCAGCAATTCCAGTTATGTGGTACATTGATTTCAGTCTTCACAAACTCTTCCTGAAAGTGGAAGCAAGGAAACATTCCCTAAACTGCTTAGCTGGACCATCACAGATGTATTAGTTTCTCCCACCATTGCTATGTCAAAATAACTGGCAAAGACAATTTAAGAAATGAAGTACTGGAGTACTACTCAGCTATAAAAAACAATGAATTGGTGACATTCTTAGGCAAATGGATGGAACTAGAAAATATCATCCTGAGTGAGGTAACCCAATCACAAAAGAACACACAAGGTATGCACTCACTGATAAGTAGATAGTAACCCAAAAGCTCAGAATACCCAAGATACAATTCACAGACGACACGAAACTCAAGAAGAAGGAAGACCAAAGTGTGGATGCTTCAGTCCTTCTTAGAAAGGGGAACAAAATATTCATAGGAGGAAATATGGAGACAAAGTGTGGAGCAGAGACTGAAAAAAAAGCAAAACCATCCAGAGACTGCCCCACTTGGAGATCCATCCCATATACAGACACCAAATCCAGACACTATTGTGGATGCCAAGAAGTGCATGCTGACAGAAGCCTGATATAGCTGTCTCTTGAAACGCTCTACCAGAGCCTGACAAATAAAGAGGCAGGTGCTCACAGCTAACCATTGAACTGACAATAGGGTCTCCAATGGAGGAGTTAGGAAAGAAATGAAAGATCTGAAGGAGTTTGCAACCCCATAGGAAGAACAGTATCAACCAAACAGACCTCCCAGGGCTCTCAGGGACTAAACCACCAACCCAGCAGTACACATGGAGGGACTCATAGCTCCAACTGCATATGTAGCAGAGGATGGCCTTGTTAGGCAACAATGAGAGGAGAGGCCCTTGGTTCTGTGAAGACTCGGTGTCCCAGTGTAGGGGAATGACAGGGCAGGGAGGCGGGAGTGTGTGGGTAGGTGGGAGAAAACCCTCATAGAAGCGGGGGTGAGGGAGGGGGCGGTATGGGACAGGGGAAAGGTAATAATGTTTGAAATGTAAATAAGGAAAATAATCCAATAAAAATATTAAAACAAACGAGCAAATAAAAAACCAAAAAAAAAATGAAGTATTGGTTTGGGCTCATAGTTTGAGAGTTCACTGCCCATAGTAGTGAAGTCAGGGTTACAGGAACTTAGCTCAACCAGTCACACTGTGTCTGTAGTCAGGAAGCAGAAAACTGTAAGTCCTCATGCCCTCTCTCTTCATTTTGCTGTCGAGGGCCCAGCCATGGAGTGGTGGTGTCAACATTTACTGTTGCTCTTCCCATTGGAGTGCGCCAGTTCCAGAAGCTCCCTCACAGATATGCTTAGAGGCTTCTTCTCTACCTTAGAAAGGTCATAAGTCCCATAATTTAACAATCAAGCTAACCAGCTCAATTCTACCCTTGTGTACTTTACAAAATACATATTTTTAAACATTTATATTTCTCTCATAGGCTCTTGTTTATCTCATAATGTAAAAAATGCTTAACCCAATTTCAAGAATTTCCATAAATTTTAAGTATTTTAATTGTTCAAAAGTTCAAAGTCCAAGGAATACTCTGAAACTGAAAGCAATCTCTTACATGTGAGATCCTATTTAAAATTGCATTATTTTAATATACAATGGCACAGCATCCTTCCCATTCTAAAAGGGAGAGGCAGGATGCAATCAGGAAGAATTTGACTGAAGAAACTGAGACACAAAACCATGCAGCTCCATGCTCCACCCCTATGGAGTGACCAGTGTGCTTAGTTGGCTCTTTCCCTATAGCTTGTTGCCTGGAATACAATAGTCCCCCTATGAGACAGCACCATTTCATGTATACACTTTTCTTAATATATGTTTAAGTTCTAACATCTTAGACACCCTGCAGAAGCCCTTGCAACTAAAAATTTACCTTCACATTTTCATTCAATGGTCTCTCTGGATCTCTGGTTTTGTCAAATATTGTCCTGCCTCAATGGGTCTGAACTGTGTTACAAGACTACACCACCTTTGATTTGTATATTTCATACCCTCAAAGCCAGTAATGTATAAACAATACTGAAAAGTTGTGATGCGTGATGTTAGTATTGATGTTACAAACATGACCAGGAGAAACACTTCCCTGGCTGGATTATTTGTTAAGGATACCTTCAGCTACAATCTTAGGTTATACTCTCTCCTTCAAATTAAATTTTATTTTCACAAGGGGAAGTCTTGGGTAGTTTGATTCCTACCCTTGGGGATAAGTCCTAGTGCAAAACATCAGGTCTGTCCTTGATAGCATGAGTCTCTCTAACAACTGCAGCTATTTTAGGATCTGGCTTCTTGTAGACACTTCATTTTTTATTTACAAAATTTAGCAAGTTTTTTAAAAATCTGGCTGCTCCGCTTCTGGCTCTCTTGTAGAGCTAGTTAAAACAGTAGCCATACCATACCTTGCATGCTATCTTGTCTTGACATTTCCTTTTCTATAAATAAATAAATAAATAAATAAATAAATAAATAAATAAATTCATTACTCTCCCTCCTCAGTCCCACTCAGGTTCTCAGGATACTGGGAGAGTGCAGCCGAATTATTTGCCAGAACAGAACCTGAGTGGCTGCAAGCCAACTTTTTGATAGCTCCCTTGCTGTCTGGTGCCACATAGGTTCCTCTGTCAGCATTTGGGGGGGGGGGGGGGGGGATGTTCCAAATTTGTGCAAGGAAATTGTATTAAGCTCTGTTTACATTCTCCAAGGGATTTTTTTGTCATGACATTCTAAATTCTTTCATAGTTTCCCACAAACTATTTGGTCTAAGAATTATAAAACATGTCTATTTCCACAAAAACATTTATTTTTAACGATTTTCTGTATCATCCATAATTTCATTATTTATTCTGACAAAAGAGACTTTAAAAAAGAGGAATCTATATGGGCTCACAGTTTGAGGGTACAGTTTATGATAGTTTTGGAGGCACAGCAGCAGAAACATAAATCATGTTATATCCATGATCAAGAAGCAAAAGCTGACAATCGGCTTGAGTGCACCTAGTTATTCTAGACTCTTCTTCCATGGAATGGTATCATCCATATATAAGTTGGAAATTCCCACATCAAATAATGTAATGAGACTCCTTCAAGCCATGCTTGTAGGGTTGTTTCTATGATGATTCTATTTGCTATCGGTTTGAAAATCAAGTTTAACCACAGCAGTGTCTTCGATGACAAATATGACAGGAACGTTTTAAAAGCTGAAAATTATAAACCAGTTATCATAAAACTAGAGACACAAAATCTAGATAAAATAGTTGTAAAATGAACTGTAATTATAAGTAAAATAATGGTGGGCTTTTTTTTTTCTGAGAACACAAGGTTAGCTTCACATTTAGCAACATTCTAGGAGAATTGACGTAACAAGAATTAAAAGAGGTCATATTATATAATGGCCCTAATAAAATATTTGATAATATTAAAAATCCAATTCATAGAAGCCAAAGGCAAGCTAGTAAAGATACCTTCTAAGCTTGATCAATGATATCTATGAAAGCTAAAACAAACAGACACACAGCTATGGTGTTCTAAAGCTTCCCTCTGAAACTGGAGTTATAGATGAGGGACCCTGAAAGCATGATGTTCTTTTCTGCATATTTTAAACATCACACTGGAGGTCCTACATAGAGGTAACTTAGTTTATAGAAAAGGTAAAAACCGCTACTTGTAGGTGTGAACTTATTGTAATAATGTCAGAAAGTAAACATAATGATAGCTAATAAAGAATATCATGTCTATTGGCTTATGTCACTATGAGACATAAGTCACACCTATGACTGACATTCTCAAAGGAAGAAAGGCTTATTCGGGTTCATGATTCCAAAGGCTCAGTCCATAGTATCTTGGACTCATTCTTCTTGGCCCTAAGGCAGTACAGTGTATTATGTCGCAGTATAGCAGAGGGAAAATTCACTTCATAGCAACTAGGAGGCCATGGAGGAAAGAGTTAGGGTTTTAATAGCCTCTTCAAGATCAAGTCCCCAAAGCCTTAACTTCTTCCAAATAGGTCCCAGCTCCAAAGCTTTTATTACTCCTGTTAGCAGCAGAGGCTGTGAACAATCTCCCAACATATGACACATTGGAGGAAACTCAATATTCTAATCATAGCACACTTTAGATGTTCAAGCAGATAACAAGATTCTATGAAATACATATTATGATACTGAAAATAGATAATGATTCAAAAAGTAGTCAGTCAAAAAGAACAAGATACTTACTGTGTGATTCAACTCAGAAAAAAAAATGTAGAAAACAGGTATGTCTATTAAAGTGAATTCTCTTGCCTTAAGATAAAAGGACAATGTTTAACAGTTTATGTTTTCCAAATCTCAACTGTGACTGTAATGTCAGTGCAATCTTCCTTTCTACTTAAAGAGGCAACAATTTAGATTCTATACCTAGCGTGTAACAGTGGAAATGAAGATGTCACATGTTCCCCACATGCCCGCCCGGGTAACTGGGCATCAAATGTTAAGGTCCCTTTTCTTCATTTTTATTTAAGAGTGGGAGATGTAAAGGCCAGTAAGAAGCGGTTAACATAGTAATAATCATTTCTATTTTTAAATGGAAAACGCATGTGCTAACAATCATGTTTGCTTCCTAAAATACGAGGCTGATTTCTAACTCATAACAGCTAATCTCACATATAGGACAAAGCAAGATGCCTATTGTCCTGCAAGAGATGGTGTCACCTTTGCATTCTCTCATTTGTAGAGTCATCCAGAGGTAAGAGAACTGCCGTTGATGAATAGAATTGAATACGACCTCCCTTTGAAAACTAAAATGGAATCAATTTCCTTAATTTTGTATATTCAATGTTTATTTGATATTTGCCTAATTAAATTGTGGGGATTTCTCACTGTATTATTTATAATCTGATTGTTACCTTGAATAGGGTGCTAAACATCCTGATCCAAAATAAAGTAGATTACTTTCTATGTATAAAATATTTTAAATAAAAATAAATTAGTATAAATTTATATTGTACATTAATTGGTATAGTTTTAAAAATTCTCTGAATGTTAAGATTTGAAGGATTCAGAGTCAAAGACAACAATCAATTTGTTTCAGGAGATATTAAAATTGTCTCTGCATTTGTGATGGAATGGACTACACCTTGAGCCATGTCACCTGTTTTATAGATGTGACAGAGACCAGAATTCTCTTCAGTTTAATTATAATGGGAATAGTATTACAATCAAAGTGGGTGCTCCATAAGGAGCTCTGGAAATGTAACTACAAAAGACTGTTTTAACCTTATGAAAATGTTATTTTTTCAAATTTTTAGCTTTGTGAATAGAAATTTGAATTATAATCTATTATTTATATTTTCATATTATTCCTTAATTTTTATTACCTGCTGCTCAAGCCTTATTAAACTGATCAGCATGAGGTTAACATTCAACTTTTACTCTGAGAAGCTTAACTCTAAAACACTGTATTATCATTTAGCTATTTATCTATAATCAAATGTATAATAATTAGATAAAATGCAGAAGTATTTTAAATCCATCGTTCAAAGTAATCTAATTTATATTTATGATTTCATAATTATATTAAGTGGCAATCATGACTAGAATGTTACATATTGAGAATGAGCAATAGATAAAAGATAGACTTTTATCTTTTCCTTGGTTATTTGATCTCACTAATTATACATTTAATAATGATCAATTACAAGTTAATGCACATAATTGTTTTATTAAATCTAAACCATAGTTAAATGCTTATTTAATAATCTAAGTTAGCATTGCCCTTTAATCTCTGTCAGTAAATTAGAGTTGCATTCATCCACCTAAAATTTTCAGAGTTTTAAATTATCTCTTTTTTTTCTTTGCCTTCTTGTCTTGAATTTCAAGAAGTCAATCTATGTTACTTTTGCAAAAAAAAAAAAAAAAAAAAAAAAGTCAAAAAGAATTGGGCTTTAGACCTGACCTGATTCAGTGTATTTTGGGTGCTTTGTTTGTTTGAATGCTATTATTTAAGAGATAGAGTTGCTATTGTGTTTTACATAAGCTGATACAGTAATATTTTTAAAAATAGATAATCTCCAGTTTTTCAGGTTGTACTCTCAGCTCTTTAACTCTGTATATCACCTAATCTTCATGCAAGGATGGAGATCGGGGGTTATTAGAAATCTTCTGAGGGGGAAAGAAAACTGAAACATGGAGAAAGTTAAGGGATTTTTCTAGGCAGTTATTGAGAAGTCCCTTATCTCTAGAATTTATCTTCCATTGCTTTTCCTCCTGAGCCTTATCTATTGTCATAGACTTTAGCTGACAGGTAAAGGATGTGAGATGAAAATGTAACTAGAAATTTACTTACCACCTCCATAAATTAATCCCGCTGAGGGAAGATTTTCCATTCACTAAACCACATATGAATTTGGAGTTCTACTTGAGATCCACTATAAACTTGCCGGAGTTTACTTACTTTCATTAAATAGAACTAGAAAAATTCACCTTATGGGATTGAAGCAGTTATCTTTAATAAGGGTGGATATAGAAAAAAAAAAAAAAAGCAACAATCAAAACAGAGAATTCCAAATATCTAGGTACATGTGAGTGCACAGCCACACATAGCAATAAAATAGCAGACAGTGTGTCTTTGAGAGCGTCCCTATGAGTATATCAATTAAACACATGATTTTGTAGTATTTGAGTAAAATATATCATAATGCTACAAACTCTTGAAAAGACAAACTGAATGTGTGAATTCTTGGACAAATCCTATGCAGGGCACCATGCATACACTCTTGCCTAAGACCATGGTGATTCAGTAACATTTCCTTTTAATGTGAAAAAAATCTTACACAAGCGCAAATAAACTAGTGAGAAAGAGGCACGCCATATTGGAACCCAGTACCATTTGCTCAGCCCGCTTTACTTGATTTTCCCACTTCCTCATCTAAAAATCTTACACACTCAAAATTACTTCAGTATATAAATGGACGAGGAAATGGACAGGAAGGCTCTCATTTCTTTTTGGTGGTCTTTCATTCCCTAAGCATAATGTATATATTTTACTGATTAGGATACTCAGGCAGGGAGACATTACGTAACACCTGTGCATTTAATTGTAATGTCAAACAATAAATGTCTGTGAACACTAATGATTTACGATCCTTAAAACTGTCCTTCAAAGTTTGTTCCATGTTAAAATGAATTTTTCAAAAGCACCTTCTTTTTTCTCTAGATATCAGACAATATGCTGTAATATGAACAAACAGGATCTAAATGTTAATAACAGGTCTTACACATTTTTACAGTTTGCGTTGGCCCCAAGAGTCCAGTTGGTAGACTGTGGTTAAGCTTTAAAAAAAAAATACTCATCATCAAATACAATTATTTTTTAAACTCTAAAAATGGTAAATGTGCTTCTCAAAGGAAGAGAATACGGATATAAGTTCTATTTGAAGTAGTCACACGAGAGAATCATTCGCACTCAATAGGCAATTTTTTCATAGCCAGCAAGCTTGGATTTATACCAGCTTACTTCATAGCAATGTCTTCCCGCCAGCTCTAGACTGGACAGAAGAATTCATTTCACCCCTCGGGACTGGAGACCTGGCCCCAATGAGATACATTGCCTCATTTTGCTTCCTCGCTTAGTGTCTCCTGTAGGTGGTGGACTGGTGAGATGGTATCTGGAAGGTGATTTGGTGAAAACGGTAGTAATTTAGCAGCAATTTTTGTGGCTACTCTGCCCCAGTGGGAGTCATTCCACTTCTTCGAAAGTAAGAGCTTTGATCAAGGATCCAAGTAGGGAAGCTTGTGTGCTCAACACGGAGTTAAGTTGAAGAAATAGGTAAAACACACAGCTGAATCGAGCCTGTCAGGCACACTCCACACAAGATGTGCTGTGGGCACACAGAAACGCAGCGCCATAGGGAGGGCTTAGATTAAATCACACCCGCTGCCACCATCAGTATTCTTGCTTGTCGCTGCTTTTCTATTTGGGGAGAGCTTATCAACAGACATGAGTTCAGAATGATGGGTGAGACAAGTGATAAACAAAGACGGAGAAAATGAAACTAAGCCCTCTTTCATGCCTTTCCCCATTGTTCTTAGTCAAGACGCAGAAGTGCATCCATACCCAGCATGCTACCCTGGGACATTCGCAGTTTTGTTGTGCGATTTTAACAACTTTAAAAAATATATATTGTTTTGGAGAGGAAATGGGGCAAAACATTTTTCTTCACTTGTCTTGAAACTCATGTAGAGGAAATATATAAACCTCATGATACACACATTTCCAAATGAAACTCTTTATTAAAAAATGACAGATTTATGATCGATTCATTTATTAATTTATATAAGCCACATTTTAATTTTTTAATGAGATGGCAGAATAGCATACATAAGACAACACAGAACAGGAGTAAACTTAGCATAGTCCTGCAGAACTTTAAGTGATATGGCTACCAACTTTGTGGCTTTTTACCACTTCCCTATCATGTGATTAAGCCTCAAGATAGGCCTCGGTATTTTTTGTATAGCCATTATTTTTATCAAATTTATGAAATATAAAATATTTATGAAATATGAAACTGACTTTTATAAAATCTATTTTTAGTACAGACATCATCTCCTCAGATACATTTCCCCTATCTGCTGAATCACTAGAGTCACTTAGGGCATTTTGGACCTGTTGGAGACAGATTTATTTAGATTTGGATGACATATACACACCACACATACACAAGCACACACCCACAAACTCACACCCATAGAAACACACACCACATACATACACATTACACATACATGCCACATTACATACACACATCACGTTAAACACACACCACATAACACACACAAATACACATACAAACAGCGCGAACACATACACACACAAACACACACATGAACACAAACATATGCATACCACAAAAATAAACACACAGGTTGAATCTCAAATTCATTTAGATTTAGATGGTGTATACAAAACACACACACACACACACACACACACACACACATTTACACCACGTCACACACATACTACATCACACATAATGTATCACACTTACACAGCACATCACAGAAAGACCACATCACACATGCACACACACACATAAACACACCACATCACACACAAACACACACAATCATACATACACGTGTATACAAATATACCACATCACTTACAAACACACACACCACCAACACATATACCCACACAGACACACAAAGACTCATAATTTTGCTCTAGAGGCTTTCTTCTTTAGAAAAGACCCCAGGTCATTTCTGCATGCTGTTATAGTCCATGGACACAGTTACCCAATGGCAGCCCACAGCTCCATTCTCATCATCACCATACCTTATAGTACTTTAAGTGCACAACTTAAACCTTGTTACTATTTGAAGTACACAAAGTCAGAAGTTAGTAGTAGTCTTCACATGAGGCACATAGAAACATTATGGAAGGTTTTATTTTCAGGACAAATTTTATTTCTGTCAATTACACAATTGATTATGCAGTACATGTGATAGTGATTGTAAAGAAGATTAATTTTTGACGATATTTACAGAAATGAACCAACAGAATGTTATGTGTATGTTTGAAGGATTGGATCCTAAAGCAGGACTTGTATGGGAAAATCTGTGGATGTGTACACGAAAGAAACTTATGAGAGTCTTATCCCTGCCAACTGTGTTCCTAAACATTCTAAGGTCTGACTAAAAATGATTTGCAAATCTGAAAAGAATTATTTAAGCCACAGAAACCAAATTATTCATAAAATATTGTATAAAATGTATAATAAATTAATTCTTTGTTTTCTTTATAAAAACATAATATTTCTAAATGGTTTCCATATGAAGAAATGATTTAATAAAATGTAGCCAAAATGAAAGAAAATTGCCACAGATATGTCAGAAAACTTATAAGTGGATTCTAGTTTTTTAAAGTTGCATAATGTCTCCTGACTCTTTAAATTCACAATTTGGTACACTTTTCTTTTCTATTTGTAAGAGATATTTATTTTTGTACTATGTTTTTACTTCATCATTTTCAATTCTTTCACTTAAATGTTACTTTACAAGGCCCAAATTATTAGAAGTAAAGTTATACATAACCTACAGAAGAAAAATTTACTTTCCATTATAGCAGCAAGATAGAAAAGAATGTCCCCAAACTCACTGCCTCTATCCAGGGCATAGTCTTAAAAGAAATAAATTTCCACGGGGAAATCTTATGAGGTCCCACCAAGTTCATTTTCCCCAAAAAACAAAAGCTACAGGCGTCTAACAACTGCTCTGAGAGAGAATTAAGATGATCCTCCTAATTGATCAGCCTAGGAATCATATTTACACAAGACATGCTAAGTGGACTCAAATGTGTGTGTGTGTGTGTGTGTGTGTGTGTGTGTGTGTGTGTGTTGTGCTTAATACTATGTATGTGTATATAACAATAATACTAAGAAGAGCAACAATCCAAGAGAAAATGGGAGGAATAGGAAAATGGGACACGGGGGTGTGGAAAAATTTAGAGCGATGAAAGGGAAGAGAAGATGATATAATTTATTGATTTATTTTATATTTTAAATTGTTTAAATTTCATAAAAAGAAACTCATATTTTTACGTCATAAATTCTATTATCAAGATCATGAACAATCTACAGTGGTAACACCACACTGGTCCTCAGTTATCTTTAAAAACTTCCCTCGATCACTGGTGTGCTCATTTTAAGTTAATTGGAGAAGATGACATGAAATTTCTACTCAATATGTGGATATCTCAGCTATTTCTGCATATTTGAATACCTATTTCTCAGTTAAATTGCATTAATAGCCATTGAAAAATCAGAGTGAGGGCTCATCTGTGATCACCAATCTCATTCTAATGAAGTCTATATCTATGCATGTCATGTTATGGGATGAGTCTTAAAAAGAGAAATTGATTTTCCCCATTACCACTGGGTACCAATTGCAAATACATTCCTGCTTAGGAATGGGATTGTGTGCCTACTTCTCAGTAGGGACACCATCTGGCTTGAAACTGTTCTGTCTTGTGTGTGCTGCCATGGTTTCTGTGAGTTCATGTGTGGATCAGTCCTGTTGTATCTGGAGACACTGTTCTTTTGGAGTCATCCATCACCTCTTACAATCTTTCTGCCTCCTCTTCTGGATAGACCCATAGCCTCTAGTGCAAAGGTTTGATGAAGGCATCCCAGTTAGAACCAAGTGTTCTAAAGTCTTTCAAACTCTGTACATTGCCCACTTATGGATCTCTGTGTTCATTACCATCTGCTGCAAGAAGAAACCTCCCTGATAACAGATGAGCCAAGTACTGTTCTGCTGGTGCAGTAGTATGTCATTTGGAGTCACTTTCTTTCTATGTTCCATGAAAATATTAACAGTCTTGTTGTTTTCCCTAGGCCCGTGACCTCTCCTGTGTCATGTTCTTGACTACTTTAGATGTGTCTAGAATGAAGATAAAGATTGAAGTGAGCCTTCAATCCAATCAAAGAGTAGTCAATCACATTCATCCCATTTGCGCCACCATTGCCCCAGGGTATCTTATAGGTAGGTTACTTTTGTACATCACCACATTTTTTTTAGATGTATCATATTGGTGATTACCTTTCTCCACTAGTAGAATGCACAGTGGCTTACAGTACTAGTTAGTAGTGTTGAAGCTCCTAGTTGGGCAGCAGCTTGATTTCTCCGTTTTTGATGGCATAAGTATGTGGTATCTTCAGCCATAGGGCATTGCCCTCTGGTTGTAGAGAGCAACCAATATAGCCTTAGCCAATATCTTGCTATGTTTGGGTGAGTCCATAGGACTCTTTTGGCCACTGACTCAACAAGATGTTACTGGTTTGTTCTACTGCAGGTTGTACTTGGTGATGTAATATGCCTAGTTGAGGTACTGACTTCCTATTATATGGTGACTCCATCTAGATTCATTGTAATGTGTGTATAGTTTCTATAGTAGTAAGTTTCCATATGACACCTCAAATGTCTTTTAGTGTTAGTTTAGTACCCCTTTTACCTTTTCTCCCATAACCTACCCCATTTTGTTCTCCTTATATAGATTTTCTTTATTGTTCATGACAATATATTTCATTTGCCCTTTCTTGGAAGATCCTCTTTCTCCAGTCTCATAGTGGGTATTTAACACTGGTGTTTATTCATATTGTAGCACACATATTGAAATCTTAAAAGCTAGCATTCACATGTAAAAAAATCATATACTATTTGCCCTTTGGGATCTTTAAGGTTAGCTTTAGGGTAACCTCTTTATGGTTATCTTACTCAGGAAGGTTTTATTCTAGCCCTATCTATCTACTTATAAATTTTATAATATTTTTAATGATTGGATAATATTCCATTGTATAAATACACATTTTTCTTACTCATTCATAAGGCTATTTCTTGTTGAAGTTTGTTCTTTTGCTGTGTATTCTAATGCTATATACTGTCCCCTAAGGACAAGATAATCTGCACATACACAAAATAATGCTATATGATCTTGCTTCTTGATTTAAAACTATTGGTTGAATGAAGATGCTGACAGCCTATATCTGGACAGAAGAGAGATAGACAGGGGTTTTGGTTCCTGGGCTTGGGCCTGAGACAGAAGACTATGAGGAAAGAACAGAAGGTGGAGAGATGGCAAGGTGACATTGAGTAGGTGAGCTATAAAAACATTGCCACGAGGGCTGGTCAGTTGTGATTAAGAGCAGCTCAAAAGGAACACAGCAAGATGTAACTTGGGGTTATCAATAGGGAAGTTGACATAATAGCGTAGAGGGCAGGTATCTGTCCAACTCTAGTACACTGAAGACTTATGATGAATATAAAAGTTGTGCGCCATTTATCTTGGAACTGAATGATCAAAGGTAGGGTAGAAATCCTTGCTTGATCTTAAATATGTAATCCAACATTTTCTGAGCCATTTTTTAATTCAGTGATTTGATCACATAAAGCCATCTTTTACCACTGCTTTATCTACATTTCAGTGGTTTATATGGTGGTTTCAATGAAAATTGACCTATGTGTTCATATATTTTAATATTTGAATATTTGGTCCCCTATTGAGAAGGATTAAAAGATGTGGTCCTAGAAAAAGCTATAAAGACATTTGAATGCACAGGTCTCATAACTACCCATCTTAAGAAAAGTTTTAAATCATCAAATAATGCTAAATTTACCATGTTCTTTCATAGACCAAGCTCAAACTGTAGAACCAGTTGAAATAAATTTAAAACTTAATATTCACTTACACATAGTCCATAAGGTTAATTATAAAAAAGTAAAAACATTCAACTGTTAAAAACATTTTCTGAAAATTTTCATATCATTTTGATTGCAATTATCTATAAATTTAAGGAGTGTAAAACTTCATCAAATAGAAGAATAAATAATCTATGTGGCATATGCATATAAGATCATGCTATTAGTCTGCTATAAAGGGAATGAGCTGGCATATGTGACATGAAGCAACACAGATATATCAGAAAAATAGGATTCAGAGATAAAGCCAAGATAAACAGATTCTTCATGATATATGGTATTTGGGAACTGCATGTACATTTATTTCTGGTGGGAAAGCACAAGAACACTTTTCTCTGATGATGATGGGAAGTGGCATGAGGGAAATTTCTTTGGTGACAATATTCTGTATCATAGATTGATTTGCACAGGTGAACGCATTAGTCAGAACTCATCATATGGCATATTTAAGATTTATGGGTTTTAATATATGTGTTTTACTTCAAACAAAAAGAATCTTAAACATATATTGAATTTTGGTTATTTTTCTGTCTCAGGTGAAGCTTAGTGATCTAAGACTTTCTTTGATATGCATGAAAATCATTTGATGGATTGATGGATGGAGTGACAGATGGGTATATGCATAAATATATGTCAAAGCAAATATGTTAAAATGACAAATGCCGAAGCACATTGGTGTATATGTGTGTGAGCTATGGAATTCATTCCACTTTTCTGTATTTTTTTCATTTTTTTACAATAACATTGTATTCAGTATGAAACCAAGTACTGATCAGGATTCAACAAATTTTCAGTCTAGAAAGATTTCCAAGGAAATGTCTGATACAATGATGATGGTGCCCATTGCACAATGGTTGGAAGTCAGAGATGGGCTATGAAACTTTGACTATATTGTCCAGGAGTATGGAAGGTGGAAAAGTATATATTTTGGTTATGAAAATTCTGAGGTACACATATTAAAGGCTTTAATCACACCCTGTGGCGCTCTTGAGAAGAATCTTTAAAAGGAAGCTGGGTCCTCTTAAAAGGAAGTCACTTGGGTAAACTTTTGAAGGTAGTATTGGGAGTCTGGCCCCTTTCCAGTTTCTCTCTGCTTTTACCCCATCATGGGGTAAACAAGGCTGTTTGTATAGCAATCTCGCTATGGTGTGTTATGCCCTCACAGGTCCACAGCAATGATGTCAAATTATCATGGATCAGCGTTTTTAAAACTGAGTCGAGGTAAACCTTGCTTCTTTGTATATTGACCTGTCTCAGGTGCTTATCATACCAATGGAAACCCAATATTAAAGGGATATGTATTTCCAGTATTCTCTTTTCTATATAGATGACCAGGCTGCTTGGAAACGTGCAGCATTCATTAGGATTTCAGAATGAGTATGTCTTAGGAGATATCTTGGAGTTTCTAAAAAGGACTGGGATAACACCTCTGGAAATATTCTAGACTACACTTCCTGTAAGAATTTGTTTGCCAGCACTACAAATGTAATGCAAATTTCCCTCAACAGGTCTGAGAGGTAGAATACCACGTACAGGAGACACAGAGTAGTGGACATTTGTTTTTGCAATATAATTTATTTTTATTTCTCTCGAATTATCACTTTGTATACTAAATGTTTACAAGATAGCTTACTAATCGCATTTTTAAAAACATGAAAAAATGAACTTTAAAAGGTACTAATGACTTGGTGTACAGCACTGGAATTATTTTTCAAACCGTTTGTCATGTGTCATTTTACCTGTGATCATTTTAAATGCACCTAAATGCAGAGCTGATTTAGGATTATATGTCACTGTTGACACTTCCTAAATAAATTCATCAAGCAACATAGTAAGTAAACATGATTCTCCTACCAGCATACTTGAGTCAAAAGGCAAATTTCTTAATGACAATATTCCAATTGCAGATATACTGTTTGAATATGATTTATTCAGATTCTGGTGGTGCCTATATACTCAAGTATGAATGAGAGCAAGATGAAGTACTTTTTTTTAAAAAAGCTGGTGTTTGGAAACTCACACTTAAGGACAAAAATAAAAAAGCATTGAAAAATGCAGAGAGAAGTGGTGAGATAAATAGCTCAATTTAAAGTGACAAAATGAACTGACCCAGGGACGTATCTCAGGGATTATCTTGCTATGCAATGCTGTGCTTAAGTAAATCCTCTAAACACACCCAAATTACAAAAGGGAGCAATTTAAGTTATTTTATAATCCCAAGCTATCAGCATCATTAGCAATCAACTTTGATGATTAACCTCTATGGGTAATATATTCACCATATTAATATGAATCTTAGCTCAGTTTTTCAGTGTCCTTATTTGGTCTTCAAATGAATCTATTACCATTGAAAATATAAAATCAACAATTATCATCATCACTTAGTTAATATTCACTATCTATAAAGCAAACATGCATTTGCAAATATAGGGCATTCCACTGTTCTTTGAACAATAGAAGTGTCTGAAGAATTCATAGCCAGTCGAAGCCTGAGTATGCCCTTGATGGACAAGTGTATTGCAAGCCATATAAGCACTTGCCTTGAAAATGCATCTTCTCCTGTCAGTGGATTCCTACATCCATACTGAAGAGTTAATCACTTGCCATTGGCAAAAAACAAATATGGCCATTTTCATGCTGACATATAGTGTCTACTGCTCTATAGATTTTTCAAAGGAAATAGATTTGAGCTCTATCAGACTGAAGGCTTAGGAAATAATAATCACATATTCTTCTCTTTAGAGCCATTTGTCCTCTGGCTCCTGATTTTCATCAATTCTCTGTAATTTTCACCCACTCTGTCTCAGGATCATGAGTTATCATTGGTTGCCACTGGAACACTCCAGAGTAATTTGTCTTATTGAAACATGGGCTGGCCTCACGGCTGTGAATAATCATTCACTCTCTAATATATCACATATTCTTTAAAATTCCTTTCTCTACTTAGGAGGACATAATGCTGTCATTGAACTGATGAGGCTAAGAATTAATTGTTTTCTTGCTGTTTGAAAAGGGCTGCAGTTATTTTAACATGTTCATTTTAGAAATCTACAGCCAGTGGGAGGTACTTCCTGGAAGCCAAATTGTTAACTGTGCCCTCGCACATGAGCAAGAGTCACTTTGTCTTATGAATAAGCTGGGCATAGACCTGGAGACAAACACAGTTTCTATATGGCACAATGCCTTTTCCATTGTATTGACTAGGTTTAGTTTTGCAAGAATGAGTCGATTTAAAAGACTTGAGCTCTGCTGAATCTGTAAGAATATAATCTGATTCGTATTCCTGGAAAAATTTTTATGTTTAAAAATGATGCATGAAGGATTTAAATATATTTGAAAAATACATCAATTTCAATCCCAATTTTAATAAGTATAATCAGTAACTGGGGTGACGAAAGTCAAACTTGTGATCTCCTATAGACTTTTAGTGGACAGGTAATATTGTCTTTTGATTCATTTTTTTAGACCATAACTTTTTAAAGGGGAAAACATTGGTAAAATTATATAGAGAGGGCTTGAGTATAGAAATATAATTTCTGTCATGTGACAACTTGGGAAGTTATATGATCATTAAATATTTTTTAAAGTACATATAAACTTCAGATTAAAGTGGCTACTGTTTGTGCTGAATCTAGGTTTGGCATTTACCTAGCCCAAAGTACTTGGAAAGTGGCTTGATAACAACATTATTAGATGAAAATAGTATAAAAAAAAAGAAAGAAAATAGTATTATCAATTTTGATTGTTTATACTACCAAACTCAAAGGGGATAAACACTGTCTCAACACACATTCCAGATGGGCATTGCATTTGTCAGATTCAACTGTAGACCCAACAAAGAAATTCATGCTACCAATGAAAGCTTCCAATGTGATCACAGAATCCCAGTATTCACTGTGTCACTGAGAAGAAATATTTAACTGGTCTCATAAGTTGTGTGCCTTTAGAGGAAGGCTATAGACTTCACATCAGGGAAACAATTTGAGACATTTGAATTTCCACACCATTGTGGCTACTCTCAGATTGGACATAGTACGAAAAAGCCAACCACGAAGTTTCTTTATTGAAATTGTCATGACTGCTATCAAATAGAATTAAACATTTTAATCCATTGATTGACAGTTATTATTACTGTGAAATACACGGAACTAGGTCTGTTTTATGACACTGGAACAAAGTAAGAAAACAGATTCCTTACTTTTTGGTTCTGGAACTTCTTCAAGTTGTTTGTTCTGTGTATTTTTTATAACATATGAGATGATGTTAACAAGCTCTGTATAATAGATTTACATAGCTTAGTAATGACAAGAGCTGTGGTCAATACAGCAATAGGGCTGTAGACATTAGTCCTTCAGCTAATTGCTAGTTGTGCCATCAGATGAATTTATTTTCTATATGTTTGAAATGTGCAAACTGAGGTGAAACTACTAAAATTGAATATGATTCTGGAGAATAATCATTAATAATAACTTATTTCATCCTATTGATTATAAATGAAACAATATAATATTGCTTAATATATTAAAATTGTTCAAAGGTTATTACAATTATTCTCTGGTAAGAATTATTTTTAAATTGTCAAATTTTGTCAATATCTTGGAGTATATCTTAGGAAATGGGTGTTTTTTTATGAGAGCTAAGAGAGGGGCAAAATTGTTGTATTTACAAATGTTAGTGTCTACATCATTATAGGTTATCCTTAGATTCTGCATGTGGCTATATCATATCAAGATATAGTCATGAATTCAAATATGTTCATAGTCTCTGGGGCAATAAAGACAACACACACACACACACACACACACACACACACACACACAGCACAAATCGAGCTTCATTTATCTCTTTTAGAGTGTGTTGATATTCTAATTAAACAGTTAATGCAGGAGCTCATAGTAGTTTTGAGCTGAGGGGTAAAGTAAATGCATTTTTTCCCTCTGTCATCCAGCATTCACATGACTCATATATTATTGTAATCTTCATTCCTCAGAAGTAGCTAAAGAAATCTGCAGAGAATGCTGAACCCTCAGGGGGTTTTATGTGTGATTTATACTTTCATTTGTCATCTACTAATTGCAGTACTCTTTTCCCATCTGAAATGTTCTGGTCAACAACAAAGTTTGGATCCAAGGTGGCTAATTTATATGTTTGAAAAGAGAGGAAAATAAGTGAGGGAAATGACAACTTAGCATTGTTCAGCATTCACTCAATTGGAGACCCATTGATTCAGATGCAATTGAACTGAATACACAAATGGACTGGGTCTAACATGGCTTATAGGAGCACATTTAAAAAAAAATGTGTCTCTGTGTATTGAAAACCCTTTAATTCAAGGTAGGGGTTCTCAGCCTTTTTCAAACCATGACCCTACATTCAGACACACTCAACCAGCCATCTTCAGATGTGCCGAAGAATCTTTTGTTCTCCCTGTTCTTCGAAAGATCTGCTCACAGAATCCTACAGTGAGACACAGAGCATGTCATGGGAATTAGCACAAAGGTTACAGGGTGCTCCTGACACATGAAGAGGTCCTCACTGCACGTGACAGAACAAATCCACTTCAACAGAAGGGAGGTCAGCTCCTGGGAATGGGTTCCAGCCCCTCGACACCTTGTGCCCTGGCAAGTTGCACCCCAAGGACCCTGAGATTGAGAATCCTGATGTCAATGACACCAGCTCTCAGGCTCTGGCCCTTGTGATGGTCCCACAGCATGGGTTTAATTGCTGTTCAAGCAACACTTTGCAGCTGGCAACCCCAAGTGTCTGGGATGAGCCTCCATTCTTCCAAGTCAACTCAAGCTTTTGAAGATATGCTGGATTGTCTGTAAGTGACTGATACTTCAACATATATCAGATGAAAACTGTTCAGGCATTCATTTTGACTTCCTGCTTCCTTCCCTTCATTAATGTATTTATTCATGCATTTTATTTTCCAAATAGGATTCCTTCTGAGAATTAAGTCTAGCACCTGCATCATCTCAGCATTTCAACACAGTATGTGGGAGTGAGCAAGGTCTGGGCAGTGGGAGTGGGAGGTCAGCTCCCAGTGCTTTTCCTACAGACTGACTGGATAGAAGATCATCATAGGTTGCTTTTTCACAGCACTTATCCCCAACTCAATTATTTCTTCTTTTTTTGATATTAACAGTATTTATAAAGGTGTTAAAGAACATGTCTTCCTGTAAGCTAGGGCTCCCAGTGCAGAATGCCAGTCTTGAATTTACTCCTTTATATTTAAAGTAAACTATCTCCTGGCTGCTGAGACGATTTCATTTCCCATATAGTTAGTATTCACAGGGTTTCACTCCTACTTTGTTTTTTATAATCAAGGAGTATGTCTAACAGCATGTAAGAACTGAGGTTAAAATGTCATGTTCTTCATTTTATTTTTGGCTTGCACAACTTTTTACAATTTATTTATTTTATCATAGATCACCATCCAAATGTCTCCACGATAATATGTTTGGAAGACAGGATAACAAAACCTATTTAACTACTTCACTGAACAATCACTTTCTGAAGGGTGACAATACTATTAATAAAGACAGCAACAATGTTTATTTAAAAAAAATCACCTCCAACCATAACAAAAATTATTTGGTAAATAGATAAGGTACACCAATGACCACTGTCAAATCTTCATGTGTCAATCCATATAGTATATTTTTAAAATGTATTTTTGGGGGAATTTTGTCTATGAGTACTATATTTACAACAGGTTTTCCTCCATATTCTCCCCAACCTTTCCTGAGTGTCACATGCCATTTCTTCTCAAATTCATAGCCTCTTTTTTGTAACTATCATTGTTACCCACATACATACACACACTCAGACACACACATATATAAATGCATATGTGTGTATATATGCAGAGATACACATAATCACATGCATACACATCTGTGTGTATGTTTGAGAGAGAGAGAGAGAGAGAGAGAGAGAGAGAGAGAGAGAGAGAGAGAGAGAGAGAGAATACATCCTCTATGTTTATTTGGTGGTGTTTATGTGCATATATCGACACTTTAGGGCAGAGCACTTGGAATTGGTTAAATTCTAGATCTGTTGTCCTTGAAGAAGACTGAATTTTTCTCCTTTAGCTGTTGTTAAAATTTTCAGATCTAGTTTAGGCAAACATATCATTGAGATTTTACAGATACAACTTCTCTCTCTAGAATATCACAGTCTTTCAGCCCCTTCTTTCTGAAATAATCTTTTAGTCGTAGGTGTAGGGACTGTGTTGTAGATAAATCAATTGTGGCTGGATACCCAATGGTCAGTTGTTCTCTGCATTTTTCAGAGTTGTGGGTTTTTGGAACTATCTCTGTCTCCTGAAAAAAAAAATTCTTTGATGATAGGTGAGAGCTATACTTACTTGTGGACACGCAAATTTGAATTGTGGGAATGCAGTTAGAAATTAGACTGGAAGTAGTAATAGCATGTATTTTTTCTCCAAAGTCTATAGCTTCACCAGCCACAAGTAGTGAGTTAAGTTTGCAGTGCTATGAATGAATGCCATCTTATTGAATAAGCTTTAAGTCTAGATAACTGTTGGTTACCCACAGGGTATACATGTCACTATTGCCACTTTAAGGATATCTTGGAAGTTCTAGCTGTTGTGACTTATAGGCTTTACAGTTGAATAGGACTTTTGATTATTTTTCCTTCCATGACAGTCACATAGCAACCTCAGGAACTATGAGAGTTCGTCTTCAAAAGAGGGGGCTTCAAAGTCAGTCCCAACTCTCTTCCTCCACTTCTCTGAGTACATTGCATCTTCAGCAATAGAGTCTTGCCTTAAAATTTGTGAGAGGCAAGCAATAGAAATGGCAATGAAAAATATTGGTTTTGAAGTCTCTTGCATGATCATGACCAAACAACTTGAAAGGAGTTTTCCCAAAACTGTTACTAGAGTTTTTGTTAGACAGTCTATGGTTTTGTCAGGAAGGATTGTCACTTCAAGTGGAGTCTCTTCATATAAATTGTAGACATATGTGCAGACCCACATACACAGAGAGATGAGCACAGATACAGCCATACATACACATGCACACACATATGTACACATAATTTGATCAAACATAAAATAAGATGAGTTTCCATGGCTTTCTCAAACACCATTATCATTACTTATCCATGCTTCAGTGCCCTCCCTCTGTGTTGCTCCTCCTCCTCCTCTGATAAATCCATTTCCTATTTATCTTTTATAACACTTCTGCCCAATTATTCCATTCTCTAGAGCTCCTTGCCCCCACCCTATTCCTTAGAGTCTCTTTTACTTCCTAGTTTCTGTTGTTACTCTGAAGTATGCATTCACATCTGAAGAGTTGGTACTGGAATACACAAGTAAGAAGGAACATGTGGATTTTTTATATATGGATCTGGGTTACATGACTCAGTATAATAACTTCTAGATTAATTAATTTCACCTGCATATTTTATCTAGTTACATTTGAGTAGTATCCATTGTGTATATATACCACAATTTCATTGTTCACTCTCCAATAAAATGATATTTAGGTTTTTTTAATCATAGAGACTTTGTATTTTATATTATGGTTTTGGCTTCATGCAAACCAATGGATAGGAGCACTTGTTTCTTTATCACTTGGAGGCACAAAAATACTTCTTCAATCACACATTATTTCAATTTACATAATCACATCTAGAATTCTTTTGTCTTCCAATTTTTGGCTATTTCCTGGCATGTGGTATTAGTTCTTCTTTTTCTCTAAGAGGAAAATAAATAAATAAATAAATAAATAAATAAATAAATAGTGTATGTGCTCAACAACCACATTAAGCAACAGTGCTTTTATCTAGAGCTCGAAGGTGCAGATGAGTTCTGAAACAAGCTCTCTTTTGTGAATAGCATGATTATTATAGTCATGAAGTCACCACAGCTAGGGCTACCTGTACATGAGGAAGCCAGCCAAAAGTGCAGCATAGATGAGAGAGAAGCTCTCAATGACTCATGTTTAACTGAGGAACTATTAAATTGGAAGAAAGACATGTTGGATAAAATCAAGAAGAGTCTGAAAGGGTAAATGAGGAATGGGTATGATCATATTTTATCCTATACAAGTGTAAAATTCTCAAAGAATAAAGGTGAAAAATGTTTGAAGTTCAGATAACAAGACCTTTCCCCTAAATCATCAAAACTGATAATGGAATTATACATTAATTTATCAATAAATTTGTTATTAAGTCTGGTTTTTGACTAAGATGATTATTTGAATATTCAGGTCATTAAATAGCTACTATGGTTTACTTCACTCTGTAGTTTTTAAAGTAGTATTATTACTAAAATAGTGTTCCCTATGATATATGAGACACAGTCAACTTTTACTATGATGTACTACGATATGCAACTGAAAATTAAGTTAAACACTTTCTCGCCTAAGTTACTTTTGTCAAGATGTTTTATTATAGTAATGAAGAGGTTAACACACATCATAATCTATAACGTAGAGAAGAGTAAGTCCAACAGATCTGAAGTAAGAATGGCCTTGAATTTCTCACTGTCTTGAAAACGTTAAGTTTTCTAGTTTCAACATGCTCAGTGAAAACTAAACACAGGAAAGGCCATATCAAATCATTCCAGATTCTAATTGCTGAGAAATTTATCGAGAGGAAAAGTCCTTTAGTTTCTTAAGCAAATACTTAAGAATTCCAATAGATTCTGTTCAGAGAGCTTGAAAAATAAGTGGTAAATGCAGAAAATTCTATCAAAAATAGAGTAGAAGTACTTAAAACCTTTTAGAGTTTCATCATCAAAAAAGCTATGATTTGGAAAATATGGAGACCATAGTAGCCACAATTGGTCAAAATTGAGACAAATGGACAGGCAAGGCCCAACTGATATATCTTTAATATAACGCCTACATCTAAGGTTCAGCTAACGATGCAGAAGAGGGCACAGTGAGATTATAAAAGCCAGGGTAACAAGATTCTGCAGAAAGATTGTCTTCTAAATTTACAGGAAAGCGATACTCATGAAATCTCAACAGTATGACTACTGAATAAGACCTGAACATTGACAATAACAGTTAACATGTTGTCTTAGTTAGAGTTACTATTGCTATGATGAAACACCATGACAAAAGCAAATTGAGGCTCAGATTTGAAAATGTTTGGGTTACATTTTCAAATCATTTAAGTCAGTACAAGAGCACAAACTAGAAAAGAAAATGGAGACAGGAGGTTGTGCAGAGGCCATGGAGGGAAACTACTTACTGAAGGAGGCTTTCTTCCACACTGGCAGAGCTTGAGCACTAGACGATCTCAAAGCCAGCCTATGCATTCACACACCTCTTCCAACAAGGCCCTACCAGTTTCAACAAGACCATATCTCCTAATAGTGACACTTCTCATGGGCCAAGTATATTCACACCACCACACTATAAAAAAAAAACACATAATTTAAATATAAACTCAGAAGTATTTTAAATTAAATGAAAATTGTATTTTACATTAACACTGTTAAAAAGAATGTATACAGATGATTATGTTACTATCAGCTCAAATAGCAAAAAAATAGAGGCATTTCATCATGGCAATAAAGCCATTTGTCAAGATTAATATTATTAATTAATATTAATTTCATGTTAAGATATAATCTGAAATTTCTGTGTATCTCTGCTGGAGATGATTGTATTAAGTGAATTAAGTCAATATCTGAAAGACATGTGTCATGTTTCCTCTCAAATGGATTCCCTTAGTGTTTATAAATAAATACTTAGGAATACTAATTTATGTGTATATGTACATGAAAAATCACATCACATTTTATGTGAACTAATGACAAGTCTATGGAGTGTTTTTAGGATTAATAACTGGTCAAGTTCCTGTTATGATTTCCCTCAGTGAACATGTCAGCCTATCATCACTTTCTGCCCAAAGTTGCTTTTGGTCATGATGCTCAACACAGTAATAGAAAAGTTACCCAGGCCATTCCTTAAAAGGATTTTGGCAACAAGAACCCAGCTACTGAAAGGAATGAGTGCTCTGATATGTTCTCTGTCTCATGTGTACTTACTTTTGAGTAACACAAAAGTGCTTTCATATGAATGGTGTGTTTGAAAGTGTGCTCCCACAATATGCAGAGTATGTATGAAAATCCCTTGGATTACATGTTACTCCAGAATTCTTAACCAATTAGCATTTCTTCACGAGTGATCTAATATTTATCACACTTTTTTTGCTGTCTTTGAAATGAACAGGTAAACTTCATCAACAAGCAATATAATGACTATATTGTTTTATAATTTTGAACCTTAGATGCTATTCAAATTTATATCTCATTCCTCGACTTACCTACACATGCTCATTTTTCAGTGTTTGACTAGACTGAATTATCAAAGCTCATTTTCTGATAAATTTTGTTATCAAAAATATGCAAGTAAATAAAAAGTCACACACCAAAATTAACCAGGCTCAAAGTCTATACAACTTAATGAACTTATGTACAGTTGAACTGAAATACAATATGGAGGATGTAAAATTTCATGGTACATTGATGCTTTAAGTATAAAATATATTTTATATATTTTTCCACCACTAAAACTAGAAAGTCCACAACAGAATTAGAACTAGAAAAACCAATTATATTTATATTCTTTATGTCTATTTATATCATCTTTCATGACTTGTGTCAATCACTGAAGTCCATTTATTCCTCATTACTTCAATACTTAGCTTTCTGTGATCTCTTTTCACATCACACTGCACTCACACACATTCTTGTTTACATATATACATAAATCGTTTGCTGGATTTCATACATAAGAGAGAACCTTTAGTTTATATCTTTGAGACTATGTGATGTCACTTAATAGCATTCATTTCCGACTCCATTTACTTTTCTTCAAGGAAATAAAACTTCCAATCAATGAATGGGCAAATGAACTGAATGGACATTTTTCAGAAAAAAAAATAGCCAATGATTATTATTTCAATATTCAATATTGCTAGCAATTGGAGAAATTCAAACTAAAACTTCTTCAAGATAGTCTCATCTTAATCAGAATGGCTACCATAAAAAATGTCAACAAATGTTAGAAGGGATGTGGAGAGAAAGGAACTTGTATTCACTCAGTACTGCTGGATGTACAAAAAAATTCAGCCATTGTGAAAATCAGTTTGGACGTTTCTCAAAAGGTAAAAGTGATCTTCCATGTGACTCAGGTATTTCACTCATGGGCTTATCCCAAAAGAACTTCATATCTTGTCCTAGAGATAGTTGCATTTCCATATCTATTTCTGCTTTTCATTATTGCAAGGGATAACTATTATCTACAAACAGATGAATGAATAAGGAAAATTGGAATATATATGCATATGTCATAATTTCTTTTATGTTTTACAATATTATAGTTTGAAAAATCAATGTGAATTATATATGTGTCATATGCATAGAACATATATATGTTAATAATTAAATTTAGTACTAGTCTAATAGATTCAATATTTTAATATTTTACCTAGAAAGGACGGTTAATATTACTGCCTCTTCAAATAAGTGTTTTTATTCATATTTCATACATAAAAATTTTCTTTCAGATAAAGAATTTCAGATAAGAATTCCTGGAAAAAGCAAAATCTTTAGAATCCCTAATGTCAGATTTTAATATTGGCAAATTATCTAAACATTTGTTTCCTTCTTCCCTTTTGAAATTCAGTATTTCAAATGGTTGTCAGAAGTAGGTTCTAATGTTATAACAGGGAAAACCAGGTCGGGGTCATGTCTCCTTCATGAATCCTGTAAAACTGTAAAGAAGCAAGAAAGAAATTTTCATGAGCCAGCCTTCTCTCAATAAATGTATCTGACTGCATATTTCTGTCTGGGTCATGAGTCATTCTTGGCTGATTCTGGGAAGTCTGAGGCTGCCAACCCCTTAGAGTCCCAAAATGTCAGGTTCCTATATCACCAGAATTGTTCTTGGGTATATCTTTCTGAAAATCATTATACAAACTTTTAAGTTTACCTCTCCAAGGGGAGACACTCCCCAGTGAAGGTAACTTTTATCAAATCTTATCAGTTTTAGACAGAAATATTAAGGAATCTACCCATAACCAATATGTAGAAAAATATTTCCTCATAAAAATGAAAACAAATTTTGAAGCTTGTTTTTATCCAGTGTTGTCCCCTTTGATCATAGGCTAAAAGTCTTTGGACATCTTACAAAAAATGGAACAATAACACAGTTCCTCTCTGTGCACCCGAGAATACACAAAGGACTTGTTCAACTTCGTTTTAGTGGGTTGGAGTAGTGGTGGTGAAAATGACCACTTTTACAGAATGATATCTCATAGCACAGGTTTCCATTAATCAACCAAACATGACTGAGGACATTTGTTCATCATACAGTATACACATAGAAGAGAAACACATGCAAACCTATCCCGGAAGACAGAACACATGCCAGGTAATGCTACCTGAGGCAAAATTCATGACCTCAGGAGAGACTGATTACTGTTATTCTGTTAAATGGACATAGTATTTAATTTCTCCCTAAATTCTTATCTTTATAACTATAAGTTAGTGCATCACTCATCTTTTGTTAGAAAAGCATCTTTTTAAAGTACTTTGTAGCATTGTCTGGCATCAGTAAGAGGAAAAGCCCTCTGCCCTGTGAAGGCTTGATTCCCTAGTGTGGGGGAATACCAGGATTATGAGGTAGGAGTGGGTGGGTGGGAGGGAAGCATCTACATAGAAGCTGAGGGAGGAGGGATAGGAGAGGGGTGATCTGGAGGAGAAACCAGGAAAGGGGACAACATTTAAAATGTAAATACATAAAATATCCAATAAAAAATTAAAGTACTTTATGTCTAATACAGAGAACCACAGCTAGGCAGTGTGAAGAGACTAGGAGAATGTAAATGTTACGACCTCAGTGGGACATCTATAACAATCCCCTGTTCCCACGGCTCAAGGCCATTGCAGAAGTTGAGAGAGAAATATCTAAAGAGTCAGAGGTAGGTGGTGAACATCTGTACTTAGACGTTTTTTTATTAATTATGACAAGGCCATTCACTGCATAAATGGACTCACAGTGGCTGTGACCACACACACAAGGCCTCAACAGAATCAAGTCAGACATAAGTCCAGTATAGATAGGAGAGAGGCTCATGTAGTAATACTCATATCTGAAATGTTATTGGCAATTTAAGGCTGCTTGGTAAGGGAGGATAAGCTTTCTTTAGGAATGTGTTCCTCTGAGAAACTACCCTTGCTTAAGTAGATGGTCCTTTACCTATGTTCATACAGCCACCAGAAAGTGGATTCAGTGGATTTTATCAGAGAAAAAAAGAAGAGAGATGGAGAGGAAGAAAAATAAGAAAAAGAAAGAAAGAAGGAAAGAAAGAAAGAGAGAGAGAAAGAGAGATAGGGAGAGAAAGAAAGATTGAAAGACAGAGGGAGAGAGAGAAATAAAATTGGAAAGAAAATGTGATGAGATGATAGGAGAACTGGAGGAGAGTAAATGGTATGTATATTTGATCAAAACAAATATATGTATGTATGAAAATCTCAACTTAAAACGTAAAGAAAAATTAGACACCACAGATTGAACTTTCAAACTCACATTTAGTAAAGCTGCACAATTCTATATGGCGGTGAATATCATGTTGACAGTATCCCTCCAAATAACCTCCATTTGCCAGACATAACCCTAGATTACTGCTCAGAAACGGGGTGCCAAGCCATTCAATTAACACTGAATACATGCACTGGACAATTAAGTTAGCACATCATGGCACGGTACCCTCAACTCATTTCACCTTCCTCTTTGATCACCATCTGATCTATAAGACATTGCTGACACAGGCTGCTCTGATACCAGTTTACCAATGAGATTACAAAAATTGTTTAGAGAGTGTACACACTTCCTCAAAGATAAATGCACACCAGAGAAAATCCTAACAGCTTTTAATTTCCATGCTTTTCAGTTTTATTGTTGCAAATGCAACTGTTTATAGGACTAATGACACAGGCTGGCTCTGTTGAGTCAATTACACCAGTAGGCAGTTGGATCGTATTCTTTACTCATGTTCCATTTACACAGTGTGGATCTCTGATATTTGACTAAATTGAATTGCACCAGAGTGCCTTGGTGCCTCCCATCCTCTGCATCTCTGCACACTTTATAGCACAATGAAATAAATGATAATATGCTGGATCCAGGGTGGTGACTGTGCACAAGCACATGTGGCCTGAACTACACAGTGAGCAATAGTCAGCCAACAGCTTGTAGTTTTGTTGTTAATTTTTTTTTATATTAGATGGCTTAACTATGGGAGTTTTCCATGGGAAGAATCTTTTAAGACATATATTTATGCTTTGACCAGGAGTTTATTACTCTTTTCTCCTAAATTTTACAGAAGAGAAAGTAGGGTTAATGAAAATAGAAAAGGGGAGAGATTTGCGACCTTGAGTGTGCATGTTTGCTTTGGTAATAGGACCATCTGGACTCCAGTAGCATGCAGGCAGATGCTGCACGTGATCCCCGCACACTCCTAAACACCAGAGTGTTTCTTTGCTGACCCACAGCTAAGCACTCAGTTCTGGTAATGAGCATCCCAGTGTGTAGAGATCTTGAGATAACCATTTATGATACACTGTGGAAAGATGTGGAATGTAGGGAGTCCTAGAGGACTGCAACTAACATGCTCATCCATTTCCCTTATGCATATACTGTGATATTGTTATCATAAACATCCACCATGAGTAGTATGTACGTGACCTGATCTAATTTCTATATCACGTACCTTGATTGCAGCACTATCTATCATAATGCATAGAAACTGGAGACTCATGATATTCATATTACCATTGAGGAGTTATTATTTTTAACTTTGGTTAGCTTTTTAGAAGTGTAATACTCATAAAACTTGCACTATCATTTCTACAGAAATATTATATTATTAAAAATTACAACACTCCTAAACCAGAGTCTTAATAAAAGATAACTAAATAAAGTACAGTGCAATCTATCCTTAATGTAAAAACAAGATAATCCAGTGTCAGTGAGAAATGTATAGATTTAGAATTAAATTGTATTCATCAATTTGAACTAATAAAACTAACTGTAAGAAATCGTTATAAACAATTTCAGACATTTAATTCTTTAGTAAGTAGCTGTAATAGAGAGTAAATGGTTAACCAGCAACGATTATAATTCGGTGTCTTCATATTTTAATTGGAGTACAATTTTCAAATTAACAACAGAATTGGTAGTTTAATAAATATATTCTAATATGGTTATAAGAGGTAAAAGAAGGAGAGGGAACTTTGGTAATACTCATTCTCTAAGGACATCACCACTACTTTTCATGGATCCACGTTTTCAAAGAATGGCATGGGAGACGAAGTGCCAAAGAGAAGAGTATTTCAAACCAGACCCAGGAAGCTCAGAATGATCTCAGAGTCTCCCTCTCATCACTGTAAAGACACAAAACAGATTTGGACAAGTCTATAATTGCCCTTCATATTTGACTAAATTGAATTTCACCAATTGACTAAATTGAATTGAATCTCTTAAGGAGATTGCACCCATGCTTGGCTATCTCCTACTGTTACTCTTCTTTGAGAAACTCACACTCATGTTCTTAAAGATGTCTTGACTTCTGTACAGGTTTTCACTCCTTCATATTTAACATCTTCTTTTGTATGTATTGAATCTATTTGTAGAGTGCTATGGCGCTAGATTTTAGTTTATGTTGGACCATTGCAGGGATTTCTACGTGGATAAATGTACTAGTTATTTGTCTTGTTGCTGTGGAAAAGAAAAAGATCTTAAGGAAGGAAGTGCTTATCTTGGCTTAAAATTATATAGGATAGAGCCCATCTTGGCAAGGTGTCATGGCAACAGCATCACAAGTTGTCTGGTCTAGTTGTGTGAACAGTGAAGATGCAGAAAGCAGTGAATGCTAGCAAAGCATATTCAGTGTGAGACACCAGTACCTGTACTGGACCTGCCTGCATTTACGTTGCATCTTCTCACCTCTATTAACTCAGCTTCAGTAACACCTTACAGATGTGCCCAGAGACTTATCTTCACTATGAATCAAAATCCTATAAAGTGGTCAATCAAAATTAACCAGGACACTAATCATTTTAGTAACACTAAAGGAAGCATTCTTAAAAATACAGTGCCTGCAGCACTCAGGAACTGAAGAAGGCACTAAAACTAAGAGTGATCACCATGCATGAGTTCCCAAGAGCATGTGATAATGTGTTTGGGTATCACTTGTTATATTGTAACAACAACCTTATTTAATTTTTGTCCAAGTTTTATGATAAACAAGATAGAAATTAAAAATATATGTAAAGTTTAATCTTATATGGTGAGCTACTGAGAGGCATTTTTCGCTTTGACGTCTGGTGAGTGTCACCCACACTCAACATAATTTTTGCTAATTCTTGACAAGCAAAGACTGTTTTAGAAAATCCCCAGTAAGAAGCATGATTGACTAAGCAATACTGCAAATAAATTGTGTTTTATATTTAAATCTTACTATTCTTTAACCGCATAGCGATGAAAACAATTTAGAACATGTAAAAAATGATTTTATGGACATTGTAATCATTACTGATATCAATGATTTGCACTTTACATGTTTTTTAGTTCAGTAAACAATAGCATGCAGGAACTCATGAGATTTGAAAATATTTCATTCAATAGATGAGAGCTAAGGTATTCAGTGACATATATTTTATCTACACACAGTCATTATGTGGATCTCAAGCACATGAATGCATGGAGCTAATTTTCCTGTCTCACTAATCCTGAAAAGTAAATATTTCACCTTATTTTGCAATTGAAGAAGTCAACAAGAGAAAGCAGAGTCATTTTCTTAAGGCCAGTAAGCCAAAGAGGAATAAGAGAAAGAATCAGTCTTTTATGTGCTGTTGTACCTGTTCCCTTTGCACCAATCCTATCAAAAATAAAAACAAACAAACAAAAAATAAAAAACAAAAACAAACAAAACAAAACAAAACAAAAAAACCCTGAAAACCAAAAAGACCCAAAAGACAAAATACAAACCAGAAAAACAAAACACAGAAAACAAAACCCATAACCTCTGTACCTCTGTATTTAAAAACAGTCAAATAGTCGGATAGTTGAAGAAGTCAATAAATAAAATGTATGATATAAACATTCCTTCTAATGAATTTGGCAACACCTCTACAGATGATGAGTAAGACCCAGGAATACTTTTAGCACTTAGAAGTATATTGAGGAAATAGTGCAGAATATTATTTAGGACTTTGGTTACTGAGTTCAGATTGCTTCCAATCCAGTAGATTCTACCATTCATTAGCTGTGTCCCACTGGAAAACTTACCTAAAATCTTATGTCTATATCGCCAAGATCATAAACCAGTTATTTATTCTGTCATCGTGTCATTTGGATATGGTGCATGTTGAACTTCCTGACATAAAGTAAGCAATAAATGTTGATTATGATTATTAGAGATATAAACTTACATAAATTGCACTTGTCATACGAATTTAAAGGAGGACATAATGATTTTGCTATAAAATTTCAGAAATGCTAGTCCATCACAGAGAGGAGATAATGATGGAACAAAGCAGTTCACTCAGTGGCAGCCAGGAAGCAGAGAGACAGCATACAGAATAGGTTCTGGCCATGCAACAACTCTTAAGGAGAAGCTTCACGGTGATATATTTTCTCCATTAACATCACACCCCCCACAGTTCACCACATCCCAATAATGGCATCTTATCATGAGTCAACCAAGAGACTAAACCATTGGATAGATACTGACATAGTTCTATTTGGTGAATCAATCACAGACAAATCCAGAATGGTTCTTAGGTAATCTACCTGATATCCAGACAAGTTGAAGATCAAATTGAACCATCAAACCACAGCTGAACAAGAGTGGCCTGAAGACATTGGCAACAGAAACATCTGGCCTCAGTATTTTTATCATCTTAAGTGAGCATGCACGCTTCTGGCAGGAGTACATCTTCTTCCAGGCTTGTCTTTGCTAATGCATCAGCCTGGTGGTTTTTTCAAAGGTGTAAAACAGTTTTTCCCCCAGATTCATTGTCAGCAGCTATTTGAGACAGACAGGGAGTGCCAATTGCCCTTGGAAGGCAAAAGGTATTATCTGACATATAATCCTAACCAGGGCACTTGACAGTACCCCAGGGCTCCAGTACTGTCACTTCCATTGGCAGGTGAGCTGATTATTTGAGGGAATTTCACTCACCTGATCTCCTATTATCTCTGCTTCACAAACCAGAGCATGTGTTATATTTAGTGTGATGGTGACCCTGCTGCAGAACGTAGGTACATTAAGGATACCTAATTATGGCTGATAGTCTTACTTAGTTGCTAAGGGAGTGAGACATGATAGGGATTTGTGACATTAAATTATTTAATAACAAGAGAGCATGGGGGAATTTTTTTTTTGGTACCAGTAACAAGTGACTTAAACAATCCACGAATGAAAGTTGAAACATATCATCATTTTAGAAGCCATTTCCGAAAGAACTAGAATTTCATATATATATATTTGGCAAATTCTCAGCTCATTTTGACCCAATATATTTCCAGAAATGTGTCAATTAAAAATATGTCCTTTGGAACAGAGTATAGGAATACAGATTCCAAGATAATAAATACTGGGAGAGGGAGGTCAGAATCCTGACTTCCAGCTGGCATGACTGAGGTGGTTATAATTGAGAAAAATAAAAACTGGAATTAGGCAGCTATGCCATAAAGGCAAGCTGCTCCCCTTCTAAAGGGAGGATGGTGAGTCTCAGAATCCACCTTTTTAACTATGATATTTTATGCACACTCTGAACCTCTTCATTTCACAAATTCCATGCCTGTGTTCTGTTGATGGATGACAGTTATTTTTATTAGTTTAAATATGCATCACAGATTTTTTTCAGGAGTCTGAGAACTATTTTATGTCCTTTTGCCTAATTCTAATGAGGACATAACTAGGAAGAGCTAAGAAACAAAAATGCCTCCAATTCTATGTTTTAAGATGAGTACACCCTGTACTTCTACCAAAATCTGAGTACAGAAGATGGGCTTCATCACATATGATCATAAAGGATCACCTTTCAAAAATGTAGGACAGTGGTTTTTAGAATGCTGCTCATGAATATTTGGCATAAAAGTCTATGTCTAAAACTTTCTGCCTCTAACCTTTTCTTGAGAAATAAGCAGTAACCCATTGTCAGCACCCCCATCCCTGCCCAGTAAGAGACATCCACTGTGGGACTACTCTGTCTGCTCAGACACTAGTCTCAAGGACCAAGTAACTAATGGGCTCTTTAGATCTGCTGTTGTTACTACTCTACAGCTAAATTATTCTATCTATCTATCCATCTATCTATCAACTATCATCCTATGTATCTATCATCTATTTGTCTATCTAGAGAGTTACATAGACATGTGTGTCCCATTGATTCTGTTTTTAGGAAACCCTGACTAACACACATTCTACTCTGCTAGCTGAGATTTACAATATAGCTACTCTTTGTAGTATTTTTATTTCTTTATATACATTATGCATTTGCATTCATTTCTAGACAAGAATAAAATAGAAATTTTATCTTTGTCTGTATTATTTTTAATCTAGAATCTACTACCTGAAAAGGGCTCTAGAACCGGCTCATTCTAAACTTGCCAGGGTTCTCAGAAAGGACTATTTTCAGTGCTCTTCTGGCTAAGTTACAAATTCTAAGGTATCTGAGTTTCTACTGAAATTGTGCTGGCCTTTGGAAGGGTCTGAGTTCTCAGTGACTTTGTGCTGTTCTTTTTTGAACATATCATAGTTTTGCACATTGGCTCATTTCCCCTCAGAAATTACTATTAACCAATTGAAGTAGGGAAAGTCTTCATTTGAAGAAATAAACTTCAACCTGAATCTGGATACATTGTCTCAGAGTGTCAATCTGAAAACACCAGGGATCTGCTTTCTTAATTCTTCACTTTTCCCCATCTTTAGTTTTGGAGGTAGTCTTCCTAAGTAGCTCTGACAATCCTCAAGTTCATGACTTTTTCTTCAGTTTCCTGAATTCTAGGATAATAGATGTGGGTCAAGCATCTCAGCTTTCCGTCTGTAAATTCTCGTTTACTCAAACAAGTTACATCTTGTTCTTCCTTTCTGTCTTTCCCTTTCATCCTGTCTTTCTTTCTCTGTAGAATTTATTTTAGTCTTATCCACTATGTCTTTTCACCTGACCTCTTACAGTTAAAGTGACAAGTATGTGTGGTTTGAGGCTAGCTCATGGGCAATAGCAAAAATTATTTGTTTAGAGACAGAGACCCCCATTTGTCAAGAGCTCACACATAACAATATCTATGATACTACAAGCATCTATTTAATGCCTACATTGAGTCTGAGAATGTAAGCACCTAGGGAAGCAAATATTTTCCCTTTAAAGTTGTATAATATACTTTCTATTTGTATCTCAACCACTTAACCTTTGCTTCCAGAAGCATCCTGCTTCTACTGGGAGTGAAAAGTGGTGCTTGTGAATGAAACCATATTTTATTGGGCTGAAAGGAACCATACTTGCTGACTCTTTTTGGAACTCTGGTTGGTTTAAGGTAAGGATAAGTCATCCAAGAGTAAGAACATGGTTTTAGGAAGCAGACTTTTCTGCTCCAGTACCAATCAAAGTTAACCTTAGAGAGCCTGAATGGTCCTGAAGTCTTATCTGCAAACTGGATCCTAGCTGGGGAGAATCTGAGGCAGGACTGACTTCACTAATACCTGGATTAGTTATAAGACAAGGTGAAGGATGAGATGAGAGAATAACTCTATTATTCTTCAACCTAGGCTAGGATTCATACATTGATACAATCTGATAATTTTATGGAAGACAACTACTGATTGTCATATTATAGTATTACACTCTTTGGGTATAGTTATATTGTTTACAGAATTAAAAATGTAATTTATAAATACTCACATGAGCCATAATGTTAAATAAAAGGCACTAGATGGATAATTCTATCCTTTCATTTTTGCAAAATTAATTTGTAATTCTTTAAAGATAGTAATTTATTAGCTTTTTATCTTCAATTAGCAAAAGTTTTATTAAATAAAATTTTAGGATTGACTCAGTGGGTAAAAACCATTACTATCAAACATAGATACCTGAATTCTATCCCTGGGACTCACATTGTAGAAGGGGAGCAATGATCCCCTAAAGTTGTCTTCTGATCTCCATATTTGTATCATGAAACATGAATGAGCACATGTACACACACACACACACACACACACAAATGAAAAAAATCTAAGGTTTATTCTACTACTACTGATGGATAAGTTAGATACACATATTGGAAAAAGAATCAATACAAAATAGCTTTTATTAAAATATAATATTTGAACTAAAGTTGATAATATTTGGAATGGGAAACTGAGAGAATATCTTTACAGCAAAACATATTTGGTTTGTCTTTATTTAAGAGAGGCAAGGTGCAAAGAATGTACACATTTTATCCTTTTCTGGAATTCCTACCTCTCTATTTTCATCATGACCGTTTGCATAGTCATCATAAAAGTGACCCAGAGCTATTGTGTTCTAATTCCAAGATCCAAAAGTGTAGAGCAGATGAGCTATGTATTTCTGCAGTTGCTAGTAGAATCTGTGACTCTGTTAAGTAGTCACAGTGAAAACCCACTAACAAAAAGTACTTAACCCTAAATCTTGGCCCTCCCCATCAGATCTATAGAGCTCTGTCATCACACCTGAAAGGGTTAATGGTACTACCATCTGGGGGACAATTCATTCTCCTGCTAAACACAATGACAAATAACCATTATTCTTTCCAACGGCACTGATAATCGGGACAGCTTAAACATTTTCGCCAGTATAAGTGAAACCATTAATCCTCTTGGATTTCATGATAAGTGGGGACTGTGAAATAATGACTGTGTCATTGTAGGCAAGAAAAAATGTTAACAATTAAAACAAGTTAGCCATTATCTTACCGGGTACTGAGTCCCTTTCACATTTCATTAGCAACATTGTAAATGATATGTACCTTATTAAAAAGCTCTTATTATCCAAGGAACCTAATTAGTCAAAAAATCTAAGCCACTTGTATAATTTCCTAATGATATAACTGCTACAATGTATATTGCATGTGGCATAGTGCTTCTGTTTATATAGGTACAGTGTCTATAGTGTCCCATTGTCTCTCAAGAAATATCAGAGATGATAGCTATAATTCAGATTTTTAGATATAATGATGTTGCCTTTGAGTGACCAACCTGGCTATTACTGAACAGAATCTAAAATTCTCTTCCTAACAAACATTGTTTTAAAGCCAAACATTAAATGACTGCCAAAAATAATGGTAAAAGCTCAAGAAAATAACAATTATTATCCTGCAATGCTTTAGAGATCTTTTTTTTTTTGTTGTTATATCCTGTTCAATTTCTGAGATCTTATAAATGAGACTGATGGGCTGACCTGTGAGAATTTCTAGATGCTTGAAAAGAAATGCCCAAGGTCAAGTTCAAATCCAATAGCTTTTTTTTTTTTGTAGATTTACAAAATGACGATAATAACACAACATTTCTCCAGAAAGAATGTGGTGATTGATACCAGCTCCACACTGCAGAATTATTAGAATGAAACAATCATTTTCAGTTAAGATAACCTCAAAACAATTGGAAATACAATTCTTCTCTTGGAGAGTCAATTCAGAAATGGAAGCAGGTGATATATAGATTCATGATAGTATGTTACAATACATATATAATACTAATTGACATGACAGGCATTTACAAATCTTGTATCATGTTCATTCAGAAGAATGCCAACGAGTTGAGAATCATCAGTGTATTGGATTATGCAAGTACTATTTAAAGAATCTATGCATGCTCATGCATAGATATGGATGTATATGCACTACCATACCAGGCTACTCTATATAACATGATATCCTCATAGAATGACAGAAGTGGTTGTCTTTTCTGGGATCAAAGTTTGCAACTCTGAATTTAACACTATCACTTTTTCAAATTTTTAAATATTACCGTATTTCCTTCTTCATGTTAGAGTTGTCATTTATTTGGGGCCTACAAGGACAACAAATCATCATTGACACTGAAGAGAGGAAAGAACTGGGGAGTCCCGAGGAGACCACTTACCTTTAAAAATTATTCAATAACATTTCCACTCTGTATGTTGGTCTATAAAAATAGGTAAAATATTGTTCAGGATATTCCTGAAATTATATATCTGTTTATATTTTTATATCAAGAATAAAGAGTCACTGAAAAAAAGAGAGATCTCTCCTCTCCTTCTAATGAATGGTATCTTTCTACTTTCTGGATTCTACAGGTATTTCAAGTTAAATATATGAAGCTAAAGATTCTACTTTATAATCCACACACAAGAGAAAGGGTTCAAAGTTCATCACAAATGACATGAAAGGTAAATAGTAATTGATGGAGAGGGAAAGGTAAATGGATGGTGGGGTTGGAATCTAGAACATAGCACTTAATAAGGATCACTAACACTGAGGATGCTTAAAAACCACACGTGGAAACCTATCATCAGCATATATATATGTATATATTTTATATAAATATTTTATATAAATTTATATAAAATGAAAATATTTTATATAAATATAAACTATATATCCACCCATAGCTATATATACATAGCTTTCTTACAGACTTTCTTACAGACTTTCTTACAGAGGAAAATATTCCTCCCAGAACCAATTAATTGGCAAATAGAATTCCTATGCCAGGTGTTGGATAACAGCACTCAAGCTCATGGGATTTCAGTACAAGTTATTGCCTTTGCTCTTTTACCCACTGTAATATGACTGTAAGACTCCATTGCCAAACATATCATACAGTTTAGTTATTGGACATGAAGTCATGTTAGTACTAACCAGAAAGTTTTCTTCCTCATAGTTAGCTTTCACAATGCAAGAAGACACTATGTTAGCTGCTGGGCAAAAACAAGTCACCATCAGTAAGAATCATGTGAACTACAATAGTGTCCAGCATGGCAACATATTTCATGGGTACAATAAAAGCACAAAAGTAATTGGGGTAACCAACCCCTTCCAGCGTTGGTTAAAGGACCACTACAAAGGAGGAAACACATCTGATACTGTAAATTGGAGCAAGAACACATTGTTGGGGAATTCACAGGCTCCAGGGATGAACCTACTACTATCATTTTGTTAAATGAATAAAGTATCAAACTAAATTTCTTTGGGCATAGATTGTGGTGAACAGTAAAGCTCACAACTGGTCAAAGTGCACAAAATTGATGTCAATAGAGTTCTCAGCCACAAATGGCTCATCAAAATGACATCTGTTCCTTACAAGGCATAGAGACCATTGTTGAAGAATAGATAGAAAGACTGTAAAAACTAGAGCCAGGCGAGGATCCCACCAAAGCCAAGCCTTCTGACAATAGCAGAACAACTACACTCACACACTCTTAACAGCTGTGTTTACCTACACAATGTCTAATCAAGATCAAAGCAGTCAATGTTACAACATGAAGCAGGGTACTTTACTTCCCCACCACTCACACTTGATAAGCTGTTGGCAGTTGATAGTATCTAGAGAGGTGATTGTCGGTTTTCTTTAAGGTAGTGGCCTATGATGGGTTGACCACGCTCCAATGGATGACCTTATACCTGTGAATACAGGTATAGCACAAACTGGACTATGCAAGTTATTTTCAAAAAGGGATAACACAATTGGGGGTATGGAAATGTTAAGTAGATCTGGAAGGAATTAGAGGGATAAGTAGTGGTGGGGACTATTTTGAAAAATTGTATGCGTGTATGAAATCTCAAAGAATTAATAAAATACTGTATCATTTCCAAAAGAAGCAACAGAAAAGCTGTAGATGGTTGAATGGAAAATGAAAGTAGATAAAAGAGGATGCAAAGAGGAGAGGGAGGGTGGGATGGTAAGAGAAAGTAAGTATGAAGATCAGACTGTGTGACTACTGATCGTTGGTTGCTTCCTGCTTTGAACCTTATAACTGAATGGTGGTATATAACTTGATATGCATAAATATCTCCTGGAGACCATCTGTTGAAGGCTTGGTCCCCAAGTCTGTACCATTAGACATAAAGTGCTTTCAGAGGGGGATCCTGATAAGTAGCTATCTAGGGACAGAGGTGTTCTCTTGCAGAAGGTTGGGAATTCATCCCTTCTTGTATTATGATTTCCAGTCAGCCATTAAAACAAAAAGATTTCTTTCACATAATTCCACCATGGGGCCAGAAGCAACTAGCAAACTGACCATGGACTAAAGTCCCTAAATCTATAATCCAAAATAAGTCTTTCTTTCTGTGAAGTGAAGATTTTAGTCATTTTAAGACAGTGATTCAAAATGATCATGTCTCACGTTTGAGAGAAAGGCAAACACCAATGTTGTGTACTTTATACTGGAAATTTGTCTTTTAATTAGTGGATAACTTGATTTGACTTAATTGGTTCCAATTGGAGGAGTACTAAGTCAATGCCAGTGATAGGGCTCAAATCTAATGCCAGTTTTCCTAATAAATCTATGGAAATCCCCAGGTCTTTAGAATGGACCTGATCTCCAGCCCTGTGACAACCGTAGGTCAATTTGCCTTCTGAGTAAGGGGTCTTGCAGTTTCTGCCCTGGAAACCTTGGGCAAGATTCACATTAGTTAAAGGCCATGGTTTACAGCTTGTTCTCTTTAGCTGTACCAGGATTATCTCACATAGGTTTTACATTAATACCATAACCATATCTAATGATTGAACTTACTTTAAAAAAAAAGACATCACTTTGTAAGCACACAAAGATTCCACAGAATGTATACATCTGCAATGTCATGTACCAAAATGGATGAGAAAAAAATAATCATAACAGGAACTCAAGTAAAGCAGACTACAGACTGAGGTAAGAGAAATGAGGGAAGGATATAACCCATTGAACACTCACATTCACCTTTCTGTTTTTTAACTGCAGAGAGTATGAACTGCTGCCTCAAACTCCTGCCATCATATCTTATTGCTGTGAACATAAGAGGATAGGTAATAGGAAAAACTGCACATGAAAGAGCATAGAGCAGCCTTCCTTGGGATGCCTACTTGGCAGTAATTCCCTGAGTATACTGTGTCAGCAAGAGTCTCCTCCTCCCAGCATGGAACACTGAGCAACTATGAAGCCTAAGAAACATAAAGCCATATAAAATTCATTAAATTTCTTTGTGATAATGATTTCTAAATTTGAACTATGATACCATGCACTAGAGTGTCTAACATGGAAATATCATAATGTTTGTTAGTTAAATTGTTTTTTTTATTTCATTATTTTCATTGAAGATAGATCCTCCTTTCATCTAATATATCCCAAACACAGTTTTCCCTCCTTCTACTCTGTTAAGCACAACCCCCTACTCTGGATCCACTCCCTCTCTCTTTCTTTTTTAGAAAACTGCAGGTCTCCAAGAGATGACAGCCAATCTGGACAAAGCAAGATACAATAAGAGAACAATAACACAAATCAATAACCTTCATATAGAGGCCAGTCAAGGCAACCAAATAGGAGGAAAGCATCTCAAGAACAGGAAAATGAGTCAGAGATATATCTAGACACGCTGTTAAAAGTTCAACAAAATTGCCAAGCTACTAGCCATAACATATTCATAGAGCATGCAGAGACCCATGCAGGTCCCATGCTTGCAACTTCAGTCTCTGTAAGCTCATGTGAACCCTACCTAGTTGATTTGGAAGGCCATGTTTTCCTGGTATCCTCCATCTCCTATGACTACTGTAAACCTCCCCCAATCTTTCATGGGGTTCATGTTTATAATCAAGTCAGCCAAAATTCAGGTAGAGTTGGGGAAAGCACTTTCTAAGTCTCACAACTTATGAGGCACTATTGTTACTTGGTAGCTCCTAGAGAAGGGCAAGACTTTTTTATTAAGGGTGTTCCTAATGATAACTCTCTTGTGATTCAGTAACCCTACTCCCATGCACATATGGGTGGCAGTCATTGTGTTTAGTGGCTTACCAAAAGAGGGAGAAAAGACATGAATTTGGGATATGGACATGTTGAGGAATATGGGTGAATGAAAAAAGAAAATATGGAATGGATAAAATTATTTTTTATCCATCCCATATATGTATGAAATTCTCAAGAGTAAAGAAAAATTATAATTTAATGAAAAAGAGGAACAGGTTTTATTGAAGTACAGAATAAAATAATTGGATTTTTAAAACCCCAAGCTAGAACATGTAATTTTTATATGCCAAAGTATCTCTGTGAGCTTTCTTTCAGCACCTCATATAATTAATCAGTTACTTACATGGATAATGATAACCCAGTGCAATGAATAAACTGTGTGAAATCAGACTTGTCTCGAGTGGCCATTCATGTAATGTATGACTACATCACCCTTCATCATGGCTCTGACCTTGCCACCACATTCTCTTGTTATCTAGAAGAACATGGCAAAGAGCTTCTGAAATAAAAATGGAGTGTTCTGAGGACTCTGAAGGAAATAGGCTTGGAAGGTTAACAGCAATCAAGTATTTCCTTGATATCCACATTCACCACGAAACCATTTTTTTTCCTTAGATGTATCTTGTAATTTAAGGGGTCTGAGATCATGCAGTAGTCTAGGCATAAATCCTACTAATGGCTTCAACCCTAGAGGGTTGCTGCAGTTTTTGCCCTATGAATGTTTTTTTGTCTCTCCCAACCCAGTTTTCTTGAAACATAACTTCTAAGTTTGCCTGGATATTGCGCTTTCCAGAAGGTGTCTTCCCTAGCCCTTGGAGCTTTGATTGTGCTTTGAAGAAAGAATTGGTCCCCAAAATAGGAGAGATGACCTAGTTAATAAGGTGCATGCCATGCAGACATGAGGACCATATTTTTTAACCCTAGCACTGAGGGGGAAAGCTAGGTGTCATGGCACCTACCTTTATCCCTTGCATTTCACAGGTGGAAAGTAAAGAATCCCTGAAATTTGCTGCAAAAGCAGACTAGCTGAATTCTTGGCTTCCTGATTCCATGGGAGTAGAACAGAACTTTTTGTTCCATCAGAACAAAAAGTAGATCATGATTGAGAATGAAACTTGGTACTGACCTATGTGTGGTCTCTGCACACATGCATATATATATATATATGCATACATGTTTCCCATACTCATGCACACAAATACTCATAGAATCACACACACATAAACACACACACACACACACACACACACACACACATTGTTGGACACAAAGAGTAGTCCAACAATACTGTTTCCACTAACAGTAATTACATAGGCCCTGTACCAGCTACAGTGGGTATTAATTACATATTATTGTCTGACCCTCAGGCCAAACCCCTCTCACAAAACATCCCATCTTTCAAGTCACAAATACTTTTTAAATCTTTTTGGGCTCATGTTCACTGTTCTACTAATTTCAATTTTAATTATACAATAGTCTAATGTTAATTTGAGGGTTTATGTTATTTAGAATTGATACACAATACTTGTTCAAAGTTATAAGGTACACTGTGATGGTTGTGAACATGGATGCATTTTGTAATGGTAAAATCAATATACTTACTAAGTTTATCATCTCAACCATTTGTTGTTCCTTTGTGATATAACTTTCTGTTAAGAATCTTCTAGCTACTTTGGAATATATGGTATTCAGGTTGGGAAATGCCTCAGCAGGCAAGGCATTTTTCTGTTTAAGCATAAAGACTATTCTTCAGCTCTCCAGCACCTGTGTAGATGAAGAGGGCATGGTGGCCCTCCTGTAATAGCAGCAAAACCAGGGGATTCGTAAGAAAACTTGTTTTCTAGACTAACAGTATAAGCAAGCTCTGTGTTCAAGAGAGACTCTTCCTTTTATATAAGATGAAAAGCCACTGAGGAAGACACCTGTTGTAATCCTCCAGCCTACATATATACAGACACATATATGCATGCATAACTGCACATCTGTGTGCACCCACATCTATGAGACATGTGCACACATTTGTATAACATACACACAAACACATGCCCCCCCAAACAAACGCATACTAGTTTAGTATTTGCTAATACCACCGAACCCTGAAAAGGCACATCAAATCTTATTTCTCCCATCCAACTGTTAATTTGTACATGTGGCCCTCCGTCTTCCTCCTTCCTCACACCAGTTTTTTTTTTTTTTGCAAGATATTTTTCTATTTTGGGTTTTGTCCTTATAGCATCTCAAAGAAGTTTGTGATATTTCTCACAACATAATAATTATTAGATAATAAAATTCCTTCCAGTCCACTCCTTAGGCAGTGCTCTTTACAGTGTAGGAAAACCATTAGAGAAGAAAATCAGGATATAAAAGAGCTCAATAATGTTCAAACATGATGTAACTGGTACAGGAGACCTTTAATACAAACCCTGCATGTTGGCTTCACTGGTGGAGCTGGAGGGCGAATCTACAAAAACATATAGCTGGAGACTCCTGTTGAAGGATGTTCCCTGTGAGTCATCTGTTTTGGAAACTCTCCCATAGTGTCTTAAGAGAGCCTGTGAAATGAAGACCACAATTGCTCTTTCTGCTTATCTGATAACTCCCATACCGAAACTATCAATTAGTGTGGGTAGCTTAAATCTAAGACCCTGGCAGAAAAACAAACATTGGTTCTAAGGGGTTCTTGCCAAGACTGTGTCAGATTCTGAGCCTTCATGAGAACTTATGTACAGTGCTAAATGTGTTTAAACACTGCATGTTCGAGCCGAGTGGACATGAAAACAAAGCACATGTGAACTGTTGCCCCTGAGTATAGATGGTTTTCTTTAAATCCTTTAAACTGAGAACCATGTTGGAAATGGAGAGATACAATGTATATAATCATTGTAACATCCCAAGGAAAATTTTGCTGATTTTTCAGACCTTAGCCTAGGCAAGAAACAAAGACAATTCAATTGGGCTTGGCTTTTTTCTTTTTTTTAAATTATTATTATTATTATTATTATTATTATTATTATTATTATTATTATTGTTATTATTTTATTTCTTGAAAGTAAGGAATGCCTACAAGGTATTCCTTGAGGGTTGCCTGCTCCAAAAATAAGCAAAAATTCACCAAATCAACTCCCAACAGATACTTTAGGGAAGGATGTCCATTAATCAACCTGGTTGCTGTCCATGGCGAACCGATTCAACATGGCTTCAGGATGGCTGCAGGGCAGGGAGAGGCAGACCCTGGTTTGGCTTTGTGTCACAAGTTTATCGGAGCCTGCCTGAGGTCATTATTTCTGAGGTGACCGTCTTGTAGCTAAGGAGGTACTACAGGGAAGCAGGGCCTGTCTTGTTCCATCTCCTCTCTGGGCCTCAGCCTGTGTCTGCAGGTGTTTCTCTGTATTGAGTCTCCCTGGGGAATCCTTGGCTTCACAGCAAAAGCCGGCTGAAGTGAAAGTGATTTGATTTGGATCCTATTACAGGCACTTTACCTCTTCTATTTCCGTGATAATAGCAGATTGGAGTCGATTATTGTACTGGGAGGGGAGTTAATGTGATGTCGAGAAACATTGAGGAAACTGGCACAGGCAGAGAGGGATAGATAAAAAAGTTTCGCACAGATTGAAATCTGCAGCACTGGCTGGTGCAGCCACCAGCATAGCGTCCACCATTAGTTACGATTGTGTTGTGCCAGAAGTCCGGATCACTTTCCTTTCTGGTGCTCGCGAGGGACAGAGAGCACAGTGGCTACTCAATCTAACTGAACCACCACCCCATGTCCTCCTGAGCCTTTTGTGCTTCCTGTAAATCTCTTGAAAGACCATACAGTTTCTCACTCTATCCAGAGGCTGCACGGCTCACAAGCACTAGTGGCTTCTGGTTCTTTTTCCTAGGAGGGCAAAACACATCAACTTAACCAACCCACAGAAGATTTGACAGTAGTCACAGAAGGAACAGAGAGTCCAGGTTTATTTTAGAAGAACTGCTTTATGGTGTTTAACAAGAGATTCTTCATGTGTAAACATTGAGAATATCTGAAGCAGACCTGCTATGGCACCAGGTCTTCTCTGCAGGAATGTCTGTGTGTCTTCTTTGCCTGTAGACCCCAAATCACGCTTCCAGCATGAAAACTAAGTACAGGACCGCTGGCTAGAAAAACCACGACATAGAAGCTAAGCAATTACTAATATACGGGTAGGTTATTACTCTCTATGATCCAGGAAAGAAGCAAATATCAAAATGTTTCATCCTTTGAATTCTAATACCTATACCAATTTATCTTTTGCATTGAAATGGATTTTAGTATCATTAAAGTGACGGCTATTACCAATATTGTCTTTTCTCAGAATTCTACTTGTGATATGTGCCCATCTTATATTCCTGATCTCAAGCATGCTGTTGTAAGTTCTGTTTACACTTGAGGTTAGGTTGGGTTTTTTTTTTTTGTTGTTTGTTTTTTTGTTTTTTGTTTGTTTTTTTTTTGTTTTGGTTTTTGAGTTTTTTGTTTGCTTTTTGGGGGTGGGGGTGCTGCAGGGATGAAAAATAGATCAGTTGAATGTTACTTTACAGGATGATAGAGCTGAGTGGGGAAAAGATTCTTTATGGCTTTTGCCTGTGTTGGACTTTAAAAGAACGCAACTTAAGCAGATATAAGGTAAGCATGTCTAGATTTAGAAGGCGAGCTACACAAGGATGCTAGAAGCCACACTTGTAACCTCTTCCATATGTCTAGATTCTTGCATACACCTTTATGTTTATGAGTTCTATACACAATGTAAGTCTGAATTGTTAATTCTTGTTTGAGCATGGTCTGTTTGTGAATCCAGCACAATGCCCACTTATTTACCCACCATCAACATCTGAGGCATTTGGAGCATGTCCTTCTTATGTCTCATATGCAAACAGTGTTTCCTTGTATAAACACGTATAAATATTTCTGCTTGATATCCTCTTAGACGTGTAATTGCCCTGTTCATTTGTAGTCATATGCTTGGCTTTAGTAATTACCGCTGAACAGTCACCCAGAGACATTGCACAGTTTATGCCCCCACTAGGCTTGTAAGCTAGAGAACCTTAGTCTATACCATCACCAATATTTTATAATTTCTGGTTTTTTAAAATTTGTCACTGTACTTAGTGTGTAGGTGTCTCCTGTGTGTTAACTCTGTTTGCCTGGCTGCTAAGATATTAAGTAACATATTATACACGTGTTCTTTAGGAAATATATATTTAGCTATTTTGCCCATGTTTCATATTTGGTTGCTTCTCCACTGTGTTTTATACAATTTTATACCTATTATGGAAGCAAATAAGATTTTTATGTGAACTTGTATACATACTGATTATATTATCCCACCCTTTGAGCTTTGTTTTGTTAATTTATTGGTGATTTTTGAACGGTAGGTACATTTAACCTTAATATAACCTGTCTTTCCAGTAGAGATGAACTTTGCACTTTGTTCTGAAACATTAGATTCTTAAACAAACCACTCCTGTTGTTATGATAAAACAAACAAACACCCCAACTTTGGTGAGTTCAGGGTTTCTCTGACTTATGCTTCCTGATCACAGTCTATCTCTCTGGGAAGACAGGTAAAGAAACCAAACAGGAACCACGGACCAAAACTACCTATGGAAGTTATTGCCCATATTTGAGCTATGGTTTTCTATGTCAATTAACAATTAAGAAAGTGTCCTACAGATATGCTCATAAGCCAACCTGATTAAAAGAATCCCTCAGTTAAGATCTTCTCAGATAAATCTGGACTGTATTAAACTGACAACTGATGCTAAGTAGAAGATGACATGAGCCTATATATCCAGACTTCCATAAAAGTGGAATAAATCTATTTTATCCATATTGAAAGGTGCATTCACCAAAAGGCAGCTACCAAGTTGTAGGGATTGAAAAAGATCGGACTATAAAGTCTGCTTTACCTCTAGCCTTGAAGCTATGCTACAAGTTATCGGTTTAAGATTGTTAACATCTCTGGTACTCCATAAACTTCAAGATGATTAGAATAACAAAAACAAGTACCCCAGTGAGCTGCTCTATGAAGCAAATGGGAAAATGCCTATCAATAAACACAGCTTCTTGCTAAAGTAAACCCAGCAATTTTTGTGTATAAGTATCATCATCAATGATGACATATGCTATAAAAGGAGCTCTGACTTTTCACCACTGGTATTTTAAATAACATAGGAAATCAGTGTTTGTTGTTAAGCATTGCTCTAAGCACTGAGGTAAGAGTTGACACAAGGAGGAAATCTCTGTTATCAAGGAACTTCTTTATCCTACTGAAGAGGGATTCTGAGTTAAAGGTTAGAAGATGGCATGCCTCCTTAAAAACATGAAAACAAAAGATTTAAGCAAGGAACAAAGATCCAAAAAGATGAAAGGAAATTCAGTGTTAACAAACATTGATGGGAAGCCTTGATGAGACCTGAAAAGGGGCAAGGACGAGTTCAGGGAAAGGCAAGCAAGCAGGAAGCTGGATAGAAGGGGGGAAAGTGGGAGTCAGGGGGCCACACAGAGATGACTGGTCATCACAGAGAAGATTAGCTATGCAGCTTTGATGTTTTAGTCAGTGAGGATGGGAAGGATTCTTTGGACAGAATAAAACAGTCTGTAAGGTGAGAGAAAGACTGCAGTGATGTGTGTCTACTCTGAAAGACCAATTCAGATGAGGCTGTAATCATGTAGGTGGCAGAGTTGAGAGCTAGAGGGCTGCAAATGGTATGAGTCTGTGAGTGTACACTGAAGGTGCTAAGGTCAGGCATGGCCGAGGTGTGGAGATGGGATGTGAGAAGAAGAGCGAGCTCAGAGACAACTGTAAGGGCTTTCATCTGAGCAGCTAGCTGGGTGGCTGGAACTCACAGTAGCCATGATATGGAAGCCTATGAATAAATGAGTTAGAGATTAGGAGACCATCTTTGTGACCCTCCCTCTGTGCTTCATGGGATCATTTTGAGTCTTTCCATCATCTAACCAGTCTTTTAGAGATTTCTTTTTATTGTGCATTCTGATTGATTCTAATGCATCTAAATCTAAAAGTACATTGTCCCCATTAGACAAAGCCACTTTCCCAATAAGAAATAACTATTAATGTTCAACACTACAGCATCAATGCTTTTCCTTCTTGATTCATTTGTGGGTTTGATAATGTAAGTAATAATGTCTTATATAGATGAATGATGGCAGATTACAGAGATAAGAATTTATGAAAGGCTTTGAAATAGACTATTGAGTGAAATGCCTCCAAAATGACACAGTCCAAGTTCATCATACACTGCTCTACTGTGACAGCCTTCTCACTATTATCTACAGAGGGAAAGCACAAATGGATGGATGTTCCCTTTTAAAACTATATTATAAATCAGTAGTTTCACAGCTAGATTAAGTCTCATTCTGGAGATATGCCATCCACTTGCTGGCATATTTTTAACTTGCTGTCTATGGAAATGCATCAAGGAAATGAAAGATGATGTTTCTCTGATATGACCATCCATAAAACTTTTTCCAGTAGGACTGAAGAAAAAATGTAATAACAATGTAATACAGACTATGTGTTTATTTGCTTCCTGAGATAATTATTGGTAGAGGATATAACAGATTCTCCTTTGATTCTCACCACCCCCTGAGCCTTCTCCATTCTCTAAGGACACATGGAAGATTTTTCCTAGTTTCTCTGGCAGGTCAGTCACACAAAGAGACAATTCTGACCAGTGATATTTAAGCAACAAGTATACATCACTTGTGTTTTCCCAGTCAGAGAGTGGGAAATGACTTTGAAGCCATACTCTGCCAATAAATTATTGAATCTATCAGCTCCCATTATGGAGGTCCATAGCACTAAAGCAGACAGAGATACTTTATAGATAAAATACTTTGTTCTTATGCTATATTATTATGCTATATAAGCATCTAAGGTCAATAGCTCATGTTTATTTTTGTATATAGAATTGGAGAAATGAATAAAATCACAAAGCATGAAAAATTATTTTTAAGACACTCAAAATGGGGCCAAGGAACAAAGGAAACATTGCAGGGAGAGAATTAAGTGTGGTGTGACAGAAGTCAATAGTGTACATAGTTTGGGATGGGCCGTAGTAAAGGATCTTTGTGGGTGCTAACTTCTAAGTCGTTCATCTTGTTTTCTATTAGATATTTCTCTCTTCGTGCTCTGTTATAATGAACTAAAGAGGAGGCTTGTTCTTTATCATAGACTTCCTGTTAGATTTGGATAATTCCTGAGCAGATGGGGGTCTCTGCTTTTCTCTTAGCTATACTTTATTTTTTGAATTATGCCAACAGAGACACATGACTATGACAGGGCCGCAGGACTCAATCCATAGCTAGTTTACCATACTTCAGATCCAGTCATTTTGGGAAGAGGGGCCTCAGCAACAAAAAAGTGCCTTCTTCCTATAAGACTTTACCCCAATTCTTTGGACTTTCCCCATCCTATGTTATAGCAAGTCATCCTTCACCCTTAATTCTCTAGTAATTGTGTGATTGATTTTCTTGCTATTGGTGTCTGTGGGTTATTTATAGTTCATGATTTTTTTTCAGTTGCCCATATAAACAATAATGATTCTTGGAAAAGCATTAACTGTGATCTCTATTTCTTTGTCTGGACACAGTGATGTCATGATTTGTATTATTTAAAAGATTATGCAACATCAAGTATGTTGTGAAAGAAAGACAAAAAATGAGTGTAGAGGACTCTGAGCTAGGCCTGAAAGGGAAGAGTCCAAGTCTGTGGTGTTGACCCAAAGTCATGATTCTGATGGTTTTATTTTTGGAGTAAAGCTTTGGGAGTAAAGTCACCTATTCTCTGTTAAATAGGTACAACTGAAAATGAAGAAAATGTGAAAAAAAAAAGTCAGAATGACTCTTGACCAATGTGACCAAGTTAGAATTTATGGAAAAGGATGGGATGGCTTTAGGTATTTGGAATAATTGTCAGTATGTCTTTGTTTCTGTTCTTCTGTAGGGTCCCCAAAGGATAGAGCAATGGTCACCAGGAGAAAAGGGAGTCAGTGAAGGAACATAGAAGACTGAACCATTCCAGGCCAATTCATCATAGGAGACAATTAAAAGGACAAGTTGGCAAATGCCTATAAAGTGCTCTGCCATGCTCCTGAGATAATGAATGGCTAAGGATGACTCCATGGGACTTTGCAAAATTAATTCAGCTGTCAAGAAGGAGTCAGGGTGATGTAAGCTGTAGAACTGAGGTAATTTATGAGATTTTGGAGAGTTTTTAGCTTGATATTTCAGTAATATTTGTAGCAAGGTCAAGGACAAAAACTCTATACATGTAATTTTTAAAATTAAATGGTTTCTTAAAAAGGCAGATGGGTATGGTTGCTATAAATCAGCTGAGAAGCTTATTGGCGTGATGTGGGGTGCTGTTGAGGGCACACAAATAAATTTACTGAAAAGCATGCTTAAATTCTTTCTTAGTGCCATGTGACTGCATTGTAGTAAAGACACTGCTTAACAAGTATTCTTTCACAACTTTTCTCACTTCATTTTTGGTAATTTTTCTGGAAAATATATACCTTCAATGTGTGATATATTGTGATTGTTTTATAAACATTATATTCTATAAGTGCGAGATAGAACAAATGATCAAGAACTCACATTTCTAAGCATTTTGTGCCATTTTTAAAAAGTTGAAAGTCCTATGATAAGGCTCTAATAACATTTTAAAAATGAGAATTTGTTAATAACTTTTAGACTTTAGAATTGAGAAATAAGATGAAAAAAATATCTATTTTCACTAATATCCCTCTGCATTGACTTGATGCTCAACATTAGTTTGTCCTAATTTCCTAACTTAAATGTTAGTGGCTAGTTTAAAGAAAAGCTCAGAAATAGCATCATATGGTAAGACATTCAAGGAGACACACTGCTGTGTGAGTTGAGAATGGCTAACATACTTGTATTGCAGGTTGTGTTTGGTCTGTGTTTTGAACGAATAGGATTAGGTAGCCACAAATATTACAAGTAAAAGATCATGCAAATGTGATAACCTGCAAGTAGCTCCTCAACTATCATTCTGAAATGTTGACTAGCTTGACTGTGTGCAGCTTTCCTCTATGTAACCAAAGCCACTATGAGTTCATATGTACAATGACCTTGTGAAGTCCAGAAGACACTGTTTTACAGCAGCCTTCCCCAACCTTTGATTCTTAAAATCTTCTTACCTTACCTTCTTTTCTAAGATCTTCCCTGAGAATGGGGGAAAGGGATGTGATCTAGATGTCTCATTTAAGGTTGAACACACCATGGTTAAGTGCCTACTCTAATTACTGATTACTGACTGCTGTAGTAATTAGAAAAGAGGTGTGTGAACTATCGATGTATCCCTGTTTGGTATAGAAGAGTCTGTTACAGAATTCGAACCCGGCCAATCCTGACTTCTAGCAATACCAGCTCACCAGAAGAGTTATAAATACTTGAATTCGGGTGCAGTAGTAACCATGACTTAAAGGACACAGCCTCTATTTTTCTTCATGCAAGCAATATTGTCTATAAATAACAAGAAGTGGTAAGAATAAAACCAAACCATATTTTTGAATCTATTAAATAAAGCCTCATGCTTATTACTGAGATATCCACCTGAGGGTAAATCCCCACCTCATGGGAATCAACAATTCAATATTAGATTTTTAGCAACACGCAAAGGATGGATAAAGTTGTTGCATAGACTTTTGGATTTGTGGGTTAAAACCCAAAGAAGTACAGTGCCAAAGAAAGAACATAAGAGCCATTATCTTAAGGAAAACCCTTTAATAAATGGGGAAATGAGCTCACCAAGTGAAGGAGGAGACATGTCATCCATGAAGATCTAGGCCTGTGTTTCTCAACATTCTTAGTGCTATGACCCTTTAATGCTGTTCCCTATGTTGTGGTGACCCACAACTCTGAAATTATTATCACAGCTACTTCATAACTGTAGTTTTGTGATAGTTATGAATCATAACATAGATGGTTTTGGAGATAAAGGTTTGCCAAAGGGGTCACACTCTACATGTTGAGAACTGTGTCTCTAAGGCCATGTGAAGGACAACAAGTTAAAGTGCCCAGTGATGTGAAAGTGAACTAAACACAGCTGAGATAATCTTTTAAAGGAAAGCAAACTCCTTAACAGCATGGAGTACTTACCCTAGTGTTTCCTGTAGAACGGATTAAGAAGTCAGGCGTCCAAAGTATTAAATTGTGTAGTCAAAGCAGTACATCTAATTATCCAGCAAGCATCGTGGTTCTGATCCATGATACTGCAGGCAATTAAACTCTATTGCCAACAGAGAAAACAAAATGCAGACCAGAGAAGGCAGTGGTAGTGCTTTAGAAGAAAAGAACATGAATGCATGCTAAGTATAGAGATTTGTTCTCAAATCATAGCTCTTAGTCTCTCCAGGAAGAGTCTGTAATGAACCCCTTCATGAGACGGGTCGAGACTTTATGGTGATGAGAACTGAAATCAGCATACCTGTGTAAGGGAATTTCAGCAGCTGCCTTTCTAGATTGCTCAATGGTTGACACGTTCTACTCTTCAGTGTGTGTTGGGAATCCTTGAACATCCTTCAGTGTACTATGCTAAAAGTGGAATTACTCAATGGCCACAGAATGCAGGCAACTTCAAATTGTTTATTTTTCCTTATATTTAAGAATCTATGCTGTTTTCTATGGTTTGGTTCCCAATACCTACAGTCATGGCTCACAGCTGTTTGTAATGAAAATTCCTTAAGATCCAGCCCCTTTCTCTGATCTCTGCCAGCAGTGCAAGTACATAGTATACATACAAGTTGCAAGAAAAACAACCATATACATTGAACAGATATAAATAGTTTCCTTTTTTTTTAATAAATAAAAGCTAAGCAGCAGGAACCGAGTGCTCAACAAGCCAAGACAGAAAGGCTGCAAAGACTTTAAGGACAGCTTGGAGGACACACAAATCACCATGGGAGAGCCAGGGTTACATAGTGAAACCTTGTCTCAACAAGTAAACTACCAAACAAATAATACCAAAGCAAAATACTTGGTGTGGAAAAAAATGAAAATGTTTCAGAGATATATGTAATAATCCGAGGTTGCAAGACAAATGCCCATTTCTGAACCTGAAAACAATAAAACAGCTGTAGGGGGGAGCCTGTGCTTAGCCTCCCAAGAGGAACTCTTTCAAAGAACAGGAGAGTAAAAGTATCTAATGTGGGATTCATCAGAAGAGAAGAATTATGAGGTATTCATAAAAGTCTTCTCACAAATTGACAGCGTGGGGGAAAGATATAGCTACAGTGTGCAACTCGAATTACAGTTCAAATAAGCAAAGGTCAGTATATGCCTTTAGATTTGCTAAGCTGAAAACACCACACTTCCTGTAAAATATTATAAATATAACATTTAAGCCTGGTTAATTACATGTATACATGCAAGGTTTGAGGGGGTTGAGTATCTGGGTACAGGTGTCCAGAGATACTAGATGAGACCATTGGATCCCCCCCAGGCTGCAGGTACAGATTGTTATGTGCTACCTGATGTGGGTGCTGGGGTGAACTCATATCTCTGTACATTCTTAACTGCTGAACCATCTCTATTGACCTGTATTCTAACCACAGATAAATAGCTTGTAACCAATCATCAAAAACATGTAGAATTTAGATGCAAAATATTCAATCTGAAAACCCACTTTTCACATTTAAGTAAAAATCAGGATAAAACCAAATGTAATTTGATAATTGTTGCTCAGTGTATCCTTTTGTCTCCCAGTGTAGAGCGGATAAAGGTCAATTTAAGTTATTTTACCTTTCATGTTGGGAGGGAAAAGTAAAAGTACACATTTTGAATTCTTTAATTTTTATTCTACCAAGAACTCTGTGTTCTGTTGTAACGTAACATGTCAAACTAACACAAATGCACTAAAAAAATAGATGGAAATCTTTTTATTAGCAGAATCTTTTTTCCCATCCTGAGTTAACAGTAACATTTTCCCCTTTTGATTGTTTGTTTGGTTTTTTTTTTTTTTTTTCACCTATAGGATGGTGCATTTGGGAAAGCTGGGGTTAAAAATCGCGTGGCAAATTCTCATTTCAACTAGCAGGAGAAAAGAGGATGAATATAGCACAAATCACTATGTACAATTTATGGAAGAAGTAAAGGTAATTTAATATTATTATGAAAAATACTTGTATAATGGAATCATTTGGGCTATTACAGCATGTCTAGAAATATAAAATAATGTGAGGAGAAAGTGACCCATTGTTACCTTACCTTCCAGAGACAGTATTGTGCACCAACCAATCATGTTCGATCTAGCAAATTTTAATAGTCATTTAGAGATAATGTATTCACTAATCACAATGCATAAATAACCATAAAGCAAAATAACTAAGCACCAGCTACCAACTGGATTATTAAAACAGGATATTTCTTTGTATTACTGTGCCATCCAAAGGCTTACCATAGGACCTATTTACACCTTTTAAAATGTGTTTGCTAGAGTTTTTGTGATAGGAGAAATGTATATCTAAAATGCAGTAAAAATGATTTTTTTTTCTGGAAACCCCCCATGTTATTAACTTTTTCTAAAACAATGTAGTTTAGAATTTTACATGAGCAATCTTTCATAGGAAACACACCTATATTCAAAGAAGTGGGTGAATGTCTTTCTGTACATACATAAATGTATCTGAAATGTCGAATATTTGTCAATATCAGTGGTTAATTAAATGCCCTGAGACATGCGTCCCTTCTTTTAGGCTGTGAGGATGCTCTAAAAGTTCCTTCTTTTAATCTTCTGTTGATAGATGTACAAACATTTGCTTTTTGAGATGCGGCATAATTACTGCAACCTGGGAGAAATGGTTTGCCCATGATATTCTGGGATTGGCCTGCTTCCAGATCAGTGTGCATCAACAAGGGAGCCTGGGCAAGATTGCTGGCAGTCTCCACCCTACCTTCCAGGCAAGGAAGATTCCAGAGCTCTGCAGGAGGTCTCCGAGAGGTCCAGCTTCTCCTGTTGTTATGGGAACTGTTTCTCACAAAGGAAACCTAGAGATGACAGTTTCTGAATTCAAAGAAAGGAATATATACTGTTTGTCAGCCAGGTACAGACATTTGCTTATATCCACACATGTAATTGGAAGATAGTCGCAGAGGAGAGAGGCACTCATTTCCCATGAAGAAAAGCAAGAGGGCCAGTGGGGAGTCAAAATGGTGCCGTTTCTTTGCTACCCACGCAGAACTGCGGATGAATAATTTATAGCTGTAACGTGGGGTAATGCACCACATCTTGCTCAGATGAGCATTATGGACTTGGGGAATTTCTCACCATATTTCTGCTTCGGATTGACTTTTTTATTTGGTTTCCCATCAGAGTCCCTTCCTGACATTTTCTAGGCTCTTTTCACCTGTAGAGTAATCTCTCCCAGCCAGTTTATTGCATTCACGTAATTTCTTCCCTTTATTTTGAACTCAAATCAAACTGTTTTAGAGCTTGTGGCAATAGAAAATAAAAATGATTATATACACATGGACACACACAGAGACAGAGAGTTCTATATGCACACACACACACATTCACACACACACACACACACACACACACACCCAAGTACACACTCAAATGACCAACTGCTGCTCTAAGACTCTCCTAATCAACTTCTTTATCTTATTTGCATGAATATTTTCCTGGCATGGCCAATTTTGCTCTGAATCTATTAAATAATAATATTTACAGTTTTGGAAAGGATGGATGTGCTTTGTTAGATCAGGCAATAATGTTTAGTTTGGAGAGCACATGAAGAGAAATTGAATTCTTTAATATTCAAACATTACCACTGAAACAATGACAGCCTTCAAATTAGAGTGGAGAGTCAGCAGTCTGTTCTGATTTATTTAACATCATCTTCTAAATATTTCTACAAAAACCTGAAAATGGGAATACATACTATTGGACATCAAAATCTGATAAAATTCAACTAAGTCCAAATATAGTGAACAAATATATTTCTCCACTATTTCTAGAGCTAAATTCTCAACTCTTACTACTAACTTTTTGTACAGAAGGAATTATTGATTGATCCCATCAATACACCTGCCAAAGTTTAGTTCTTATTATAAAATTAGCCCGAGACTTCTTTAAAACTTATTTAATGAGCACCAACTACCTGCCAGACATTGTAGAGTGCATCGAAAATATAGTTCATCTTTCTTGCTGCTTAGATTTTAATGGGAAAAATATAAAATAATAGTGAATATTTATATAAGGAAGTCAGTAAATTATCAGTTCATGTGCTGTGGAAGAAAAAGTTGGCTGAGTGAGTGGCAGAGGAAGGGGAGTGGATAGATATTTTATATTGGATATATTAGGAAATAGCTATGGACTGAGTGAGCACAGGACCCCAATGGATGAGTTAAAGGAAGGACTGAAGGAGCTCAAGGGGTTTGCAAACCATAGGAAGAACAACAATATCAACCGACCAGACCACTCATAAGCTCCCAAGGACTAAACCACTGACTAAAAAATGAACCCAAGGTTCCATCTGCATATATAGCAGAGGATGGCCTTATCTGACATCAGTGAGAGGGGAGGCCCTTGGTGCTGTGAAGGCTTAATGCTGCAGCATAGAGGAATTCTTGAACTGTGAGGCCAGAGTAGGTGGGTGGATGGAGAATCACCCTCATAGAGGCAAAGGGGAAAGGAAATGGAATGAGCAGTTTGCAGAAGGAAAGGGGACAACATTTGATATGTAAATAAATAAAATAATCAAAAAATGGAAATAGCTATAGGAAGCTTACCATTGTTCAAGGAGAACTGCAAACAAGACTGGCATGGAAAATATGTAGTAATATAACAGTGATCTAAAAATAGGCTCTCTTCAGCATAATAGTGGTGTCTGCTGTGGTAGTGAAAAGTGATCAGAATTCATAAAAGGTCCATAAAAGATCAAAAGGGGGCATGGTTGCATAGAGGAAGAGAAATAAGTCCAGAAAATGTCAAGGTATTTCCACCCAGAGAGAGAAGACTATGAGAAGAGGAAACTGAATTCCCATCAGTGTATGGAAGGTTTGAACTGTCAATCAGAGTAGGAGGAAGATGTGCTATCTTTGGAAGAGTGGTAAATCGTTCAGGGGGATGGTCTGAGGGGGAAGTGTAAGTATATATCATGTCTATCTTTCTGTTTCTGTGTACTTGATTAAGACAACTGCCATTTTACAAGCCCAGCTGCCAAAAAAGCATTTCAGCTGTGGAATGATAGTACACCAACTGAAAGTCCAAGCATCACATACATAAAGGGCTGATGCTCTCCAGGTCATCAGAAATAATAAACTTCAGGGGCCATAGCTAACAACAAAAATCATGATAAGACTTCTGTACTGGGTGGTTTTGTGTGTGAATTTATCACAAGCTGGAGTTATCACAGAGAAAGGAGACTCCCTTGAGGAAATGCCTCCATGAAATCCAGCTATAAGGCATTTTCTCAATTAGTGATCATGGGGTGGGAGATCATTGTGTATGGTGTCATTTCTGGGATGGTAGTCCTGGGTTTTATAAGAAAACATGCTGAGAAAGCCAGGGGAAGCAATCCAGTAAGCAGTATCCCTCCATGGCTTTTGCATCAGTTCCTGCCTCCAGGTTCCTACCCTGTGTGAGTTTCAATTCTGACTTCCTTTGGTGATGAACAGCAATGTGGAAAGGTAAGCTGAATAAACCCTTTTCTCCTCAACTTGATTCTTGGTCATGATGTTTTGTGTAGGAATAGAAACCCCGAGTAAGACAACTGCAGAGGTGGCTCATCAGACTAAAGCACATACTTTCAGAGGAGCTGGGTTCCATTCTTAGAACAAGCATGATGCCTCACAAACATCCATTACACCAGGCTCAAGGGATCTTATACCCTCTTTGGCTTCTGAATGAACCAGGCACACACATGCTGCAAGCAAAACATCAACATGCATAAGATAATAAAATAAAAAATTAAAAGAAAACAATCATAAAAACATACACGGTGACACACACTTTTAATACAGGTGATCAGGAGGCTGAGGCAGTCAGGTCTCTATGAATTCAAGGCCAGCCTAATCTACCTAACAAGCTTCAAGCAGGCCAGCTTGGACAACACAGTACAAACAAATCTTTCTCCCTCCCTCCCTTCTTCCCCTCCTCTTTCTCTCTCTCTCTCTGTCTCTCTCTGTCCCTCTCTGTCTCTGTCTCTCTCTGTCTCTGTCTCTGTCTCTGTCTCTCTCTGTCTGTCTCTCTCTCTCTCTCTCTCTCTCTCTCACACACACACACACACACACACACACACACACACACACACACACACACAAATGCTTTCATAGTGGATTACAAGTTCTAGATACTATGTTGTTTCAATTCTTGCCCTTATATATTATCTGAAAATATTGTGTATATTCATGTTTTCATTTACTGATCTTTCACTTGCACTTCGATTCTGACCATATCATTGTCGTCATACAAAACTGCCCAAAGCAGTGAGCAAGTTTTCATTTATAATACCTTTTCTCAGTATTTTGTTTCTTAATTATATTTTTATTTTATTCTTTAAATTTAAAGTGTTCTAAGCATCCCCTTACCCCCTGATTTAAGTCATATTTATTCACTGTCTCATACCATGGGGACATTTTTCTATCTCAGCGGTTATTATATTACATCTCAAGATGATTTTAAATGTTCCTTACTACTTATTTGATGCAGTTCTTTGGGGTTTTAATGATATCCAAATAGTTTGAACACATATGTCTTAGAATAGATTTAATCTAAGTACTGAATCCTAAGCAGTCATCCCCCACACTGCTTGTCATAGTAGGTGCACATTAAACATCTGTGAAATGATTGGAAGGACCTTAAAGCAAACATGTTTTAAAATAGAACAGTATTTAAAAAAACGATGTTTCTGGACACGTAGGTTATTATTTGTGATAGTTATAAGAGAAAATTAAGGTTTGAAGATGAAATGAGATCTTAACACTGACTGGAGAATTAACTGTGGCATCCTCACACTCCTGTGTGTGAGACATGGCACCAGCTCTGACATTTTTGCTGCTGTCTCTTATCTTAAACTGGACATTCCTCCCTGTTTTGGTGTTTTATTCAGCTGACTACTGTGGGTTCCAAGAATAAAAATACTGGACTATGATGGAGTTTTAGATTTGTGAGTTCACTTCAGCATAAAATGGCACTTTTACAGATAGATGTCTAAATCTACTTGCATCCGGACTAGCAGTGAAAAATCCTTCCTTTGTGTATTGCTTCTAGTAAGTGCTCAGTGAAAGTCCCACGAATCAGTGCTAAAGGAAGGTTGCACCTTATAGCCATACAGAGAACAAAACAAGAATCCACGGAAACCCCCAGATGAGTAGAATGCATGATTTACATAAAGAACATTATAGTCCAAGCCCATTTCAGGGATTACTTGGTCCTCAGAGACTCCTCATTACATAGATCCCCACGTCATTTTCAGTTTTACAAGTAGAAAGATGGTCTGAAGAGATTTGAAATTTCAGGTGACTAGCACACAGAGTAGCAACTGAACCCAGTGACTCCTAAGCCTGGCAACTGCCTGCAATGCCACTCAAAAGAAATCGCGGGAGATAGGAACAAGCAGACTCCTTGTCGGCAGACTGTGGCTCTGGGAAACAGCAGTGGAGGATCTGGAAAGGGCAGAGGAACATCCAGAAACAGCAGAGGAATCATCAGCGATGCTCCTCAGTTTAGTGAGGAAAAAAATAATAAAGAAGAACCAGCTTGGGAATTCACTCTCATCTTCAATAGCTTTGAATTAATCATTTAGGCCTGGAAGGTCACTTTCCTCAAATATAAAGTACTGCTTATAGTCTCCTTGTCTCAAGACTGTCACATGATCTAATCATGGCATTTAGCACCTGTGACATGACATCACCAGGCCTTTACTCACAGCCATTAATTTATGAATGATGGAATCCATAAGTTAAGGAGAAAAGGCTATCAAATGCTACATATGTACATACATACATACATATATAAACATATGAAATGTGGTTATTTAAATGTTTGTACATATGTGGAACAGACATACATGTAAAAAAGAAAATGCAACTTTAAATTTAAGCATCTTTATTATCCATGGCATACTTCTTTCCTTGTCCAAAGAAGAGAGCTGAAATCCCCGTGCATTTGACCATCTGTGAATTTTAAACCTTCTGTGACACATTTACAAGTCCAGTGTTTTTTGTCCCCAAAGCCTACTCTTTCTGCTTGAAGTGGGCAGGCAAGCTGCACACACGGCCTGGCAGAGCTGGGGGCTCACTGTAGCTATGGGAAAACAGCCTGCAAAAACACTTAGGGAAAAAGCATTACGTCCAATCTCAAAAATCAATGTTAACTTCAGATGTTCAGATTTGAGTAGGGAAGGCTCTGGTCTACTAAAGACAGGATTCAGTTATCTCGCGTAATAACACAGTTGTAAATCTGAATAAAATTAAAAAGAGATCAAACCCTGTAGACAAATGCTTTGGCTAAATGCCCTCTCTTGTGATCTGAATACCAACTACTGTGTTGTATAGTCATTTATAAAGGGGCTTGGAGGTAGGCAATGGTGGGGGGGGAGGGTCATTAATTTCAGCCCACCCAGAAAGGTGTTAACTATGCCCCATCCTTCTGGCTAGATGATAATTAAGCCGCCTCTTTTGTGCCTCCCCAGAGGAGGCATATATACTGTATTACTCTACAGCACTGTTAGTACAGTGTGATTGCAGTGAATCAAATCTTGTTTATCCTAAGGATGGGGTGGGCTTGCCCAGCTAGGGGTTTTATTTTTAATTGGGGTTCACAGCAGACTGAACAACCTCTTAGCTGAAAATTCTGGATAGCTCTGGGGGCACATTTGGTTAACCCTCTCCCTGCTGATGCCTACCACCCTTCCCAGGGATTGTTGAATTTCACCCACAAAACCCGTTTGTTCCCACAAAAGAAACCACACTAAAATATAGCAGAAAGTCCCTCAAATTTTTCTGAAGAAATTATAAAATCTGAAGGAGACTCTCAGAATAATCGTTGTGATTTACTTTTGTGACTTTGGGCTGAAAAGAAATTGTTACTATTTAAAATTCCATTAAATGTTTTCCAAATTCATTTTGCACATTGAGATTTGGGGGTCCTAAAGATGTTTCAAATGACTCATGTAGCATGTGAGGACATTAGTTAAAGAAGCAAAGATTAGGTTCTGTCAATAGATGTTGTCTGCCAATGTGAGGTTTCCATGCAGTTACAGGAGAAAGAGGAGACTGCGTCATGGATTTTTAATTTTGGCCAGGGCCATCATCTGGTAGTTGCTAGGAAGGCATCATTTGGAACTGTAAGGTACTGTTGTTTACTTTCTGCCTGAAGTGGGCAGGCAAGCAACCTGGCAGAGCATCTCAGTGGCAGCATAACAGGGAGGACCCTGTGCTTTGTAGTGATCTCAGGTGACTTCTGGTATGCCCATGATGGGTTTCAAAGCCTCTTCACAGAGTGACTCATGGGTGGTAGGCTTCAATGCCTCTTTATTAACTGACTCTTCAATGCCTCTTTATTAACGGACTCATGGATGGTGTACCAGAGTGGGAAGAACAAAGGCTTTGAAATCAGAAAAGCTCAGAATCGGTTCAACTTTTCCCGAAACATGGTGTGATTATAAATTAAGAAAGACATATAAGGCTGAGATAATAGAACAGCTAATCAAGTGTTTGCATTGCCCCAAAGAGGTCCTGTGTTCTGTCACCCAGGACCTGGGTACCACATACTCATAATTCCAGTGCTACAAGGCAGAAGCCAAAAGATTTCTGGAGTTAGTGGGCCAGAGAAAACTAGCCTACTGGTTTTCTTTCCCAGTGGCAGGAATCAATCTGTCTAAAAAGTACATGTCACACCTAATCACAGTCACATAGGTATACACACACACACACACACACACACACAGAGAGAGAGAGAGAGAGAGAGAGAGAGAGAGAGAGAGACAGACAGACAGACAGACAGAGATGACAGAGAGACAGAAACAGAAACAGAGAGAGAGACAGAGAGAAAGAGAGAGCAAAAATGAGAGAGAATCAAAAGGGACATAAGTTTTGTCATCACTCAGTAGCATCCTGGCAACTAGCAAGTACACAGTTCATGTATTTCTTATAACCCCCACTCATGAACACATCTAAATTTTACCACTTCCTTGTATGTATAAGTTTTGGAGGAAGAGATGTCACAGATTTATCTCTGATGCCTTCTGATGAAGAGCTCAATGAATGTTTATTGAACAAGTGCCAGTATCCCAAATGGGGTCTAAGTAATGTTTCATTAGAAAGCAGGCTTGGCCAGAATAGACTCTATCGTATGAGTAATGAGTAAAGAGGATTCAAGGATGGTCATTTGTTATCAAAATGCAATAGGGCATGCTGGCTTCAGAGTTCAGAGGGTGAGCTGACTAAGAGGAGATAGAATTGTTTCCCATGATGGACATGCAGTTAGGTTAGAAGGATAGAGTAAGTAATCCAAGGTTTAAGTGGGACCAAAACCAATGAGTAGGTTTCCCCTGGAGCAGAAAAACAGGAAAAGATTTTTGTATTGGATTCAATGGTTAAAAATCAATGTGACATAGAAAGGTGCATATTGAGCTGTGGAATGAAAAAAAAAAGTGTGTTTTAAGTACGAACACTGTCACTTTCAGCAGCTCAGAAAGTGAATATGAATAATCTCCCCAAAGAGACAACTGACAAGCAAAAATAGCAATCAGTTCATATTATAAGTAGGTTTGGAAATAGAGAACCTTACATATAGAACTTATGTTTCACTAGAGACACCACTGGGACTGAAGTGCATGTCTACTATTCAACACTCCTTTCCACTTCTCCATGGGGGATCGACAGGACTCGCTTTGCCACTTCCAAATTGGAATTTATTACCAGTTTGAATTAGGAAGTAAACACAATTGGAATTTATTACCAGTATGAATTAGAAAGTTTGTAGGATTTGACTTTTTTAAAAAAAAAAATCAATAATTATTGGAAGCTAATAAAGCATTTAAACCACTATTTAAATATAATATTTTAGACTCTCAGTATTTTCCAAGTGAGAAAGCAAACGAACACAAATCTCAGGGTTAGTACCTCTTAGTGTAACATGCAACCTGACACTGGATATTAATATTTCAGATTTGAGAGAGGACTATGCTTGAACCACAGTGAGATGTCAGTCAGACATACACTATGTGCATTAGAAAAAGAAAGAAAGAAACAAAGACAGAGAGGAAGAAAGAAAGAAAGCGAGAGAGAGAGAGAGAGAGAGAGAGAGAGAGAAGATGCACTTGGAAATGGGGGAAAGAGAGACTGCCTAAAGCAAGCTCAAAATTTAATTGGTACAAAACAAAAGGAAGAATTATGCGTGGGTCAAATCAGACCTTGGGAGAAGCTAATAAACGGAAAGGAAATTTGAATGCTGTCTTTAGAAATGAAGTGCAAAGGCAACCTGCTTGCTTCTGGAAGAGACGATATGGATGCACATTAAGAATAATGAGACATTTCTTTTAAAAATGTACACCAGAACCAGGACAATCTCTTCAGTTGTAAAAAGCAGAGATGCAAGCAAAGGTACAAGGACAGGAAGTGTTCCGAGCAGGAATCGGAATGCGTTTAGGGATACAATCTCTCTCCTCTCTTCAGTGCTGTGGTCTCTGAAATTAGCACCAACATATCTACATAGGAATAAAACAGAGCCAGGACCAAGTTTTTTTTTTTTTTTTAAATCACCTTTCATTTTACTTCTATTTGTATTCATTATAGAAATGGGCTGTGTATTCAGTCCCATGATCTTTGGAACCAGCCGCGAATACAGCCAAAAGCAGTTTTTCATATACAGTTGCTGTGACTTATGTTTCTAATTCAAAAAACGAAAAGTACCATTTTGCCCTTTGTTAGGTATATAACTTAGCCTACTTTCTTCAGTAACAGTTCATTCATGTTGGAGATTCTCTACGTATAACCTCATAATTTTCCAGAGTAAAATTCTACTCAAGTCTAACTTCTTCCTTCCCAGCAGCTTCTGGCAACCACTGTTCTACCTTCTAATTGCTTGAATTTGACTACATTGTATGCATCATACCAACAGATGCACATAGCAGCTGGTCCTTCAGGGCTAGCTTATTTCTCTCGGGATCCTGTCTTCAGTGTATATTTGGTAGCATGAGTCAGAGTTTTCTTCCTTCTAAAGGCTGAATCATATCCTAGGTTCTGCATCTCACTTATTGATTCATTCCACAGAGGATATGTGGATTAGGAAATATGTTTTCGGATTGAATCTGATGTATGAATATTTGACTAAATCAAGATGAGCAATGACTGAACGAGAAAGTACCCATCCCACGGAAGAAGCTATGAGATCCAGTCTAGCCTCTCAACACCAGCTCTGCAAACTTGGCTACAGCAGTCTCTCTTTGTGAATGTTATTTAATCTGTGAGGAAGGAAGGCGGAATAAAATAAGAAGCTAATCAAAATATAGCTACTGACCCTCTTTCTGCCAAGGGGCAGAAGGAACCGAGGTGAACATATCCTTCAGGCCAGTCTCAATGAGGTGAAGGCAGAGCATGAAGGAGTCCTAATTACCAGAGTACACTCTGGCCCCTTTCAAACTCTGCCATCACCCACAGAAGGGACATAACTCATGCACAGCATGCATAATAATATTTTCCTCAGTAAAATGGCACATATTCAAATTTATTTGCTATTTGACGATATAGTGCTTACAGTGAATGAGCTCAGGGAAATATACCCCAAGCTCCTGGATTTATATTTCTATGTCAATTCTCACAGGAGTACAAGCTTCTATCTTATTATAGAAATTTCGGTGGAAGTTTAAGTACAAGATAGACATGTCATGCCCAGGGAGTCTCCTAGTACCATCTTATAAGCTAATGATATTCTGTTGCCCACAAGTTGAATATTGTGTGCCCGGGAAAATGTTCTCCTGGAAGCTTAAATCCTTGTCTATTTGTTTCACTATCTTGGCCCAAAGAGATCTCCATTGAGGAGGCTAGGGTATTCACTGTTTAACTTAAATCAAAATGGCAACTTTCTTCCAAGTGGGGTGGACATGTCAAGTATTTAGGATTATTTTATCTGGCCCTTCTCCTACCCACTGCCTGAGCACCTTTAAAATAGGCAAGAGACAGCTAGCTACCTCAGTTTCCAAATATGTCAAACAGAGCACTGGTCTTTATTTCAACAAGTGCCTTGTGAGAAGCAGATGAAAGCTACTCTGAGAGCGGCCATATTTCTTATTATTGCTCTGCCATCAGTCACCACCAAAGCCCTCAAGTGTTTGATGTGGTTGCCTAGAAGCAGGGGTTCTCAGTCTGGGCTTGAAAGGGGTCTACAGTACATAAGTAGTTAACCCTTGCCCCGCTGAGCAGCCGAATGAGAGCCTACACATATAAACATTTTCTCCATGCTGCCAAGCAAAGATGAGCAGTTATTATTTTTTTTTTCCTTGCAAGCATGGTGCTTGAGATCAGCTCCACCTAAAAATCAAAGTTGCAGAGATTATAGGTGAAAAAAAATGCATAGGAAATAAAGCTAGACTTCCAAAGCTTCTCGTTTCACAGGTTTCTTTGCACGGGTTTTGAAAAACTGGTCCTATTTTTTGAACTACTGGTTAACTTAGTTGACAGAAAAGCTACTAATTTGAGTAGTGACTCAGGAGACAGGGTGATTGAAATCAGTCATGCTTGCTGCATATTCTCAGGCTACAACATGAAGAATATTTCCCTTTCTACATACGCAGCTCTCCCTACAGCTGAACGCCTCAGAGACGCATTTTCTTTATGCCGTTTGAAGACTATAGATGATTCCCAGAATGGACAACCACACTGACTCTAGTCCTTTGATTTACTGTACTAGGTTCTTAAATTTTCCTGCTCCTCCGTTAACTAGCAGTGCTTCTGTAACATCAAATTTTATCTTCTCAATTTATGGGTAACAAACGAAAGAAATAAGTAGGGATATTAGAAATGACGAAAAATGGGGAGGATATAAAATTAACAATCAGGGGAGCATGTTTGCCAAGTCTAAGAGAGGTGGCAACTTGATCTTTATAGCTTTGAGAGTTAAATATATAGATATTTTTTTTCTTTTAGACATTTCAGCCTAATTTTAAAAATGAAGCATTCAGTTATTTGGGAATGGGTGGTTTTCGCAGAAAAAAAGGGGGGTTATAATTTAGTAATTGGAGAAATAAAAGATGCCTTTCCAACCTGGCATTAAAAATCTCTAATAAAATAGGGAAAATGAAGGTCTAAGATGACAGTCTTTATCAAAGTGTTTATAGAGACATTATATGTTCCCGTAATTGTTTAGGCCAGTGAATTAATGAATCGTCGCTGTAAGTCTCCATTTGAAATGATTTTGATGGTGTCTGCTGCTCGGCTGCTTTGGAAAAAGCCTGTTGTCTGCCGCTCCGGAGAAGGGCCTTGAACCCTGCCATTCAATCCCTTTCAGCCCATCAGCTGACTCTAATTGCCAGAAAGCGCAGGAGACCCCGGAGCCTGATTGTTCCTCGACCTCCTTTGAGGTTTGGAGGCATGAAAAGAAAAAGGGGAAAAAAAGCTCCTTTTGATCTTCTGTCTCTCTCTCTCCCTCTCCCGCTCCCTCTCTCTTCCTTTTCTTGTCTGCCCACTCCTACTCTAAGAATGACACATTTCTTTATAAGGCGTCTTCTCCTTCTTCTAAGGACAATAATTAATAAGGCCTTTATAAAATGAGGCTTGAATTGGTGTCACCTCAGGGGTGGTCCAAGGCTCTGAAGTGAAACCTCGGTGGGCCCAGGCCTTGTCTGGCCTCTGCACAGGTCAGGTTTAAATACCCTGACCCCAATTTTCAGTCTCTTTCCCTAATGAGGCGATTCACACAAGGATACAAAATTATACGAGGAGAGAAAACAGACAAAAGAGCCAAGGTGTAGCTGACATCACACTGGCCACATTTTTATTATTGTCTTTGTGTCTGTGACATCACAGCTGTGTATGTCCTTCTGGCAAAGCTCTCTCCCTCGGTTCCTATGGTGAGCTTCAGAGAATGACTTCCAGCAAGTCGCCTGCCGCTTGACAAGCTCAGAAAGGAGTGGCCCTCGCTGCGCAGGTTGACCACTGGCGGGTTCCTTCTCCAACTCCCTGTGTTAGGACAGAAGTCTCCTGAGTTTCTGCACCAGTGGATTCTGTCAATCGCTTGGATAAAATGGCATTATTTGTATCCATATAATTTTACAGGGCTTATCGTGTTGACATCCAGAGTTTAAAACGTTCTACTGTGCATGTTATCTGTCCTAAATCCGGTGAGGCTCGGGCTGCCTTTGAATGTCGCAGGATGAGAATGCTGCCTCTTGTTGCACCCTCTAAGAGGCTTTTAGAATGACCGAGTGACCTTAGTAAATTACAGGAGTACTTTGTCCCAGAGTTAACTAATAGGAGAGATGGCCCGATGAATTCTATATTTTTTGCTCATAATATTTTTCTCTAAAAACTAATAAAACGTCAAGATTTTTGTAGAAAGGAAGGCAGACCGCAAGTTGGTACTTTTTGGTAGCTAACACAGAACAATCTCTTTGTCCTGGTCAGTGTGCCTTATTATTGCATGCTATATATTTCTATTGATTTTCGAAGGTTTTTCTATTCAGAAAGAATTAAAAATAACAAGAATCACCTACCTTAGAATTTGATTAATAAAAATTGCACATCCAACTTTTAAAGTAAAGAAAAAAAGAGGATGCAGAGTCCAGAAAAAAAAAGAAACAAGTCTTAAAAAAAATAGATGCTTTAAACCTATTTGTACAAAATGAAATGGAATGCCACAACTTATCCTGAAAATGTCTACGTTTTTCAAGTGGGTAGATATTTTAAATTTCTACTTAAGTATAGTTTCAGATATGAGCAAAATGATCACCAATGCAAAAGGATCCTCACATATTGACTTCATAGGAACACAGGTAATTAAATATGACCAATAAGAATCACTACCTCTCAGTAATGAAGGAATGGAAAATATATCATAGTAACAGATTCTAAGACGGTGTTGCAGATCCTTATTACCATCTACCTACCAGCAACGCAGCCTGGAATCTGCCTCTGGTTACATTGTTTTACTTCAGAACTCTGCTCACCTATGTCAAAGGTGGTCAAGAAATTGTTGTAAAGGTCAAGAAAAAAAGAAATATCAGTGTACAGATTTGGGGAAAAGGAAAATAAAACGGTAGGAAGGAAAGTTTTGAAGGGAGAGGAGAGGTCGTTCATCCCAGGCACATAGTAAGGGCAAAGCACTGTTGTGTCTGAGTAAGTCTTGTCCTGTGAAAAGCTGTGACTGACAGACTCTGTCAGCTAGCTCCTAACAGAGTGACACCTGTCACTTCAGGATCAAACAAGTCACAGCAAGGACAGGACCTTCAAGAGCTCTTTTCTTCTGATCTGACCACTGACTGTGTTTAAGGTTGCAATACACTTTACCCAGCTTGTTTCAACCTGGAACTGGCTGTCAGGCTTCCCAACGCTGAGGTCATTTGAAACATTTTCTCGTGTTGCAGTAACCCCAACCATAAAATTCTTTTCATTGCTACATCATAGGCTGTAATTCTGCTATTGCTCTGAGTTGTGATGTAAATATTTGTGTTTTCTGAAGGTTTTAGGAGACCTCTATGAAAATGTCCCTTGATGCCTAAAAGGGTTGCTACCCACAAGTTGAGAACCACTGTTTTAGAAACATCTGTCAAACCAGGAACTGACCCAAGTAAGAGATTTTAGCTGTTTCAAAACGTTAAGGAGCATTTGTTACTGCTGCAGCACTGGTCTATACTGACTGATACATAACAAAACAAAACAAATCTCAGAGGACTGATCTAAGCCAGAGAGTTCTGCCTCACGTTGAAGTATATAACACAAGAAAATTCCTGGGACTAATGGCTCAGAGGCTCGTTGCTAGTGAGTTAATATCAGTCATAAGTATAGATGCCGGTTAAAAGAAAGAGAAACAACTAAAAACCAAAAATCTAGAAACAGCTTCAGGATTTAAATTTATAAATAAAGCTGGTGAAAACTATCTCTTGCTCTGCGCTGGGGCCTTGAACTTGGAAAGGTATTTCTTCTGATCTACAGCTCAAATTGTTAGGATTGTGATAGATTTCCCCCTCCTCCAAGGTCTGAAAAAGGAGGAGTTTCCTAGGTACAAGCTCTCTCATTTCTGCTTTCTTCACACACACAGCTACTGGGAAGGAGCCTGACCCCTGGCCTTATTAGCAAGACACTAACCCAATGAGCCACCAGCTGCAGTCTGAAAGCCCACGTGCACTCCGGCTACGTATTGGTCTCATTGTTATAAGACACCCCATTCATGTCTGATCATTCGTCACCATAGCGGCATGAGTTATTATTTTAAGCGATAGAAAGGTTCACTGAAACAATTAGAGTTTTGAAAATGAATTGTGCCTTGACACTGGCTCTTTACCCTGAGATGTCTTCTTCGTTTTTATGGTTTTAGTCAGTGTCTCAATGCCACAAATAACTTCACCTTTAAAAATTGTCTTCTTAAGCCTTCACATACATTCAGTATCTTCTATGTAAACAGTGGTAGAAAAGACAGGTTACCGGATTTCTCAGATCATGGCTTTTCCAGTTGTACTGTGCCTGTGTTAATTAGCCAGCAATGCCACTAACTGAACTGGAGTAAGGTCTGATGGTCTGCTTCTTTATCTAGTAGCTGAGTGACATGGATGATGCTACTACCCCCCAGACCGCTCTGAACACTTGGGGCCAGGCCAGTTTCTCAACATTCACTAATTTATTTATCCTATCTACAAGTGTGTTTAAGAACATTCACTCTAGAAAGTGGGAGAACATCAATGAAACCAAATATCGACTCCCTTATAACTGCATCTCAAGCAGGAAAAAACAAAAAACAAGATGATTGGACCTAAAAATGCTTCTGCTCTGATAATCAAAGAAAGAAGTGTGAATGACATTTATTTGGGATACTAGAAGAGACATTTGGGGAGTATTTTTCGCTGCCAAAATGCTAAACTCTACTTGTCTCCTTACCCCTTCTCCTATGTAGGTAGATGAGGAAAAGAACAACCTATCCCAGAATAATCAGCAGCTGTGTCTTGGATGTAAAGTTTGGGCTGTATTTCCTCAGTGGCTAGCATCTCAGAGACTGATGTCTGAAATATCCACCCATCTCTGTAGAGAGGCTTGCTGATGAGGATGATTAAAAACAATGGCTGACAGATTAGAAATCCTTAGAAGTATCAAGATGAAGTGAAGGAAGTAATCAAAAGACAAAGGGTACATCTCAGGGACAGAGGGTATTTGATTTTTTTTATTCGGGAGGTTCCAGAGTTCAGTTTTTAGGGCTATAGAAATAATGGATGATTGATTGAATAAATGAATGAATGTTTTTAAAGACAAAGTTTTACAAAGTCTGATTTCACATGCCTGTAATATGCCTGAAATCCTAGCATTTGAGAGGCTGAGGGGGAAAAAAAAAAAGGAATTTAAGCATAGCCTGTTTACGTAATGATTTCAAAACCAGTCAAGCTACAGAGTAATACTATGCTCGGAAAATAAAGGGACAAATGAAAGATGGGTAAAGGGAAAGAATCAGAAGAAAGAAGAAAATCAATGAAAAGAAAAGAAGGATCAAAAACTAGATGGGTTTGAAGCAGGCCGAGGTGCATCAGTAAATGGTAGTTGCTGTCACACTTGCCTACAGTCCTTTGCCTGAATTTGTGAGGTCAAATGCGTACAGGAAATCAGATTGAAAAGCATCTGGTAGCCCCAGCTGGTAACCTGTACTTAGTCATTAACTAACTTGATTAACTCCACATTTCTTGCATAAAAGTATGGCTACTCACTATAAAGAGAAGAGAATTGACGGCAGGCCCATGGTACTGCCTGTTATATTATAGATTGCAAAAGATCTTGCAGCTTTGTCTAGTTTGGAATTACAAATGAAGGATAATACAGCTTTAGTGACTGTCATAAGGATCACGGTAATTACCATACCAGCATTTAGCAACCTGGGAATATTTTACGTTTCACACAATAGAGATAGATACGTTTCAGAAGATTATTTATCTCCAGTACTTGTTGCTTGAGTACCCTGGCAAACACATGGGTATCTATCCACTATACAGCAGCCACAGACTGAACAAAGGATTCTATCCAAGTCCAGCTTGGTGAGCCAATGAGTTTATTGGAGTTACTTACTGGAATATAGGTGACTTTCAAAAAGCTATTCCAAAGGAAGTCCACTGGGTGACTTTGGGGCAGTCACATAAAAGGCCCACCCCAACCAATTGTTTGTCTCCTTGATAAGGCAATTGGATCCTTGGGAGTGGATGTTGTGCAGGTCTTATGACCTCCCTCCTGCCATGAGAGAATGTTAATTGGCCTAGTCTGGTGAAGGTCTCCTGTGGGTTTTCACAACTGTTCGGCTTCAAAGCCAAAATGGTCATGTGGAACCTGGAGGGAACACATAGATCACATAGATCATGCTGCCTGCCACAGAGTCCCCGCCTCCAGCACATTTCAATTCCTTGCACTTTCACAGACTCCACTAATTTATTTGAAATTTTCAAAAACTTTCCTGATGTACTTATGTCTGTGGTCTGTTTAATGTAACATCCTTTTATTTGTTTTACTGCAAAGATACATGCTGTTTACACAGTTCTAAGTATTTTTTTCTGCATGCAGTCACAAGATACCTTTTTTGAGGGAACTGCTGTGTGCACATGCATGGGTACACACATACACTTTTTAAAATATTTGTTTCTGGTATAAAAAGACAAAAGAATTTGGTGCAATAAGAATATACGTAAGAATGTGTACATAAGACCAGAGAGGTATGAAGAACTATTAACTATTAAAATTTTAAACCAAGTTCTCTTGGTTCTATGTAAATGAATCTCCTAATGCAAGGTTATGATGACTATATATTTTTTTAACAAAAATAAATCAGCCTGGTGTCAAAGTACAAACTTTATAATTCTCTTTTCACCCTCGCCAACTCCCAGCAACAGTGTCAAACTTAATTAACTTGTGGCTTAACCACATTTGTACAGTGTTCCTGGGCCAGTTTCTATTAAATGAGTGACTCAAAGCCAGGGTCAGAGTTACTTTTCTTCCCCTGAGTGAGTCACAAAAAGTACTTTTTTCTGTGTAGGTAGACAGAAAATCGGTGAAAATATGCAAAGTCACTGATTTTGTAATGGCTTCTCTTCAAAAAGAAAGGTTTTGAAATGAGTTTTCTTCCTTTAATTTCCCAAAAGAATATGAGAGAAGTGGCAGTGGAGTCAGTCTGGGAAGAAGGAGTCCACCTTGGCGGTCCTCTTCCTTTGTGTTCCCAACACAACAGAGAGAATGCAGAACCAAAGCTGTAGATTCTAGTCTGCTGTGAAGCACGTATACAAGGGAGAACTCCAGTGGAAAGTGTAATCATTATTGCATTCAGAATGGAATTTCATAAAACCAGTAAATGTTTAATTGTACGCCTTTTTGCTTTCAGATAAGATACTGATATGATGACACCTCAGGGAGATTCAAGGGCTATTGCAAAAAGTGCAAATATACAAATTAACTTGAACTCTAATTCTCATGTTCAAGGATACAATTTCCTCCACATCCATGATCCTCACTGAAACCACATGCTCATGGCAAGATACCGGATTTCCACAAGTTCCATTGGGCTCCAGAGCAATGTTGGTTTGGTCCCCTTTCTATGATCTAAACTATAGAAGTCACGTCTACCACAAACAGGGAGAGCAGACAACCAGCAGCAGCAGCACTGAAGCAATGAAAATGTTTGCAACTTCAGTTGCTCTCATTATATACAAGTGGGAGAAAGCACAGCTTGAAGAACTGGGTAGTTTTGTTACAGCTGTTTAATCCAGGAGACAGAATTCTCTCTTTGATTACAGATATAAATATTAGAGATGAAGGAACTCGCAAATGCTCTTAGGATATGGAAGCTGCATAATGAAGGAGCCATGCAGAGAAATGTGCCAAGGAAATGTATAGTGAGATACGCTATGGTATGTGAGTGAACAGTGTAGTTCATTCGGAGAGGATGTATGTAGAATCTTACATGCTTACCCCCAGAGTAAACACAGAGCAACGAACAGAAAAAAAAAATCCGCAGTACCCTGTGCCTCCTTGTGAGGTCACCCACTGCTAATGAGCACCGTAATGAGCACAGAGATTCTCACAGATTAGGCATCCGCCTGCTAATGCTTAGCCACCAGGGTCCCCTCCAGGGAAGCTACTTAGACCAGAGCCTAATAAAGACATCTGTGCATGTCTCCACTCACATGCAGCTCCTAGAGAAGCATTCATTTCTACAGATTCTTTTTTTTTATATTCTTTAATGTTTTTGCACATTAAAAAAGGTCCAAGTTATTGCAAACTATAACATTTTCATATTATTTTCTTTAGATGAACCATTATTTTCTGACCAATTATTTTTTTCTTTAAAATTTCCATGGACTTTCTTAAATATGAAATATATGTTTCTCTCTCCATCCTTCACATGATATTTGAGCAACGGTAGTGTCTCTGGTTATACTCATAAGAATATGAAGCAAGCAGCTCTCCATATTGTTCAGCCTTTAGAACATTGGCTGCAAAGTAAAACTCACCCTTGGACACATTTGGAAGTGCCTTAATCATCACACAGAATAAAGGACCCAAATTGTTCTACATTGATGTGCTGAAACAAGTTGTAAATATAATTTCCTTTGCATTTAATTGGAAGACTACGTAGATGTTTCCTTGGAAAATATAGAGTAATATAGTAGAGCATATGGTATACAACATTATGTGTAACACATACGTAGTTTATCCTACATGAATTATAAGCACATTTCCCTGGAATTAGGATACTCCTTAGGCTGTCTTCTTTCAAGCATGACTATCACAGCACAAAATGGAAAGTAGGTACAGTTAAGTTAAATGTCAATGGTCAAACATCAGCATCACATTACAGGAGGAATTATGCTTGGTGTATAGAGTGGAGGACAGGAATGATACATCTTACTGAAATTCACAAGCTCTCTGGGGACAATGTGTGAGTGGATGGATGGATGGATGGATGGATGGATGGATGGATGGATGAATGGATTGATAAGAAACATGAGGAAAATACAGATTTTCATTTATTTGACTCCCATTTTAGCATTTTGATAAATACAGAGTACAAGCTACGTCTGAATCTAAAACCCTTAAGAGGTAACATAGTTGATTACAGGCAGGTAGGAAGTATAGAATAGCTAGATTTTTGTGTGACAGCATTTCCTAAAACTTTTCTTCTAAAAACCTCTCTTCCTAGTGTAATCCTCCAAGGGCCTCTGCTTAACTGCAAACCTCCTCCCCTCTGGCTTTATACTCCATTGTTCCTCCACTCTCCTCTTTTATGCACTCTTTACCTCTTTTCCCACTGTAACTCCTACACTCGGATGGAAGGTTTCCGTGCATAGTTCAATTGCTATATATCCCTGGAGATGATGGAAATGAATTCCATGTAAACCTCAGCAGTGAAACCACAGGGAAAAGGCCACCAAACCCACCAAATCAGGTTTCCTGAGGTGTCATGAAAAATAGCGTTTTGAGATACAGAACTTGATGAGTTTTAATAAACACACCTCGTCACCTCGCTACCATCGTCATCAATTAAGCAACTTTCATGATCCAGGAAAATTGACTCATGCTCCCAGGAGAAATTTCTTTGTTCTCCTTTCTCTCTGAAAACAATCCTTTTGTTGTTTCTTTGTTTTTGTTTGGCTAGGTCTGCCATAACAAGCTGGAGATACCTGGTTGGCTCAAAGCAATAGAGATGTGTTTTGCTTTTAGTTCTGAAGCTAGAAGTTCAAGTGCAAGCGGTTAATCAGATTGATTCTTTCTGAGAGTTTTCAGGGAAGTATCCATTGCAAACTTCTCCTTGAGGCTTGATGTATTTTGAAAAATAGAGATCTGTAAGATATCAGGGACATTGGGGTAAGACTAAACTAACTGACCTTATTACAACTTGATTTTATAAAGTTTTTATTTCTAAATAAGGACATAGTCTCATGCATTCAGGGTTCAGATACCAGCTTATGAGTTGGGGGTCATGAGTGAAACACATAATCCTAAAAACAAATGCATTTTCTTTCTGGGTTCTCTAGGGAACCATTTCTTTAGAGAACTCCCAATTTTGATTCATACACCAGAAGTTTATTTCAGTTTTATCATTAAATAATATTCTACAATGTGAATATACTAAAATTTTCATATGTATTTATGTGTCGAATGTAAGTTATTTTCATTTTAAAATTAAAAATTGTGTTTGCACGCTTTTATGAATTTGTGTACATTATGTCCATGTAGGAGTCCACAGTGATCAGAAGAAAGTATCAGATCCCCTTGAACTAGAATTACAGGCATGAGAGCTTCCTCGTAGGTGCTGGGAACTGGGCCTGAACCTTTTGCAAGAATAGTAAATGCTCATAAATGCTGACCTATTTCACTAACACTACAGGTTATTATTCTTGATAAAACTGCTAGCAACAGTTATACATATATATATACATACATACATACATACATACATACATACATACATATATATGTACATATATATGTGTGTGTGTATTTATATGTGTATATATTTATTTTACAATATATTTACATATATTGTAAACATTACTTCCCAGTTTAAGTTGGAGATATGGAACATGTAAGTAAATGTTGGACATTATAAAAAACAGTTTAACTATCTTCTTATTCCACATTCTCCTTAACAATGAAAGTGAGCTACATGGTATCATATTATCACTAGAACTTTGTACTGTCCTTTTTCCTTAATTTCATCATTGTTGTGGATATGCAGCAACATTTCATTTTGGTACTAATTTTACAGACAACATTTGATGTGTATATTCCTTTGTTGTACTTTTATTGGATTCTTAGCTCTTTTGTTGAGAAGCAAGGGCCCTTTCTAATGTCTGGATACAAAGCCATTGCAGATACATGCTTTTTGGCAGCCTGTATTTTTTTTTCATTTTTCTTAATATCTTTTAAATAGAAGAGAAAGCAGTTTTAATGTTTTGTTCACAAAACTAAAGAAGAATGTAAGGTCTTCTTTGTAAATGGTCACAATAAACTTTATTAATTCTCTCTTATTGTCTGAAATTTTAATATGAAGTATAATAGGAATTTTGGTTGAGTGAGCTTTATTTGATGCCAGGATTCCTGAGATACTCAGAACGTCTGTTCCCCATTGTTTAACTTCCATTGAAGTCACATCATATTAACCCTCATTTGAGGTTAATTATCTGCCTCTCTATTCTCTATCTGGTTTTCTTTACTTTTCAGACTCAGTCCTATACCACAGCCCAATCTGGCTTGGAAGTCACTATATAGTCATTGCTATCCTTAGACTCCCAGCAATCCCACTGCTTTAGTCTTCTCAGTGTCCAAGTGCTGAGACTGTAGACATAAGCATCTGTAATTAGCTTCTTACTTGGACAATGATCTCTGGTCTCCTCATTCATAATATATTAAGGGCTGGGACAGTAGATTGGTAGTTGAACACTTGCTTAGAATGCATGAGGTCCTGAGTTCAGTTCCCAGTCCTGCAGAGGAAACACTACTTCATCTATAAAATGTTTCCAACCCTTTTCTGTGGTCAAGTCTCAAAGTGTCTCATGTTCCATTGTCTCGTCTGCCTTTCTCTCAAAAGTATACATTCACACTTAAAATGATTGTAGATAACAAGATGACAGTTCAGGGGCAGAGGCCCCCTATGATGGGCTCCTTGTATGAAGCTACCCTGTTTGCCAATATTGTCTATCTTCACTTTAACCAGAATAGCCTGTTCTTATTATTATTTTTGTAGATCCCAAATTCCACTATTTCTTTCCATATACAGCTCAAATGAAGTCTTGGCTTATTCTCAGTCATATATATTAAGTAGAATCTGTTCTCAGCTTATCATTGATGGAGAGAAATTGCAATCTTTGCTACAAATAAAAAGGTTTTAACATAAACAGTACTCCTGAATATATAACTAAAGCAAGTATGTGCGTGCGTGCGTGTGTGTGCGTGTGTGCGTGTGTGTGTGTGTGTGTGTGTGTGTGTGAGAGAGAGAGAGAGAGAGAGAGAGAGGGATTTAGAAATTAATCTGTTGATAGTCATTTAGGTTGCTTTCATATTGCTTTCATATTTCAGTCTACTTGGAAAGAACTTTAATGGCTATCAGACACTTGTCTCAGTGGCTCATTACCTCTGGGCATGTAAATAGTAATGGGATTTCTGGTTCACACTTGGTGAATAATGTTACTTCCTATGTGACATCAGCAGATACTTAGAAATTCTACAACACACATGAAGTTCTTTCACTCTCACAGGTAGGAGACTTTATTCTTCTTAGACTTTGCAAGCTGTGTCTTTCCCTCAGCCCCTCCTTTATGCACCTCCTACCTTCCTGTATATACTCTAACTCAGCTTGTGTTCAGCACTTGCTGAACAGGACAGTCTTATCTGTCAGCTTCTTCTTTGAATGTAGTTCTCGTGTTTACCCTGTTCTGTAATTTTAGCAGAGCTGTCTCCTCCTTCTTTGTGTTCTTCTTTGTGTTATGACAGTGTAGTAATTGTGAACCATATTCCATTTACTTGTCCCATTGGCAAAGAACTTAGTAGCATTTGCTAAGGACCTTCATCAGTATATAAGAACTATACCCACCTAGGCAACAAATATGTACCTAATAGATAGAACTGCATGTACTGAGACACTGACAAAGGTCTACATGGCTGCAAAACAAATCCAAAGTAACCCATCAAAAGAAATCTTTAAAATACTTCACTGTGAAGAGTAGACATCTGAATGACACAAACTCTTATTTTAAAGTCACTGAGTGACCTTGGACTTTGCATTTTAGTACTCTGGAATATATTCTACTACCTGGAAAACTCTGTCATATCTACAGATATTTCAACCACTATCAGTTTATGACCCGGTCTAAATACTTTTTAAAATAGTGTATGTGGCTCTGATTTTGAAATTTTATTTTCATAAACTTTTTGTCTCAGTGTCTCCAATCTCTGGTTCTGTCACTTATCAACTATTGGATTTTTACCTTTGCTCAAAGCGGAGGTGTGTTTTGGGAGCATTAGCCTCCATAGGAAAGAGTCCTACTGAGCTCAGAGAATTACTTCCTCCTGATCATGATGTACACATGGAGAAACAAATCTCTCTGTGGTGCTCAACTGCTGAAGAACTGTCACAATAAATTTCTGTTTCTCCTCTTTGCAGAATTTGATCAATTCCCAGAGAAATAATTGTGTCTACAGGAGTTGCTGTAGGTCAGTGTGCAAGCTTGTTTTATGCCAACTTGACACAAGCTTGAGTCATTTGGGTAGAGGGCTCCTCAATTGAGAAATTGCTTCCATCCAGGTTTCCTGTAGTTGAGTCTGTAAGCACTTTCTTGATTAATCATTGATGAGAGAAGACCCAACCCACTGTGGATGGTTCCATCCCTGGACCAGCGGTACTTAATAACCTGAAAGTGGAAGATAAAATAAAGTCATGTGGTTTGTCATTGTGGTTTTTGTTTTAATCACAGCAACAGAATGCTAAATAAGATGGTCAATTAACTATTCTTAATTTCTGTTGAAATCAGCATTGACAGCACATAAGAATTCTGATTTTCTATAACTTTTTAAAAATTTCTCTATCTTAGTCTCTCTCTGTTTCTGTCTCTCTGTCTCTCTCTGTGTCTCTCTATCTCTCTGTCTCTCTCTCACACACAACACTTTATTAATCTATCTCTAGACATGAATTATCCAAAACAAAGTATACTAATCTAATTCCAGAAATGTCTCTGATTTCCCTTTGCTGAGATATGTGTTTCAGGCCTTGTTAGAGATCATAGAGTTTACTGTCTAGCATTTTCTAGAGATATGTTTTCCTTGAAGATTCCATGGTATGACATAGCTTTGGTCTCTCACAAGAAGAAAATAAGATAGCGAGAGATGTGTTCCTTTCTGTATGTAACTGATGAAAGAAAATATAATACTTAAGATTTATCCACAGCTAGAAAGAACCAGGCTAATTGCAACTATCGCTCTTCACAAGGGACATGACATCTGAGGGCTTCCCCAGCAGCAGAAGACACAGAACATATGGGTGGGTCTTTTGAGTTTTGTTCTTATAGGTGCCATTGATGAAATTAGCCATGAGGAATGCTGGGGACCAATGCCCCTCATAGCTAATGATTTTGCTAACTTTATACATTCTCATGACTACACACTTATTTTTCTTAGATACCTGTATAGTAAGCAGGATGAAGTGGGAATGTTACTAAATCACTGGGCCAGGAGCAAGAGGATCCAACAGGCAGATCTTCAAGAAGCAGAGAGATGAACGGATTCCAGCCTGTGCAACTATTGACAAGCTTCCTATCCTCTATGAAACACAATAAAAAGAACACCTCAGTAAGTAGCTTTATAAAGTAGAACCAACATGTGAAAGTTGGTTCTCATTGTGTGCTGGAGCAAACTGTTGCTCCATACCTTGCAATTCAGTCATCAAGGACAGTTGCAATTAACAAAAGAGTCATGCTATGGTCCTCTCAAATCTTAAGTGCAAGTAGCAGATGTCAGGGGAAGAGTATATCACCAGAGTGGCTGTGAAACAGCATGCAATGAGAGGAATGAAACTCAGATTTCTTGAAAAAAGCCCATTTGAGGTGTTTCTTTTGTTTTGTGTTTTTTATGCAAAATCCTATTACTTTTTACAAAGGTTTTTTAATAGCTTCAGTCTGTTTTCATTGTGCATAGTGTAGTGTTTAATATAGACATGTTTGAATATTGTCATGTTCTTTCACTATATTCACTTTTTTGTTATCTTTCTATAGCCCCCATTTAGGTTTTCTGTCATGCAGTCTTCCTTCTGTTTCCATATCTTCCCCCAAAATATTATATATAATCTTATATAGTATTATAACGTAATATCCATATAGCAAATGATGTCAATAATTATACTTATGCTGATTGTGCAGCACATTCTAATTATGTATTCATTAGTCCATAGATGATGAGTCTCTAACATAGGCATCATATATAATAATACAGATGTGCAGGTAACTCTATTGCATAGGTTGACTTACAATCAAGTGTATTCCCTGTAAGGCTTAAGTAGATTATATGGTAGTTACAATTTGATCTGCTTTAGTTTTTTAAGGAAAATTCATGGTAATTTTTTTATTATTTTTCTGTCATTTACATACCTTTTACATCAGTATTCTATATGTGTTTCCATTGTCCCAACATTCTCACAAGCATTCTATATTGTTTATTCACTCGATGGTAACTATTCTGACTGAGGTGGGAAGACATATTAATTTAGTTTTAATTTACAACAATCTACATGTTTTTGGTTAGGATTTCTATTGGTACGGTACAATACCATGACCACAAGCAACTTGAAGAGGAAAGGTTTACTTCAGCCACATTTTCTGATCATAATCTCTCACTGGGGAAAGAACTCAAGGCAGAAATACGGAGGCAGGAAATGAAGAAAGGGCCATGGAGGATCACTACTTACTGGTAGCTCTGCCTGCTTTCTTTATCATTCTGGACCACCTGTCCAGGGGTGACACTGCCTAAATTTGGTTGAGCTCTCCCACACCAATCATTAATCAAGAATGTACCCCTCACAGACTTGAGCACTTGCTAATCTTATAGAGTCATTTTCTTAATTAAGATTAGGTTTACACATATGTGTTTAGGTTTGTGTCAAGTTGATAAAAACCAACCAGCACACTAAGGATGTTAAACATGTTTCCAAATGCTTATTGACAATCTGTACTTCATCTCTTAAGAATTTTCTGTTCTTTTACATAGCTCACTCACTGACTTTATATATATATATATATATGAGACAAACACACATATACACATGGTCTAAATACTAATATGACTACTTTCCTAAATCCTAATAGCATTAAATGTCAAATTCCTGGTTCAAATATTTTTTAAAACCAAACAACTGGACTAAATTTATAAGCTGGATAAATTTAGTATCTAAATTTATCTTCAACTATAGAAATTTGGCAGTTTTGCCCAATAATGTCAAAGAGGCATTATTTTAAGGCCCATTCACTGAGAAATAAATAAAAATAAATTATTATCAATAATAAATTATTATCTCAGCACCAATTATTGTAAAAAAATAAAGTAAAAGTCTCTTAAAAAGTTAACAATCAATAATAGTTAAATTGTGTCACAGTTATAAGATAAAATATTACATATATATTTTAAAATTATAGTCAAAAAGTAAATATGTAACAGAAATATGCCTATTCATGTTCAATCACCATTTTCTTACAAGTTTTATTATTATTTAAATTCTCATACGCATACCTTGTATCCTAACCACTCAGTCAGCTTCCTCCCTGACTCTCTTGTCTGTCTTCTCTCACTAGTTACAAATCACACTCATCTTTTCTTCATGTCTACTCATTCATTTTGCAACCCAAGACACTTAGCCACAGTTATCTATATAACCATGGGTTGAGAGCTACCCATTGGAAACTGGTAGGCACAGCAGAGGATATAAAACTAATTGAAGATAGTATTTTGTGTTTTCCAGATTCTTTGTATTGCCAATAATTCAGAGGTAAATAGTAGGGCCTTAGAGCCCCTTCTCCTCCCTCAGGTGATTTTTTTTATAGACTAGTCTTAAATGGACCCAGTACAGACAATTACAATCAATGTGATTTAATGTTTACAATTGCTGTATGGAATTCAGAAAATTTTTTTCTAGCCCTCCATACTATTTTTTGATTATGTAAGATTGTATAATTTTATTTTATTATATCTCTATTTAGGTATTTTTATAATTATAATTCATTAGATAATGAAATATATGTTCTATTGATTTCATGTTTATAACTATGTTACTTGTACTTAAATATGTTATGGATCTCTTGTACTTAAATATGCTTGGTTCAAAACCTTTGTAATTAACCTCACTCTCCTTCTGCTCTTCTATTTATAATACCTCCACAATTCACTTGGTGTATGGTGACAACTATTACTCTTTCTGACATCAATACTACTGTGTTTGGACAACACAGGAAACTATCATCCACACACACATACATATAAATGTAAATATGTACTGACCTATTCTATATGGTTTTATCTATGGTGCTGCATTTATTTACAAAGGATCCAGATTACATAATAGAATAAGTCTGAAGTTTTGGGCTATGCCAAGAAGACACTCAACAGGTACAAGCACTTACTTCCCAGGCAGCCTGCAGTCCTGAGTTCAATCCCAGAGACCCACATAAAGTTGGAAAGGGAGGACTGTCTCCAGAAAGTTGTCCTCTTACCTCTACAACTGTGCTGTGGCTTAGATATACCCACAAATGCATGCCTTATATACATAATACACCCCAAATTTGGGGGCACATTATAAGTTATGAAGGATATACTTCATAACTTGTGTTTCAAGATATACTGAGCCATTATTGTGATCCAGTCCCACACTATACATCTTTAACAAGCCTACCGAGCTGGAAAGCACATTTGGAAGTTGTGTTGCTTTAGTAACACGTGATTGTCAGTGCATATCTGTTTAGTGGGAGACTTCATGTCAGTCCTTGGCAACATCCACACTTCAGACCAAGTGCAAACTTCAGTATCAGTAATCTACATATTTATGATGAACAAAGCAAAGTACACAGAAATTATTTTGAATCTGAGCAAAGAACACAGAAATTACTTTGAATTTGTCTGCACAGAAGAAAACAATAGATGAAACTGTAAATGGCAAATTGTAGTGTCTTTACAAACAACCGAGAGAAACACTATTTCAGATGTTTGCTAACAATGAGACCCAATTACAACATGCAGTGAAAAATTCCCCACAGTACATTAGCATGTATGATCTCTGGGTTCATTGTTATGAATATCTTCACTCAGGCACATATTAATTAGATTCCCTTATATTTCTTAGTTACAACATGCATTTGATCAATATGCTTTTGAGATCAAATTAGTAAAACATCCATTTTATTATGAAAGGTTATGCTACATATTTTAATTTTTAATCATTCTATAGTTTTTATGTTTCTCGTTTGTAAATCTTATGATTGCTTTGTTTAATTTAGCCAAAGGTCAAAGTGAAAGAGACATAAAATTATTCATGCAGAATTTATGCACCATGGAGGATTTTCATGGAATTAGACTTAAGGTCTGAAGATAATGAGTTGGATTTTATTCCTTACCATAAGTGCGAGTTTTAATATAGTGAAGAAAAGATTTTTGGAAAAGTTTGCTTGCATTAATAAATGTTGAGTTTTCTTCTTCTGCACATTTGAGCAATGTCTGAGTAAAAAGAAGGAAAAAGCATAGTTCTTGAACCATGGCCTTATTTCTCTTGATATTCAACTTTCCCCAAACAAGCTGCTGCTGATCCATGCCAAACAGGCTTATGGGAAAACTGAATCTTAGCAAAGTAAGCATTTAAAGTCTATGTAAATGTACCCAAGGGCAGCACACAAATGCAGAATATTTAACTGAGAAAACCTAGTAAAGCTTAGTAGACAGAGTGTGTCAGTGGAAATGTAGTACCAGCTCTTTCCCTCCTATTCTAGCTTGGGAATGATAGTTCCAGTCTAGATGGAGATAATCAAGGATTCAAGACTCCCTTTCATCCATTTACAAATTAAAGGGCCACAGTACCTTAGCAATCAGACAGTACATCTGCACTTCTCAGTGGAACCCATGATAGAGAGCAACTTCGGAGCACGCCTTTAATCCTAGCACTTAGGAGGAGGCAGAGGCAGGCAGATTTCTGAGTTTGAGGCCAGCGTGATCTACAGAGTGAGTTCCAGGACAGCCAGGGCTACACAGAGAAACCCTGTCTCAAAAAAAAAAGAGAGAGAGAGAGAGAGAGAGCAACTTCTTTGCAAGTGTTGCATACAATGGATCCGACATTTCTTGTTTCTCTGGCATCAGTATCTTAATCCCTATATTTAATTACTTGCTCAGTTTTATTTAATTTTTGTGTGATCTTTTAGACAAATCCTTTACCTCAGCTCATTACACACAAATAGCAAACTCTTCAAAGCACTTGTCAAAGCTTCTTCCCTGCCCTTGAACTGCTATGGCATATTTACTCAGAACTTGTGAGATATTCATGTATGTATGTATGTATGTATGTATGTATGTATGTATGTATGTATGTTGTGTGACACTGTCCTCCTATACACAGGGCATAGCCTTTGCTATCTTGACATCAGGGAAACCTATGCTACTCACACAAGTCTTTCTCACTAACATTCATTCATGGAGGCAGTACAGGGTTATGAAACAGTTCATGAAAGGTGCAAAGACCTTGTGAGTAGCTAGGAAGATGGTTCATAACGTAGTACACAAGCACATATGGCAGCACATTAGGAATTCAAGAGGATCTCCAAAGTTAGTGCATGAGATTTACTAATAAGGTGTGAGGGCTCTCTCCCCAGACTGTGTAACTAGGTCACGACCTCTGCGTGGGATAGGAAAGCTCTCTGTAATTTTTCCATTGTCCTCTAAGTCACTCCAATTAAATTCATTGGTTCATTAAACTAGACATAGACACATATCGCCATGAGATTAAAATAATAAATATCTTGAAAAATGCTTTTTTCAGATACGTTCTTGTTGGGGCTGTCTATGTTTAATGTGTACTAGATGCTTGACTATGTAATTTTTTAGCATGCAATTTTGTTTTTTAGCAATGATCAGGTGCATAAATTACTGAAAAGAGTGATCTAATTAAATTCAGGGTCCTTCACAATTATATTGTGTGAGCTATGGATTGAGATTATTTTGAGCATGAAGGACATCTTAGTTGTCTAACTAGTTGATACTCTTCAGAAATAATTGATATGAGAGCTTATCATATTACTAAAAGATCTACTAGGTCCCTTATAATTGCCTTTCACCACATAGTAAATTGGTTTAAGTGACCTTCAAGTCTTAACTTCCTTACAATCCATTGCAGTGAAGTCAGTATCTGTTTTATAATCTTCTACTGTGCTGCAACTATCTCTCAGTTGAGTCCTGGGGCTTGTAGACTGTAGGAGCAAAAGTGCTTTAAGTAAATGGTACTCCTTACATGGAAGAATTTTGTGGTGTGTTCTGTAGATTCTGCCCTTCAAAGCTAGTTTTTTGTATTGAGGAACATAGAGATTGAAGGTCCTCTCGTCTCGGGATTTCCCATGCACAACACCTAACATACATACTGTAAGAGAGAATCGGGCTGAAAGTGGGTCATCCTCTTTACTAGGTAGAATCTACTGTGGTGCATCTCAGAGATTAGAGCCATTCGTAAATCAAGTCAGTAAAAAGTGAAAAACACGATGGAGGTCAAGAAATAGGAATAGCAATGAGACAGAACTTATCCTAGACACCTGAAGACAAACGTGCAAGAATTGTGTCATTGTAGAATTCCCATAAAAGTCGGTGCAAAGACAAATCCTGTATTTGTGAATATTTAATAGGCCTTCAGGGTCTAAATAATTCATCCAAGTGGTGAAAAGAGTAAAACATATACAGGCCCAGGTAATCCTCACATCTTCTGTGAGATCTTTGGTTAGAAAACAGTCAAGAAGCATGGTACCATCAGAATATCAGTGACTGGAATGCAGAGAATTCGCTTTTATATTAATTTTTAATCTGATGACATTTCTGAACTCATTTTTATTATTATCTAAATACCAACCAATAAGTGTTCACCAATTCTTTGGTTCAAAGTGATTGTATTCTGTCATACCATTTCTGATCATCTTGTTTTATTTTGTTACAGTTTACTTGTACTGTTGATGCAGGGTTCGGTGTATCTCAAACATACTAGGCAGGTGAGGGTGACCTTGAACTCCTGTTAAAAACATAAGACCTGCCAAGAACTGAAGGAATGCTAACTCCTTCATAGGTTGCTGATAGAAATGCAAAATAGCCAGTCTGAAACACAATTTTGTTTGAAAGAGTTGAAGACAGATCTCATAATGATAGTCAGGAAATAGAGATGGGGCTATAGGAAGAAGGCATGATAAGATGTAGCTCCCAAACTCATGCTCCTAGGAATCTTTTATTGTGTCATGAAAATTTCATCAAGTCATGAGCCCTTTAAGGCATTAATTCATTTGCTGGTTCAGAACTTTAATGATCTCGTTGTCTCTGCAAATACCCTCACAGAAACACTCACAGGTGTCTTTTACAAGTATTCTAGACATGTCATTACATTAAGTTGAAAACTAACCATCACATCAGAACAGAAGATCAAATCAAGCACAATTCCTTATGGGAAAGGTTAATCAAGAGAGAAACACACTGTCTTCAACAAGGATAAGAAAGCCAAGGAGGCTCTTTGAAACTGGCAGAGGTTGGCTCACAGCCTTATGTAAAAAGGGACAAATTCAAAGAAAGAAGATAGTTTTAGGCACACTTATATAGTGCAACCAAAACATTTATAAGTACTAGACCACTAAAAAATGTGCTTGATCATTGTCTGGATTTGTTTACTTTATTATTCTGGTGGAAACCAGAAACGTATGATCTCCAATGTTTGCCTGTGTTTGCTTAAAGCACTCCAGTGCATGTGTGTGCTGTAGTTTATTGTTTCAATCTGCATTTTCTTCAAAAAATTAACAGTGTAGAACATCTTTTTATATGGTTATTATCCGAATACTCTCTTTGATGAATTGTTTAATGCAGTTTCCAGCACTCTTGGCTGCTGTGTTTCCTACTATTTAACTGTAAGTACTCCTTGTATGTTTGAGATGCCAGCCCAGTCTTGGATATACGATTTCAGATACTTTCCTTCAGCTTTGATTTTTCTTTCTCTTTCACTATCTCAACACTTTTTTTTAAATTTTTTTGCAGATGACTTTTTAAAGTTTTGACAAAGTACAATATATCATTTTCTTTCTTGGTCACACATCCTATCTGTAGGTATCATGTCTCAAAGTTCTTTGTGTAACCTTGGGTCATGAAGTTTTATTCTCATATGTATTCTTTAAAATATTTCAAATTTTGATCTACGATCTAAAACCATTTGTTGAAAGACTATCTTTTCTCCATTGAGTTCTTTTTGCACTTTTGTCAAAATCAAATAGTCATACATGTGTAGTCTATTTCTGGACAATCTATTGTGTTCCATTGATCCATTTGTCCATCTTCTCACCAATACCAGCCTGGCCCATTGTTGTAGATTTATAGTTATCATGAAATCAGGTAGCATATAATTCTTCCACCTTTACTTCACTTTAATAAAGCTTCAACTATTCAATTTATTTTGCCTTTCCATATAAATTCTAGAAGTAGTTTTTTTATATATAAAAATTGTTCTACTGAACTTTTTAATTAAAATTGTCCTATCTCTGGATTTAAGCAAGTTTGATTTCCAATTGTAGGTTGATATCTGTCAACATGCCATTGATTTTTGTGTGTTTATTTCATATAATAGACTTACTTATTGATGAGAGGATTTATGGAATCGTGTACACACTGATACCTAAACATAGGAATAGTTTTAATTTTGTGCTTTCATTTGAAGTGTTTATTTTATTTTCTGGACTTTTCTGTCCCGTAGCTAGAATTATGTACACATGGATGAACTGAAATATGAGGTTATGTGTCATTAAAGCATTCAGTCTTTCACTATGAATTATTTTTAAGTATAAAATTCTTATTTATTTTTCTCTAGGCTTTTAAAAGTTCTTTATTTTTTTCAGCTAAAAGCTTTTCATCTACCAAACCTTTTACAAATATTTTCTCCCAGCCTGTCATTTCTTTTCTCGTTCTCTTGGTACTGTCTTCCACAGGGTAGGAGGTTTTAATATAATGAAACCTAACCTCTCAAGTCCTGTGTGGAACGTATCTTTGATGCTGTGTCTAAAAGTCATGTCTGTACTTAAGACTGTATTTTTCTCCCAAGTTCTTCTAGCTTACAGTTTTACAGTTGGGCTATTGGGAATTTTCAGAAGGTAAAGGTGCTTGCTGCTAAACTTGAAGACTTGATTTCAAACCCTAGAACTCGCATGATGGAATGAAAGACCTAGCTACTAAAAGTTGTCCCCTGACTTTCACACATGCATTACAGTGTGATACTCACCCAAATAAATAAATGTATAAATACATAATTAAATGAATATATAACCTTTAAAAAGGTTTTCATAAAGAATCTCATACCTCTGGAACTCATGGAGGCTCAGTGATTATTTAATAGTATATATTTAAAGATAATGATGCAGTTATCTACTTTCTGCCTAATTGTTATCTCCACTATTTTCCTAAACAGCGACGGCACACTATACAGTCCATCATGTGCAATGCTCTCACTTCATCCCTTGTTTCATACTGTCGTTTTATATTGTTTATGATTCTTAGCATAGAAACCAGTGACAATCTGCTGTTTAAATTTATATCAACCAGTTCTCTAAGAGCCTTTTATTGCTCTCTTTTTGGACAAAAGATTGGAATACAAATTATATAAATTAATTTTTGGTTAAGGTTAGTTTTTAAAGAACATCTTGTGAAAACTACTTTCAAGTACAAGAACTTTAATTGTTAAATAATAGTTGTTCTACTTGTTGTCCCTAACACTGTTTTTCTTCCCTTCATAAAAATATGTGAAAAAGGTGAGATTGCAAACTGGTTGCTAATGTAGGTCTCAGAGGAGAGCTCGAATAACTCAACCATGTTGTGAACTATAATTGAATCATTATGTAACATTTTTCAGAGAAAATGAATTTATAGAAAAAAACAAATCTCATAATTTATTTGGAGTTTCTTATTTATTTGTTCTTGATGTGTTTTCATGGATAGTTCAAATGACATTTCTTGTATTGTCTTCAACTAGACGAAGTAACTGTGTTGGTAAATTACTGTAAATAATTCTCTAAGGAGGTCTATCTAAATTGAACTGATTTGAATATCTTAAGAAATCTTAAGTTCATCTGTTGGCTCAGGTTTAGGTATTAGTGGGCAGTATATAATTATGGGTAAAAACTTAGAAGAAACTTGCCATATGTAAGAAAGACAGTAGACATGATCTGATCCTTACTCTATTTTTTTAAGTCTAAAAAGCTCTTCTTCAACACTAGAATTTTGTTCTCTTAAGTTGGGGAAATGACATCACTTTCTCTGGACAGATTCTGCTGTGATATCTCTAGAAGAATTGAATATTGATAGGTACACTTGAGGGCAGCTGAAGGGACTTCTAATTGATACACTCTCAGAAGAAAATAAGGGTTGTAGAGTCAGCTACCAGCGTACTAGTAAGCCACTGTCAGCAAATGGATGCTGAGAGTACTGGAAATGTATGATTCAAGCAGATTGGGAAAGCCTATTATTACCACACTGCCATAGCTAAATACAGTAATCATACCCTTGTTCCAGTGTGTCACTGTCTTAATAGAAACAAACCCTGTCCAGTTCAAATGGTGACAGTGTAGGGAAACCAATCATGTTATAGTTGTTGTTATTTTGGGTAAATTAGCAGGTTACAAGATTCATCACTTTTTATGACACCATAAAATATGACAGCCTCAGCTTCAACTGTGAAAATGCAGGAAGCTGGTTTAAAAATAGCCTTTCTACAAAGTGTCCTTTTATTTAAAAGATGCTACCTTGGTGCTCTAAAGCCAAGGGGAGCTTCCCACTTCAGCAGTCTAACATCACTTGACTGAAACTGCCAGAGTACTTGGAGAAGTTGGTTTATGGGATAGGACCTTTGAAGGTCACCCTAGTTTTTCAAGCCCATTATAACTACATGTGTATACTATAGCTTTCTCCTCAAGTAACAAAGTGTTTTAACAAACCAGTCCTCTCCAAGGTGATGTTTTATAAATTTGGATAGTAATTATATTTAAAGCTGAGCTTTGGATGGAAGTATTTGAAATCAGATGAAGACATAGGTTCCAAGGAATGTGTAAACTAGTCTTCTTGTTCTGTCTCACCATATGATGCTTACTGAGATATTAAGATAGACCTTGAGTCATGTGATATACTTCTCAGTCTCTAGAAGCATTATGATTTGGTCTTGGATTGGAGAGTCAGGACCATTGCTAACTGATTCTTCTGATTGAATTCCTAGATTGAACTTAGTTTGGGTTTGTCAATAAATAGGAGTGAAAAAGAAAATAATATGAAAATAAAAGAAAGAGATAGAATGTACAGAAGAATTAGATTCTAAACCATGGCAAGTTGTAACTGTGCCTTCAGTAAGACTAGGCTCATTGTTTTAAAATTTAAATTATATTGTAACTTAAAGAGTAGAGAGCATTAGGCTAACATCTGCCTACATTGTTCAGTGTTAGTATTTTCTCTCCTTTAGTACTTTCCAAAGTTCTGGTGCTACTTAGAAGTGCAAAAGACTAGAGGTTTTTACTCATGTGTATTTCAAATCAAAAGTCATGCATCAATTTTATTAATTTTGACAAAATGCATGATACTTCTAGAGCAAATGCAGAAGACATTACTCACAGCACAGCATGTAGTGCCTATTTCATGTTCCTGTCAATTCTCAGTGTCTCTGCAGATCCCCCAGGGACCCTTGCACGTGGTGTGGAAGGCCATGACTGAGGCACTCTGACCTCAGGAAACCTTAGTACTGTGTTAGAGGAATGATTGCAAACCCTCCTAAGATATTCTACTACTGAACAATAGAATAATTGTAGAATAGCAATACTTAGAAATTAATACTTAGGAATTAATATATGTATTCATATATAATGTATATACATATATACAATAGAATATTATATATACACATATAATAGAGTAACAGAGTAAAATAGTATATATACATGTATATTAGAATATATTTACATATAAAATAGAATGTTACCTATATAATATTTTATATATTACATATATAATATATACACTAAAGTAATAGAATAGCAATAGAATTCTTCTTTCTCCCTGGTCCACGGCCATTCTCCACACAGATATCTTTATAAAGATAGTCTAAAAAAGAACAAGTGTTGGGCTGTTGTAACTATAGATTATGCAGAATCTTGACAGATACAATGGGATTTTCTCTTCCAAGACTAATTTTGCTGCTATGGCTGCCTTGACTGCCACTATGTGGAAGATGATATGTTTCTTTTGGGTTTTCTCAACATTGCCTGTCATGACATGAATGTAGGGACTAGCACTTAGAACACATAGCATTCCCTTTTAATTATACTCTTTATTGTCAGAAAAGCAAACACAAACAAAGCAATGGAGCAAACGAAAGCTTCCCAAAGTGTTAATGAAAGCATGGGTACTTTGAGTATTTACTTTGAATTTATCCATAAAAGCTTCAATACATGCCTTTATCCACAGAATCCGTAAACACAGATTTTTACCTTGGCAGTAGATGACATGTGTAGGCTAGGAAGCTAGTTGAATGCTGTCATTTTCTCCTGAGGATACCTTTGTAAATGGTCTTGCAGATGAAATGTGTAATAAAGAGCACCGTTAATGCAAAAGTGTGTCCATTGCTGCAGCAAATATCAGGGTTCCTGAGATGACCCTTGTCTTTAGTTAAGGCCAATGTTGGCTTTTGCTTGTGCTGCCTCCATATCTATTTACTTGAACAAATATTTTCTCATACATGTAATTTACTTTATAATTCTGCATTTTCCAAAGTCAAATTTAAGGCAAGCATTGGCCAAGACAACATTTGCTGTGACTTTTGCTACAACAGTATTGGATTCAGCTCTGTTTCTGAAAGTCTCACATCAAAGAAGATAGTTGATTAATTAAAAATGTCCCACCTATTAAGTCACTAGCCTATTTATTACTTATTAAGGCTCTTGTGTTTTTAAATGTCTTTCTACTACAATGAAAAGCTATTTTCTCTTTTGACAGTATTTTGTACATTGAATTGTTTTTGTGATATATTCATTATCTTTCAATGGGTTGTTACCTAAAAACATCAATCTTTTTCGAAATTTTCTTTTATGCCTATTTGAATCTAGGTTTATTAAAGTGACATTAAACCAAGATCTCAAAATCTACAGTTTTAATTACATCTTATTCTAAAATCAATAAAAGCCATGATTATGAGAGTCACACTTGATGATTGCCGCAGCCTGACCCATCATCTCTCAGTTGCTTCTGAATCTGAAGGCTGGATGGACTAACTGTTTTTATAATTCTATAGTTACTCTGTAACTACCAATAATCTATTTTCCCAACTTTGACTGTAGAGTATGTAATTTTTAAGAGACATGATGAAATGCATGCACTAGAGAAAGGCATGACAGCACATGTCTGTTTGTAATCTATGAAATAGGAAGATCATAAATCAGCCTGGGCTATAATTAAAGACCCTGTTGACAAAACACAAAGCAACAAAACACACAGTAATGTGACTGATGCCCAAACTTGAAATTATAGGTAAAGAAAGAGTAGAATATAATAAATTAATCATAGACCTGAAGAGCATAGAGCTAGCTTCCTAAGAATTTCAACTTTGAGTGGTAAGCAGGATGATGCTGGATAACTGCTGCAAGCAAAAGAAGTGTGACTCAGTTTCCCTCATAGCTTTCAGCATGATCAGATACCATACAAGGCTGGGATTGGGTAAATAGCTTTTGCCTGTAATTTCCATTCTGAGTCCCCGTGTTTCCATTTGTTTTGTATACATGAAAAGCTATCACTGAAAGATTTAAGGTCAAAATAAAATTTCTCAGCCTAAAAGTATTTTATATACCCAGTTGGTTAGTCTTCACAGGATAGTACAGACTGGGGATAAAACAATAGAAATTTGATTTTCTAAGAGGTCTAGAGACTAGAGATCTGAGATAAAAAAAATGTGGTTACTTGTTAAAATATTATTAATCATTGATGGCACTTTCTCTTTGATCTCACACCTTCTTTTCCATATGCCTTTACCTTCCACATGGCCTTCTCTTGCTATGAGGATTTCACTTATGTTGAGTTTAGATAATTTTTTTATGTGTAATCATCACATTAAAACTTGCATCTCAAAACCCAACAAGAATCTGCTGCCACAGACTCCCCATCAACTGACTAAACTCATGGACTGAAAATATGTGCTAAATTATTTTCACTTATACTAACCATCTACATTTTAAAAAGTGCGTCATTATCCTTTGAGTAGTTTATAGGGCAATGATTTTCACAGTGTTAACATCTTAGAGATCTTAAGTTCTCTTAAGATGATTTGTATAGACTAGACAAAAATAACTGTTTTATCTGTAGAAGCTGAGCATTCGTGATTTATTATGAATTTTGGTACCAGTAAGAAAGGGAATTAACAGGTAAAGACTATTAAGGATATAAACTGTTCTTTCATAGAGAACTGAGCTTCCTGGGAACCTTATATGAACTGAATACACACCTACCTAGTTTGCAGTAAATGTCCAACATCACCATAGCATCCCTCACTTTCAGAATTTTCTGAGGCAATGTTCCCCTCATTTGTAGGTAGGAGGCAACTTATTCTGTAACAAAGTACTTTCTCAGCTCCAGGATGGATTTCAGTAACTATTTGTAGAATATATTTGCCCACCTCCAACATTGTAGTAACTCTCAACAAAGTTAAACCATTTCTAGGATCTAACGAAAGCCTAACATTTGATGTGAAGGAAAATGCTCAAACATTTCCCATTACTTTTGCACATGTAGTTTTCCAAATTCTTTGGCATCTTTAAAGAAATCCAGGTTCTCATAACAATCCCCATCATCAGCTGTGTTTGTGCTGTTCTTTCTGTTGTAGAGACTATTCAGCGTCTCTGGAGGAAACTGCAGTAGTCATATTCCTCACTTCCCAGATAACACCTCAGAGTCTGAATACTTTGACACTAAGAATATTGAGTATATTAAGCATTTGTATTATACTCTAAGGAAAAAAAGGAATTGTTTTATTTGACTACTATAAAAATGTATTCTTATGTAACAAATTAACCACCTACTAGAAGTAAGAACTCTTCTTAATAACACAACTAGTTTCTTGTTCAGTTAAACAGGGAGAGATCCCAACAGAGCACATGGAAGGCTATAAGCTGGCTCACTTGTGTGAACTTGATCGTACTAATACGTCATAGTCATTATGATGATAAATAGAGTTTTGGGGAAAAAAAACATGGACAGGGGAAGAAATGTATGTTCTTAAATGACATTTTATGGTGGTTAAAAACTAGGAAAACACTGAATATAGAAGTATCACCTGATGAATATTCTCCAAATATTATAGTTGTTCATTCACTGTTTCTGGCAAAATAAGAAAGAAAATAATGAAAAAAAAACCCCAATATTTCTTGTTTTCCAGCTTTTCAAAAACAATCATATTTAGGTAGGTAGAGAGGTAGGAATGGATCTGAGAAAGGCCGGAAGAGAATATGACCAAACACATTGTAGGTAGTGGTCAAAATGATGAATAAAAAATTAAAAATAGAAAGAAGCAAAATTCAATCTCAAGAAGTGGACAACAAACAGTTTCTTTTCTTTTTAGACTGTTTTAATGAATATCAAGTAACAAATACAGGAGGCAGAACCTGAAAGACTGTAACCACTGATTGAAAAAGATTTTTAAATTCCTAGGTGAACAGTGAGGAATTGAGGAGGCAAGGCAAATATCCTCTTCATAGGCATACTCTAATTTCAGCTTTTTCTATAGTACAGCCTTGCCAAAGATGCTAAAAAAAAAAAAAAATTGACCCAATGTTGCTTCCAATATAGTAGGCTAACAAGAAAAAAATTAGTAGTCAAAACATGAAGACAGAGCTTTACTTGTGGAAAAACTGTATTATTTGCATATACATGTAATCACCCGTGAATGTTTAGTCTTTTATTTAAACACACACACACACACACACACACACACACACACACACACACACACACA
>JANHMN010000003.1:64186614-64259068 GCA_030674055.1 Rhabdomys pumilio
ACACACACACACACACACACACACACACACACACACACACACACACAAGAAAACAAGATGTACTCTGGTATTGAAGGTAATGAAGTAAAAAGACATAATTTGAAAGTTTGTGGTTTTCCAAATATTGCAGTCTGGGGAAAATGGTTATATAAAAATGGCTCTACTCATGAACAGAAGTATAAAAGAACCTTTGGAAAGCTGCCTGGCCCTTCTATATTCTTTGCCCTGTGAAGTCACATTAATAATTATTTTCCTTATTCTCTGCTTCTTTTATGTTGGTCCCTTCTCTCCATTTGAAGACCTCTCCCTCCTCCTCTCCTTCTCTCTCTCTCTCTCTCTCTCTCTCTCTCTCTCTCTCTCTCTCTCTCTCTCTCACACACACACACACACACACGCACACACAGATGTGTCCCCTACTCTGGTCCTCAAGGCTTTCTGCTACTGTGATCTTGGTCATCTCAGACTCCAGGAAAGTCAGAATTTCTATTGTTTATGAATTACTGAGACTCTGCTCTTTTACTACAGCAACATGAAGAACTAAAGCAGCCTCTAATCTTTTAGAAAAGAACTGATGGAAGGAAGATGTGTGACACCTGAAAGACTATAAAATCATGAACACTGCAGAATCATATACCATCTGGTAGAAAATAATGACGTGGTTCAAATTTCTGAAGTTCATGAAAGATAAAGGATACAAATAAATACAGGGCCCGGAAGAGAGTTCAGTCAGAAAAACACACCACCCTTGCCAGAATAATTAGAGCTTGAATTCAGTCTCTAGAATCATCTTAAAGGAGCCAGGTTTGGTGGCATGCAATTGAAATCCCATCTCTAGGGAGGCAGATGCAGGTGCCTGGAGTTCACTGGCCAGCAAACCTAACCTACCTGAATAACTCTGAGTAAGAGTTCTCCATAAGAACAAAAGTCAAGGTAGGCAGTTTCTGAGGAACAGTGCTCAAGGTTGACCTCCAGCCACAAGAGTGATATTCACAGTTATGCATGCCAACCATATAATACACACCTGCATATACATGATCATGCATATACACAGACACAGAAGGATACATATCTACTCATATATTAGGATCTTTTCTCTGCAAATTAAAAGTAACATGTGTAGACTGGCATAACAGTAAGAAGCATCCATATGTATACCCCTTAGATAAATTCAGTGAATAAGTAACAACTTCAGAAACCTAGATTCTGTCCATGCCTAGTGAAAGTGTGATCTAATACAGTTCCAACATATTGTTTTTGACTTAAATAATGCTTATTAAATATTTCTTCTAATACAAAATTTGCATTAGGTTCAGTTGGATAGAGAATGAGTTTAAATATTAAGTACAGAATGCATCTTTTGGGATCTCTGTTGGAAATTTCTTGGAAATTCTGGAAAATACAAGATCATACTGAAAGTGTATTTAAATGGGACTAATATGAGAGATATAGTATGTAACGTCAATTTAATTGTGGGGTATGTTGACTAATCTTATGTCATCTTGACACAAGCTATATTTGAGAGGAAGGAATATCAACTGAGAAAATTCTTCCAGAAGATCTGTTTGAAGGAAAGCTTGTAGTGCATTTTTGTAGTGATTGATGTGGGAGGGGCCAACCCATTGTGGGTGATGTCATTTTGTGCCTAGTGGACCTGGGTTCTATAAAAAAGCAGGCTGAGCAAGTCAGTAAGCAGTACTCCTCTATGGCTTCTGCATCAGGTCTTACCTGAGGATTCTGTCTTGTTTGATTTCCTGTCTTCACTTCCTTATGCAAATAATGGTATAAAAATGTAAGCAAAATACACTCTTTCCTAACCTAACTGAGCATGGTGCCAGACACCTTTAATTCCATCACTCAGGGGTCAAAGACAGGGTGAAGCTCCATAACTCTGAGATCAGCCTAGTCTACATAGTGAATTCTTGAAAGCCAGGGATACACAGAGATAATCACCTTCCCTCAAAAAATTAAAATAATACAGAAAAAAATAGTATAACTAAAAATTTCAGAAATTATTATCAAAGATAATTTTTTTGTATTTGATTTTATATTAATAAGTGAGTGTACATATGTGCATGTGTGTATATATGAATTTGTTTTACTTTTAAAAGAGGGCTGGAGAGATGGCTCAGAGGTTAGAAGCACTGACTGTTCTTCCAGAGGTCCTGACTTCAATTCCCAGCAACCACATGGTGCCTCACAACCACCTGTAGTGGGATCTGATGCCCTCTTCTGGTGTGTCTGAGGATAGCAAAGATGTACTCACATACATAAAATAAATAAAATCTTTACTTTTAAAAGAATAATTATAGTTTTGAAAATAGTGTGATCCAAATTCTCTAATAAATCTGTGTGAAATGAAATAAATTTGTATATGTCAATAAGAAAACATTATAACATCATTGTTTGAACTATCTTTAGGTTTTATTTTCTCTGTAAAAGAAATCCTTACCTTAAAGAAAATAGTATATAGATAATATTTATTATGTATGCACATATCCCATCACTGGCACTGCGGAGTCTACACACATGCACACACATGTGTATAATATATATATATATATATATATATATATATATATATATATATATACACACACACATATATATATGTATATATGTATATATACATACATATATATGTGTGTATATATATACATGTATATATTACATACCTATGCCTTATATATACATATATATATATAAATATATATATACTCTTATGTATATATATGCTGAAAATATAAAAATTAAGTCTAGTTTTCTGTGAGTCTATATTTTATAAAGAATGAATACAAAAAGAAAAATGTGGAAGTTCAAATTACTAGCCAGAATGAATCTTAGTCTTTAGAATTCAAGATGATGAGAGAAGATTGGAAACAAATGACAGAGAAGAAAGTGTGATACTTTGGAAGCCAGCTTGGCAGCTGTGTGAAGAAGATGAAATCTTTAGTTGTGTCAAATAATGCCTTTCAGTGAAGTAGTATTAGGACTGAGAATCTCATTCTGCTTTTAGCAATAGAGAGGTCACTAGTGATCTCACTGAAAAAAATCTGGGTGAGTTCAGTCTGAGTTTAGCAAAGAATGGAGATATAACATTATAAATAAAGCAGATACTTTTGTCAAGGCATTCTGATGATAGGAGATCAGAACAATAGGTTATAATTGTAGACCTCCATTTTATAGATAGAGTATAATATCTTATTATCATAAACTTTATATTATTCATTTATTACTTCATTATTTGCATTGCTTTGTTTTTAGACAAGATTATTATACAGCCCAGACTGACCTGAACTTGCCTTTTAACTCTAACTGGTCTGGAACTTCTGATTCTCCTGTGTCTGCCTCTTAAGTGTAGGCATTATAGGTCATATTATCCCATGTGATAATATAATATTCATATAATATAATATTCATATAATAATATAATATTCATATTATATTATCACATGGATTTGTAATATTAGTATTACTTTAAAACTGTATATGTACCAGTGTACTTGAATGTCAGTGTGAATGAACTAAAAGAGAAAAGTGAACATAAGAAGGAAAGAATTCTGGGTCAATGGGATTTATTTCCTATAAGGACAGAGTTCAATGACAAAGAGAATATACTGTCTCAATACCTCAGGTCCTGACGTGTTGTAAAGAAGTAGAGTTTGTGGTTCCAAGTGCTATCGAGAACATAAATAGGTTGGTATTGAAATGTCTTTGTTGCTTCTAGTTTTTCAGTGAAAGAATTAGCAAGCCATCAGTTCAAGATGATTGGAGACTGGAGGCATTCCAAAAAAGAAACATGAAACCAAGACTAGTATCTTACTGTTATAAGTGGTATGTGGAACTGCAGCAGCAGTGTGGGAAATCACACTAGACTATAAAAGTTCAGCCTCCTATCACAGGTAGGGTAAACTATACTCAACACTTAAAGAGGATCTCCAGGTGGTCCACATGTGTAGTGAAGTTTGTGTAGCATTGGTCTCAGAATAACCAAGAATAGAACAGAGAAAATCAGCAGAACAGAAAGCATACAATTACAGTATTGCCAGATACCTTGGGTGAACATTTTCGGGCTTGATAAAAATGTGCAAGTATTTTTGTGAAGTTTAAAGAAACGTAGAGTTAACTGAGAGATATTTTGATAGTTATAATTTTAACAAGATGGATTCAGGACAGTTGAATAAAAACATAACCATAATGATGCTTCATAGAATTAAAACGTGTGTCTGAAAAATGAAGTCGTGTGGAGGTGAAAATATAAAAGGGAAAGAGATCACCTTCTAGTAGGGTTGAGTGATAGAGCCAGATGGGGAAATGGGTGTAAATTGGAAATTAAAAAAAAATGGTAGTCATAGAAAGTACTGTTCAGAATTGAGATGGGGTGGCTAATTAGTATTAATAAAAGAGGTGAGAGCTATGGGAAGAGTGAGAATATACAGTTGGGTGGAGAATCATATTTACAGCAGAAATGGAGATCAATAGAATGAATGGATTCAAACAGCATAGGGCAATCATCTACATGGACAACAGAGTTATGAAGGATAGTGACAACAATGTCAGGGAAATGAATCATGATCTAGCAATAGAGTCTCAAACAAGCTATAGGCTCAGGGTCTATCGGCAATTACAGAAAAAGAAGGTACCGGGTTGTACAGTCTGATGACTTGAGACTGATAAGTGTTTTTAGAGAGGTGAGAGGATGTAGAAATGTGATAGAGGAGAGACAACTAATTGACTTCCAGAGTCAATCGCATGAAGAAGACAGCACGTTTCCTTAAAACCCCTCAGGAAAAGGTTTTTAGTCAAACATCTTAAACAGCTCTGAATGAGTCAAGAGCAATAATGCTTGGAAGTTACAGGATGATTGTGAACGGGTACAGATGATGGGAGGGTATCTTTGTTGGATCTAGCCCACCCTTGGCACTCTGGAGGCTAAACAAGGGTGAATCTAATCCATAACATTCCAAGGCTATGTTCTAGTTATCTAAGGCTTCTTGAATGACTTCCCCAAAAGGAGGTGGATGAGACGATGCACCTATTTTTTTTTCCTTGCGGTCCCACTGGAAGCTGAAGATTGTCAACTATCCACATCCATATTCAAATGAGGAACTGAGTTTCTCATTTTCTCATTTAAAGATGACTGACAATGTTCTTTACTTCTCTGTGTGAGAGAATGCAAAGAGGCAGCACACGGTTCTCTCTGCTGTTCCTCATAAGGACACTTGTGTGCACGAATCACCTCCCAGTACCTCACCTCTAAGGAACAGATTGGATTTTAGGATTCCAATATAGGGATTTTTGGAGAAAAATAAATAGTTAATGGCAGGATCTTTTTTTATGTCTCTCTCTCTCTCTCTTTTCAATCATAATTGATATAACATAACTCATAAGTGCACTTCTAAGCACCCAACAAATTACTATGTTGCTCTCACTCCATAGTTTCCTCTGGACATCTACTGATGAACACAAGGGAACAGTTAAGGGTGACCTCATTATGTTTAAACTGTTCTCCTGGGCTTCCGTTTAAAATATTGATTACTAGCATAAAAGCCATGGAGAGATAAAGTTGTCCTGAGATCCTGGATCCATGTTGAAATTGATTACTACTATTTTTATTTTATTAATTTTGCCCATTATGACAGTAGCAATGTTGTAATTATGTGTTGATCTAGTTCTTCTCTCTCTCTCTCTCTCTCTCTCTCTCTCTCTCTCTCTCTCTCTCCACACACACACACACACACACACACACACACACAGAGGGAGAGAGAGAAAGAGAGACAGACAGACAGACAGACACATACACACCTGACTTATTATTATTGTTATTGTTGTTATATTTATCATATCATATTATTATTTAATTCCCAGTACTTGATTTTATGCTCCTTCTGTATTATGTAATTTCTAATACATGTATTAGGAATAAGTATTCATCATTGCTTTTAATTCTAATACTAATGGTAGAATCAAGAAATTTCCTGCCAACATTATGTATTTAAACTTCTCTCATGCTCATGACTTCATATATGCATATTTTACAAAGCTGTAGGTCCTAAATATTTCTCATCAAACTCAAAACCTGTAAATTGATTATGTAACACACATAATTGGAAGAATGGTGTTTTTTCAGTGAATTAGATCTATCTTTATGTGGTCTCTTTCCTAATGTCCTTCCACAAGTTACACAAACACACTAATTAAAGGTCTGCTAAGCAGAGAGAGTGAGCTTATTTTACAATGTTGTAAGGGCAAAATGAGAGTTAGACAGCAGCATTTCTATTTATGGTATTTTATTTTGGCTGAATTTCACTGAACAGAGCTGGAGAGAAACCAGTTACTAATAATTAGTGACAAATGTATTAAGACACAAGCCTGTTCTATGGGCTTTCACAGCATGAGAGGTACACTTGAGTTGAGCATACTCTTTCCATGGCATTCTGTGTCTGAAATTCCACTGTTGGTGACCCTCTAGTATGTCTCTACACCCTGTAGAAATGAGATCATCTTACTATCAAGATTAGTAAATAGGTTCAATTAATAATTTGGGTAGAGGAAGTAGTATTATGGGAATTTATGTGCTACAATCATCAGATGGAGACAAGAAGCAGAAGCATAAATGTTTATCGCCTTAAATTTAAAACTATGACAGATTTATGTGGACCTTTAATTAATTATTTTCTTAAATTCTGAAGAAAAGTTAAAACAGTAGAAAATAGTATGTAGATTGGTGACATTGTGGTTCCTAATAATTTTTTGTAGAAAGAATGTTTTCCCAGTCTATATTTATTTAATGAATTAATTCCATCAATCACTTCTCAGGGTCTACTATGTCTTTTTACCTACTTTTCTTAGAGCAATGAAGAAAAGATTTAAAGTTTCCATTTTCATAGAGTTCATATTATCATGCTATGAAAAATATCTAATTTCACCTATCACCTGTCTGTTATGAATATAATCTCTATTTGTAATTAGTGTTTCCCATGTTCTTGTTTGAGGGCTTTTTTTTTTTCCTGCATCAGCTTGAATAGGTTACCCAGATGCTAAGGTGTGGGGCGGTGGGCTGTGAGAAGCAGCTGGGTGCTTGGTCAAGCATGAGCTTGGAACCCTGGACCATTATTGGACAGCAGGAGTTCGCTCTGCTCCCAGGCCCTGGTTCTTTTCATTTAGCTTCAGCCCTCTCCACAGCCCCTCCCACAGAGAGGTCTGTGGCCATCAGTCTTGAGATATTTACATACTAATGAGATACCTGAAGGTCAGAGGATGAAGCCAAACTTGTGCCGTCCAATAATGGTCCAGGGGTTCCAAGCTCATGCTCGACCAAGCACCCAGCTGCTTCTCACAGCCCACCGTCCCACCACCCCACTGCCCCACAACAAGGAAACTGGTAACATACTCATAATATCTCTGGGTGAGACTGTGTGAGTGTTTCTAAAAGACATTAACTAACAAGACAGTAGATTGAGTTAGGGAGATTCACTGTCACCAATGTAGGCAGACATTGATTCTGTTGAAATCCTAACACAAGAGTAGAAGGTCCAAAGAGCAGATTCTCTTGAGCTCTTTTCATTCATTTGTTGAACTTGGACTTTAGAGTGCTTTGCTTTGGACTTTAAGCTCTGAGAGATACTACATTTTTGACTAGGATCTGGTTACTTCTCAGGGAATATGTAGCTTTATTAGTACTGAGTCTCTAAAGATCCCAGACTAAAATAATTCCATATAACTCCAAATGAATAAAAGATGCTCATTATCTCCTTTAAGGCTCTCACATGTCCGATGATGAGGCTATCCTTCATGATCTTCATGGTGGAGAAAATAATTAAATTTTGGATAACTCACCAGCTCTCAATGATCATTTTTCTGCTATTAATGACTCTGCAACTGTGAATTGTCCTTGTTCCTCCATCTTTACAAGCCTCCTACCTCCATTCTCACTAGTCCTCAATGTTCCTAAAACAGAGACTGCTAACATAGGTGCCCTGGCTTCTAGTCACTTCCCCTCCCCTCTAATCCACTGTGCCAATTGCCCTCAGAAAGATTATTCAGAATCCAAAATCTCATATGCATTGGTTCTAAGTAAGATTTTATAACGTAGTCCACAAATACTACATATATAAATAGCAAAGATAACTGAGTTCTAAAGAACATTCCATGTAACTCTTTGCATTTCCAGATAACTTTGTGAACCAGACAGAATGTTCTATCTGTTTGAAGAAAAGGGTGAGATGGTGATTCTCAAAATATTACAATGTTGATCAGAAAATTCTTCCTCTAAACTATCTTTGCCCTTTGGTCTTAAACATTTACATACTAGACAAAAATCTAGTGATTCTTAACACACCAACATTTTTTTAGGTAAGAACAGTGGATTTATTTGAAAAACTAATGAAATCTATATACTGCATCAGAGAAAATCTGAATTACACATGCAAAAGTACATCTTTTACAGCCTCATGACAACCATGCTAAGATCCTGTGTAAAATGACCTAAAAGATTCTTTTGTTCAGGGAGAATTAATGTTTATTTCGTAAGTCAGTATTATCTGTCATGTTTGAGATTCTAAAGAGAGAGAGAGAGAGAGAGGGGGGGGGAGAGAGAGAATTAATTCAAATCAAAAGAATTATTTAAAATTATATTTTGTATCTGTTTTTATTGAATTTCTCTTGTCACTGATGGATTTCCATTACATTGGAAAAGAAGTAAGAGCCATCTCTACCTTTGTAAACTGTTGTTGGACATATTATGTTGCTGCTTGGGAAAAAAAAGGTGCCCTCCTAACGAGCCAAAGGTACTCTTTCTTTAAAAAGAGCTCTGGACTGAATGTATATTCCTTATTATGGAGCATGGGGGATACTTGTGAAGATGAGCCTCACGGTGATGTCATTGACATGGCTCATGTGGCTCAGCAACCTCTGGGTATTCCTCAGTAGGGAGAGAGTGAAACTTTAATTCTTTTCTTCTGATTATTGTTTGACATCCATAAAACTTTCTGAAATTTTCTATCCTTACTATCAAATTACTCATATACTGCTATTCAATACTGTCAAATAATTATTGATAGAAGGTAAATGTAAATTGACATTAGATATCTAATGCAGCTTTAATCCTAGAAAATATCCCAACACTAGTTTTTCTACTCTGCTCATTCCTCTGGAGGCCTGGGTACTTTTATCGCTCGTTGAGTGAGGTAGATACAAGTTTGTGTGTTTGTCAAGTCAGTTTTTGAACCAAATTGATCTGGAAACTGATTTCCTCACCCAGGCCACCAAAGCACAATTCTTTGGAAAGAATCCCAGACTGAAACTTTGCTATAAGCTACTTAGCATTCTACCATTCCTCTTAACAAGCCAAAGATATTCTTTTCCTTAAAGAAGCCCCAGACTAGGCATGTATTCCTGATTCTGGAGCTTGTCTTATCAAGAGAGAAGAGTGGTAGAGCTGTTCATCCTTGAGAGCAGAGAGTTCAACTAGTTCTGAAGCATCTGCAGGGGGCTGCAACTTGCAATCCATGATCTCCCAAGTCCAGACTGACCCATTTCCTTCAGTACTGTGTAACTAGCCACCAGATCACAGCCTTAAAAGAAATAAGGTCATTAGCTTTCTATCAGATGTGGGGTTAGTGAAGGTTTTTTTTTTTTTTTCCCATCCTATAGGCTGACGATTTGTTCTAGTAACTGTGTCTCTTGCCTTACAGGAGATTTTCAGTTTCATGAGGTCTCATTTATCAATTGTTGATCTTAGACCCTGAGCCACTAGAGTTCTATATAAAAATTTCCCCCCTATGCCCATAAGTGTGAGGCTCTTTCCCACTCTCTGTTTTATGAGATTCAGGGTATCAGGTTTTATGTTGCAGTCCTTGATCCACTTGTACTTGAACTTTATGCAAGGTGATAGGTATGAATCTATTTTCATTTTTCTACATATAGAGCACCAGTTATACCAGCACCATTTATTGAAGATGCTTTCTTTTTTTCCATTGTATGTTTTTAGCTTCTAAGCCAAAGATCAAGTGTCCATAGGTGTGTGGGTCATTGATTCTATTCCATTGATTGACATGTCTATGTACCAATACCATGTGGTTTTTATCACTATTGCTCTGTAGTACGTCTTGATTCCCTCAGTACTTTTATTGTCAAGAACTGTTTTCACTATCCGGGGTTTATTGTTTCTCCATATGAAACTAGGGATTGCTCTTTCCATATCTGTGAAGGACACTGTGTTGGAATCATGATGGGAATTGTCTTGAATCTGTAGATTGCTTTTGGTAGGATGGCCTTTGTTAGGGTAATCCTACCAATCCATGAGTATGGGAGATCTTTCCATCTTCTGAGGTCTTCTTCAATTTCTTTCTTGAGAGACTTGAAGTTCTTGTCATACAGATTTTTCACTTGCCTGATAAGAATTACACCAAGATATTTTATACTATTTGGGGCTATTGTGAAGCGTGTTGTCTCCCAAATTTTGTTCTCAAAGGGTTTGTCATTTGTATAAAGGAAGGCTATTGATTAGTTTGAGTCAATTTTATATCTAGCTACTTGCTGAAGTTGTTTATGAGCTGTAGAAGCTCTCTGGTAGATTATTTGGGCTTGATTATGTATACTGTTATATCATCCTCAAATAGTGATACCTTTACTTTTTTGACAATTTATATTCTCTTGATCTCCTTTTGCTGTCTTTTTTCTCTAGCTAGAACTTCAAGTACTATATTGAATAGATACAAACAGATTGGGTATCCTTGTCTTATCCCTGATTTTAGTGGGATTGCTTCAAGTATCTCTCCATTTAATTTGAGATTGGCTGACGGTTTGCTGTATATTTCTTTTATTATGTTTAGATAAAAGCCTTGAGTTCCTGATCACTCCAATGCTTTTAACATGAAGGGGTGTTTTATTTTGTCAAATGTTTTATCAGCATCTAATGGGATGATAATGTTATTTTTTTCTTTGACTTTGTTTACATAGTAGATTTTCTTAACGAATTTTCATATATCAAACTATCTCTGCATCTCTGGGGTGAAGCCTACTTGATTGTGGTGAGTGATGGTTTTGATGTGTTCTTGAATTTGGTTTGCTAGAATTTTATTGAGTATTTTAGCATTGATATTCATAAGCAAGTTGGTCTGAAGTTCTCTTTCTTTTTTGGGTCTCTGTGTGGTTTAGGTATTAGGATAACTATGACTTCATAAAATAAATTAGGCAGGGTTCCTTCTGTTTCTATTATATGGAATAGATTGAAGAGTGTTGGTCTTTGAAGATCTGGTAGTATTGTGCACAAAAGCCATCTGGCCCTGGCACTTTTTGGTAGAGTGGTTTTTAATGACTTCTATTTCCTTAGGGGTTATGGTACTGTTTAGATGGTTTATCTGATTCTGATTTAACTTTGGTACCTGGTATCTATCAAGAAAATCATCTATTTCATCTAAATTTTCCAGTTTTGTTGAGTAAAGGTTTTTGTAGTAAGATCTGATTTTTTTTTTTAAATTTCCCCAGTTTCTGTTGTTATGTATCCCTTTTCATTTCTAATTTGGTTAATTTGGAAACTCTCTCTGTGTCCTTTATCTAATTTGATGGAGGGTTTATTTATCTTGTTGATTTAAAAAAAAAAAAAAACAAAAAACCAAAAAAACAGCTTTTTCTTTTGTTGATTCTTTATATTGTTCTCTTTATTTCTAATTGGTTGATTTCTGCCCCGAATTTGATTATTTCAAACTGTCTACTTCTCTTGGCTGTGCTTTGTTTGTTCTAGGGCTTTCAGGTGTGCCATTAAGTTGCTAGTGTAGGGTTTCTCCAGTTTCTTTATGATGGCACTTAGTGCTATGAATTTTCCTCTTAGAACTACTTTCATTGTGTCCCATGAGTTTGGATATGCTGTGTCATTTTTTCATTGAATTCTAGAAAGTCTTTCTTTATTTCTTCCCTGAGCAAGTTATCATTGAGTAGAGTTATACAGCTTATATGGGTATCTGGGTTTTCTTTGGTTTTGTTGTTATTGAAGTTTAGCCATAGTCCCTGTGATCTGATAAGATGTATGGAATTATTCCAATCTTCTTGTATCTGTTGAGGGTTATTTTGTGTCCAATTATATGGTCAGTTTTGGAGAAGGTACTGGGAGATGCTGAGAAGAAAGTATATGCTTTTGTTTTAGCATGAAATATTCTGTATATTTGCTAAATCCATTTGGTTCAAAACTGCTAATAGTTTCACTGTGTCTCTGTTTATTTTCTGTTACAATGACCTGTCCATTGGTGAGACTGAGGTGTCACCCAACCATTAGACTGAAGTTCAATTAGACTAATTCAACCTCTATGGTTGAATTAGGAAAAAAAAGTAGAAGAGGAGGGCAACCTCATAGGAAGATCAGCAATCTCAACTAACCCAGACTCCAGGAATCTCCCAGTCACTGAACCACCAACCAGACAGAATACAGAAGCTGGTTCAAGCCTCCCACCCCACCCCCACACATATATCTAGCAGAAGACTGCTTGTTCTGGCCTCAATGGGAGAAGATGTGCCTAATCCTTGAGAAACTTGAAGCCCCAGGGATGGAGGAGGCCGGGAGCATCCTCTTAGTGAGAGTGTGGAAGAGGAATGGAATGAGGAACTGGGAGGTGGGATGAGTACTGGGAAGACTGGTAAGGGCTGGATTGTAAATTTAAAAAAAAATAAAAGAAAAAAAAAAGGTCTCTCAAGGCCCTCACTTCCTGTAAGTGAGCTTGCCAACCGCATATTGTAAATAAATAGAAAAGTAGTGTTTTCTATTCTAGTTCTAAAAGGTGCTAAGTTACATGGATTCCTGGCCAAATAGAATTGTATACAGTCAGAAAATGTAACTCAGAGTATTATGTACAAGCCTAATGATAGAATAATGAGGGCTAAACATTGTTCCTAAATTAGCCAAAAATAAATAAATAAATAAATAAATAAATAAAACAAAAACAAAAACAAAAAACAAAACAAAACAAAAACAATAGGGAATCTCTAGAGAAAAAGTTAAATTGGTGATAATGGGCTGACCTAGAATGTACAAAGTTGTCCCTTTCCTAAATAACAGAAAAAAATTCCCCTTTAAATAAATTTTAAACTTTCTTATGCATTTTATTGATCAAGAAGAACATATCTGTTATACAAACTTGAATTCAGTTTCATAAATATTATTGGGTATCAAATACTTAGAACATATGACAGAACAGAATAGAAATGCCTGCCTTAAAAGAGTTAGCCATGCTTTCTTCACAGTATTGTTAATTAATAATACTGATATAGTTTTTTTTTTTAAATTATGGGATTTTTACCGGACAATCTCAGTTAAGCACCAGTTTTCCATCCATTGTTGAAATAAAAAATATTTTTTAAAAGTCTTAAAAATTGAAGAAACACATGCTTTACTGAACTAATATTCTAGATGTTAAGCTAGGAGGGAAAGGAAAAATAACTGAGATATGGAAATCAGAAGTACCAACAGTCATGTCTCACATTTATAGATGCATAAACAAGTGTTATGAATGTCCTACTATTTTCTTGCCCATACTTTTATCACCACTATAAGACAAGACACAGTCTATTAACTTAACTGGTTTATAGTAGGACCATATTACCTTAGTGACCAGGCTGAGAGTAAGTCCACATTGTCTCTGGAGATGCTATTCCTTCACTCTTGCCAATGAGTCACTTCCTAGACATGGGTACTAGCATCCTTAGGTTCTTTCCTGACTCTAATCATGCTTTGGCTGAGGAAGAAGTTGTATTTTAATTAATGTGTACTTTGTATTCATTTAAAAGTAAGATGTAATGTTAGCCAGAGATTATAAATTTAAAGAATGCTGTTCTGCTGAGCTTTGATGCTGCAGATACTGCTGATTAAATTATTCATGACCTGAGATCAGTATTTCCATTTTAGTCAAGCCTCAAGAATGGCATATATAGCTTGATCATGCTAGCCCTTTTTGTCCTGGGAATGCTTTTATTCCTGTCCATTATGTTAAAGCTTGTCTTTAACAACATCAACATGTTGGCAGCCAAAGTACATGGCTTGAAATTGAAAATTGGACCCCCAGACAGAGTTAGTAATTTTACAGGCTGACAAGCCAAGAATGGGTAAGATTCTGCACAGAGACTTACCAACCTAAGATGGAAGTGCATTACTTTTGATAATGCATATTCCATGAAGGGTAAAGAAGGTATTCTTGTCAGAATGACCCAAGACAGGCTCAATCTTGTTTATGAAATAAAAAAGGAGAAGATGTGGAGAGCTTTTGGGGCTGCTTGGCAAGAATCTGACACTGGCAAGAGACAAGGAAATGGGCTACTTGGCAGGAATCTGACATTGGACAAGGACCTGAAAATGGGCTTCAAGCAGGAATCTAGCATTAGGCTAGAACCAAGAAGTAATTTCAGGCAGGAATGTAAATCTTAGGCTACAACAAAGAAGTAGGTTTCATGAAAATGACTTTAGGCTAGAACAGGGAAGTAGGCTCAGATACTTTGCTCATCCTGATAAGCCCTTAGAAACAGTGATCACAGGAGTGATCAAGAAACTTTGTTTATTGCCTTGCTTCTCTTTTGGTTACTTGTGTTTATTGTCTTGCTAGTTCCTTGACTATTTGCATCTATTGTATTGCTAGTTCTTCGACCTAGAACCGACCTTAATACTTTCATTAATTAAAATGGTATAAAAACAGATTGGAAAAAATAAATAAAAGTGAGATGCCTCAGACTAGAGAGATAGCTCAGTGGTTAAGAGCATTGCCTGCTCTTCTAGAGGTCCTGACTTCAATTCCCAGCTATCACATGATGGCTCATAACCATCTGTAGTGGGATCTGATGTCTCTTCTGGTGTGTCTAAAGACAGTGACAGTGTACTCTTATACATAAAATAAATAAATCTTTTAAAAAGTGAGATGCTTCATAAGTAATTACCAACTAGGGTAGATGCCATTAGGGTGCCAAGACACAAAAACCATCTGGATGTTAATACTCTGTTAGTTGGAAGTGAGAGGAATCAGGATGTCAGTAGCTAGTGACAAGTTCTACAGAGAATATAGAGATCCTATTACTCATCTGCCTCCATCAATGCATGTGTTGGCTCTAGGAGGCCAAGGGTTCCAATTCACCAGTGTTAGGATGGACTACAGCTCGGAAGCCAATGTATCTGACTTTAGAACTGTGAGTGTTCAGTTTCTCTTCCACCAAGAAGTGTGTTCTAGGTTCAGTGTCTTATGGTAAAAATTGAATTTATAACTTTGACTGTCAGTTAGGCTAGAAAGAAAAACAAAAGTCCTTCTCTGGACATCTACTGTGATAGCTGCAGAGATTTATTTTTGCTTTAGTAAAGCTCTGATTTCAGCCTGTAACTACAGACTGAGAGATAAGGTCAAACTGTCAATGAAGTTAAATATATATTAAAACTGTGGTATAAAAATTGGTTAATTAAAAGAATATTTACATGGTTTCAAAGTATTTCCATGAAGATTTATTAATTGTGAAGTGAAAACAGACACCTCAACAATAGAAAAAAATAATACTCTAATAATAGAATCGAAGCACCATATGTTTTCTGCTCCAGTTCCCTGAGAAACACACACACACACACACACACACACACACACAAACACACACACACACACACACACATTCTCAGGAGCCTTTATCTTATATGTAGTCCTATAGTATAGTAATAAATTCTATATAAATAAATTCTATATAACAATAGTTTCTAAACTGTGTCCCTTGTTCCTGAGAGTAGAACAATTCTAAACCCATGACATTTTCTAAGAGATGAGAGTGTCTATCATTATTCACATTTGACTCTTTGGACCACATTTAATAGTTTGTGCTGATGAAATCATTAAAGATGGGAGATAGTTTTACAAGAAAGGCTAACCATATTACTCAAGGATTGACTACTAGAGCACGTGATGTCATTCCAAACTTTGACAGAAAGTGCAAAAAAGGTCATGTAGTAAAGACATCCATCAGTCATAGCTTAACCAAATCCCAGTGAAAAACTGTAGACCTCAAAGCATAGGTAAGCTTCCCTGTCTGACAGTACAAAATATGTTACATATTGATGTGCCAAGAGAGTCATGTGGTCCAGTAAACCATGGATCTTCTGAAGTTTCTTACATATCCCTTATTGTGAGTGGCTCTGTGTTATGTCTTTTTGTTATAATAAACCTGTGATCCTAAGGAAAGCATTCTATTGGGTTTTAAGGGTCTGTCCAGAACTCAGGCTCCAATAGCTAGTGGTATGGAGAGCTGATCAGTAGGAAAAAATAGTCCAATAATTCCTCTATGAGTCACAGTTGCTGGTTGTCAGGGCAGCCTAGCAACAGATTTTGTCTTTAACCTCTGAAGTTTGGCCCAATTTCAGTTAATTGGTCTCAGAAGTCATTATAGAATCATTGCACTACTTTTTTATAAAATCAAAATTTAATATTTTTTTTATTTTAAAGCTCTCATAAACTTCTAGAAGAAAGAAAAATAACTTAATGACAATGTTTAATAGATAACCCATGTGTGTCTTGGAGCACATATTATCAAATATTGTGACTTATCTTATTAGGTAAATGAGTAAGTTGATAGATTTAGTTTTTTTCTGGAAGTTAGTTGGGATTGAAAAAGAGGGTTCATTTTAAGCTAAATTAAGTTTATGAATTTAAGTTATAAAACTGAGAACCAAGAACTAAATATATTTTATTACCAATGTGGGTGTAGATAGACTTCACCTAGAACAACTAGGAAAAATTTAAATTGAACATTTTAAAATGCACTGGAAACATTATTTTAGGGAATAATAAATTGTAATAAATCAATCATGAAGCTAGTCACCCAAAGGCATTTTTTAAAAAAATCTGTGCCCGACACAAAGAAGATGAACAATAACAAGTAATTGTGATAACATTTAGGTTTGTTTTCATGTATGTATGTATCTATTTTAAGATAATGACAAAGTTCCAACTAGACATCTCTCACTGCCAAATGCAACCTCTAGTACCAGAAATAAAAACACAGAATTAAGTTTTTGGACAAAGGGTCTGTATTGAAACTTCCAAACAATCCAGGCTATTGAGGAAGCTATCAGTTGCTCTGCACAAATCAATGGTAAAATGCTATTGCTGAAGAAAATACCTATATAACTCATTGAACATAGAGAACTCAAGCTGGAATGTACCTAGAGCCTTCACCCCGACTGCCTACTTATGTTCCTGTTACTTGAAGGTACCAGGGACAAAGGTAAATACAAATTCAGATACAAACCCTTCAATCTACAAAGGTGACTTACCTGCATGATATGCTGACGTGATAGTGGCACAAATATTGTGGAATAACAAACCATAGTCTATTTAAGGTCCCGTCTATGAGAAGGAACCCATACCTAACACTGCTCCAGTGATCAAGTCTAAATAGACCAGGAACCTAGGGGGAAACCAAATACAACTGATTTATTAAAGGAACATACCAATGTTTCCTAATATTCTGCTACATTCAGAGATAATTATTTTTTATAGCCATCATCAGAAAAGCTTCATTCTGTGGTAGATGGGAACAAATATAGAGACTCATAACTGGATTATGCTCAAAAAATGAGGAACCTTGGAACACTCATTCCTAAATGACATGGCTCCATCAAATCACTTCCCTACGAGCTCAGGAAACTTTGCAGAGAAGGAGGCAGAAACATTGTACAAGCCAACAGGAATAGAAGAAACTAAGGAAACAAGCCTTCTAAATACAACAGGACTGATACACAAATAAACTTACAGAGACTATGGCGGTAAGAACAGAGCCTACACCAGTCTAAGCCAGATAGTGTATCAATGCTAAGAGTGGAAGTAGACATAAGACCCCATCTCTAATCCAGTAGCTATCTCCTATTGATAATCAATTGCAAAAGGAAAATTAGTTTTCTCTAAAGGAGAAACATTGCAAACTGTGTATACAAACCACATTTAAGGGCAGGCCCCATGCCCAGCATAATATGGCAAACACAAAACAAAATCAATGGTAATTTTGGGAAGGTTTTGGTCTTATACTGAATTGCCTACGCATTTTTTAAATTTTACACGCAGTTTTTTTGTTTACATATTATGGTTTTCTCTTTTATTTTTTATGGGATTTTTGTGTATATGAGTGTTTGTGTGTGTGTGTGTGTGTGTGTGTGTGTGTGTGTGTGTCTGTGTTTGTCTGCATCTGTATGTAATTTTGTGCTTTTTCTTTGACTTTTTAAATGCTCTTTTAACTATTCTGTTATTTGTTTTTAGGTGTCTCTTTTCTAAGATAGGGATAGATGTGGATTCTAGTTGATGGGAAGGTGGGGAGTGTAGGAAGATGTGGGAGGAGTTAGGGAAAGAAAGTAGTGATTAGAACATAGTGTATAAAAAATGCTTTTCATAAATAAATTGTTCAATTAAAAATGTTTGTTGTAACAGATACTACTTTAAGCAAAAATATAAAAAATTTTATTAAATTTTGATATCCATAAATTCTTCCTTGGTAGAATACTTTTCATTCTTAAATCTGAAATACATTTCAGCAACATATTATGAACCTGGGGTAACATAAATGAAATCCCAAGAACACAAGCTGTAAAGTAATAGTAAGTTCTCCCTATCACAGGTCAGTAAACATTGTCAGAAAGACAAGAAAAAATGATCTCAAGGTGAAGGGAGGATGAAGAACAGGAAGGAAGGAAGGAAGGAAGGAAGGGAGGGAGGAAGGAAGGAAGGAAGGAAGGAGGCAAGGTAAAAAGGAAGCAATGATGGAAGGAAGAGAAGGAGGGAGGGAAGGAGAGAAAAAAGGATGATTTCTTCAAACCAAAAGTTACAATTCTATAATAACAACTAAATCACAGTTCTGATTTTATTCCTTTCAGTCATCTGCCATGTCATCGTCCCATTGTCACGAGCATCCCCCTCTCAACCATATTATGGATTTTTTCTCACTTTTGTTTTCATTGTCTGTATCCATATTATAGGGGAATGGACCATAAATACATTTCACAAATTCTACTCCATTCCACTACACTGCTATATGCCCGCCTTTTGAGTCATTTCAGTGAGCAAAACCAATTCTTTAGTCTGTCCACAGCAACAACCATGTTTCTGACAACCTGATTTTATTCTTAACCATAGGCAGTTCACTATATGCAATAGCTTAAACCATCTGACTACTTCAACTACAGTTTTAATTATAGTATATATCTCATCAGGCCAACATATTCAGAGAGTATGCTTAAGTATTCACCCTGAAATAGACTATGTATTAAATTAAACTACCAGATAAAACAGCTTTGGTTGATGAATCTGCCAAGGAAATGACAATTCAACTAATTAGTTGTCAATACAGAAGGTTTTCTGAATTATTTCCCTCTCTTTTCTTCATAGTCTAATGCATAGATGCCCAAAGATGTAAGTAGTTTCAAATACACAATAGACTGTCAGACACTACATGAGCAAGTGTTGCTTCTGTGACTAGCAATATTCATGGCAGATCAAGTCTATAAATGAACAAACTAACCAAAATGAGCTTACTTGGAACACCATGACAAAAAAAGTAGCAGTCTTGTGAAGTAAGCTTTGAGGAAGATGAAATCATGCAATAAACCCTCCCACAGCCTCTTTCCTCTCTCACTATTAAAAACACATCGGTATAGCAGAGAAAGAGTAAGACTCCTAAAGCCAGCCTGAAGTCCTCCTCGCTCATTTTAGAATCTTAGATCACTAGCAACTTCTGAAAATGTCACTTCTTAGAACAGCAAAACACTCCATCAACAGGGGGCTCCAACTGTGACCCAAGGGTTTTCAAATGTACTGAGATGAACACCAATTTTAAAAGATAGGAAGGATTTAGAGGAACAAGCATAGACCAAGTTTGTATCTGAAAGAAGTATTAGGGAAGCCTCACAAAAGAGATCATGGACTGTAGAATCTGCAGCAGGCTCCAAGGCAAAATCCTGGGAGATGAGAACATCTAAATGTTTTTTAAGGGACACTGGGTGCAGACTAAAGTGTTATTATTATTAAGTTGTTATTTTATTTATATAAGGTCTCCCTATGTGGAGCAGGCTACCTTTAATCTCAAGACCCCTCAGATTCCCAGAGCTAAGATCACAGATATGCATCATCATGTCCAGGTTTAGCTTGAATTTAGGGGGCCACATACTGAGTTTTCATTCAAGCTTCTTAATTTGTTATTTGGGCTTCAATACTATCACGTAATACATTCAGTTAATCCTCTGTATGATGGCTACTACATTAGTAGATTTAATATTCGAGAAAAATTTATGTCTGTACTAAATGTGTACAGCCTTTTGTCTTGTCTTTAGTCTGTAAACAATGAAATATAATAATATCTGTGCAGCATCGACATTGTATTGGGCACTGTAATATAGGGAAAGGCGGTTGCAGAATGCAAAAGATGTCATGAAAAAATTCTATGCAGACTATACTGTATAATAGACTTGTGCATCTTTCCATTGTGTTGTTTGGGGGCCCTGGAAGCAACTATCATGCATACCCACAGACAACTATATTTTAAAACATCTCAATTGTTGGGGTAGGTATGAGACACATGGAAAGAAAGAAAGAAAGAGAAATGGGCATAGTAAAAATTTAAAACATGTCAATAATGTTGCTCGGCAGGCCACTACAACAAGAAAAATAAAAATTGGAAAGATGGGATATTCTGAACCTTTCTGGTATTTACTACTTAATGGGATGTTGGCCAAAAACAGTCAAGTAAATATTTCATTTCATCCAGCACCACTTAAAAAATAGGTAAGACACAAGGCCTTCCGAGACAGTTGCCGTGGCAGTATGGGGTAAGCATAATGGGCTTCAAGCTGCATAAAGTTTAAGCTAATATTCCTGGACTGAGAGGTTTACCTCTCCTTCCCTGAAATAGTCCCTTATATGATCCCCATAGGTAAAATAATCTCAGTGGGTTCTGAAAGCCAGTGTAAATAAGTGTAAGTTTGCTTTAAAGCTCCAGCTACATATTAAAGCCAAATCAACACCCTTCACTAATGGAGATGTTCAGAAAAGATAAAACAGCTCAAAGCCAGGTGCTGGGTTTGTGCTGCTATTTCATGTCAAGACAATTACAGCCATAGTATTAGGAAGATCAGGGCGGGAGCGGTGTTGTCATATGGGGAAGGGAAAGCAAGCCTTTAAGCAATCATGTAGAGCATGCAGAACGTCTTAAAGCTGGGGAAGGAACAAAGCTTCGCGCTGTCAGAATATTGATCTGCTCCAGAAGGTGCGGGGAGCTGCACTGCGGTGATTGCCTTCCCCGCTGGGTTTAGAGAGGCCTGAAAGAATACAGTATTGATCTGGCCTCACTCCTGAGACACAACTTACAGATAAGCCCTGACTGGAGGCCACCAACCTTGAGAGCAAACTGTTGCAAAGAAGCCTCGTTTGCCACACGTCCAACATCAGAGCTAATGCCTTGGGGAATGATGAGAACAGACTTCCAGCTTCGGCCGTGTGCTTCCTCTCCCATGTAAATTACGGGTGTTTCCAACCCCTGAAGCAGGTGCAGCAGCGGAAGGTCTAGAGAGGTCCACCGTGCACATTTTGGAGACCCATTTCAGTGGCTTCATTTTGTTAATTAAGGGAGATGTGAAGTAATGAAATTTTAGTAGTTTACTTGAAACCATTCCAAGTCTCATTTACTGAGTATGTGACCCTCCTCAAAGAGTAATATTTATTTCTGAATAAGGACATTAGAATATGTATATGCCACAGTGAACTCTAGGCATGTTCATAGACACCAGGGTGAGGGGAAGTTTGGTGTGAGTGTGTATAGGTTTGTAGAGTATTGTATAGTGTGTTGTGGTGTATATATACATGTATGTGCCAGGACACATACATGGGGACAAAAAGGCAGTTGCTAAACCATGATGTTGGGTGTCTTTGTCTCCTCCTTTCCAACTTAGTTTTTGAAACATGCTCACTCCCTGAAACTTGAAACTCATCATTTCACTTAGGCTTGCCAGTCAGTGAGCTCCAGGGATGCACCTGCCTCTGCTCCACAATGGGAGTTTACAAGTTCTCATGTTTGTGTAGTCAGTGTTCTTGCTCACTGAGCCATCTCCTCAGTCCCAAAGGGAAGTGTTCAAAGACAAACAGGAAGGATACTTATCACTTATCACTCACAAGAGTTGTGTATCACACACCTTAGTGGCACTCGTTATGTCTGGTTCACAAAATGCAATCTGGATTCAACACCTCAGCCACGAAGCCACTCAGAAAGTGATAGGTTTAGTCAGCTGGAGCGATTCCAAAAGGAAGTGAGGAGTCCTTGGTCATCTACTCTGCATCTCTTAAAAGCCCGGGAGTCAGGACCAAAGGGTGGAGTTTTAGGGGCTGAGTGGGGAGATAGTTAAGTAATTAGAAGAGCAGCTATGATTCTTCCAGAGGACCACAGATCCTAAAATGCACATGAGGTGTCTTGTAAATATATGCAACTCCAGCACCAGGGGAATCTTGATGCACCTAGCTTCCAAGAGCATCTGTATGCTGTATACTGGAGCACATGCCCAGATAGACTCATACACATTCAATTAAAATAAACCTTTAAAAATAAATAAAATATAAGTCAAAAAACAACATTTTTTTTTATTCCTTCAGAAAAAGGGAAATCTTGATACTTTCCCTTCCAGAGCTTTAGGATACAATTCATGTACCCCATTGTTCATGCAAATGATCCAACTTTATTCCAAACACAGAAATAAAAACGGTCTCCCAAATATATCCCATTCCAACAGCACTCTGTAGCTTGCTCATAGTTTCCTGGGGGAAATTACTCTAATCACCGAGTTTGCACAAATTCCATTGCCAGCCACAAGTTAAAATGGGCCAGTTGTAACTAAGAAGCAGGGAAACTGGGCTGTGTGAAGTTTAAACTCCAAAAGAATAAGACTTTTGGAACAAGATTTTAGAACATAGTGAGGTTTAGTTGTGTTGCTGGTGGTAGTAGGTGGTAGTGGTGATGGATCTTGTTTGTTTGTTTTGTTTTTTTCAAGAGTACTAATGATACCTCACTTGCAAGGAAAAGGGTTTCAAGTTTACTTATCACTCCTCCAGGAGCCCAATAATTCTGGCAAAGTACCAAAAATCCTGTGAAGGGCAATGCTACGGCCTCACTTAATTTGTGTAGGAAACCCAGTGCTGAAAAGGGGGAAGGGAGATGTCTCAGCAGGAAAAGGTGCTAGCTGGCAAGACTGGTGAGGAGCTTAATCCCTGGAACCATGTGAAGGAAGGAGAGAAGCAGAACCAATATCAACAAGTTTTCCTCTACATATCAACAAGACACCTATACATATGTGCTGTGGCATGCATGCATACATACATACATAAATACATACACACTTACGTACATACATACATACATACATACATATATATATACATGCATACATAGGAATATACACACACATATACAGAGAAAGACAGAAAGAAAAGAGAGAGAGGAAGAAGAGAAGGAGGGAGAGGAAGGGGACAGAGACAGAGAGACAGAGAAATAGAGACAGAAAAAAAAAACACTCACACACTAATAATTCAGTGTAACAAGAGTTCTAAAAATAAGAAACTTCTATCAGGTTATAGAACCCCAAATAGACTCCATGTTCTTTGCTTGCATGAGTTCAAAATCATCCATGTAGACAGATGCAAGCTCCAGGTTCCAGGTGATTCTCTGAGATGGACAAAGAGCTAAAGCAAGGTTTCCACAACACTTGCAAGGACTGTGAATCACAGTAACAATAGCATCTCACTGTTGTCAGCGTGCTTTTCCCCATTACATTGTCTGTGCATTACCTGTTTTTGGTGTGGTCCAGGCCCCAGGGGGTAGGTGTGCATATTCATCCCGTTCCACTTGATCTACCTCTGCTTGACCACTGACCGATATTTTCCCAAGCAAAAGGAGAATCCCCAGGAGAACTCACAAACTGGACAAAGGGGCTGCAGAGGTAGTCTGATTTCACCACATTCATTTCATCTTTCTTAGCAGAAATCCCATTGGACCGGCCCTGGAGTATATAAACTCGCCTTTGCTCACAAAGCTCAAATAGAAGGCTTCGCTTTCAAAATTTTAACCCATCTCTCTGAAACATGCAAAGGAAATGCGGCCTGCAATTATTCAAGCTGAAATGCAAGATATTGGATCCTTTGTCCAAGGTTAGTTGTTAACCTTTTAAAACTTCAAGGAGATGTGTTTGGAGCCATGACACAATAATGAAGTCAAATAAAAATAATAGTAAATGTATATTTTCCACCAGAAAAAGTTTACTTCCAATAATGCTTATTTCTATTATAAACACACCGTTAGCCAGCCTTGCACCTCTCATACAACAGTATGCAAAGGTCATTAAAATCATTGATTTTCTGAGATTTATCCATAATTCAAAAGCTATAGTAGCTGGTTTCCTTTCAGAAGGACATGTTTCAAAACTAACATTTGTGACAGAAATTAGTGACCTCAAAAGCTAGAAATGTACAACAACTTAAGAAACACTTATATCTGAAACAGGGAATAAAAGCATTATAAATCGAAATCTTGTGCAGCAAGCACACTGCCCATCCACACCTTCTGTTTGTGAGCAGAATAATCAGCATCCTTTTTTCTTTCTTTCTGCCTTCCCTGGTTTTGCTTTCTAAGAGAAGTCAAGGTGAAGGGCTTAATGCCTCTGAAGCTGGGGCAAGAAAACACTCACCTTTTCCAGTGGCCAGTAAAGAATACAAGGACACAGTTAAAACACAGCCACTGAAGTGAACAACCAGGATGCTACCACAGGAGAGACACCCCCTCCAGGTACTCCCCACAGGGCTCCCTTTTGGTTGCAAGGCCAGGAAGGTCAGCCCATCTCTATGGCACTCCCTTTCAAGTGCATGGGCTGAATGCCAGCAAACAGGTTCCGCATGACTGCTGGTGCACAGGGAAACTCCTCAGAGAGAGACCCCCTGACCCACCTGAGGGGCGAAAACCAAAGCGTGGATCAGGCACTTTATTTCAAGGGTGTGTGTGTGTGTGTGTGTGTGTGTGTGTGTGTGTGTGTGTTACAAATCCGAAGAAGCCTTTCAAATCGGGAAACACTACAAGCACATGTGGATAAGGCAGAAGCAAAGAAGGAAATAAAATAAGAGAAATCTTCTCTTCAGTAATCCACATAATTATATAGAAAGAACACCGGTGATGTCGGACAGTTAGAATGTTGTATTTTAATTGGACCCCATTGTTCTGAATAAAGGCCTTTACTATTACATATAATAAATAATTCTCCAGGTAATGTCTTCCCTCAGGCACATGCTTCTCCATCAGCATTTGATACATGAAAAGATGAAGATGAACATTGCTCACAAATGCTGCTCTGTTATTAGGAGTAGAAGATTCTCTCTGATGTGAGTGACAGGGCTGGGGTCTTTAGTTCCACGATCCACCCAGAGCTACTCACTGTTTACTTGATGTGCAGAGCTAGTAACATTACCATGTCACATGGGTGCTACTAGCAAGTTCTCAAAGATGTCACAGCCTTTCAGAACTAAATGCTTCTTGTGTGCAAAGTGGCCGCAGTACTCATTCCTCACAAACAAAGCTGCTGTGGCTGAAGGTTTCTTCTACTCTCAAATAGGTCATAGAATGTCTTGGAAGACATCACCAATCCTAAGTATGGTACTAAAGCACTCCGGGTAGATTCTGTCTCTCAAGAAATCTCTCTGAGTTTGAGAAGATTAGAATTTGGCTGTGGATCAGTGAGTGATGGGTCAGAGCCCGAGTCTCAGTGGCCCACCCTGTAATGAAGTTTCAGTCTAGGAAATCATCACAGTGGGAACACTGTAAAGCAGGTTCGAGCCTCCCACTTACATTTGGCAAATATTTCCTTAACTCCAACCTTACTTCAAGCCCCAGAGATACTTTACTCTGACAGATTCAGTTCAGCTCTCCTGGAGCTCTCCTGCCAGGAAGGATGGCAACAGGGGAGAGGCAATTGAGACACATGAACAAAGGAAGTAGTAGGTACGGGTAGAGCATCTAAATGATGGAGCTTAGGTGCAAGAATAGGGGAGGTGTTTGGAAGACGTGGGTGTTTGCTTGCTGAGGAATGAAAATCAATGTCGATTCAACTCACAGACCTGGTTTTCTGGTTCATTATTAGAACTATCACATGTATAATAATTTTCAGACCCAGTCCCTTCAATTGTGCCCCTGTATTGACTTATCTTGTTTTAGCTTTCTTAAGATACTAGTTGGATTTGAAAACCTTCATGCAATAAAATTTGGAAATCCAACAATGGAACATTCTCAGTAAACTCTCTAATAGAAATAAGAGTACGAATAATGTTTTTACATGTATGATCAAACTCAACTGATTGGAAATCTCATACTTTAATCCAATATCAAATTTATTTTCTACAGCAGTAATTTTAGCCATTCACACCTAACATACTATCTTTATAAAATATTGTAAGTCTTAAAATTTTTTGAGGGTGAGGTATAAGTATAGATGAAGTTCCTTTTTCAACAAAATTTGGGTTATTAACTTTTCATTTTATCAAGCTAACAGAAAACATCCAGTTTTTTTTTATTGATACAGCTTAAGGTACTTGCAGGTATAGTGTGCTTCTGAGAGAGGAAAATAAGACTTTTAAAATGTGGAATTTGAAGATAAAGTATAAAACGTTGAGTTGCCAACTTACGGCATATCAAAATGTCAGCTCAGCACCTTAAAGAGTCTAAAGGGATTATTCAGCCCAATTTTCTCTGTGCTTAATGCCATATACTGGCTTAGAGTCAGCCTCCCCTGGAAGAAAGCTTAACTCTTTCTGCACAAAATGGCCTCATTTCAAGCAATGAAGTTGCCATTTCTCAAAATGAAGTGCCTATAGCCTGAAATATTTCCCTCAGCTTTGAAAGGACCCTTGCTTGAGAATACAGCTTACATACTGAGATGATTTCTTTCATTCTGTGGTAAGAGCATGCCCAAATCACACTTACTGTCCAACTAGTAGATCCTCAAGCAAATGGAGTATTCCCACCATTGTCTCCAAGTCAGACACTGACTTGATGTTTATTGTAGTTTCTGTAATTCTGTGCCATGTACTGAAGGCTTTAATGAATCCATCTAAATCTCAGGAATGAGAATATCATGGGTATTTGAAAGAGTCCTAGGAGTAGTAAATTGTACCATCAGCATGATTCGTGAGTCCTCTCTGCAATTATCCTAATAGGTCTCTGGTTATTAGAGGCCACTCACTCCATGTCAAGAAACTGTCTCACAACCTTGTTTGATTAATCAAAAATGAACTGAACCTGCTTGAGCAATTTTTATATTAAGGTTACAAAGAATTACCTCAATTAATTACCCATAGGGTAGCTATAGTAACCTAATCTATAGTATCATAATGGAATCGCTATGTCTACTATCCAGCCACTTGAACATTCATTACGACTTAGAAATGAATCCAGTTGATGGGGATACAGAAATCAACAAACACAGTTTGTTTCCTTTATCGTTAGTATACCACCATGCTTCTCTAAAAGTTTCTTCTTTTGTGGGACTCATATTTTATAGAGGGAAATCAGTAAGGAAATAAGTGAAACAAGAAATAGAGAAAGGAGAACAGAAGCTATGATTTGCAGAATGGAGTTAGGCATTACAAGCAATTGTCGAATGGTAAGAGAAGGTCTCACTTGTAAGAGGTAGTTGACAGAGGCCTGAAAGGATGAGTCATATAGAGATAAAGGTAAGAGGCAAGCGTCCTAGTCTCTGACAGGTAGCGTTGATACATAGATTTCACCACTACTATCACTCGGCTTGGAAGCCCTGTTCCGATCTCTATATTGAAACATCAACCCTGTCCTAGCTAGTGTAAAAGAGGGTGATGAATAATATTAATTATGTTGGTCATATAGGGGCAAGGAGGAGACAGTCACTGTGTGCAGACTACAGATCCTCAATATATTTGCCGATTCTCACTCAGGACCTTTGACCCAGCTTGCCTAGCCTCACTCAGTTAAGTGAATCTCTTGTGAGCTCTTGATTTATTTATTTTTTAATCAGTACCATGCTTGTCCTTTTTTTGGCAGTAAAGATAAGCTAATAAATCTCTCTCTGGTAAAGAGTAAAAATTTAGTGTGTAACAATAATTTAGGAGGTTTTCTCATGAGCACAAAGGTCTACTGGCCCAACGCCCTACTTCTAAGCCCCATGCTGAGATGTTGTCTGTCTAGAAGCATGCTAATTTGATTGGGGAAGGATTTCTCATCTTGCCCATGTGTTTAATGCTAAGTAGCTGTCAAGATGTCAACCCTTTTCTTCTTTCTTTCCTTCCATGGCTAAAAACTCCATGTGGAAGTGAAAAGAAGCTGCCTGCATAGGAAGAACACCATGTATCAAGTGAGATTCCACTCACTTCCACCTACTAGTTCTAGCATGCCGCACCAAAGCCACAGTTTGACAATGCCTAACAAAAGGTTAATGGTTTAGCTTTTGAAAAATTTGGATCTGTGGGTTGGTAATTGGAATAAACATTCAAATTTGAGCATCAAATTTCTCATTAGTTTCACATCAATACCTGTGCTGCAACTATGGATCAGCGAACTGGGCTCCACGCTGCCCAAGTGAGTTCATTAATCATTCTCCCCTAAGATGGCTGTGTAAGTAGACAGCTGTTGTAAGCAGCTGTCTTTGGGTTCAACTCCTCCCGTAAAGACTGTGGGAAACTTTGCGTATGAGTTGACTGTTGGTGTATCTGCATACCTGACTTGTATTGACAGGTCCAGAAGCAACTGGATCTCAGGTCAGTGACACGTTTTAATGTATAAATGGTCATTCTATGGTCATGGCAACAAAGGTTTAAAGCCATTAAGGATACGTTTCCATGCCTTATCTGAGTTACCACCAAGAAAGAAAAAGACAAAGACAAAACTATGTTTTTCAGGTCCCCACTTCCTTAGGTGAAAAAGTCACAAACCATACTCTGAAGATTCATGACCTGAAAGAAGAAATTCTTGATCAAATGATATAATCTGGCTCCTTAGCTCTCATGGTCTTCTGAATATAGACAGTTAACCTTAGTTTTCATAATTTTGGATATGCTTCGCTGCTTAGAAACCAGAATCCACATGCCTCTCCGGTTCTCCATTATACGGAGCAGATACTTATGTAATTGGAGCTTCTCCTGTCTTAATATATGCAATCAGGAAATTTGAAACAGTCTTGATGGCCCCTATAATATTTCCTCTAGATGCTCTCTGATACATCAGTGGTTATAAGATCATCCACACAGCAATGACCTCAGATGTCAACATTTTCCCATGCACTAGAACACTTAGCAGTAACATGAGAACCAGATTGTCTTCTCTTAGGGAAAACTGGGTGGGTGTGGGACAAAAAAGAGACAACACATATAAACATGAACTCAAGCACTGCCTTTCTCTTGTAAGCAGAACTTCTAAGCAGCCCAGTGGAGAAAATGAGGTCACAGAATCCAAACAATGTTTTTGTAGGAAGGACATGGCCGCCAATGACATCAGGGAAGCAAAGAATTACCAGATATATCTATTTCCTAGACATACACTTTAGCCTTTTCACATCATGGAAAAGTGAAAGATGTTGAAAGTTCAAATCATGAAAACCTTCATTTCTCTCACGAATTGCCATCAGGAAATAAAGGCAGGAAAGGGAAGAGAATGAACATGCTTTCTTGATACTTTGTGGGCCAATAATTAAAAGTGAGCATTCCTCTTCTGTACAGGAAACATTCAGTGATACACAATGAATTACCAAGTGAAGGATGAAGCAATGCCATATCGTTTACTCATCCATCCAGTGTCCTGTAACAGGGACACCCTGAGGAACTACCTCAGGCCAGGTGCTGGTTTAAACGATGGAATAGAGGCAAGCAAGGCACAGAGAAGTCTGGCTTTCACAGTTTACATTTAGTGAGCAAAATTAAGAAAAAAAAACTTATGAGTTTTATCAAATGTAAAAGACTTAAAATCTCAGTTGCTAAAAGCTCTCCCTTGTCAAAACAAAGTAAGACAATATCAGAGACAGGGTATTTTTTAAGGCAGAGTGACAATGGAGGTGTCATTGAGTACAGAGGACACGCCAGTTTAGGAACATAAAACAAGAACCAAAGTGGGAAGTGGTGGCAGCAGCAACTCTATTTGTGTGTAATTCCAGCATTTGCAGAGCAGCAGAGAGAGACTTGCTGAGAGAATGACCTCAGCCTACTCTATACAGTAAGCTTCAACCTATCCTGGTCTGTTCAGCCCCTCGTCTCTAAATGCACAATTCCAACACAATACAGTGAGTGGGTACACAAGAAAGGGTGTTTATATATAAACACCCCATCTGATATAAACATACCTATCTGATATAAATCACCAATCTTTTTACTTATTTTCATTTGACAGGATCATGGGCAGTTTTGTCAACTGTAATGTCAAGAAGATAGGCAATCTGTATAAAATGTCAAGTGTAGAGGAAGAATGGCCAGATACTCTGTGTGTGTGTGTGTGTGTGTGTGTGTGTGTGTGTGTGTGTGTAGCACCCTATGATACCTATCCAAACAAGTTCTCTAAGCAGGTCCAGTTTTCTGAGCAATTGGTCAAAAAAAAAAAAAAATAAAAAGGGCAAACTTCAGTTATTTGTAACTCTGACAGTTTATAGATATCCCCTAATTCTTAAAATTCACTTTTTTTCCCATTACAGAACTGCTATTCTTTGTATTCATTGATTCTGACTCTTATAAACCAACATGGTCTAATTGTTACCTAACATTATACAGGTTTTAGCATGGAGGATGTTATAACTAAGTCTTTGCTTACATAAGCTAAGAGTGGAATGTCATGACAACAGAGATTAAAAGATGTTAATTGATTGAATACAAAAAGACAGCTAGCAAGTTTTGTAGACTTGAGTGTTTTCTACCGGCTGAATATATTAACAGTTATTGCTAATAAGTATCTTTTAAAGCAACAATCCATTAAAGCATTAACTCAATGTGGGTGACCTTAACCAAAATGCCCAACAGTAGGGAGATGGAACCTGAAGAGTCCACCATCAGTAGTTAGACAAGACTCCCAGTGGAGAGATAGGGATACCAACCAACTTTCAAAAATTTCGAGCCAGAATTGTCTTGTCTAAAAGAAATGCAGGGACAAAAAATGGAGCAGAGACCGAACAAATGGCTGACCAGTGACCGGCCCAACTTGGAATCTATCCCATAGGTGGACACCAAACCCTGAAACTATTACTGATGCTATATTGTGCTTGCAGACAGGAGCCTAGTATAACTCTCCTCTGAGAGGCTCCATGAGCAGGTGACTGTGACAGATGCAGACATAACAAAGCACTGGACTGGGGTCAGGAACAACTATGGAGTTAGGCGAAGGATTGAAGAGTTAGGGGAAGGATTGAAGGAACTGAAGGAGATGGCAACCTCATAGGAAGACCAACAGTTTCAAGTAACCTGGACCCCTGGGAGATCCCAGAGGGCTAGCCACAAGCAGAAGAACATCTATGGGATAGTCCAAGTCCCCTGGCAGATAATGTAGCAGAAGACTGCCTTGTCTGGCCTCAGTGAGAAAGAATGAGCATATTCCTGTAGAGACTTGATGCCAAAGAGAGGAGGGATGCCCCATGAGACCACTTTCTCAAAGGTGAAAGGGACTGATGATAAAGGGAAAGAACTCTGCAGGGCGTGGGGGGAGGACCGGGAGCTGGGCAACATTTGGAATGTAAGTAAATAAAAAATTAATAATAAAATAAAAACTCTCAATGGAAACGTTTGTCTCTAAGAATCTTCTAATGTTTTCAAGATATGATGATTTCACCTATTGCTCTATTAAAATCTCTTCTGAGATTAGTTGTTTCAACCTTTCTCATAAACTCAACAGAACTTAGGCTTCTATAAATAGAGATGACTAAAGAGTAATTCTAACTGAAGATTAATTTGAGAGGCAACCTAAAAGTTGATAACCTTTAACTTTTAGGCTTCTTCAATACCCACTGAAGTGAAATATGATATTTATACTTTTCACATTTTTTTATTCCCTTATCTACTTGTTTATATAATTGGTGGTTGGAAAACCCATCAGACAAAACTGTCATTGTTTTATGGCATAGATGAAGGAAATTGCCAGGCAATAAATATTAATATGAAGATGAAGACTCAGATTTTGAAATATGATTTTTAATATTACATCCATAAAAATGAGTTACATTGTACTCCTGGAATGTTCCTCCTTTCTCTTGCCTTTCCTGAAATTCCAAATATGGATCCCATTTCTCCTTTGAATTTGAATTATATTTCATTCCACTGACTTCCAACTTCAAGAATCCAACTAAAGTGAATTTTACATATTTCATTATGTTGAGTACAACAGTAATATAGAAAGATTTGTATAAATGAACTTGGTGAAAAAATAAGTACACATTCATAAATCATCCAAGCATACAATTTTAACTCTGAATATTATAAAATATAGTCTTTATCACATTATAATTTCTGGCAGCTGTATCATAAGTGTAAAAATGTTGGGCCATAAAAAATAGTCACTTTATGAAATTGGGAGCTAAAAGAAATTTAAAACACATATAACCTAGTTCCTCCTCTTTAAAGATGGGAAGAAATCCAGTTACTGAAAATAAACATTACTGGCCTATCTTTCAATCAGATCTGGTTAAGTGTACTGTCAAGGTCTTATGACTGCTTTAGAAAAGGCAATGTGGAGAACATTCATTGGGCTATCAATGTGAAATTACTTTGGTCTAGTCATATAGTCTTATTTGGGAGTCAGTAAAATGCCACAATATTTAAAGAGTGTCTCCTTGATAAAACTTTCACTAACAGAAAAGATCTTATGTTTTAGATTGGGGGAGTCTAAATTTCCAAAAATTCATAGGGTGAAACCTTGTCCTTAATGTGGCTTCATTTGCTGATTAAAGTCTATAAGGAAGTATAATGATTAATGTTCAATTAGGTTACAAGAATGGGACCCTAGCCCAAAAGAATTATTGTCCCTATAAAAAAAAGAACCAAAAAAACTTCATGGTATCCCTTCCCTTCATCCCCTCCTCCATCTCTTCAGCAGTATGTGCTATGCAAAGCACATTGTTTGATACCACCACTGCCATCTACAAATGACAAACAGGATCCTCACAATGAAATGTTCTTTTTCAGCTTCTTGGTCTTAGGTTCCCCACTTCCTGGACTGAGAAATACTTCTTGTTATTTAGCTACCTCTGTAGGCATTCAGTTATGGTAGCCTGGGCAGACTGACCTCTTTAACAGTTCAAGTGGTATTTACCTAAATGTCCCATATCTGTATGAAGCCTGGATTTATTAATTTATTTTATTAAATAAAAGAAAAGACAAACTGCCTCTGATACAGGATGAGAACTATCACTAACTATATTATTATATAATATGTATAATATTATATAATATAATTATATAATATATAGTATATATTATACATAATATATATTATATGATTAGCTATATTATATAGTATATGTTGTACATAGTATGTATTATATTGTTAGCTATACTATAATAGAGTATTTGCTATACAAAAAATGTATTATAACACTATCACTATCATAATAAATATTACTGTAGTGAAGTCTTACACATGCATTGAGTTGTTTTACTCTGAGAAATTTTTGAAATGTGACTTGCTGAGTGAAATTATACATTTTTAAATATTTGGAGAGGTTTCCACAGAAATGTTAATTGACTACATACTCGCCCAATAATTAGTTGTGTTAATCAGTTGTGATGCTGATGGTTAAAAGGTCTGTTCAATATTTGCCTGCTCCATAAAGAGCACCTTCTCATACTTAAGGAATTCAACTTAAGTGTGATTCCCAAAGAAGTGTATAATCTTCAGGCTCATAATCTCAACTATCAGCTGTGCCAAAGGCCTCAGAATGAGTCCATGGCCAGCGTGGGGATCTTAGCAAGCCATTGCTCCAAAGTAAAAATTAAAATGGTCTTATAATTTAGAGAATGTCCTGCTAGCTGAAAATATTATCTCCCCATGGTTTATATTAACTGATCCAAAGGAAGTCCTTTGAAGAAGGAAGACAAGCATATACATATACACATACACATACACACACACATATACACATATATATGTGTGTGTGTGTGTATTTATGTATATGTGTATGTATGTGTGTATACATATATGTATGTATATATACATACACATATATGCATGTGTGTGTTTATATGTGTATATATAAAACAAAAACTCCAAAGAAATGAAGAATAAAAAATAAAATAGGTCAAGATCTGAAGGCCATGATCTAAGGCCATATGGAATATATATGAGAAAAAAACCTCCAGTTACCTACAAGATACAATTAGAATTCCCCCTCAGTCACCCTCTTATATGACACTTATAAAACACCCTCCAATCTCAGCCAGTACCTGACAAAATAAGAATTGGCTATTTTACATCACTTCATATCAAGAAATTCTTCAAAATGACTGGCACAGTTAAGCCTCCCAGGAAATGAACAGTTTGGAAGATTGGGCTAGGAAAAACCAGTCACTCTCAAAAGCCTCTCTGACTTGTAGCTGCTTGGGGAATTTGTGAACTGAAAAGATGAGCTTTGCATGCCTTCACCTTGACCCGGATCCAGCTGAGGCTCGGGAGTTGAAAGGCATGTGGTTTGATTTCAGGTATCTACCTCCTGTAGAGCACTGGAAACAAGAGCATTGAAGGATGAGCTATGATCTACAAATATTAAAAAAAAGAGGTGATTATTTCAGGAGGAAATCCAACTGCAATGAATTTTAAAGCCAGGGTGTGAAATAGTGCTTCAACTCTAGGAATACAGTCCCAGCCTCTTCCCACTGCTTATCCCTTAACGTACTATGAAAAGTTAAATTTAAAAAGGAGAGAAAGTATATCATAGAGATAGACTAATCCCCTAATTCCTTGGAGGAGTGAATAACCTTTCCTCTTGATATAGGAACCAAGCATTGATCTGTCACACTGTTTGTTCTAGTGGAGTTCCCAGAGGCACACTCAGTTTGAAACGTTAAGGCTAGTTCATTAGGCGTCCCTGGCTCGTTTCTCCGACAGAATCAAGATAACACTGTGGTTAGTTAATGGCTTTCTCTTGTTTCCCCCAGAGCCTGCCTGTCTGAAGCCTGCAAGCCCAGAAGCTTCATCCTCCCTTCTCTTTGCTATTAGTCACAGCTGGTAAGGCTCACAGGAACCCAGCCTGTTTGAAAACAGTTGGATCATGAAAACATTTGAGTCTTTCTGCTGCGAGCAACAAACTTGGCCTGGGCTGCCACCAGAGATGGAGGGAGAGAGGGGGCAAGGAAATAATGCTTCAGGAAGGGAAGAGGAAGGGAAGGAGGAAGAACGAAGGAAAGAAAGCAGGGAAGGAAAACATCATACCACCTCTGTGGGAAAAACATCTCTGAGCAAGTCTGAGTGAGCACCCTTGAAAGTAGGCAGACTTTAAGTGTTAAGACAAGCCGTGATCTTGAGGGTCAGTGCCTCCTGCCCGTTGTGCATAAAGTGGTCCCAGGTGTATAAAGGCAAGAGCTAATGATAAGATGCCATGTCTAGTAGTCAAATCGTGTCTATATTATTTCTTCAAGACTAATTCACTCCACTTTATCCTGTAACTTTTCACAGAACCTTTCAAGAGTAGGGGAGAGAGAAAATGAAAATTTAGTACTTACAACTAAATTCCAATTTCAAAGCCAATGTCACATTCCTGCCTTGCATTTTAAAGCAAAGGTACTGAAGACAGGGCATCGTTGCCTTGGTTGTTTAATAGACACCTATTCCCTGAAAGCACCTCTAAGAACACAGACTTGTTTAGGTCTTGGAGCTGATGGGGCCTTCTGAATTGCTAACACTAACTGTGTATCTGGTTAATGCCAGAGAGAAGGGATGGTTATAAATAGATGATAATGATGATGTTACTAGGGACATCTCTCTCCTCACCAGTGAATGCTATGATGGCATTGGGTTTATGAGTCCAATAAGCATGTGTACTTTGGAGTCAAGTTTAGATACAAGCTGGAAAGGTTTCATTCCTCTCTCTGGGTATTGCAGGAATTAATATTATATTGAGACATCACAAAGAAAGGCTTTATCGGGGGATCATGTTAAGCCCCTAAAACTAATGAGGTTCTTTGTGTCACTTCTTTCTGGACAGTCTAAATGAGTCTCCATACCTTGCTTGGACTTTTCAGATGAACGCCCTGTCCTTTAAATTGTTTGAGGAAATTTAGGTTATTCCTCTGAATGTTGAACACTCTAGTGAATCAGTGGAGATGACAAAGACTGGGCTGTTTACAGAATTCTAGATTCAAGTGTCATTGAAAAATAGGAAACAACACTAAGGCATACCTTTCCTTTTCTATCCACAAAGAAAGTATGTGAGTGATGTTTTGAATTGCTAAAAATCTGCTGCAATTGTGTTTCACGTCTTTATTCATAGTCTATAATCCTGCATAAAAGATACTGAAGACCAAATAGAAAGAGATTTGAGGTCCATGGCAACACTACCAATCAATTATGCCATTATAACTCTTGCCACACAACAGATAAGTGATTACTACAAGATGAGTATTTTATGTTTACTATTGAAAGGATGTGGCTACTCTGTGTTTATAAAACTTGTCAGAATTCTCTATATCAAACTTTATATCAGAATTATTGAACCAGTTAGGAAGAATCAACTATATTATTCAATAAGATCAAGTCATATTCATGAGAAGATTATTTGCTATTTGTAGAATTGGTCTAAACTTCGATGTTGTGGATGAGCTTATTGCATGGTGTTTAGCTACTCATTCTGTGAGTGAGTATTTCTTAGAGTGTATATGAATTTACATTAAAGTTGTTCATTTATTCATTAGGCACCATCATTGGTTGCATTATTTAGCACAACTCATTCTCAGCACTTTTCGTTTAGACAACTTCATCATTCTGATTCTATTCTTTCTGATTGGCCTTTCTCCGGGGTATGTTATTTCCCATACACTCTGCATATCAAGGTGGCCTATCTAAGATGAATAGAATTCATGTTTCCCCAGGAAATCTCATATATAAAACAATGATGTGAAAATTATGACACTGATTTTAAAATATGACAGTAACTAGTTAGTGCTCTGTTCGCTTGTTTGTTTGTTTTTAAGTACATTTGTGTTCAAACTTGACTTCTGGTATGTAATTGGAACATTCTACTAGACACTAGAAATGTGAGTTTGTGCTTAGGAGAAAACTCAAGATTAAAAATGTAATTCTTTGTTTACATTAGTTTTGAAATGATTTTGATTTACAGAAAACTCTAAACCAATAAGGAAGCTCTCCATGTTCCATGGACTCAGATTCTGCGATTATCAACATTTCACATAACTATTATACTTTTGTACAGATTAATAAAATAATATTTGTTTTTCCCTGATGACATTTCCTGTTTCAAGATGTTGTCCTGGAGACTGGATCACATTTAGTAACTCTGGATGCAGAGTCTTCTCTTGTCTGTCACAGTGTCTCAGACTTCATTAGTTTTAACAGTTTTGGATGAATAGAGTTTATAAATTTCCTAGAAAGTTACTTCATTGAAGTTTCCTTGGTTGTTTTCTCTTCGAGAAACAGGGAATCATACATCTTTTGAAAGAGTCCACAGGTTGTGTCTTTTTCTTTTCTTCTTATTAAGGCCACATGTCATGAGTAAGAACATAGGTGGTAAATGGTACAAAATGCTTGCCAGATATCTCTTGACCATCCCTAAGAATATTACTCTACATACTCATTTGCTTGGCTCTACAGGAAGAAGACACTGTGTAATTCACCCCTCAGGAGTCAAGAGTTATGCTTCCCATACTTGATAGAGTCATATCCACATCAAAGACCTGGAGTTCTAATGCACACAATGCTTATTTATTTCCCCCAGTTATTATTTCATATATTTGCTGAACTATTTGTATCTGTTATCAGCTTTGAGATAGTCTACATTTTCAATTATAACCAAATACAATTTTTAGCAAATTTTTTGGGGGGCCTAGGCTATTAGGAAACCAACCCTTATGAATTTCCTTAGGCATGCCGAATCATGGGGGGGGGGGTTGCGGGGTAATTTTCATTAGGCTGGTTGGTTGGGTTGGGTAGTAGCTTCTCAGAATTCTTATTTCCCTGGCACTACAAGGTGCTTAAATTTTACTTTAATATTATTTATACTTGCCCTATAACTATGCTAAAGGTCCCTGGATCTTGTTGTAAGAAAATGGCATCAGATGCTAATATCCAAACACTTAGTGTGATAGCTAATCTTGATTGTCAGCTAGAAAACATTAAGAGATTTGTAAGAACTTAATAAAAGACACCTGTCCTATATATGTGCGAGTATTGTGATATGTAATTAGATCAAGAAGGTCTCAAAAAAAAAAAAGAAAAAAAAAAGAAGAAGGCTCTGACGTAATAAATTGTTTTACCACTGAATGCATCAAAATTAAATAGACTACTATAATGGGACAAGTATGCTACTAAGAGTGTGCCTTTGAAGAGAACATCTCTCCTTAGCACCTTCCTGCTGCTCCTTTTGCTTTCTAGATGCTCTCAGGTGAACACCTTTTGTCCAGCTTCCTCTTATTCCATGATGGATGCAATGAAGCTACCCAAACTTAGAAAGAAAACCATTAAAACATTAATAAAAATAAATTGTGCCTCCTTTTAAATTATGTTTTTCAGATAATTTCCACATGCCAAAAACATAGATGAAGCTGACTTTTGCTACTTTGTAGTTTCTTCTTTTTTTCATACTTCTTTACCCTTTTCAACCCCTAACATTAAACAGCTGAGAATAAAATAATACAAAGGAAAGTGGTGGTGGTGTTTTTGTTAGATGACTTCCTGCTCATTAGGAGCACCAAGTTCCTTCAGGCATGCTTTATCTTTGCCATCAGGATACCTAATTTCTTATTATTTCTTCTTCACACACAGCCACTTAGGAAACCAAGACCAACAACAACCAACAGCAACCAACCAACAACTAATAGCCCACTATGCTTCTCTTGGCCCTATCATTTATACATTCTCTAAAAAGTTCCCAGAATTCCCAACATCACTCAGTTGCAGAAACAATCTGCTGCTGGCTGGCAAAGTCATGTCCCTGCTAGAGCATGAGGCAAATCATAGTCAGCTGCTGTAGAAAATCTGAAGCAGCCCCATATTCCACACCTGAGATTAAAATGAAAACATATTCTTAAAATATTTCTAAGAGTTTAAAGAACCCAAAAGTCCAAAATTGTCACTATACGTAGGTAATATATTAGATGTCATTATTACTCTTTGAATGTTATTGCTTTTATGGTCTCTTAGAAGACAAGAAATTATATATGTGGGTGTGTGTCTGTGTGATAGTAACTTTGATACATGTGCATATCTATAATATTTTGTATGTAGTCATCTACATCTATATTAAGTAAATGTGACTCCATTTGATTTCTCAAAATACTAATCCATTGGGAAGTGAAATTTCCTAGTCTACTTCCCATGTTATTTTTAAATTCTCATTACAGTAAGATATCTGGCTCTCACAATTACCATTCATTTACTTCCTTGTTTACTTCAAGTAGTTATGTCCAGTAGTATCAGAAATGTTAGCATAGGGCAAATTCTCGACTAGAATATAATGCTTATATGCATTTTCCTTTCACTTTGGTTTAACAAACTTGTTTCTAAAGTGACTTAGGTCAACATCTTCCCACAAGGCTACTGGAACACAACATTTTGATGAATCATTTGCATAGTTAATTGCAAATACCAAGAATTCTGATGCATTTACTGCCGAAATATAGGAACCTGACATATAAAGAGGAACATACTTGATCCAGTCAATCGTGTATATTCCAGCAGATCCAGGAATATCTCTTGAGTACTTCATAGATACTTGGCTTGTGAACACATGCTTTAAAAGTATCTTAGCTCTCACTGTCCATCTCAGCCTGATACTCACACATTATGTTTATTGTCTTCTTTGATATCTATTTATTTCATTTTTTCCTCCTCTTCATCAACCAAACTTACTTATTCACATTCTCAAGTCTAGCATGTCTCTTCCAATTTGTAAACTATTCGATGATACATTATTTAATTGGTAATTTTAATTTAATATCACTCAACTTAGTCATGACTCCTGATTTATGACACTGAAAGGGGAAGAAATTTATATTAATCTTTGTAATCACTTACTGAGCATAAGCAGTATATATGGAAGTATACATGGACTGATAGGGTAACACAAAGTTATATAGAAGGAAGTATATTACTAAGAATAAAACTTACTTCGTAATTATAGAACACAGATAATGTCCAATGTTGAGTAGAAACTCCCAAGGAAATGCATGGTAAACTTGCTGACTTAAAGTTTTGGTGGTGAAACTGTATGGGGTCTGCTTAGCTCTAACACAACTCAAACACCAGGTCTATGCAGTTGCCAAATATTATTATAATCAGGACACTACTACTTGATTATTGTCACAGAACAGGCTGGTTCAAAATAGTCATTATGTTCTTGAACAGTCATTATATTTTGGGGAGCAAAAGATGAGTAATGGGGGTTGTTTGACTCTTATAAAGTTCCCTGCTCTTCTAGGGCCTGGGAATTTGAACTTAGTTTCCTCTATGATTAAATGGAGCCTGAAAACAAAATGTCAGTAGTTAGGATAAGTTTATTTTGCTTGTTCCCAACAGCACAAATACTGGGCATTCATTGTCTTTTTGATCTCATGCAGAATCCATTCAAAGATAGAAAAGGAAACATGGTATCAACGGTACTGGATTACAATGAACCTCGAGTTTCCCATTGATTCGCTGGATAATCTTCATACACAACTCTTACTGAACATCAGTTACCATACCATATGATCCTTCTCTGGGATTAATATAAAATACAGATTCAGGTGTGTGTGTCTGGAAAGTAAGGTGATAAAAGAATAGAAAAGACAAATGTCAACAGCCTAGTCCTGAACCAAAATATAAAGAATGGTGCCATGAATCAAGAGAGGAGAATGAGGAATGGGAAGAGGTCAAGGGTCTCAGGAGGTGAGGGGAGTTGGGAGAGAAGAGAAATCTGGGCAGCATGTGAATCACCAAAACCAGTTTCAAGGCATTGATCTGGATACATGTTATATAATGGTCTTGCCACACAACAATCTGTTCCCTGCTTCTTGATCTGTTAAGCCAAAATAGAAGGCTTAATTGGTTTAATGTCTTATCTCACTTGAGTTTAATCTTAATACGTGTTTATGTTTAATCTGTGTTAAATTTCAGTTTGTTGTTTACATATGCCACCACTAGATTATAAAATGTTAAGCAGAGAAACACATTCCACTGTTTCCTTTTAAACCTCTGATGGCTGGCACAGTGGTTTCAATATCGTTGGCAGTGATGGATGAGTAGACAGAGCAATAAGTGAATGGATGTGTCTAAGTGAGGATGGGAATTAAGCTTTCGGCTGTGGTAGTTTGGGCATCATGTTTCAAGTCAGAGCTAAAAAGCAGGACTCATGCACACAGGATTTAAAGCTATGAGAATGTGAATATACGAGAGACAAGGGAGAGAGATGATGCTGGGCAGTGGTGGCACACGCCTTTAGTCCCAGCACTTGGGAGGCAGAGGCAGGTGGATTTCTGAGTTCATGGCCAGCCTGGTCTACAGAGTGAGTTCCAGGACAGCCAGGGCTACACAGAGAAACCCTGTCTCAAAAAACCAAAAAAAAAAAAAAAAAGGGGGGGGGGAATGATGTGGAGACATTGGTTGGGAAAGATGGAGAGACTTGCTCAGAGCCATGAAATATCTAGAGAAGAGTCAAGTTTGAGCTCAGTTGCACATTTCAGCCCTTCTTTTCTGTTCTGCCTTTCTCTAAGAATAAGTGGTCTTTGCCATGATTTTAGCTTCTGGATTCTGTTAAAATCTGTATTATCTGCATTCTCTACCCTGCCTTAAGCAAAACCGAAGCATTTTGATGTTGCTGCATTAGTGAAGAGTTGCTTTTGTAATTTAAAGTATAAGTTTCTCTATTTGTGTTTGTTGACAAAACAATGTATTTTGTAAATCAAAATAATGTATTTTTAAAGCAGAACTTTGAACATCAGCCTTAGATCATGTTTTTTCTTCACTAAGCACAAGTTATTAGTTGCTTGTCATCTAGTTTCAGTGGGTAGTTGCCTATGTTGAATGTAAGATATCTGCTTCCCAAAGACTGATGACCAAGGAAATCTTTGATTCCAATTAAGTAGAAACTTATTTCAATGTGCTATTTTAATGTCAGGGCTGAGCCCTGCTTAAGGTCTCACAGCATACTCTTAAAAATGGATGCAGACTGATGTCTGCTCAGCAGACTGCAATGAGTAAGGTCTTCATCATTAGACTGTCTCAAAACAACAACATACCCCCTCAACCCCTGAACAGCTGTCAAGAAACCAAGGATATAAACCTCTTCTTTTGCTTAAAGGGACCAGCCACCAGATATGCCATTTTGTCCACAGAGTCTGTGATCAGGAGTTTTAGATGTTTGAAAATCATGACAAAAAGAAGAAAGCAAGAAGATGTGGATATTCAATCAGCTTAGTGATTCACTTTCTGATGTTCTTTATGGTTTAATCGGTATTGAAAGTTGACTGAGAATATGGAAAAAGGCAAAGAGTATCTTTATTCTAATAGCTAAGCTTTTTGTTGTTCTTTCTACATATGTATAAATAGTTCCTGTTTCTCACTTGAGAGTTTAGGAATGAAATTTGCTACCACGAGAAATATTATTTTCTTAAGACCTTTAATAAGATATAGATCAGAAGGAACAGCTTTGTGAACAAGAACCTGTGAAGGTTCCTATCTTTTAGGAAAGCAATTTTTTGTTGTTGTTGTTTTAGTGCTCAGCTTCATTTGTGTATCAGGAGCTATGACTAGATTGGATAATGGTGTTCCATAATTTGGAGAATAAGAAAATGCAGAGAAAGAATTTTTGTAAGAAGAATATGTTTAAATATAGTAAAGGCAGATTGAGTCACACAGAATAATTTGAACAGAATGGTGTAACTGAGCTGAGGGGACTTAAGCTTGACAAATCCTTTTATCTAAACCCTTTATACACACTTCTTAGACATAGGCAAAGCAAGATGCTAACAGCCAATTTGAAACAACAATGAAAGATTGTCACCTTAGGTACCCATGAAAGCTTCATTTTGCACCAGAACAATCTCCGAAAAGCATGCAAATTCTTTTTCACTTCTAGCTAATGCACTCTTCCATTAAACACACGGTGTAGCACCAAGGTTACTCCATGCTGCCATTAAAGTCAGTCTTGAATAATGTATTTATATTTGCTTTTGGGGATAGGGATGGCGGTGGGTTGTATGCAAACTTCTGAAATAAAACTTAAGAGTGTCTGAAAGAACTTCATTTCACATCTGACCTTTTACAGTAATTGGATCTGAATTATAATCAGTCACCTGAATCCTGAAATAGATAAAATAGTTTTTTAATGTTAAAAAGTTTTAGCCCTTCGTTGATTATCTATCAGTGCTTACAGTCCTGTGAAAATAAGATAAATGAGAAATTTGGTCTCTAATTAGACTTCACTAGATTTACAGCTTTTAATTTATACGCCAATGCAGCTCAGGCCGGCACTAACGCAGATAGAGATGGAGCCACAGTTTTCAATTGATTTAACAATTTAATTGCAGCATTAACATCCATTAACATTTAACTAACCTTTTAAACTAACCTCAGGCACAACCTTAAAGACTAAATGAAGTAAAATTGCATATAAAAAGGTACTAACATACAGCTGTAAGAAGCCAAAGTGAATCTTGAGGGAGATTTAGCTAGGCTTCTCTCACATCAGCAGGAGGGAATCTGTTTGCCTTCTTGCAAAATTCAGTAGGGAAGCGAGCTCTAATTTATAGGGAAGGGAAATAGGCACACTTGATAGTTATTAACTCTCATTTATGTCTTCATGTCTATGGAAGTATCTGAAGAATCCCTTCAATGGAGAGGTAATACCGCCTAGAGGAAGACAGCATCCAGAAAACAGGCCCAAAGAAGGATTCACTGCAATGTCTTACTTGAAATTAATCTGAAATATGGTGTGTTCCATAGTCTGCTGCATTCAAGAAATATACTATGATACTCACAGTATACCTAGCAGAAATAAACTTTCTTATGCGCTTAGCTGTTCAAATTGCATCTTAGGTACCTGGGTTAATGTTTCCTTTAAAACTTTTTCAGCATTTTACTTTTCATTTGATGAGAGGAATATTGCTGGATAATTGACTATTTTTTTTAATTTTTTGAAAATAAATTCAGAATTGAATTGTTAGATTGATTTCAAAATATGTGTGGTATAGAGAAAAACATTAAAATGCCATCTTTTGGCAATGGGCTTAAATTATGAACACTGAATGACCTGCATTAAAATTCACACAGGGCTCTATATATGAACAGCCTCATGGCATGAGGCTAAGCAAGATTTCTCCTGCTAAGTTGGGTTTAAAAAGTTTCTAGAACACAGTTCTTGGAGTGACTCAACAGGTAGTACAGAAGTATTGTCTCTAGGCAGTATTGTGGTGACTAATGGCATGGGATTGGTCTCCAAAGGACTGTCATGACCATAGCCCTTGATGGAGACCCTTGGGAATCAGTAAAACATTTAAAAAAAAATAGAGCCACACTACTCTCCAGCCTGATACATCATCCATGTAGCAACTTAATGACTGTTATTAAAAGTCCATAATTGAAAGCATCAGTATACAGCCACTCCATGCTATGTTTCATGCTTCTTGGCACTTCTGTTCCAATTTATGGTGTATATATTTGAGGATCCAGTGTGTAAACAATGCGCTTATCCAAGAAAGATGAGAGTATTACAGACATGTTTGCCTTAATTGTTCTTCGGTAACACTCCTCAAGAAAAGGCTATAATTAACTTCAGTAAACTGAGATAAAAAGTGATCATAAATATCACCAAGGTCAGAATATGTTATATTCATTCTTCTTTTTGTTTGAGAACTCTTTGATGTTTATCATATGCTATATTGTAAATCAGCCTGCATTTGAATCTAGGACAGAACAGGGGACTCTGAAGTTAATAACACGAACATGCAGACTATCTTTACCATATGCTAGTTTCCTGTCTAAAGAAAATCCTTGTGATTGAAATGCATTGTATGAATGTTAGACACTATCAAAGAATACACTAAAATGCATATTATAGTACAAGTAGCATTATATGGACCCTGAAAGCTTTGTATATAGTTTATGTACATATTTATATACATAAGATAAATAGATATGATAGATAGATGATAGATAGATAGATAGATAGATAGATAGATAGATAGATAGATAGATGAATTAAAAATGAGACATGAATTTGGGAGAGAGAGAAATTTAAGATTTCATAGAAGGAGTGAGAGGGAGGAAAGGGAGTGTCGGTAAAAATACATTAACATTTTCCTTTGCTTAATTTTTTGAGGTGATAGTATAATTACACCATTTCCCTTGTCCCTTTCCTCCATCCAAGTCTCCATGTACTCTCCTTTACTTTTTGCTCTCTTTAGATTTATGACCTTTATTTCTTTAAATAAGAAATTTGTGTGTGTATATAGTATATATATATATATATATATATATATATATATATATATATATATTCCAACCTCAGTCTGTAGATGATATATCTCTATCTCTATCTCTATCTCTATCTCTATCTCTATCTCTATCTCTATCTCTATCTCTATCTCTATCTATCTCTATATCTAATCTATATCTATATCATCTATATCTATATCTAATCTGGGGTATGCACATATCTCTCTGTGTGTGTGTGTGTGTGTGTGTGTGTGTGTGTGTGTGTGTGTGTGTGTATTCAGAACTAACCAACCAATTGGAGTGTTGTTCCATGGAGAAAACTACTTCTCCTGCTCCCAATGCTTTTCTTAGATGCCTGTAGATTTTTGTCTAGGGTTGAGGCCTCAAGATCCCCTCACCCTGCTCAAGCTCAATGCTATCTATGTTAGCATATGTATTGGTGTGGTTTTTGTTCAGGATATCTATAGGTAGGTAGTCATATTGGTGAAACTTCATAGACCTTTTGCCATTTCTAGGACACACAGTCTCACAGCAAACTCTCTAATCCTCTGACTCAACATTTTTTCTTTCCTCTGAGCCTTAGTTACACGAGTGTTTTGTAGATGTATCTACTGGAACTGAGCTCCACAACTCTCTTTTGATTGATTGTGGTTTTCTGCAATAGTCTCTTTTTCTTCTATATGGAGTGTTCTTTGATGGAGATGAGAACTAAACTTATAGGTGTGTTTAAGCACAAATGTTTAGATTGTTGTTGAAGATTAAGATGGTTTAACAAAGTTGTGGTTGTAGGTTTTCTTCCACATTAGCTCTGGATAGTTGGCTGGATATTTGGTACCAGGTGTAATTTCCTTCTTGTGGTTTTTAAGTACAATTAAAGAGCCATTGGTTACTGCTAAGGTATGCATGCCACTACTGAACTCTTGAGGTTAACATAGTGTGCTGGTTCTTGGTGTGCTTCATAGTTATTAGCACTAGGTAGGACTGTTAGTTGCTCCCATATTTTGGAAACTTGCATGGAACCACCCACTACCAAGAGAGCTAGTCTTTAAGGATAAAGTATCCAGGTCAGTTTTAGTTCAGGAACCTCTGTTTTCCTGTGTGTATAACATGATATGCTTAACAATGCACCCTTTTCTTTCAACTCCGGAGATCATTCAAGGGCAGTAACAATAGCCTATAAAATTTGGGAGATTTTTGGACAACACTTACCAACACCTCAAAAAAGGGCTCTTCATGCCTGGTATTAGGGCTATGAATAAAGGCTTTGGAGGCAAGCATTTTCAGACCAGATGAAATTTTTTCATTTAAACTTTATACGTAGTTCTATATAGACCTACATATATTATTTGTACTTTTGATAAATAGTAGTATGATTGCTTATGACGTTTTCAGATTTCCTTTGCATTATTTTGCCCTGTTCAATCATTATTCTGTAGTCATCTCCCTCCCTCTTCCATAATTGGAGCTTGTACACTGGTACCCTGCTATTCTTCCCTCTAACTTCCCTCCCTGCTGTGGACCCATATTTGGAGATTTGGAAGTAGGAACCTAGAATGAGACTGTACATGTGCTGTTTGTCATTCTGGGTTTGAGTTTCCTGGCACATTATGACATTTTCTAGTTCCATTCATTTACTTGTAAAGGTCGTGACCTTATATTCCTTTACAACTGAATAGTATTCCATAGTGTATATGTAACACATTCTCAGTATCCATTTGTTAATAGAAGAAAAATTAGGTGTACTCCATAAATTAGCTCTTGTGAATAGAGCAGCAATGAATATGGCTGAGCAAGTATCTTCGGAGTAGGAAGTTCAGTCTTTTAGATATCAAGGAGAGGTCTAGCTGAGTCACATGGTAAATTTGTTCTTAGAGTTTTGAGGATTCTCCACACTAATTTCTCTAATAGCTAGAAGAGTAAAGGAAACTTCCTTTCCCCACATCACCTTCAGCATTTGTTCTTTTGTTGTTCTTTGCCATTCTGTCTGAGGTAAGGTTAATCTCTAAGTTGCTTCATTTTTTTCTTTTTCTTTTTTCTTTTCTTTTTTTTGTTTTTTTTTTTTTTTTTGTTGTTGTTCTTTGGTTTGTGGTTTTTTTTTTTTTTTTTTTTTGTTTTTGGTTTTAGTTTTTAAGTGCCTTTTTTCAGATCCCAGACCCATTTCATTAATAAGTCTTTTTTTTTTTTTCCCACCTTTGGCTGTTTGCTTTTCAGTTCTTTATATATTCTGAGTATTAGTCCTCTCAGATAAATAGTTGACAAAGATTATCTCTCATTTGTTTATTTAGCTTTGTAGAAGATTTTTAGTTCTATGTATTCCCACTTATCAATTTTGGGCCTGAATTCTTAGGCAAGTGAGGTTATAGTCATTAAACCCTTTCCTACACCTGTAACCTGTAGGCTATTGTCTATGTGTTCTGTGCAGTACCAGCCCGCACTAATGTTCCAGGGCAGGGGGTGGGGAGAGGGCGTGCCACTAGCCACCCGAACAGGTTTTCTCCGACCCATGGATGAAAGACACATACACTAGCTCATTTTTAACCTGCCTTACTAGCTCAGTAGCTAGGCTCTTCTAAGCATCCCGCAGTATGCATGTCCTTCCCTTTACTCCTAGCTCAACACCTCTAAATCTGTCCTCAGTTTAGTTGCCTGGTAACCTGCCATAAAGCCACACTAATCTTGCTACCCAAGATGCTTTCCGGTTGTCCTTCCCAGTGCCACTTTCCCTTTCTGCCTACACTTTGGAAGATCTCCCCTGCAGCTCTGAGTCTGTTCTGTCTCTCTCCCTCAAGTATTTCCATTCTATCCTCCTCTATCCTAGCCTGTGGGAACCTGGAAGTCCTGCCTCTTTCTTTCCACCCAGTCATTGGCCGTTGGCATCTTTATTGATTGATCAAGAACCAATTGGGCACAAGGACCTTCAGCTTTAGCATATGCAGATTCCCAATTATATCGAAACATCAGAACCACTCCTCTACACTAATGTTTTCTTTCAGCATTTTCAATGTTTCAGGTTTCCCTTTTAAGTGCCTGCTCCATTTGGAGTTTGATTTTCTACAAGATGACAGATAAAAGGTCTAATTTTATTCTTCAGCGTGTGAGCATCCAGATTTCCCAGCACCAGGTGTTGACGACTCTTTCTTTCTTTCTTTCTTTCTTTCTTTCTTTCTTTCTTTCTTTCTCTCTCTCTCTCTCTCTCTCTCTCTCTTTCTTTCTTTCTTTCTTTCTCCTTCCTGTTTTTTTCAAACCAGCATGTTTTGGGGACATTTGTCATATATCAAATGGCTGAAAACATTATATATATGTATATGTATGTATGTATAAATAATCTTCAGGTTTTAATTTTGATTTTATTTCTATGCCATATACCCAGAGCTCTGGAAGGGTAGTTTCTCAATCTTTTTTTTTTTTCCCTCAGAATTGTTTGGGTATCCAGGGTCTTTTATAGTTCCAAATGAATTTTAGAATACTTTTACTTTTTTGTGTAGTATAAGCTGGGAATTTTTATTGGGATTCTATAGAATTTATATAGGGCTTCATGTAGAATGATCATTTTCACATATTATTTCTACCAGTCTGTGAGCATGATGTGTATTTCCTTTTTTATGTCTTTTTTTCCATTAATTAACTTATTTGTTTATTCACTTTACAAGACAATCTCAGCTCCCTTCCTTCAAGTCTCTTCTTTTACACAGGCCCTCCCTTATACCTCCTTTCCTTCTCTTCTGAGAAAGGAGAACCCCCAGCTGGGTACCAACCCACCCTGACACATCAAGTCACTGTAGGATGATGTAGGCACATCTTCTCCCACTGAGGCAAGACAAGGCAGTCCAGCTAAGGGAAAGGCATCCGGTGACAGACAACAGATTCAGGGACAGCCCCTGGTCTTGTTGTTGGGGGGTCTCATGAAGACCAAGCTGCACATCTGCTAAGTTTATCTCTTTCTTCAATAGTTTTAAATCTTTCTTGTTGATGTCTTTTACTTTCTTGCTTAAGTTTATTCTTATATATTTTGTTTTCTTTGAGGCTACTGTGAATGAGTATGTATTCATTATGTCCTTCTCTATATGTTTGTTTTAGGTTCAAAACTATTGATTTGGGCGAGTTGATTCTGGATCCTGCCAATTTGCTAAAATTATTTTATCATTTCTAGAAGTTTTCTGATAGAAATTTTCTAGGATCTCTAATATATACTGTCATGACATAGATAGGGATAGATTGGCTTCTTCCTTCCCTATTTGTATCCTTTTAATTTCCTGCTCTTGACTAATTGTTACAGCTAGTGCTTTGAGCACAGTATTGAAAAGGAATGGGGACAGTGGATAGCCCTGTTTCAGTCCAGATTCCAGTGAGATTTCTTCAAACTTTTCTCCATTGAGAATGATGTTATCTGTGAGTTTCTCATATATACTTTTTATATGTTCAAGTATGTTATCTCTAATCCTACTTTCTCTAAGACTTCTGTCATAAAGCATATGGAATTTTCATTCATTTATTTACTAACTTTACATACCAATCTCAGCTCCTCTCCCTCCTCCCCTTCTCAGTCTTAGGCTTACAAATCCCCCCATTTTCAGCTCCTTTTGCCTCAAAGAAGGGAAAGCCCCCCTTGGATACAACTCTGCCCTGGGACATTCAGTCCCAGTAGGACTAAGCAGATTGTCTCCCACTGAGGCCCAATGAGACAGTTCAGGTTAGGGAAGGGAATCAATCATGCTGATTTTTTTTTCTAAGACTCTTCTGTATCTATTGATACGATCATTTGAGTTTTATTACATCTATTCACATGTATATGTGACACCATCTCTAGATTTCGGGGATAAAGCTAACAGGCAATTTGAGAAAGAACAAAGGTTTTATATGGGAAGAGGTAGAGGAAGGGAAGGTAACAGAGTAATGGTTGGCTATATTTTAATTACAAAAATATTTGAAATAAAAATTTAAAATAATTTTCAAGACGAAAGTAACTTCATATTTTCTACAAGATGAATCAGAGTGTTAATTGAGTAGTTATCAACATGGCATGCATTAAGTATAATGACCAACAGGATATCTTTATTCCACATTGTTGGGAAAGAGAAAAAGGATAAAAGAAAGAAAGGATGGGGCAGAGAGTAATATAAGTGATCTTCAAATTACTCTAACAATAGAAATAAGCAAAGCACTATTTAAATAACTCTAACAATTTATAAGAATATGGCAATTCATAGAAACAAATGTATGATTATGAAAGATCTGAAGATGAATCCTTATGGAATTACAACAAGTAAAAGAAGATGATCTGTATAATTTGTTTGACCTAATAGATTCAAAATGACAAAATTTTAGAAATAGACCTCAGATTGGTTCTCAGAGAGAGGTTGGACACTGAGGGAGTAGACAGAGTCTTGACAATGACTGCACTCATTCTACTTTTGACTATGATAGGGACATACCATAATAGTCACATGATAAAACCACATGCCATGCATGTACACACATACACACTCTCAAATACATGTACATGTACATATTTTACAAAATAGATGGATTGTGAATAAGACCTGTGGATTCTATGAGTGTCATATGTCTGGCTAATAGATTGTGTTTTATTATAGTTTCAATACTTGACTATAAAGGGAGATTGAGTGAAGAATAGATGATATGTCTTTGCATTTCTTATAGTCATAAGTGGGTCTAAAACTGTTTCAAAATAAAGTATTCAATTAAACAAAAAGAGGAATATTTAAGCAGTATACAAGCTTTGAGATTAATTATTCCTGAGTTAGAAGTGATCCAAGAAGATTGGTGATCTCTGGGCGGTAGTGGCGCATGCCTTTCATCTCAACACTTGGGAGGCAGAGGCAGGCAGATTTCTGAGTTCGAGGCCAGCCTGGTCTACAGAGTGAGTTCCAGGACAGCTAGGGCTACACAGAGAAACTCTGTCTAGAAAAACAACAACAACAATATCAACAACAACAAGAACAACAACCAAAAAGTACTAGTTACTTATGGCTATAAGAAATGCAAGGACAAAAATAATCCTTTACAAAATCAAATTTGCCTCCATACACTTCCATGAAAACAGATACTAAAAAAGTACTAGTCAGGCCGGGCAGTGGTGGCACACACCTTTCATCCCAGCACTTGGGAGGCAAAGGCAGGCGGATTTCTGAGTTCGAGGCCAGCCTGATCTACAGAGTGAGTTCCAGTACAGCTAGGACTACACAGAGAAACCCTGTCTTGAACCCCACCACCACAAAAAAAAAAAATAAAAAATAAAAAATAGAAAAAAGTTGGTGAGCCTATAAGGAGGTCAGGGTCAGGTGCCAAAATCGTCTTCAAAGAGAAAAAAAATGGAAGAAACCCAGGTATGGAATCAGAGTGTACAGAGTATCATGAAAACGGAAGACAGCTTGCTATGGAAGAATGCTATTCACAAATATGCCACTGTAAGGTGTCTTCCCAGAAAAATTAAAAAGTATGTTTTAGCCTCTGTGAAGCTAAGGGCAGTCACCACTTGTACTTCAAGGGAAAATAAAGGAAAAAGATTGTTGAATGAGAATTTTCATTGAATTAAAACAAAACAAACTTACTTAAAAAAGAAACCCAGTAAGCTTTCTATTTTGTATAGAACAAAGAAGACTTAGTAAGAGTAGTTTACTGAGAATGGCAAAATGAGTCTGCAGTGGATATCAACACTTGAAATAATGGTCATCATGTTCTCAAAGTTCTTACACATAACCACCATGGTGATGCAATGGAATTCAAAGATGTGTAATGCAATCAGAATTCTAAGCTCAGAATGTAAATTTCCAATGTTCAAAGTCTTTTTTTCTATGACTAATCTAGAGTCCTCTGATGGAAGTTGATAAGATAAACCCATTATTAACTCATTAAACTCATCTTTAGAAAAAATGGTTTAGAGACTTTTACCTCACTTCTATACACTTTTATAAAATAACTCATGTATGAACTTTTGTTTTTGTTTCAATTATTACTAAGTTGTAGGTATAGTTTCACAGAAATGAAAGAAAGACTAGTTAGCAGTGACCCAGACTGAAAATTAGAGTTGAGTGTTTTTGAATGCTAGACATTGTTCCTACTACAGTTGAGTTCCCAGATGAGGTAAATGTGCTGGAAGCTGAATGACCATGGTGTGGAAAGGTCCTTCCCCTTAACACGGTTCACCACCTTCCAGACTTTTCCCATCAGCTGAGTTCATGACGAGATGGATCATGACAACCTCAGGTAGAGGGAAAAAGTATGCTCAGGAAGCAGAGAGGTGCATCTTCTCCTCTAGAGATGCCCTTACTCTCTCGTTCTCCTTTGGTTCTTAATCGGTGCCACATGGGTAAACTTGTAGAGTAGCATAGTTGCTCAGAAACAGAAAAAAAATGTTAAAAGAAAAAGGAAGTAGTGGGAAAATAGAAGGGGAAGGATCTACTTAATTTATTCTGAGCTCCGATGTCAAATGGTTATTTTTTAAAGTTATATTTATGTGTAAATATACGTGTACTTGCTTGAATTAACAAACAACATGGACAGGTGGTACTACAATGGCCAGAAGGTATTGAGCCTCTACATGGGTGCTGAGAACTAAACCTAGATTCTCTCAAATAGTAGGAAGTGCTCTTCACTGTGCTATCTTTCCAGACCTTAAATTTTTGTTTTTGAACCAAGTGGTTTTAATTGTGGAATTATTAAGAGAGATACCTTTAAAAAGATTCTAAGTTAAAGAAGTAGATCTTAATGGATGGAGATATTTTACTTTCCCGGGGAGAACCTATTTTTAAGAGCGATTAGGAATAAGAGTCAGAAACATGGCTCAGCAGTATAAGAGGTTATGCTGCTCTTTCAGAGGACCAGGGTTTGCTTCCTACCATGGGTTGCTCAAAACTACCTGCAACTCTAGCTCCAAGGGATCCAACACAAAATTGTGAATGTGGAAGGCATAGGCAATCTCAAGTCAAAGGGTCAAGTATGTGCTGTTTGGATATACATCAAAGATTTGTGATAATATAATAAAGCTTCTGGTGTGTTTTGGGTTAGAGAAGCTCCAAACTGTACATACTAAGCAGGGGCGATGGAAGACTGATAAATTTATATTTGGTGTGTGTTCAGTTGCTCACATTACTAGTTTTCTTTTACAAATAGGTATGTTTTACTGTGTATTTAAATATGTACATATCTATCTACTGACAAGGAATTCATCAGAGTATACAGAAGAGAGTGATGGGGTCTAGAATATAGTTCATCTCCTGGAATGTTTCCATTCTGTATAGCAAATCATGACTACAGAATGAACTGCATGTTTATTTCTAGGATGTATATGTTTAAATACAACAGGCACCCCAGAAAATGCACCTTTTACCTCCTCTCCCGCTTTTGCTTTGCATTTTACTATATATATATATTTTTAATTTTACAAGAGTTTGGGTTCAAGTGTAAGAAATCCTTGATTATTAACAAAACACATCTGTGTTCAACACCTCATGGGACACCCCAAACAGTCTCTGAAGTGACTAAATATAAGTCTCTGTTTCCTGTCATGTCTTAGTAGGGGAAATACCCACTCACCCAAAGTCTGTGAATGCTAGAAAGAAAAAAGTGACAAAAAGAACTCTGTCACAGAAATCCAACTCTCACAGACCCTTGGTACTGGACATTACCATTCTCAAAATCTTTCCAAGTTCTCCTAACATACTATCATGTTATTTGTGCCATTTCTCTACCTACCAAGCTTTTATTGGGGAAAACTCGTTATGAATGAGACTTAAATATTTACTATTACAAAAATACAATAGAGCAAACAAACTCTCCTGTTTTGCTAAAATCCCTTCCATGGAGATATGACTAATATCTACTCCCTGACCTGCAGGTATCAATGACAAGCAATGAATTACAGAAATATTTTTGAGGGTTGCTTTTTAGCATATTAAATAGATTGTTAATTTATTTTTTTCTGATTATTAGTAAAGTTATTATTTTGCTGACTTATGACAGACAATAGTAAAGTATGTTAAACTTCTACAGTACTTTAATGCAGATTGATCTGTGAGTTTCACAAGTATTGAGATTGTGCTACTCCATTATATTGATGAAGTTGAACCATCAAGCATGACACATTTGACCAACTGCATGACCAGCTATGCAGGTGTATCTTTAACATGCTTCTTCCTCCACTATCTAGAAATCAAACCAAGATGTAACCCTTAAGACATGTTCATAACAGGATTGCTCATCTGTATTGATTTACTAATAAATATGATCTTTATTCCATACAATCAAGATAGTTCCAATCCAATAAATATAACCAGTGAATCTGTAAATTGTTTCATTTCACTTACTTATGAAATTCTTCATTGCTGTTAAACAAAAATCTTAAGTTACTTCCTAATTGTTTTTATGTTAACATCCAGAGTAATGGAATTTCTTCCAATACCATCCTGCCTACTGGCTGTGTTGTAACTCACACCCCCATCTCCTTAGCATCCCATACATTCCCCTTTAAATAGACCTCTTTCTATTTTGTTGTTCAGCTGTTCTTCCACATTATGTATATCCTTTCTCAATGAGTCCACACCAGCATCAAGGTATGAGAATTTCAGCTTTTCTCTCTCCTTACCATGACCTGGTATTGTTTATCTATTTGTTGAAGCCATGTTTATAGTGTTTGAACAATAGAATCTTGTTGAGATTTTTGTTTCTTTAGTGACTTTGACATTGAGCATATTTTCAGATATTGATTACATATTTTATGTGTCCTTTGATAATATAAATAGACATTTCATTTATTTCATATTTTTATCTTCTCATTGTTTATAATATAATTTTATACATTATGATAACATTTCTTTTCAGATATATGACTTGCAAGTTCTGCTTTTAGGTTTGTTTATTACTGCCATTTTAATGACTTAAAAAAATTTATGTGCATTGGTGTTTGTCTGCATATATGTTTGCATGAGGGTGTCAGATTTTTTGGAACTGGAATTACAGATAGTTATGAACTGCCATATTGGTGCTGAGAATTCAAGCCAGGTCTTTTGGAAGAGCAGCCAGTGCTCTGACCTGCTGAGCCATCTCTCCAGACCCTATCAGTATATTTTTAAATTTTTCTTATGTTATTTTTTTTCAAGAAGAAAGCACTTTTTAGAAAATGATGTTCAGTTAGTCAGGTTTTAAGTTTAGAAATAATGCTTCTCCTCTCATATCAACATTCTCGCTAAATTTAAGGTTAAATTACTTTATTCAAAATATATAACTTCAACTTTTGTATCGGAATTCATAATTCATTTTGAGGTAAGTTCTATATATTATATGAAATAACACACAAAGCGTTGCTTTTATATTGGCAGAGGTATAATTTGCCTGAGTTGCTATGTAGAAAGATTACCATTTTCCTCAGGGGAGTCATGATCTCAAAACTACAGAGAACAACCCAGGGTTTATGCCTACCATCTGGATTCTGTTCCTTTGGTCCACATGCCCACTCTTCATTCTCACTGCTGTGGTTTACATTTAAAGTCAATTATTCTAAGACCTTCAACTTTACCTTTTTTTTTTTTTTTTTTTTTTTTTTTGCAAGTTTGTTTGCTTTTAGCTTGTCAGTTTGTCCAACAAAATCCGTAGAGCTTTACTGTGTCTGTATACTATTTGAGAGAGAATTAGAGAATTACCATAGTAAGATAATTTGAAAGATTTATTGCAATACAATTCTCATGTGATGCAGACCACCAATTTTAACTAAGTTTTATTTAGTATAATCACAGGGCTGTGTTAACTGTTGCTACAATCTACTGTTAAAACCACTTCATTAACAAAAGAGGAAACCTTTGAAGATAACAACCTGTCATCTTATTCCATTCCTCTCCAGCCCTAACTCTAGATAACTTCTAAATATTATCTTCTATCTTCTTCTATCTTTGTAGTCTCACCTATTGAGACCATTTTTGGTCTATAAACTGTAGACAGTTCCTTTAGAATGAACATTAAGAAGATGTAAGTTTCTTAGAGGCGTGACACTTTTTATTTTCTTATTAGTTCTGCAAGAAGTTTTTACAATTTGTTTTTATCATATTCTTCTGCATTCCCACAATTCCTTTAAGATCTGTTTATTCCCCTTCCTCATCTCACTGAATTTGTGTCTTTACTTTTGTTTTTTTTTTTTCTTTCCTCTTCCGTCAAGACCAATTTGTTCTGACCTAATATTTTTTGGATGTGGACCTTACACTGAAACATAGTTAGGGTAGTAAAGATTTTTCCCACCTTGGACAGTTATAGGTTTCTGTATTAATCACCATCTACTGCAAATTGAAGCTTCTCTGGTAAGGGCTGAAAGATGCATTAATCTTTGAGTGTAAGAATAAGTCATTAGGGAGCCCGGGCAGGCTGCCTCATGTGGCCAGGCAGGAAACCTGGTAGAGTAATAGAGAAGTCAATCTACCCACAAAACTTATCCTGTCTACAAGAAACACGGGGGTTGGGAATGGGTCAGAGACTGAGGGAATGACCAACCAATAACCAACCCAACATGAGAACCATGCATGAACAAGCACAAATCCCTGCCACTATTAATGATACTCTGTTATGCTTGGAGACAGGAGTCTAGCATGGTTGTTCTCTGAGGGGCTCCATCCACCGACTGACTCAGACAGATGCAGATACTCACATCTAACAGTGGATGGAGATTGGGGACTCTTCTGGAAGAATAGGAGGAAGAATTGCAACCCCTAAGGGTCTAGGAACTCCACAGGAAGACCAGCAGAATCAATTATCCTGGATTCTTGAGGCTCTCAGAGACTGAACCACCAACAAAATAACATACAAGGCTGGACTTAGGACTCCCTGCTCATATGTAGTAGATATTCAGTTTAGTATTCATGTGGGTCCCAAACAACTGGAGCGAGGGCCATCCCCAAAGCTGTTGCTGGTATGTGGAATATGTTCTTGTAGCTGGGCTGCCTTGTCTGGCTTCAGTGGGTGAGGTGGTGCCTAGTCTTGCAGATACTTGAAATACCAGGGTGGGATACCCAGGGGGACCCCACCTGCTCAGATGGAAAGGAGAGGCAGGATGGGGGGAGAATTTGCAGGAGGGGATACTGGGAGAAAGGCAGTGAACAACATGTAAAGTGAATAAGTAAAAATAATAATAATAATAATAATAATAATAATAATAATTAATTAAAAATAAGTAAACTATTTAAAAAGGAATAAGTTATTAGAAGTCAATTTATTATTGTATCCACTTAGCAGAGTGCTAGTACTAAGTCCTTACCTAGGGCCTATGATATTTTTGCACATAGGTTTGTGTCCATCTGTGGTGTTTGAGTAGGTTTGCCCCCCATAGACTAACGTGTTTAAATACTTAGCCTATGGGAAGTAACATCAGTAAGAGGTAAAGTCTTGATGGAATAGGTTTGACCTTGTTAGATGAGGTGTTTCGCTGTGGGTTTGAGGCTTTGAGGACTCCTATGCTCAAGTTCCACTCAATGTAGATCACAGCTTCTTCTGCCTGTGTATCATGATGTAGAACCCTCCACTCTTTCTTCAGTACCATGTCTGCTTGCATGTTACCACGCTTCCCACCATGATGCTAATGTCCTACATCTCTGAAACCATAAGCTAGTCACAATTAAATCGTGTTCTTTATAAGACTTACTTTGGTCATGGTGTCTCTTTACAGCAATAAAATTCAGAAGCACCAGCTAAAGCAATAGGTATAGATTTTATTCTGTGAACTTCAGTCTAATAAGAAATCAGATGCTCAGTTCTGTGATGTTTGTGCTTCTCTTACATGAATGAGCATGACTTTCTGGCCACAGTCATTGTTGTAGCTGTAGGGCTCATGGCTGGGTAACACTGATGATTCTTTTTGTCCTCAGTTATTTTGCATAACACCTTCCAGCACTCTGAAAGATACCAGCAAATATGAAATTTTCATGTCAGTACAGTTTACCAAGAAATGGCTTCTTTATAAACATTACATGCACAATGGGTGTGTGGTGGGGGGGGGTAGATGGACTTAAAGATTGTGTTCACTTTCTGTTAAACATTGTCATGTGCAGAAACTGCATACTATCCATCCAGGTGAATCTTTGTTACTTATTGCCTATTGATAGTGTAGTTCCAATTATATAGTTTTATACATTAGAAAGCTTAAAATTGAACCAGGCTGTTAATTAATCATCTCTGGAAAAGTGGCATTTAATTTTAACTATATTTTACAGTATTAAAAAGCCTATATATCTGAAAGCTTCCCAAAATATTATTCTCTGCCCAATGGCATTAAGCAGACTGAAGTCTTTATTCTAAACAGATTCACACAATCACATCCGAGAACTTTTGTTACATGCCTGGGACTTATAAGGCGAAGTTCTGAACTACAGACATAGATTCTTGCTCTTCCAGTCTGCCTTCTCAGCTAGTTCACACTGTCGATGAAGATACACCATTATCTATCCCTCATATAGGTAGCACTAGAAGACAGATTTGTGTGAGGTTTTCTTCTGCTATAAGCATCTGCGTTCTGGCCTCTGGCTTTTGGACATTTTTCTTGTGGCACAGACCACAAAATCCAGCATATCCTTCTTACTACAGCCCAAACCCAGAGTTCTCCTTCCCAGAAACTGGGGACATGTCAGCCTCTCGTGGACTGCTGAAAGAGAAAAAAAAGAAGAAAGAAACAAATGAATACATTGATGAGGTACATGATGTAATGCATAGACTGAATGAACATACCAGTAAGGAAATTTTGAAAGTTGAACAGAAATATAACATCTTCAAACTTTGTTTCAGATGAGATCAAAATTGATCACCAAAAATCCCTAATTTGGAGGTAACAGAACCTTCATCTTCCTTTGACCTGATGTCAAGTGACAGAATTTGAAGACATGGGTTTTTGAAATGTTACTAGCATATGTGTATAAATAGTTGTGATTAACACTATCAAAATGTTTTATGGAAGTGAGTTCTGTATGTATCTTTCTCTTCATATCTTCAGTATATCTCAGAAGTCTGTCACTAAGTAAAACCTTGGCTATGAGGATTTCAATGACGCCATCATCACATCATTTTTTATTTATTTTAATCATGAAATATCTGCAGCCACTCCTACAAGGCTTAAGGAATCATCACAGCAGAAGGGATAGAAAGAGTTTAAAGGAACGAGATGGTAGATGCCTACAATAAAACAGTGTCTTCAGGATACAACATGGCAGTTTCTCACATAGCCCTATGGTGTAAGTGACAGCAGTCTTAATAACAATATCAAGCCAGCTAAAACCCCAGTAATAAGGAAGATAGAGGTATCCATAGTCTAACTTTTAAGTAAGGAGCTACTAACAATTGCTGGGTAAGGGAGAGTCAGAACTCTCCAAAGATGAAGCTCCTAAGAGGCCAATCATTATTAAGTAGAAGCCCCACACCAATACACACATTAAGTGGAACCAGATAGTCAAACACACAACACACAACTGGGGTAAAGTAGTAGTAGTGAGAGTAATGGAAGAAGCACCGGGTAGTTGGGCTTCGTCAAAACATTATATGTATTTATGAAATCCTAAAGACAAGAGTAGGAAGAGCAGGAGGAGGAGGAGGAGTGAAACAGTGGCAGCTTTGGTCAGATGTGTTTTACTCTATTATTTAGATAGTCATATGCTTTTGTCTTTGGTTAACATGGTGTGCTACATTGATGAATCTGTAAGGGATCAAAACAACATTATATCACTGAAACAATTTCTGCTATTGATTTAAACCTTTTAATGAAGTTATTGTGTTTTATTCGGTATTATTTTGCTGACAATTTTTATATATGTATTAGTAAAGAATATTGACGTATAACTTTCCACCTTGTCTTGAATGTCATCTGTCTATAGTGTAGTACCAGAGTAATACTATCTTTATATAATGAGTTGGGAAATAATGCATCTCCTAATTCTATAAGAATTTGGAAATTTTTTTCTATTAATTCTTACATGTTTATTAAAATTTATCAATGAATCCATATAAGTAGAGGATTTGGGGGGAAATATTTCAATTGAACTCTTCATTTTTTGTTGTTGGTAATATATTTGTGCTATATATTTCTATCTGAGTAATGTAAGAATTTGGAGATGTTTGCTTATTTGATTGACTTTATCAGATTTTGGTAATTTCTGTTATTTTATCTGATACATTTTTTTAATCTCTGTAAAATTTGATGACTATCACTTCTTTTCTCACTGAAGTTGGTAATTTAACTTTTTTTATTCATTTACTTTACATTCTCTCCTATTGAGGCTAGAAAAGGTATCCCTATAGGAGGCTCCCAAAAGTAACAGAGTCAGACAACTCCTGCTCACAGTGTTAGGAGTCCCACATAAAGACCAAGATACACAACTGTAACTTATGTGCACAGGGCTTAGATCAGGTCCATTCAGGCTCCCTGGTTGGTGGTTCAGTCTCTTTGAGACCCTATGGACTCATATTAGTTGATTCTGTAGATTTTTTTATGGTTGTACTTGAACCCACTGGATGCTACAATTCTTCCTCTCCATCTTCCACAGGATTCCCCAAGCTTTACCTAACATTTAGGTGTGGGTCTCTACATCTGTTTTTATCAGTTCCTGGATGAAGCCTCTCCGATGCCAGTTATGCTAGGCTACTGTTGGCAAATATAGCAGAATATCATTAGCAGTGTCATGGGTGGGCTTCCTCTCATGGCATGGGTCTCAAGCTGTACCAGTCATTGGTTGGTCACTCATTCAATTTCTGCTCAAATGTCTCATGTTGTCAGCAGGACAAATTGAGGGCAGAGGATTTTGTGGCTGGGTTAGTTTCCCAATCCTTCCATTAAAAGTTTTCCTGGTAACAGGAGATGGTCATTGCAGGCTCCACATTCCCCATTGCTGTGCGTTTTAGCTAGGGTCACCCTCATAGATTCATGGGAGTTTCTATTACTCCAGGTTTCCTCTTTTTCTTGAGTTCTCTAGCTAAATGTTAGTCAATTTTGTTAATCTCTTCAAAGAAGCACCTTTTGATCTTATTGATTTTTTCTATTGTTTTTCTGTTCTCTACTATTTGATTTGACATGAATCTATCAGTTCTTTTCCTCTGCTTGATTTGTCTATGGCTTTCTAATCTAAAATTACAAGGTTCCTGTATATCAGGTTCTTAACATTGCTCTAACAACTAACACACATTAAGTAGCCATCATTTAATTAGTTAATTATTGCATTTGTTTTCTTGAAGTACTCAGGGATGGAAAACAGACCATTTTGCATGTTAGACAAATGCTTACTACAGAAGAAATCCTCAGGAAAACATGGTGGCTTTAAAGAAATTTATTGTCTTTAAGGTCTATAATTTTAAGCCAAATATGTATCTAACCTCAAGTCAAGATGGTGATAAGCCTGAGTTTCTTCCCAGAACCTTGAAGAAAAGGGTAATTCCCACCACCCTTTTTTTTATGGAGTTCCTAGAGATTTTCTGAGTTCCCTGGTTCATGATTGCTGCTTTCTTTTCCAAAACCACTTCATTACCAAGTTCCTCTGGTATTCAGACTTTTTCTTTGTTTTCTACTTTGATACTCTGTGCACAAGTAACCTACAAAATACGTCTAATTCAAGGTCAGTAGATGAGTTTATCTGATCATACCCAAGTATCTACTTCCATATAGTCTTTAGAGGGAATATAATCTTGGGTTTTAAAAGTACTGGTAAAACACTCTGAGGAAGGTCCCATGTTTTACCTTTCAATCTTTGACATATTTCTTATTACATTGCATGGGGTTTTGAAAAACCTGTTTCTGGGATATTCATGAATCTCCCTAATATTTACATGCAACATTAAGATTTCCAAGCTGCTGGGCAGTGGTGGCACACACCTTTAATCCCAGCACTTGGGAGGCAGAGACAGGTGGATTTCTGAGTTTGAGGCCAGCCTGGTCTACACAGTGAGTTCCAGGACAGCCAGGGCTACACAGAGAAACCCTGTCTCGAAAAACAAAACAAAACAAAACAAAAAAAAAACCAAACCAAAACAAACAAACAAACAAACAAACAAAAAATGATTTCCAAGCATTATAGTAGTTGAATTTTGTCTTTTCTCTCCAACTTTGAGAATTTGGTAGTATGTCTTTTGGAACATTTTTTATATGTTGATATATGCATACACACACACACACACACACACACACACACACACACACATATATATATTTCTATGAATTGTGTAAAATGTTTGATTCTTTTCCTGACCCTAAGTTTTCTTTTATTTACATTCAGTGGTGTCTTAGTTAGGTTTGTATTGCTGTGATAAAGGCTATAACCAAAATAAAAACCTGGCTGGGGAGGAAAGGTTTGTATCATCTTATATTTCCAGGTAACATTCCATCACTACGGGCAGTCATAACAGGTATCAAGAGTCAAGGAACTAAAGCAAAAACCATGGAAGAGTGGTGCTTATATTTTTCTTCTTAACTTGGTCAGTTTGCTTTTTATATACCCAAGGACCATGTGGTCTGGGGTGGAACTGCCCACAGTAGACTAGGCTCTCCCACATCAGTTATCTGTTATGAAAATGCCCCATAGGCTTGCATACAGGATAATATGATAGGATCATTTCTTCATTGAGAAAGTATATTCATTTTCAACTTGATCTACAAACATACCATTTTTAAACCATAACCTTTTCTTTACTGTTTGTGCCCCAAATCTCACATTAATAGTTGTATCACAGTATATAACAAGTGATAAAGTATTTTTTATTCTTTATCTCAAACTATACTTTTTCCAATGTAACCATAGACAATTCTCTTATTATCACTGTTCTATGATATTTTCCTGCATTCTTACCCTCCAACCAACTTGGGTTATTTTTTTTTAAGACGGCATATCACTGTGTAGCCCTGGCTGGCCTGAAGCACCTTATGTAGATCAGGATGGCTTTGAACATACAGACTGTCTGACTGTACCTTCTGATTGCTGGCTAAATGTACATACAACTATAGATAAACCTAGAGCCTATTTATATTTTTGAATTAAGTGTGTTGTCAGTGAACAGTATATAGCTCGGTACTTTTCTTTTATCTACCCAGTTTTGACATTTCTCCCTTTTGCGTTGGTTGATTGAATAATCCATACTTAAAGTTAATATTTTTAATTTAATGTGTTCACTTTTTGAGAATATCAGACATGATTAGTATATTGACATCATTTAAAACCCCTTTCTCTCCACTCAAACTCCCCTCATGGTCCCCTTTACTGCCTCTCAACTCTGTGAATTCAATTTTTATTATTAGTATTACATAGAGAAAGAGAGTATATTTAGTTGAAGTCCTAAAAACACATGTCTAGGGCTTACCACTTAGTAACTTCCAAGGGTTCTTGACTCTGGAGAACACTGATTCTCCCTCTCTCTGCAGAGATTGAATGATTGTAGTTCTATGGGGTAGACCTTGTGAAATTTTCAATATTCATGCTGACATGTCAACTGCTGTTGTATTATGCAGGTCATGTTTAGCTAAGCATAATACTGAGATTTTTATGGAAACCAAATTTCCTATTATGTCTGAAAAAATTACAGTATCTAGTAAGAGTTAGTTTGGTTTTCTAGATCATATAATCTTTTTGTTCTCAGTTATATAATATCTCCTGAGTCTTGAGTGTAGAGGTTGTATTGAGTTAGGGATAGACACCCCAGAGTCATCTATTCCATGTATTTTGGTATTTTGATGTGTATGTGTGTGTGTGTGTGTGTGTGTGTGTGTGTTTCCTGCAAATATATACAGTATAATTTATATTGTGGAAACATACTACCCAAGCAGCGCAAACAACAGAAATTATATATTTGGAGATTTTCAAATAGGATGGGAGTCAGTTGCTACCATTGTGTGAAGGACATAGATTCACAAGCCAGCAGAGTACCAAGAAGGTTTCAGGAAAAAAAAAAAAAACAATGGAAGACTTCACATTCACATTTCTGAAAGTTGCTACAGTGTGAATGTTGGAAAACTAACAGGCTCTGCTATGTTTTGTGTGGAGCACATGTACAGCTCTCTTTCAGAGATTCTGAAGTGACATAAGCCAAACATCTAAGATAAAAGTATTAGCAGTCATAGAATCCTCTCAACTATCCTGGACCAACTACTAAAAGAGGCAGTTTGCCAGAATCTTAACTCTTGCATTTGATCCGACCATTTTTCATTGTCTTCTTCAGTCTTTCTATGCATTATTCTTGGTTATTACTATTGTGCTAAATTCATTTACTAGCTCTAGAAGTAATTTTGTGGGTTCTTAGGACATCCAACACAGAGAGCTGTATCATCTATCATCCATATATAAGGGCAGTTTTATTTCTTCATTTCTAATTGACTATCTCAAAATTCATTTTTCTCTCTCAGCTATTTTGCAATAGGGATTTGCCAATATAGTTGTCTTAGTACACATGTAACAAAATCAAAGAAATACCTAAAAGATCAAGTACAAACACACACACACACACACACACACACACACACACACACTCACAGGCAAAAGAAACTAAGAAGTGATGTTAGCTGAGTATAGTTAAGTTGGTCAGAATAAATGGTGCCAAGTCTATTTTGCATCAGAATATGCTATATCACTAAGGTTTTACTTGTTAGTACATTTAGCTACAGTCGATATAACCCCAGTAGAGCTATAAACACATTAAATTTTGCTAGAATACAGTAAGTGGTACTATGCTGCACATTGAAGTGCAAAAGCAATAACATCATCAGACAGATAGAGAAAGATGTTTTCTCATTTGAAAACTCACCTTGTCTTATCAGCATTGATGACAGTACAGCATTATTATGAACATATGCAGACATCAAGATTTATCCGAGAACACTCATGTTTGGTAAAGATGCAGTGTGGTATGTAACAAACATATCTCTTTATCTAAAATCTATAAGCAAATACCTAACCTTTCAGAATTTGACATTTCTGAGACATAAAAGTACACATGTGGCATTTTAAAATAGTCCTTCCATTTCTAAGTGTTTGTTAAATACAAATGTAAAAATATTCTCATTAGACATTTGCATAGAAATACACATAGTAACTTAACCAAAAGCCAAAACTCAAAACATATGGCATGTCCTTGAAGATTTGATTTAGTAAACAAGCTGTAGTGTATTTAACAATGTATATTATGCAGAGATGGAGAAATGAAGAAGTGACTTACTGTTGTGTGTTATTCCTGAATGAAGCTCATGAGAGAGGCAAGAATATTTTTATATAGCCACCAAGTCATGTTCATAACATATGTAGGATTCTACAAATCAGTAATTAAACTGTAATTCACTTTATTAAAATATGTACTTTTGAAATTTGAACACACAATATATGAGAGAAGTAAGTAATGACCATAAAGGAATAGAATCAGCAGTTTGTATTTATACATTTATTATTTGATTGTATAGTTGTATACATAACAAATTATATATATACATATATAAAACATTATATACAAAATTATACAATATATGTATATATTATACTTTAAACAAACAAATAAATAAACAAACAAATAAATAAGAAACCTGTGACAATTTATCCACTGGTAGAAGCATTTTTTTTCTTTACATTTAGCTCTGATCCTTAGGACCCATAAGGGACCTCCTCTGCAGTTTTGGCATGGGTTCATCACCCATGCCCACACACATTTATTCAGTAATATATTAATATAATTAAAATAATATTAAAATATTAAATAAATAACAGGATATGATTTTGAGGGGGAGCAGAAACTTGAGAACTTGTGCTGAGCTGATTTCAGAGTGTGTCAAGGACGTGATTTGTGCTGGAGTATGCATTTATTAAAAACAGATCCAACTGTACACACATAAGCTCATCATTCCCCTTGACAAAACTAGCTTTAAAACAAACACCCAAGTGTTACTATTACCCCTGATTATACCTTCTAGAATAAGATGAAGTCTTAGTCTAAACTTAGAAAAGTACTTCTATATTGTTAGTTGAGCATACTCATGAGATTCATATAATGTATGCCATGATGATGCCCTTTTCATGATAAACCATCAATGCTGCTCAGTCTGGCTTTGAAAAGTTATGAATACCTCTCACCAGCAATAAGTCTAAATACATATTTAATTTTAAGAATATAAATGCCTTAGTTAGGTTTTGATTGATCTGAAGAGACAACATGACCTTGACAACTCTTATAAAAGAAAACATCTCATTGGGGCTGATTTACAGTTTCAAAGGTTTAGTCTATTATCATCATGGTGGGAAGCATGGCAGTGTCAGGCAGCCATGATGCTGGAGAAGGAGCTGAGAATTCTACATCTTGATCTGCAGGCAGCAGAAGACTATGACAGTAGGCAGAGCTTAAGCACGTATGAGACCATAAGCTGAGCTTTACAGTGATGCAGTTCCTCCAACAAGGCCACACCTACTCCAACAAGGCCACTCCTAATAGTGCCACTGCTTCTGGACCAAGGATTCACAGACATGAGTCTATGAGAGTCTTACTTATTCAACTATTCAAACTACCACAGTGTGTGTGTGAGTGTGTGTGTGTGTCCGCACGCACATGCATGTGCATGTGTGTGTTTGTGTTCTGTAATAAAACCACAGCTTGTTTACTAAATCAAATCTTCAGTGACATGTGGTATGAACTGGTATGAGTTTTTCGATGCAAATGTCTAATGAGAGAATATTTTTACATGTGAATTTAACAAATACACACAAATATATATGTAGGGTTAATATACAGTATTTTAGAAATGCAAAATCATTTTTAAAATTTTCCATCTCCACTAATACTAAGTTATGCAAAGTTTCTCAGGAAATATATACTCTGAGTATACAAACAGTGAAGAAATTAATTATGATTGATTTCATTAATTTTCTGTGTCAAACTTAAATACTGAGTCAGTATTAAATGACATAGCTAGTGTCATTCTGCATACGTTCCTCATGGTATTGTTCTTTCAGGTTAAAAAAAAAGATTTTAATGTCATTTACACTTTAATTAACCCTTTAGTTTTTATAAAATTATAGTTGTAAAAATTCTGCTATAAATTAAATATATTAGAGATGGCAATTGGCTAAACTAATACAACATCATGATCAGAAAACTGTTGACCAAAAAGTGAAGGTAACATCATACAGATACTTAACTCTTAGAATTAAAAAGTGGATCCTGCACTATGTGGCATTATTCTCCTCCATTCAGTGTAAGTCTCTAGATATTCATCCTGATTGTTGGAATTAGCAATACTTCATATCTTTCTATTTTCAACTGATATTGGTTTTTCTACACTTTAAAAAACTCATTTATTAATCAAATTCAGATTTTTTTCCTGTTGGGTATTTTGTGTTGTAAGGCTGCCATACATATACAGGAATGAGTAGAGTGAATATCACTTCATTTCTCCACTATAAATATACAAGACTTTCGGATGTTCTGGTTAACACACTGACAAGCAATTTTCTGACTTCGTTCTACAACTGGCTTTATTTTTTTAGCACTTTGCATAATCCAGCTGTGCTATTTCAATGCAAATGTTTGATATTGCTGTTTATCTTTACCATTCTGATAAGGTTATAGAAAACTACAGTGGCAGTTTTAATCTTTTTAAAATTAATTATTTTATTTATTTATCTTTCTCTCATTTCCCCTTAGCCTCTGTGAGGGTTCCCCCTCCCCCATATCACCTAACTGTGGGGCATCAGATCTCTACAGGATTAGGTGCATCCTCTCCCACTGAGGCCAAGAGACAAAGCAGCCTTCTGCTACACATGGGTCCAGGGCCTCAGAGCAGCCTGTGTATGCACTTTGGTTGCTGGCTTAGTCTCTGGAGGCAATTCTGTTCTTACCATTCCTATTGTCTATTAATGTTTTTAAAATTTCTTGACAATCCTATTCACGTATAGACTGAGTTTGGGATTTTTTTTTTTATTTATCATTACTCTTTCTTTTCTTCTCTACTAGGAAAATACTTTTTTCCTCCTAGTTTGATGTTTGTTTGGTTTTTGATTTTCACTGATTGAGCTCAAATAATTATGTTGCATAAGTATGAGTGGGGAGTGATGTCCAGAAACAATGACAATTTTTAAATGGAAACAATATCACTGAAGCAAATATACCTCCATCACCAGCAGCCATCCTACAGTCGGGGCTAGTGATTCCTGGGCACCTTCCACATAGGTGATGAATGGTGACAGCTTCAATCTTCCATGGCCCTTGTTCTGCTAACCAGAGCTGGGGTAAGCTCATGAGGGCAGAGATGATGTCCTGTGAAGGAGTTGCCATATCCCAGCACTCTCAACCTTCTTCGTGTCTTACATTCTTTCTGTCTCCTCTTCTGAGTAGTTCCTGGTGCCCCTTGAGCCTTGCAGGGCATGCTACAGATGACCTATTTAGAGATAAGCACCTCAGCTGCTAATTCTCCTCACATCCACCAGGTGTGTGTCTTTCTGCATTAATTCTATAAAAAGGAGATTCTCTGGTGCACAGGCAATCAAGCTGCCATGTAACTATCCAAAGGGGCCCCATTCACTATCTGCATCTCCCTTCTTGACTGAATGAGTTATATTTGTTGTTGTTGTCTTTTATAATTAACTTTCTAATTGATTTACTAATTCACACATATTTTACTGTTGATCTTTGACAGTTTCTAATAAATTCTAAAAACTGATACTTGATCTGCAACATACTGCAAATACTTTTTCTGTTCTTTGATGCTTTCTAGTCTTCAAAACGTTGCTTCAATGGGAAAAAATATTTGTATCTTTGATGATATTTGTTTTGTTAATCATTTATTTTATAGATTAAACCTTTTTATGTAAAATGTTAGAACTCTTGACTGAGCTTGGAAAAGCAGTGTCTGCTGTTTAATTTTTCTATTCTTCTATAATTTTGCATCTTACCTGTGTATCTAGTGTTGATTTTGGACCTTTTATATAAACTGTCAGTCTTAGTTTAAGGCCATTTTATTGATGTATAATTACTCTGGCACTGTTTTGAAATGTCTGTCTTTCCTCTGTTAAATTTCACTGGAACTTCTTTCAGAAATTGTTGCACTCATTTTTCCTGGGTCTATTTCTCAGTCCTTTGGTGTAATCTATGTTCCCACCTTCCATCATAGGTTTGCCTACTGTGTCTATTTAATGTGAATTTGGTAGGAATTTTACAGAACCTGCATATCAACTTACAGGCACATGATCAGTGTCTGATGAAGAATTTTGAATAAGTATGGCATAGATCTCCATTCTGATCATTTGTATAAGTGTTACAAAGTTTTCAACACATATATATACTATATGTTTCTTCAATATTTTATAGTTAACTAAATTTGTAACTATAAATAGTATATTGTATACATAGACATTTTTAAATTTCTTTATTACTACTGAAACTATGTTATTTCTTGGAATTTTTTGCATAGGCTGTTCTTAGCAGAGAGTTATGTTTTTTTCCTTTCAAATTATGCATTTAACTAATTATTCGTTGCTTTACTGTATTGACTACACATTTCAGAAATACACTGAGTATAGTAATGAGTGAAGACATTTTTCATTATTTCTGATATTGGGAGAAAATGATATCTTAATATTACCTGTATGTTTGTATATACATCATTTATCAACTTGAGCAAAATTTCATATCTAATTTATAGATACTTTTATCATAAATATGTTTTGATTATTTTCAGTGAGCTTCTGCATTAATTAATACAATCATATAATTTTTTTTAATGCTTTAACACAGTGGATAATAGGAATTTATTTTCAAGTATTAAATCAGTTTTTACTTTAAGAATAAACCCCGCTTGATTATGACATAGAAGCATTTTTATACATTATTGATTTCTATTTGCCATAATGTTTTAGAAGTTTTTATACCTACATTTATGATATTTATGCATTTTATTTTTATTATTTTTGCCTGGTTTTGATATTAGATTAATACTTACTTTATGAAATGAATTAGAAAGTGGACCAACATCTTTATTTTCTAGATATTTATGATAAGTAGTATCTCTTTCAATAACTCTTAAATTTCTCCAGGGAAACACAATGAAATGAAATTTTACTTGGGAAAATTTTAAAGTGTGAATTTAATTCTCTAAGTACTTATAAAATTATTCACCTTTGAGATTAGATATTGTGGTGGCTAGACTTTCTTGTAGTAATAGGTTTGTTTCACCTAAATTGCCATATTATATATATATATAAATGCCTGCTGTGGCCCCTTGTTAACCTTTAGCAGCTATGGCATCTATGCTAATAGCTCCTGGTCCATTAATGATATTAATAACTTGTGTCTTTTCCCTTCCATTTTTTTTTTTTTTGCTCTTGGTCAAAAGTGTCGTCTATGGCTTTATTGCTTTTAGATTTTACTTATCTCTGCTCATTTATTAATATTATTTTTTCTTCTCTTCATATTTTGTGCTATTTTTCAGTTTTTACTATTTTTAAATATATGTTATGGTTAGTGTTTTCAGGTTTTTTCTTTTCTATATTATTATATTATTATATTATATTATATTATATTATATTATATTATATTATATTATATTATATATTATTTGTTTACACTCCAATTATTGCCTACTCTCTCCTGGTATCCCCTCCCAGAGTTCCTCATCCCATTTCTCCTCTTCCTTGCCTCTTAGAGTTTCCCACCCCACCAGGCCTCACCCTCCCTTAGGGCCTCAAGTCTCTATAGAAAAAAAGTGCATCTTCTTTCACTGATGCCAGGCCAGGCAGTTCTCTGTGATATCTGTGTCCCGGACCTCGGACCACCCATGTATGCTCCTGGTTGGTGGCTCAGTCTCTGAGAGCTCCCTGGGCTCTGGATAAGTTAAGATTCTGGTCTTCCTATGTGATTGCTCTCCCTTTCAGCTTCTTCAATCTTTTCCCTGATTCAACCATAGGAGTCCCAGACTTCCGTCCAAAGGTTAGGAGTAAGTATCTATCTGCCTTTGTCTCAGTCAGCTGCTGGAAAGTTCTTTCAGAGGACAGTCATACCAGACTCCCATCTGTAAACACATAATAGCATCAGTAATAGTGCCAACCCTTGGTGCCCCACCATGAGATGGATCCCAACTTGAACTGGTCATTGGACCACCTTTCCTTCAATCTTTTCTCCATTTTTGTCCCTGTAGTTTTTTAGACAAGAACAACACTGGGTAAAAATTTTGACTGTGAATTAGTAACCCTGTACCTCCATTTGAGGCTCTGTCTAACTTCTGAATGTAAACTGTTCAAGTTTTCTCTCTCCATTGTTGGGCATTTTGACTAAGTTGACCACTATTGAGTCCTGAGAGTCTCTTACCGCTCTTCCAGGTCTCTGGTACTTTCTTTAGAGTTTCCCCTCACCTGACATCCCCATCTCCATTATTTCCATTCATTCTCCTGGCCCTCTGGGCTTCTTCCCTTTCCCCTGCTCCATATCTAATCATGTTCTCTTTTTCCCTTCCCCCTCTCTGCCCCTTTTGCACCCAGGTCCCTTCCCTCTGCCTCATGTGATTATTTTCTATTCCCTTCTAAGTGGGATTGAAGCATTCTCACTTGGGCCTTTCTGCTTGTGTCACTTCTTACAGTCTATAGATTGTACATATATATATATATATATATATATATATATATATATGATTATTTTTTCCCAATTTATAGGTTGCTGGATATTATATATATATATATAATATCCACTTATCAGGGAGTACCTACCATGCATGATCTTTTGGATCTGAGTTACCTCATTCAGGATGGTATTTTCTAGTTTCATCCACTTGCCTGAAAAAATTCATGATGTCATCATTTTTAATAGCTGAATAGTATTTCATTGTGTAAAT
>JANHMN010000003.1:64264068-64278407 GCA_030674055.1 Rhabdomys pumilio
GAGTCCTTCTACCCCATTGAGAACTTTAAGAGTCCATTGGTGTAGATCATGCCAAGGAATCTCCTTTTGGTATCTTGTTATGTCTTTGTATAACATTTCCATAATATATGATTAGGAATGAGCAGAAGAGAGGAGAAAGAAAGGAAAAGAGAATAGAAGGAGAGAAGGGGGGTATGGGGAAAGTGAGAAAAGAGAGAGAATCTCACTTCTTGCATTTATAAAGCCATTAATCCCATCAAATTAGGACCCTGCATTTAGAGAGTCTTCAGCATGTGAATGGGAAGGGCAACAGTACTCTTCTTTGTATACATCATTTATTTCTTTATTTACTAATTTACTTATTTACTCTTATTTGTGAGGTATATGCTTGTTACAACATGACAGAGCAGGTCAGAGGACTATTTGATGGAGTTAGGGCTCCTCTTCAACTACGTGAGTCTCAGACTTTAAACTCAGGTAGTCAAGCTTGACAGTAGGAGTAGGCAACTTTACTCTATAAGCCATTTAGTGGGCCCTGTGAAACTCTTTTGTGTATTTGTTTCTAGTAACAAGAGAGTCCTGGCATACTGCATTTGCATTTAATGCTCTTGTTTTATGAGTGCATGGGTATGTGGATAAATACAAGAAAGAATGCTATAAATGCATGTGTTCAAGATCACTTAGTGATTAAACACAGACTACTGCGATTAAATAGCAATTTAGCTGAATCCAAAACCCACATATCTACTATCATGATTGTCTTCTGTCAAATCTAGTGAAGATTAGAGCTATGTATCTTAGTAACACATAAACTGAATTATAAACATAGATAGAATAAAGGCAACCATAGCTATTATGTAACAGACTCTAAGGTTGATTCTTTTTACAATAGCTGTAGAATAGTCAGTAAGTTTTAACAAACATGTATTCAGTACTCAGAATTTAATATTGAATTCTAGCAAAGGAGTATTTAATTTCTAATGGATGAAAGCATTAGCTTTGTGATGATAGTTCTGTGGAACTTCAGGAGCATGAAAGAAAAGGTGCAAAGTTTAGTCTAGTTATGGAGGTGGTAAGGAATACAAAACAGGGTAGGATATTGACTACTTTTTTCTCAAAATACCCCAGAAGTATTCAGTGGTAGATGCAGGGGCACAGGCTTGTACTTGATGCGCTATTCTTTATCCTCTAGAAAATATTTCTTGCTCATCAACTTTACTCAATTTAAGAGTATTAGAGACAAGACATTATAAGCAAGTGATAATCTGAACCTTAATTATATTGTAGACTATCAATCACGATTTCTAGTGGCTATCATAGGATGCCATACTTAATTGTATTGAGGATTGACTTTTCTGTGAATTTTAACATGAAATCAGGTATTCCTATGAAGAGTCAGATGAAATGCCTATCAAGTGTTTCTGGGGAAAAGTAACAACGTCTCAGTTGGGCTGACAAAATAAGTGTGAGAATCCACACCAAGCAAAACATCATACTAGGAATCACAACTGTGATGCAGATCCTTTCTTCACAGGCTGTGGTGCCCAGCATCACTTTATAAAAAAAAAAAAGGAAAAACAAATCAGCAAAAGAACAAGTTCCAATAGTAAGAATGGCCTCACTTGACATTTGATGATCTATAATACGTAGATTTTTTTTTCCAGGGTAAGTGGGGGGGTTATCCTTTACTGTAGAAAACACTCAGAGGATAGTGTAGGCATCCCAATGTGAATAATGACTCCCCCGCTCCCATGGAATGACTGAAAACTCACCACCCTTTATCAGTTTTAACTTTCAACCTTTAAAATATTATTTGAATTTTTATTGACATGTACAAATTATATTTATGAAATGCCATGTGATCTTGAGTTATCCTTCTTCTATTTATCTCTTCTCAAGATAAAAGCTTTAGAAACCCAAAAATTATACTAGTACAGACCAAATTAGACCAAATGTTTTTGAAAGATTTTTTAATAATAGCAAAAGCCTTTGCCTGTGAGCTATAGAGCAATACATTTTGCATATATAAAAGCAATACTTTCTGCTATTTCAATACCCTTTTTTGTGGACTTCTATAGGGATGAGTTAGTCTTTCTTTCAGGGAGGTGACAGCTTTACAGTCAAAGATGTTGAATTTTAAGATGTTTATAGCTTTTTTTCTATGTCTCATTACCCTCCCACCCTACAAGATGTGGTGTTATATTTTCTTCCTTTCATATAAAAGGAAAAGGAAGTGAAAGTCTCAACTATGTAGGATGTGACCTGCTGGTACAGGAGGCCAGCCCATTCACATCATGTTTGAGGTGAACTCAGTGGTAGGGAAAGTCAATAGAGAAATAACAAAGTCCCTTATTATTTTCTTGACAGTGTTTCCCTGAAAACACCTGTTCTTACACCTTAGCCTCAACAGTTACTCTCAGTCTTTGCCTTTGTCTTGTTTATCTAAAACCGATACTGAGTCCAGCACACATCAATCAATGCTGTTCTGAGAATCATGACAAAGGACTCCCAATTTTCTTGTTTAACGGCTTATTCAACACCCATTGCCTTCAGTGACCATTCCAGATCCACACTTCCTGACTTCAAGGCTTTCAATACTCTAAGGTAAAAAAAAAGGAACAGATAGAAATAAAGAATTTAGCTGGAGAATATAGGGAATTTCCTCATATCCATAACAGTATGAGCAACAGTTACAAAAAGAAGGACCTTATTCATCAAGCAGTTTTGGAGACTTTCAAAGAGAAATATAAAGTATGAAGCCTTTTGGTTTTGGACTAAAGAGAGGAGTTCAAGAAGGGATAAGAAGTTAGCACCTTCCTAGTCTGGAGTATATACTAAAAAACTGAGGGCTGGACTGAAACAAATCTATGCCAAAAAAAAAAAATCCATAAAGATTTCTCTAGCAAATTATCAAGGTACACAAAATGGTAGCCAAGATTATTTGTTTAAGGCAAAAAAGTTCAAACACTAGAGGAATGCATGTGTTTGCATATAATAATGAAATTATTTGCATATGTTAACTGAAAATCATGAATGCTGCTTCACATTTCAGAACTTTTTTATTCTAAGTCACTGTGCATATGGGAAAAGTAAAAGATATTTCCTTACTGTTAAAAAATATAATTTTGTCAATTCTTAATCCATTAAATGGCTTTCTAATTAATTTAAATAATTGGTGCTTTTTGACAATACTTTACATAATATTTCAAAGCAAAGTAATCACATAAATCTACACACTGGACAAAAAAATTACACTACTGATTCAGAACCAAATGTTTCTACTATAATCTGTTTCATTAAGGCCATCAAGAAAATCATTCTTTATAGCACTGTACCACATGATGACAAAGAATGATGGACTCAATTAAGTGAAAAAAAAAAAGAAACAGAAACTCATTCCACATTATATGTTCATATGGATATTAATAATGTACACAGTTGAGATGTTATACTTAAGTTGTAAAATGGGTAAATATTAAATAACAAAATACATGGCATGACTTATTTTGTTTACTGATAGTATGCTTAACATTTTGCATATATTGACATCATCATCATCATCATCACCATCATCATCATCATCACTATGATTGTATTTTTTTATAACAGAACCATAGTGATTCTTTAAAACCTACAGAAACTTAAAATCTAGTGCCTCTTTTTTACCAGTATCTGTTTTCATCAGTGGTCAACAAGATTAAGAACAGTCTCATTATTTGGCAGTGTTCTATCAGATCATTATTGAAATTGAAGATTTTTACCCTAATTTTGGTCAATTCATCATATAAAAAGTTCACATATATTACACTGTTATTTATTCAATGAGTAGATTTGAAGCCCAGTAAAAGCCTTTCTCCCAGCCCACATCCATCCCCTTGAGGTTCATATTTTTCTGTGACTTTAATCTGGGTTTTTCTTCCTCCCCTGTGCTTATATTATCTATATATTTAATATTTTCATAGTTTTCCAGATTTCCTGAATGTTATGTTATTTTTTTTAATTTAGCATTTTATTCAATGGAACTATCTATTTATAGTACAGACCTAGGGTTTCCCTCCCTCTCCCATACCCCTTCAGTTATAACTCTTATTCCATCTCAATCCCCATGGGACTCCCCATTGACCAACAGAATCATAATACAGCTGACATACTTGGTGAAACTCAGGTGAAACCCTCCTTCTCCTCCTTCATTTTGGTATCTCCAAAATATTTTAAGACCTCACCTGTCTGCCACTCTCAACTTCATCTCATAGCCTACATCCACATCATTCAGACTCACTGTTCCTCATGGCTTTGTCACCCTTCATGAAGCTAGACTGTTTCCTGCTTAAGAGAACCCCAAACTTAGTCCCTACATTTATTTGTAGTCCTTTCACCCACTACTCCTAAAATACTATTCTGACACTGCTTCGAGTTGAATCCAGAGTCCCACCAGGAACTTCAGATCTTAGACTAGTAATAGTATAAATCTTAAAACCCAGAGTGACATCAAGATGAAAACCAAACATCTTCAATTTCACATCTTGTCAGATTGGAGCAACAGCAACTAAAAAACCAAGCATGTACCCAGCAACGACAATCCCAGATAGCCATACCAAGAAACACCACAAACTTTATAAACCCAGAAGGCAAATACCAACACAAAAACATAAACATGAAAAAAAAAAAACAAGAAAAAGTGTCTCATTTAGAAATGTGAACCCTCTTGCAATAGGCTGTGGATAAGGCAAATTAGTTGAATCACAAGACAATCTATACCCAGCAAAACTATCAATCATGCTTGTTAGAGAAAGATAAACTTTTTATGGTAAAAATGAGTTTCAGAAGTTTCTGTTCACCATTCCGGTTCTGTAGAAGACACTAGAAAAAAAATAAAAACTTCACTGTGAAGACAAGTATATCCCATAGTCACAAAAATAAAACATTACAAAAGAAGAAAAAATGTCATACAAAAATAGAAAGAATTAATATAAGCCACTCATTGATAACAACACTTCAATGAAGATATTTTTTAACCTACATAGTGACCTGCCTTTGAGATGTACAATAGTGGCACAAATATTATCTGAGTAACCAAACTTTTTAAAGTTGAGATTAAGGCTTATTCCGTGAGATAGAACTATATCTGACACTGCTAAAAGGCCAAGAACTATAGCCCAGATAAATTACTGACCTTTGCAGAAGAAGTTTGTTATTATTCTGCAAAATTAACATAGCAATAAAAAGACACTTAAGGATGTGCAGTTATACCCATAGATCACTACATTTTTCAACCCTAATTTGAGAAGCTTTTGCCATAGGTGGTAATCAACACAAAAACCTACAAATATTCATAGAAACAAATATTTGTATGTACTCATCCTTTAATGGGATGTCTTTTTCAAGTCCCTTCCTTAAAGTTTTGAAAATCTATATGGAAATGGAGGCAGAAAGATCCCAAAAGCCTGAAATGGTGGAGGACCCCAAGGAAACAGCATCATTAGACTAAACAGAGATCATGAAATCACAGAAATAGTGATAACATGCACAAATCTCTACAAGTCAAATCACACAAAATTCCAACAGTGGAGAAGAGAAAGTAGGCACAAATGTCCACCCTAAAAATGTTATTTTCAAAGATACCCCTGTGAGAGGGAAATCCATTTTCTCTTGCAGAGAATATATCAAGGTATATATCAACCATGTGCCACCGCCAACTCTACGCTCATGAGTAGATGTCAACAAAAACCAAAGTCCATTTCTTTTGTTTGTGCTTTTGTTTTGGTTGTGGTATTTTTGTATGTCTGATTTCCTGAAATAAAGAAAAAGAAGGAACATTGGGTGGGTAGGAGGTAGGAGGATAAAGGAGGAGTAAAGAAAGGGAAAATAATCAAATATGCCACTTGAAAAAAATAAATAAATACAAAAGTCCAATGAAATTATAATTTGAATGACATTTTAAAGATGTAAGAAAAATTATATTTCCAAAGAAAATGAAGTGGGTTGTGGAAGTATGTGTGTGCTGCCTGTGCCCTGAACTAACTTCCTGCCAATTCTACCTGCCCTTGGGGGGTTGGAGAAGAGGTGGTGCAGAATCATACACAGACTCTAGGAGCAGGTGAAAAATGCTGCAACAAGCACATCTGAACACTGCTTCAAGCTCTTTTATCACCCTCTTGCAATGTCCCTTATTGATCCCAAGAAAGCATCTCTTATAAATAGCAGTTTCTGATTGGTTGTCATTGTCTGTGTCAGCAATCCTTGGTTTTTCAGGCATCCTCCATTAGGTCCTTCTGCAGGAGATGCTTTTGTGGCTGCACAGCCTCCAGCATTTACATAGAGGTAAATGTAAGTGTTTAGACCGTTGCTGAAATAAATTTATGTTCTGATGTATCATTTGATAAATATGTTATGAGAATTTCAAGTTTTCTTTCTTCTCACCCAAAGATGTGGCCATTACGGTACAGAGAGTTCTGTCCCTTTCTTTTTATCTACATATGAAAACAGTTGAGAGTATTGTTTTATAATATCATTATTCAATTTCCAGAAGTTATATTTCTTCCCTTCCAATAAAGTGCTCTCCAAGTATCAAAAATAAGAGGCTACAACATCCTCAGACACTTGTCTCTTGGGTCAAAATTATCATAATAGTTATAGATAGGATCTTATTAACCAAAATTTGGCTTATAAATCAAAATATGAGCATTGAGAAAAATCTTCCTTTGATAAAGTTCTGAAGCAGTTCAGTTCTATCTCCATTGATGTTCCTGGCATGTGTGACGAATGTGAAGCAGAGTAAGTGTGTTCTATGTCAATATAAGGCTAATATATTTTTCTAATTGGTAAAAAAAAAATCTCCTTTGATTGTTCTACATTCCTTTTCAAATTACGGTATAATCCTACAGCACCAGCACTCTCAGCAAGGTTTAAAGGCACAAAATATGTAATATTTCTTTTCAGAATTATGTTTTCCTTTTTTCTCTACAGCTATGTTTTCTTAAATTAACATGAATAATTCATATATATTTATAGAAATAATATTGTAAGTTTGCCACGAATCATAAAGAGAATAATTCAAAGTCACTTTGTAATTCAGTTCTGTATCTTAATGTATTTGATGTACATGTTTATTTAAATCTCCAGGGCAGTAGAGGAATATCTTGTTAAAAGAGATTATACTTAAGGTATATGTCTGAAGTATAGCATGTGTGTGATTGGTGACCATGTACTTATTAATGACATTGTGCATGAAGTCTGATTTTATAGAATTTATAGTAAAGTATACCTAAGTTTGATTTCACACCAGATATGTATGTATACATTAAACTTCTGATGGCACACAATAATAAATACCTTCTCTTCATAGTATTGTGCTTTTTGACATGATTAGATCATGAAGGCAGAGCCCTCAAAAGTGAGATTAATACTTTTATACAAAAGGCCTTAAATATTTGTTTGTCTTTTTTATTATTTACAAATTCAAAAGCCCTCTCCTGATACCCAGATAGGGCCTTGAACTTGAATGGCTCAGGCTCTAAGGATTTGCAAAATAAAATTTTGTTGTTCATAAGCTGTCTGGTTTATAAAGTTTTGTTATAGCATCCCACACAAACTAGGGAAATATTCTATATCTGCATCTTCCAATGTATGGAAAAACCCAGATAGAAACATAAAACAGACTCTGCTATTAGCAAGCCAGCCACCTTTTTTTTTTTTTCATTGACTGCTGAGTAACTAAGACAAAAGCCATAGTACACGTGTAATGGGGACTACTTTTTGACTTCAGTAAAGGAGATTGCAAAAACAACTTACTTGTACATCAACGAACTGGCCAAAAGGCTCTTGAGTGACCAAAAGATAAAAACAATTGCTGATTTCAACGAGTTTAACAGAGATGTCTAGCACATAAAAGAGTTAGAAAAACACTTAAACAATTGCCAAAATGGTGCACGCTTCATGGATCACCAAAGAGCAACAAGCAAATCTTGTCTCAGGAGGTATCAGAGCACTAGTCTTGGACGAGCCATCTTAGAGACAGTCTTGAGGGCCCTGTCAAAAGTGATGTGCTGTAGTTTCTCTAAACAGGAGTGAGATCAGAAAAACAGCCAAGGAACTACACAGAAGGCTGAGGATTCAGAGACAGTATAATGCAGCTACCTATAAGTCCATAAGGTAACTGACAGGAAAGGACTAAAAATGAAGAAGGACCTTCCTGTCTATTCCTCTCAGATCAAAGTAAGAAAGAGAACCCTAAGACCAGTCTTCAACAGCCTGAACTACTAGAAAGAAAAGAGAAGGAGGCCCGTCAAGGACTAACAGATGTAGGACCTGTGGGTCTTGTGCAGTCTGGGTAGTAGCCTTGACAATCAGATCATTGAGGACAAGGAAAGGACTCATGAGGCACAGATCCATTATAAAAACAAAATAGAAAGGTTCTGGATTTTCATTTTCATTCCTGGTTGTGTAAAATGGCTACAAAGATTACCTGCAGGTTTTGACATTCATCAAAAAGGAAGAGGGCATAGGGAACATCGAAATTAAGCCACCCCACCTACCAGTGAATAACTTAGACACAGTAGTGACTGTATAAAGTCAGAACAGTGTATGTCAAACTGTAAGAGGCAGAAGAAACCCTTGACCCGTTGGCCAAAACCCAGCCTGTGATTTAGCTGTTTGGAAATGGGGAAGTGAGAGTCTATAATTCTAAAAAACTCTCAGCTACTATTGATATCGGTGGTCCCACAATCACACTGAGAAGCAAGTAGTTAAAAATACAGAAAAGGGATTGATTCCCTGTAACCATGTAAACAATAACCTTTGTTGAGGGCCGCTCCACTCCCACTGCTATCATCAGTAGCCCGAACTCTATGCCCTGAATCAGTTTACCTTGGATGTCAAAGCTGGCTTTTGACAAATCTTAACTAAAAAGATAGACAATATAAAAATGTTTGCTGTGTCATGATGTAGGCACTATCACACGGGGGGGGGCTCAGGCATTGCAGGAACAAGCACCTGTAACTGTGAAGACGCTGTGATCATGGTCACAGCGTGTCCATATTTTTACACCTTTAAAAATCTACCACTAAAATAGAAAGAAAAGTTGAGTGCCTTGAAGGATGGACAACCATTCTTAACAGTATATTTGAGTAGGTAAACAACAACAACAACAACAACAACAATAACAATAACAACAACACTGCAGTCCTAGGATAAAGATGGGAGATACATGACTGCTCTCAGATAGAGCCTGGAAATGATATGACAGCCCTCTACTTTGTGTATTTTCTCTGCTGACTACCGACAGTGATTTCTGCTGTCATTTGGCTAGCAGCTTTTAAAGCAAGCACTATGGCTATGAGTCTTAGTACCAGAAAAGAAACTTGAATTCTTTAGCCTGTTTCTCACACAAGAACCTATTTTGAGAAATCACTGGAGTCAATGCTATGAGAACTGCATAACACAATGAAAGGGGGGATTTTAACTGGGAGCTGCATTTGCTGTTGAGAATAGGTGAAGACAAACCTATTTTCTATTCTACCAAGACTGAATTATGGTGATAAGAGTATCTGTGTGACACACCCTATCCTTTTTTCTGTACAAACAAGGGGCAGGTCTACATCTCCATTTTACATAAAATATGTGCACAATTTCCATGATTTCTTTCAAAGAGAAGGTATGTGACATGTTCCAAGATTAGGGAGTTTCCACTCATCCCTTGTTTGAACCACAAACTAACAGCTACCTGTCATAGCAGCTTGTCAGGACGCCTGTCACAGTTTGACAAATGGGAGACCAAAACAGTGCACATTTGCTACATCACAGTTCTGGGGATAAGACAGGGAACAGTTCTGTTCAAAGGGACTGGAGAAGAATGTGATTCAGAGTTCTCTTTCACCTTATGGTACTTTGCTATAAATCCTAAGTGCTCTTTGGCATCGTTATAATTTCTGCTTTGATATTAGCATCGCATAGTACTGAAATATGTGTGTGTGCGTGCACACTTGCACATGTGCACACATCCAATGTGCCCAGATTAACACCTATAAAGGCATCAGTGATATTGGATTAGAAATCCACTCTCCTGTATCATTATTTTTCTTAAACTACTGTTGTGATAACTCTGTTTTCAAAGAAGGTTATGCCCCCAAACACTAGGGACTGAGAATTTAACATTTAAATTTTGGTAGTGGAGGTTAATGTTACAAATGAACTCATAACAGTGGCATAAGCCCCCATATTGCTTAACCAGACATCCTATTATAACTACTACCATTCAAAAATCTAAAGCTGGGTCCAGATCCATATGTAAATGATTCCTGTTGATATGACCTGAGTTAAGTTAATCCACACTTAATCCACACTTCCTAACTCAAGAAAATTATTAAACATATTGAAAATTAAAGAAAGTAGAAGCCAAGCTTCCCTGAGCAGCCTGCTATCCCAGGGAGACCTCCATTCTCCTGTTACTTCTCCTCCACCTCCATCAGACTCTTGAACCAGACAGGAAAGCTTCCCATCTGCTACCCATCTTCCCTGCTCCCTGAGCCCTCCCTCTGCTCAAGCCAACCTACCCTGAGAAGCCTGCTTTCTTAGAGGGACCTCCACTGTCTGGCTGTCTCTCCCCTCACCCACATCAGACCTGAAACTTCCAAACCATACAGGTTAGCTCCCCCTTCTCTTCCCTAGTCTTCTTCTTTAGACTGCTGCTGAGATTTATAGTTTGCTTTCTCTGGGGTTTTCCTTTTAAACTCTAATTTAAAAGAAAAACAAACCGTGGGCTTCAAAAATATGTATGCTGAATTTATGAAAAGAAAACAATGTCATTTGGATAACCAAAGAAAGCTAGAGGACTTTATAACCTGGAGCAATGTTAAAAGTGAATATAAAGGGAATAACCTCCATGTATCACACAGCAGTCTACAGATACTTAGGCATATTCAGTTACTTGGGCCTAAGTCATCCCAGTGCAGAGAAGATCATTTTATCTCCATGTCAGCCATTGAGGAAACCCAGGCTATCTGTAACAGTAGAAGAAAACTCAGGGATTAGAACCCAGGCGGACTGAAATGTTCAAAGTATAAAACACTGCAGCAGAGTAATATTTATTTTTAAATATTATTGTATAAATTTCACTGAGCCGTTAGAATCCCACTTGCCTGATATTAAAATTTTCTAGACCATTGCAATCAAAGTCATTCATTCATTTAAAATATGTCTCCCTCAAAACAATTGGAAGGCTTTCTAAAATTTGAAACTCAAGAGAAATAAATGATTAAGTTTAGACGCACTAGATTGTGCAAAGAAATGAAATCCAGAGAGCTCGGTTTATTCCACACCCTGTGAATACTTGGAAGCAAAGAGGATATTAGGTATGGAGAAAAGGTTTCTGTGGTATTTACTTTAGAATCATGAAACTCCTGGGACTCCACGTTAGAGATTCCCATCTGATCTAGCAGTTAAATGATCACTAGGCTCCTTAGCTTTTAACAGAGCAGAGAAAACAGAAGCAGGGTGTTGTTTGCAGGAAAAGAAACTGGGAGGAAATAGAAGCTGGGTACAGACCCTCCCTGGAGGGGACTCCCAGACAAAAACGAAGGAAATGGAATGAGGAGATGGTGTTCTGGATGGAAGAGAAACTCATCCTTGGCATTTTCTTAGTGAATGCCTGAGTCCTACTCTTCATAAACGGTGTACTTCTAGCTCTATAGGACCTATAAACCGTTCCACCAGATGTGCCCTCTAACTGTAATTCAAAAACACTGAAAGGCAGACAGGTCCTCTTTGCAGTGCCCAGATAGACAGTAGCTCTCAGCTATGCCACTCTTGAAAAGGCAGCATGGATGTAGACCACTGACTTATTCCCTACGCCAGGGCAACAGCATGGGAAGAGGCCGGCAAATTGGACTCCACATTGAAAGCATCCAGGGCAAATGAAAGTCTGAACCTCTTGTTCAACAAATGATGGAACAGTTCAAGATGGCAAATGCTGACAATGAAGCCTGTCATAGCCTTCTCCTTGCCATTGTTCCGATCTGGGAAAAGTGATGGAGAAGAACAGAATGCATTAGGACTATTTTGCTCACCTTTAGAAGTCTTGGAGGCATGGTATGTCACTGGTGGCTTGGAATGATTTCACATATATGGCCAACCCCCTTGAAGCTTTGTGAGTCTAACTCGCCCACAACCCCATCATGTCCCTCTATTTTTCATTATTGGGTAAGTCTCTTGTCATCTAAGAAGGAACATGAGTCTGCACATTCCACATGTTACTAAATCAGTGTGACTTCATGTTTGTATTATCTTCCCTGAAAAGTGGGATTGTCTATCCTGCTTCTACTCTCTTTACCATAGCCAGATAAGGGGCATAATGAACTTAAATGAGGCAAAATAAAACAGAAATCCCTATATTGCTAATAGGACATAAGGGCATATAGAAAAATGAGCCTCTTCGACTCTAAATATCTGAGATGAAGGAGGTCACATTACAACCAGCCCTTATTCCACAAATCGAGTTAGGCTACATGTGGTAATCAAATCTTCCTTTTTCTCACTAATTCATTTTACCCATCAACAGTGAGTAGGGAGAGATGATATGCAAGGATCTATGAGAAAAATAGAAGCATGATATCTGTATTTTATGAAAAATATTTATAAAGGTGCCCTACTTTACTTTTGTTCTTAACTCCAATACAGAAATATTCATCTACCCAAGGTCTTTTCTTGCTGTGACACACAGCTGGCTGGCATTTTCAGACATTTATTTTTAAAAAGGGTGATTAAGCGAGTGGTGTATCCTAGCTAGGTGAGCATGCTTGGCAAAGACTGAATGATTAATCGCATTCTAATATCTGTAATTAACAAAACAAACAAAGAAGCCTTTATCTAGAACTATTTAAAACTGTGCTTGAATTCTGACCAAGAAACCAGGGAAAAAGTAATTTTTTTCCCCCAGCAAAAGCAACAGGAAACACAGATGCAAGTAGAGGGTTAAGGTACTTAAATAGAAAGATATATGTTTTAACGGAGTTTGCTTTAAAATTACTTCTAATTTATCCACTTACCAGACATGTATTGAGGTAAAATGATCACAGTAATGTGCACTGGAAAGATATATACTTTTTTAATTGTAGCCAAGAGGAGAAAAGCAGCATGGAATAACTTAATCATTGCTAATTATAATATCACTGAGGTAATTACAATAGATTTTGATTGTCTCATTTTCACACCAGAGGAGGGCACAATGCTGGCGTTTCTCTTAATACATATTTGTTTTTAAAGAAGTGCTGACAATTACACTAATTGTAGTCACAGCATGAAACTTTGTTTTTGAGGAAAAAAATTGTCTACATGTCACATGGAATAAATGCACCCTTTCTGTTTGGTTAGGTGCAAATTAAAGACACATTAATTGCTTTGTTTATTGTGGAAAGAGATCTCTACATTCTTGCAGGCATTACCAATTTCCCAGGAGCAAAATCCATCTCAAAGTTCTTAACACCCCCAAAAGTGTCCCACTGCTTAAATGGGTCACCTGCATGAAAGAGCATTGTCAGATGTATTGTGCCCACCATTTGAACAGCTATGTAGATTCTCAAATTTGCAACTTATTTGGGAAGTTGGGAGCAAAAAGTTCCTGTTAAAGTGGTAGTGCAAGCTGAGCTGAGACATGTCCTCAACTCTGCTTCAGAAACTCATCTGTGTCCCAGTCATTCCTGTGCATCAGAAACCAACCTGTGAGGAACTAGCTGGAAAAGTCTCAAAACCAGGAATAGCTGAAAGCTTCAACCTTGGCACTACTGAGGAGAGGAAATCAGAAACTACACAGTTGTGAATCCAATCAGAGTTGGCATTGGCACAATTGGTTCTTCTTTTTGTCCAGCTGTAGGTAGCCATCAGTAGAGAACAGAGAGTCAGTCTTTATAATAACTTCATAATAATATATTATATACAATGACTTTATTAAAAAGTGTTCATGCAGTTAGAGCTGTGCTCCCCTATTTTCTGAGGCGTCTGAGTTCCTTCTTGGGGTGCCCCTTTCCATAATCCATAGTTAGACCACTGATCCTATATGTTCCTTCCACATTTTTTTTAATTGTTTTGATAAAACTACAGAAGGAAGAAAGACTCCTAAGCAGCACAGCGGCATGGAGGTACTTGAAACACGACCAAGAAGGTTTGCAGAATACAGTGGAGGCGCTGATCTTTATGGCACTTTATTGTGGCAAGAGATTGTTTTGAAAACCCAAATCAAACCTGTTTTATGTCCTCTTAAGGAATAAAATACATTTTCAGTATCAAATTTATTCTAATGTACTACTCCAACTAAAAGAAAAAATACTAGTGAGTAAGAGACGTACACTTGCGTCATCTTAACAGATGTC
>JANHMN010000003.1:64292563-64302563 GCA_030674055.1 Rhabdomys pumilio
GAGAGAGAGAGAGAGAGAGAGAGAGAGAGAGAGAGAGAGAGAGAGAGCGCACAGCAAGAGGGAAGGGAAATCTGCAGCTGGTGTGTGTTTGGGGAGTGGGGGGCATTTCTAGGATGTGCTAGAGACCTGGGATGAGGGAAGCTCCTGGGAGTTTATAGGGGTGACTCTCTACCTGAGACTCCTAGCATTGGGGGAGATGGAGCCTGAAGTGGCTACCTCCTGTATCCAGGTAGGGCTCCAAGTGGAGGGACAAGAACACTAACCCATTTACAAAACCTTTGCCCCAAAATGTATCCTGCCTACAAGAACTGCAGGGACAAAGATAGAGCAGAGACTAGACTGAGGGAATAGCCAACCAATGATTGGTCCAACTTGAGAGCCACCCCACTGTCAAGAACCAATCCCTAACACTATTAATGGTACTCTATTATGCTTACAGATGGGAGTCTAGCATAAATATCATCTGAGAGACTCCACCCAACAGTTGAATAAAACAGACGCAGAGACCCACAGACACACTTTGGATAGTCCTTGGGGAGTCTTGTGGAAGAGTCGGGGGAAGAATTGAAGAACTGCATGGGATAGGAACTCCACAGGAAGACCAACAGTGTCAACTAACCTGAATCCTTTGGGGCTCCTAGTGACTGAACCACTAACCGAAGTCCATACATGGGCTGGACCTAGAACCCCAGCAAATATGTAGCAGATGTGTAGCTTGATTTTCATGCAGGTCCTCAACAGCTGGAGCAGGTGCTGTGCCTAGAATAGTAGATACATGCTAAAATTCAGTTATCTAGATCTAATTCTTAAAACAGCAAGAGGGAACCTTGACCTACACTGTACTTTGGGGACTGTGATATGTCTATGCTGTGTCGATGCAGGGAAGCTGTGAAAGTGTGGGACAGTGTCATGTGGGAAATCTCTGTACCTTTCTGTTAGCTCTGCTTCCTGCTCTTCTAGGGGACCCAAGGCCCATACCTCTTCTTAGGTGGCTTCACAACTGCCAGTAAATCCAGAACCAGAATCTTCAAAACTCTGCCTTCCATGGTACCCACACATATCTGAATGTACACACATGTAAATAGGTAAACGTTTCTAAATTGGTTTCAATAAAAGGTCAGTGATTAGGACAAAAATAATAGGACAGTGTGAAAAAGGTGAAATGCCTCTGAGCCAGATAAACTTGATGTCTTCCTGTCTACTTCTCAGACATGGTTCATCCCGGTTAGCCAGAAGCCACAGATGCTCCTTAGTAGACATTGAGATTGCTCTGTCCTTTTTGCCAGGCCCAGGTCTCTCTGTTACATTTCTGCCACAGGAATTGTTTTACATCTACCATCTATGTCACTGCCCTGGGCTTTAAACATACAAAAATAAGACATACACCCCGTGCTTTAAACATATATGAGAACTCTATATTCATGTCAACCCTCATTCTTTACACACATATCACTAGAACCTTTTGTTCCAGGAGAACAAGCAGAAGTTTTCCATGGGGCACATCCAGAATGTGGAGGAACATCTGGTCTCTGCCTTTTCCCAGGATGTAACTGTCACTAGTTTCTTTCTATGTTTTCAAATGCATTTATGAATTTATAAGTCAGGAGAAAGACATACTACATGTGTCCTTAAATATAGCTTTTACAAGACAAAATGACTAAAATATATTTTCTACATTTTTAAAAGTGCAATGTCGTTTTTAAAGTCTATAATTTTGTTTATTTAGTTTTTATTTAGATTTAGTTAGTTGTTAGCACAAGTGTGCAGGTGCCCTAAAACATGTTTGTGCATATGGAGAACAGAGGTCAGTATATGATGTCTTTCTAAATCACTCCTTTCTTTCCTTCTTTGACTAAGCCTTTCACTGAACCTGGAACTCATTGATTAGCCCAAGGTTACTGCCAAACAAGCCTCCGAGATCTGCCTGTCTCTGTACCACAGAGACAGATCTGGACTGTAGTGCCCAGCTTTTAAGTGAATGTAGGGGGTCCGACATTTGTCTTCATGCTTATATTCCCAGAACTTTGCCCACTCAGCCATCTCCCTATTCTCTGCTAAACAATAATACAAACAAAACAGAATAAAACATAAACAACAACAATAAAAACACAACTCCATCACTGTAGTCAGTGACTGTGATCTTGACTTTGGGATCTCTTCTATACATACACCACACATATATATATATATGTGTGTGTGTGTGTGCGTGTGTGTGTGTGTGTGTGTGTGTGTGTGTATGATGTATATGAATACATACATTTATATTTATATTTAAATTTATATTTATTTTTATATATTTAAATTATATACATTTATATTTATATTTAAATTCACACATATGGAAGAGAAGGACACATTAGCTTTACACCTGAACAGATTTTATCTATTAAAAATATGTTTGGACAATTGAGACTCTCTTTTCTCACGAGGTGTTACTTGATGCTAAGGTGGCAACTAGAGAACAATGGGTAAAATTAGATTCTGGAGAGACTTCTACAATTCTAGAATCAGGTAGCCTGGCCTGAATTGATTGGAGTCCTAGGGAATGTTAGCCTCCTTCTCTAAATTAAAGGTTCTAGGTTTATACCTGGTGAAGAGGTGTCTTGTTTATAGAGACAAAATCAGAAATGGACATGCAGCTAAATACTATGGTAGCCATAAGTCATTCATTATTATATGCCACCCACTAGATTTGTGTGTTCATTTAATTTTTAAACCTACATTGGTATATTTAGGATCTAATCTAAATGGAGAGTCTCAGATAAATGATACAAGTCCATGTACTTGACAGAGCTAGAGTTCAAATTGCTCCTCTCCCAATACAATAGCTTAAAGTGAAAGCAATATAAGCAGAGGTAGCATTGTCTTAATGTAGTGAAAGATGGAGGCCAAAAAGACCAAAGAATAAAAGGGAGGGGCTGGGGAGTAGTAGGAGAAGGAGTTAAAAAGAAGAAAGAAAAGGAAAGGAAAGGAAAGGAAAGGAAAGGAAAGGAAAGGAAAGGAAAGGAAAGGAAAGGAAAGGAAAGGAAAGGAAAGCAAGGAAACTTCATCAAGATAACCACCAGAGTTTACAAAACTTTCTGAAGAAGACTCTTAGGAAATTTCTTACTATACCAGCCTAAGAAAAGGAGAGACAGCTTCACTTGGTTCTCTGGAGTTACAGGTGTTGAAAGCTATCCAGATTTCTAGAACGAAGGGTGAAGATCTCCAGACTTTGAAACAGCTAGGTGTTGGGTCTATATGCTTCCCAACTTTGCATTTTTTCCAACACACAGAATGCATAATTTTCTGGAACATGGATTAAGTGAATGTCTTCACTAAATCTGCCTAGAGGACAAGTCAACACTGCAGAGGCTAGGAAAGGTCAGATGACTGTTAGGGAGGTCAAATGGCTGTTATATATAATACTAGGCTAATAGCTACACATGAAGCTGCCTGTACATAAACTGCACACTACAAATCAATGGGAATTAGGGTTTCATTGGCCACATAATACAATTCATAGAATATTTTGAGTCTTCTCAAACTTAGATCCAGATCAATGTTACCTGGAGAAATTGAAATAAATATGGGAGTCCAGTTTCCATTCTTCCTTCCTGGAATTTAAATCAAATGGATGTGCCCTGAATTCTGGAAGGGAGAGGGGACCACTCCCTAGGTTATTCCAATGAAAAATGCAAACTTGAAAGGTTCTAGTTAGAACCAAGCAGCAGGGGACAAGTCCTCAGTTTGTCAGTCTTTGACTCTGAACATCACACCTTAAAAGGCCATAAAATCCACCAGTTTCTCCTCATGTGGGCACACCTGCATACGTGTCCTTGTGAGCCAGTGTCTGTCTTCACACCAACTCCCCTGAGCAGCACTCTCAGAAAGAATCAGTCCCTAGTCCAAATGGTTTCTTTTACTGAATGTCAAAGCTTACAGAGTTTTTGTTTGGTGTCACTATTACAAATGAGAGAAGACCAGAAGCCTGAGAAGATACAGCTGAAGGTAAGCATTTCATGTAAATGAAAACTAGAAAGAAGAGAATCACATAGTGTTACAGTATTTTTCCCACTGTAGATGCCACTCTTTTTTATGCTAAATTACTTGAAAATACAGCAAAAAGAATTAGTCTCTTTTTAGCTGGGAAATAACTAATGATAAATTGTTGACGTCTTCTCAGTAGTCTTCATTTAGGTCTATTTATCCTAACGTCCCTCTTAAGTATTTTATTATCCATATTCTTTATTTTCACATAGTTGTGGTGAAAATACCCGAGAAAACAATGAAATGGAGGAGTGTATGCACTTATCTCCAGGTTTCAAATTCCTTACCCGTAGGTGTTTGTTCCATTGATTCCCGGCCAAGAATGAGACAGCACATCAAGGTAGGGTTGAGTGGCTCTGTGTAACTTTTTAACATCCTGAGGGACAAGAAGTTAAAGGCCAGAGTAGAAATAGGGACAATGTAGGATGTACAGGACATACTTCCAGTGACTTACTTCTGTTGGGTAGGTTCTTGTCCTAAAGGTTCTAGAACTTTTTCAAGTAATGTCATCATCTGAGAACCAAACATTGAATGTTATAGACCTGTTGGATTCATTCATCTTCAAATGTTGCCTGTTTTTTTCCCCTTTGTTTTCTGTAGTGATGTTGATTAAGCACAGGTTTAATGCATGTTACACAAAAGCCCTAGGACTAAGCTAGTTCCCCAGCTACGTAAAGTATACTTTGATAAACAACAATTCCTAAAAATCCATGGGTAATGACATTTGGCTTCCAGTCAGAAAGTAGGAAAGGAGAGGCTTTGGTTCTCTCCACAAGTCCTAGGTGAGGAAGGGTCACTTGCCATTAGAGCTCCTATTGTCTGTACCTGGTTCTTCTCTCACAAGCAGTCTCCCAGTGGCAAGGTTAACCAGGAACACCTGCAATAGTCAGCTACTTGAAGGCATATGCTGAACACTCTCCCTACTCACTGTTGTATTTTATCTCACTCTGCCATCTGCACAAAGGAAGGAGTCAGGAACCAAGACTTGTAAAGAGCCATTCTTGAAACTTCACCAGGATCTCCCAGCATTCCAGTGAACATCCAAAGAGCAGGGCTGTATTACAGTGAAGTCAAATCAATAAGAAGGTGAAAGCAGACTCTAGTATGAGGATTTAAGATAAGAGAAAGAAGAACCAGATTACCAGCTCATGCCTTACTTCTGGCTTAATTAGACCTATTTTCTGTTTTTAACAGCTTAGCTATTCTGTGTGGTTGAATCCAGTGTTCTTTGGTTCAATGTCCTAGGAACTCATGTCATTCTTTTTATTTGGAATGAGATGCTTATTTTATTTTTAATTCATTGATTTCTGTTGCAATGTTTATTTTGTTTTATTTTTAATATTGTGTCAATTAAGGAAGAGCTCTATGTATCATCTTTCACTAATCTAGGCATTAAATTAAAATTTATATCAGGGTACCTGGTTTTCTTATATTCTGTAAGATTGTTACTGGGCTACATGATGTTTTTATAGCCTTGGAAAATCTAATAGTAGGAGTTCATATCTCTGTTCTATGAATAGTTTTTGAGTCCATTTTAAACTTTAAGCAATCTTTTTATGAGATTATATTTTAGTCAGTATTTATGATAAAAGTATATTCCATGTCTGTTTCTAATATTTTAATAAATGGTATCAAACATTAATATTCATAAATATTGCTTGAATATGCTATAAAATATCATTCTTATTTTGTAGATCTAATTTTTGGTAGGAGGTGCCGCCTGCTCATCAAACTCCAAAGCAATCCAGAGTTGTTCATGAGATCATATTAAAATATTTATTTATATTATTCTTGTGTGTGTGTGAGTGTGTGTGTGTGTGTGTGTGTATGTGTATGTAAATGCCACATACATGTGGGTGCTCATAGAAACAAGAAAAATGCATTAGGTTCCTTGAAGCTGGAATTAACAAGGGTGGTAAGCTACCTGATGTGGGTGCTGGGAATCAAATTAGGATCCTTTAGAAGAATAGTCATTATCCAAGGTGGTTAGCAAAAAACAAATATACACATTTAAGAAATGAATCAAGAATGCTAGAAAAAGAAATATGTATAGCATTTAATTTTTGTAATAGAAAGAGTTAATTTTATATGCAATTTGGTATATTTCCAGAGCAATATTTGAGGGGCATTGCTGTAGTTGATCTGAAATGTACCCAGCAGGATCAGGTTTTGAGCATGTGTTCCCTAGCTTGCACTATTTTCTGAAGGCTATAGATAGAGCCTTTAGGAGGTCAAGCCTGACATTTTGATAGGATTAGTGGACCTTTTAGACATATAAGAAGTGTTACAGTCATTATCTGCTTCTTGTCCTACCAGCTTGGGAATAGCCACCATCCCCCATTCCTGACGTCATAGAGTGAATGATCCCAACCTGCTTTGCTTGCAGAGATATCTTGCAATCTTTGAAAGCATCATCCAAAATAAACTCTGCTCTCATTAATTTTTTCTACCAAGGATTGTATCACAACAACCAAAAGTAGCACAGGATACTGGAACAAGAGAACTGATGTCATTGCTGAAACTTAACCTTGCTGTGTAAGGTCCTTGGAACTGGTTGGTAGGAAGAGTTTAGAAAAGTCTGCATACAAGAACTAGAGAAACTTTAGAATGTTGTAAATGGAGTTAAATGGGCCTTTCTAATGGAAGTTCAAGAGACCAGAATGTGTGTGGGAATGTAAAAAGTAAGGACCCTATGTCTGTGACATGGTTATTGCTTGCTAACTAGAACTCACCAAAATATTCAGAAGCCATGATCCAATGGAACATGAATGCTTCTTGAGATTCAATTGATATCATTAGTGGTTTTGCTAGTTTTGAAAATACAGAGCATGCGAGAGTTATGGGTACATGAATGGGAGCTTTCGCCAAGGTTCCAGATAAAAGAAGCCTACGTTGCAACAGAGATCTCAGGACATTGGAGGTGTCAAGAAAATGGATATTTGCCAAGAAAAGTTTCAGTAATGAGTGACTTGCTCATAAATGTGGTCTCATATATTATAAAACATCACCCTCTAAGACCAGAGCTACTCAAAAGAGTTGGAGCCCATATCACAACACCACATGCCCCAGACACTGGACATGGCTATAAGTTAGGGTTTGTTATGACACTGACTATAGAAGTTGACATTTGCCCTTCTGTGTTTCCATGTTGTTTTAGTTCAATCACTCCTTAGTATCCTCGCGCTTTCTCCCTCTGCGATAGAAATGGTTACTTTGTGTAATTATATACTAGAAACATGCAATCTTTATTTTTTAATTTTGCAAAGTTATACAGATAAAACATTACTTGGAATCTCTTGATTTTTGTACATATTTTCCATGCTTTACTTAGCATATTTCTTGCACATGTAGTATGTGTGAAAGCATATATCAGTTATTGGGATTTTTTTATTTAAGATTAAAGGCTGAAATTACAAAGCTTGTAGTATGCTTTATATTATGATTTTTTGGTCAATATTTTATTTCTTCCATATTGTTGCTTGTGCCCATTAATACTAGGGAAGATATTCTTTTCGCCATGCCACAGTTTATCTATTTTCCTATTAATGAGTATTCCTGTTATTTGCTAACATTGGTATTTTGAACAGGTTTCTATGAAAATTCACATCATGGATTCTGAGGCAAATAAGCTTGGAGTCGGTGTAAACGTAACTTTGTGAGTTAATTTTACATTGCATGCCAAATCAGTTGTAACAATGGAAACTTTTACCAGTAAAATATTTTATCTATTCTCATTGAATTTTCATGGTACAGTGGCATAATGTGATTACCTCTTGGTGGTCTTCATTTATGTTTGCTTACACGCTTACTAATATAGCTTTAGATGAATGAATGTCTCAGACATTGTATAGAAATACCCACTTCCTTGCTATTTACTTTTATTTATATTGTGTTTTTGTTTGTAATAATATTGTAGCAATAAGCTTTTGTACTATTATTTCCATTTCAGACATCTTCTATATTTTGGCTTACTTATGTCTCCCATTTTTCTGTCTTTAGTATTCCAATTTTTTTAATGATGTTAAATAGAAAGAAATTCTTAATAATTTAATATCAAATTTCTTGGGACTCATCGGTTATATCTCCTACGAAAGAGCTCCTCCTCTCTCTAAAAGATTGCCATCTCATCAACGCGTCCTTTTTATGTAGTTATTGTTTCTTCCAAACAGAAACTGTCGTGCCTGGAGGGGGGAAAACACATTTCTAGGATTCGAGATTTTACTGAAACCTTTATTATTGCAGAAGCTCACGAAACACAATAATCTGGAAGCTCAGAATTTATGAAGTTTCCAAACCATTCCTCGAAGGTTATGTAATAAACTAAACTGCTGGGGAGGTGAGGGCAGTTGTTGTTATTGTTGTTCATTTGTTTGTTTAATTTGTTTGTTTGGTTTTTGGTGGAGCTGCTTGCAAGTTAGTCATGTAGCTCGATAATTAAGGTGTTGTTTTGTTTGGGTGGTTGGTTTGTTGGCTTGTAAATGCAGTTGCATTTGAGTAATCCCCCATTCATGTTTCTGTAAGTAACCCTCGTAGACCTATTGGTTCATAATGCAGAAGCATTTTCTTAGTTGCCCTATATAGAGTGAAATAACACTGATGTCTTTCCAGGAAAAGTTACACAACAGTAGCTTAAGTTTCAACTAGGAACAATTTGAGTCCCTGCTCAAGTTCCTAATGACTTCCATAATGCTAATTTAATTAAAGTTTTCGTTAATCTGACTGTGACAATTTTGATGGTGCAAAGATGTTTGTTATTACTTATCTCTAATACTAGAATAAAAATTGTTCCCTTCGATTAAGTTCACCTTAAGGAGCCAATAACTAGTTTTCATCCATAATACAATACTCTAATGATGACTCCGGATTGGTTTTACCACGGCATAGGAATACAGAGACTATTGGTCCAAGATTTGGTTAACAGGTCATGATCAAGGCACCTAAGACTGATTTCATTCAACTGTTAAGTATAGCCTATGTTAGGTTTTCCTTAAGTAATCCAGTTCTGGACTAGTTATTTAGGCATCTTAAAATTGATGATAAAGAAAAGTGTCCTGGGATGTGGAATAAAGCTGTGCATTTGTCTGCAAGCCTGCATTACTTCACCCATTCAGCCCCAGTATCAGGAAAAGCTTTACCCTTAGTATCAGCCTCATTCTGACCTCAGTGATCTGCATTCAGTCCATTACAACCTCATGCTTACAAAGTTGGCATTTTCCTTAGTTTCTCCTCTGATCAGAGTCTGATGCTTGAACCTAGTTTCTGTAGCAGGAGCTGTCTGGGAACTTGGAACAAAACTCCTCCCTGGCATCTGTGGCAATTGAATTGCAGCTTCCAAGTCATTGTAGCAAGAGAGAAAAATTGCTGCTACTGACACATAGAGCAGTGATGACAAGCACGGGGGAGGTGAGCTAGGGCAGGTGGACTAATTCTGATGCTTTCACAGGAATGCACATAGTGGCATGAGACTATCCAATGAAAATGCCCATTCTGGATTTTAAGTCTACATCTCTCTCTCTGCTTCCTTTCTCTGTCACACATTATTTTATTTCCTTTAAGTTTGATTAAATACCCTGCTCTGTTCCCTGGAAAAAAAAATTAATGATTTAAGTGTTCAAGGAACCAAATTAATCTCTCTTGACCTTTCTAATATGAAGTGTAATCTTTTGTGGCTACTAAAGAAAAAAAAACAAACTTTATATGAACTGAGATTAAACATGATTAAAGAATTCCTGTGTATCATGGAAATATCCCACACATTATTTTTCTGGTTAGAGGTTTTAGAAATCTAGACAACACTGAGAGACATTTCTAAAGTCTTAAAGATAGTATTGCTACTGTTGAGATTTAGAAAACAAACAAAAATATAAAGTTATAACTTTGAATTTCTTTTCAGGCATAAATTTTTACCATAGGATTAATCTGTTCGCCCCGTGGCAGCTACAGGTTTTACATACTTAGTTAATTAGCAATT
>JANHMN010000003.1:64307563-64316466 GCA_030674055.1 Rhabdomys pumilio
TGCTAATTCGAGATTGCTATCCTGACTCAGACTGGATTGTTGGTACATCCATGAAGTGTTTGTGAGTGGATCGAGCTGCAGCTGCTGATCTGTGAATTAAACTGCAGATTTCCTGACAATACAGGTGGGAGTTGCTCCAAAGAATCACTTCTAAACAGGTCCACTTGCCCTGAATCCTCTCTTTTCCATTACCTCTTGGGGGTAGTGGGCTAGAAAGGAGGCTAAAGTGTTTAAGAACCCCCATTAAAAGGAGACTTTGAAAAAATTAAAGTTACAGGCATTAGCTTAACCAACAACACAGCTCAGTTAAAAAAAAATCTATCAAATGCACTGTAACCTGTAATAAGGAAAGAAAGAAGTTCACATCAAAATTATTCACATCAAAACTTCTAAGTTTAAGAATGTATTATTGTACAGTGTCCAGTGCGGATGGAAAATAAACTTTCAGTTTTGTTCAGTGTGAGCACATCATATGCCGATATTTTCTATTTTAAAATATTGAAATTCAGCAGTAACTGAAGCCTTTGCTAATTAACAATGATGACCAACAAGCAGGTATAGTATCCATGCAGAGTTCTTGGTTTCAGTGTAGGCGTGCATGCAAACACATACATGCATGTGTGTACAATTCTGCAGGTTTGTGTTTAAAAAGTTGTAGCTTTATAGGATCAGGGCTTAATATCTTTAGAGATTTCTCTAATTAGGCTCTGCTTCTCTTCCTAGATGAGTTTAGTACCCAAGTAAATGAACTAATTAGTAGTCTGTTGTTGAATGAGGCTACAGTGTTTTGTAAAACCCCTGGTTATCATTGGGAGTTCCTACACAAAGCAGCAATCAAACAGTTCAGAAAGAAAAATCTTCAATGTATTACCTATTCCCTCATCTATGCCAATCTATCCCATGACCAAAAGACTGCTTGTGCTGCTCTGTTCCCAAGTGGACTTAGGCAGGAGTCCATGGAAGACAGGTATCAGACAAGCCAAATCTGAGCCACAATGTGGAGATGAAAAGACAAAGGTGATTCCTGGTAAACCAGTAGTCTCTTGAATGACCCATCAGATCTCAGCAAGTCTTTTAATTTCCCCTTGATGTTTAAATGAAGGCACACAGAAAACGGAGGAGCTAATTCTATTGTATGCTTTGACTTAGAAATCTAGCATCAGCAGGGCAGTGGTGGCGCATGCCTTTAATCCCAGCACTTGGGAGGCAGAGGCAGGTGGATTTCTGAGTTCGAGGCCAGTCTGGTCTACAGAGTAAGCTCCAGGACAGCCAGGGCTACACAGAGAAACTCTGTCGCAAAAAACAACAAACAAACAAAAAAGAGAAAATAAAAAGAAATCGAGCATCAAAGCCATTCAAACTGCAGAGGATATGTCTGCTGGCTAGTACAACATCAACATGACACATAAACTAGTTATATCTGAAAGGAGAGAACCTGAGCTAACAAAATGCTTCCATAAGATCTGGTTGTAAGGCATTTTCTTAATTACTGATTGATGGGGGAGGACCCAGCCAGTCATGGGTTGTGCCATCCATAGGATGGTAGTCCTGGATTCTGTAAGAACGCGATGAAGAGCAAGCCAGTCAGCAGCACCCCTTCATGTTCTCAGCATCATCTCCTGCCTTTGGTTCCCTGTTCTACTTGAGCTTTTATGCTGACTTTCTTCAATGATGATCAGTGATATGAAAGCATAACCCAAATAAATCCTTTTCTCTCCAACTTGCTTTTACTCACGGTGTTTTATTGCAGCAATAGTAACTATTGTCATAGGTAAGGCAATATGTGATCTAGAACTATATCTAGTCCCATCTGACTCAGGTAGGCCTTTTCTAGTGTCCCTAACGATTCTTCTAACACATTATCTTGGAGTTTCATTTGGGATACATTTATTAATAAGCATATAAATCAACATCTACATGAATGATATTTACCATCTTCAGAAAGGAAAACATGTAAAGAAAAAATGAATTAATGATTTGGTTTTCCTTTTAATGTTTTCAACAGGATCTCCAGAGTCGTTATACTTCAGTCACATTTCATTTTTATTGTAGTCTCCTGATCCTCAGTCTGTCCTCACTCCCTCATGAGGAGGGCGGTCAATTACTTTAGACCTGAGTGATTCTCAAATTTCCTAATGCTGTAACCCTTTAATAAAGTTCCTTGTGTTGTGGTGACCCCAAAACATAAATTTATTTCATTGCTATTCCATGATTATAATTTTGCTACTGTCAATGAATTGTAATGTAAATATTTTTGTAGATAAGTGTTTGCCAAAGGGGTTGTAACAACAGAAGCTAAATTACCAGGTCTGTCTGTATCTCAGAATAAATTCCTGATACCTGGGGCTTTATAAGTACTAAATACTGTCATAAATACAAGGTTATGGATCAGTAGCATACAGCATAAGGCTAATGCTTCATGCATTTCAAATCACTCCTTACTGTGACATTTCCTAGATGACTCCCCTAACTGACATACCTTCAACTAAGCCACCATCCCAATCTCAATCTTCCCTATATAGTATCTTCTCTTACAATTAACAGCCTCTACCTTGCTGTCAACATCTAAGCCCCATCCTTTTGAGTTCTGGCAATCCTCTAGCTCTCAAAGCTTTTCTTCTCTGCTGGCTTTTCCCATACCACAAAGGAAATGGAAGCCCTGGTATTAGAGGCTAAAAATTGAACAGTATAGGACCTGGGGCTCAGGAGAGTGCTGTCCCCATTTCTTGGGAGAAGAGAGAGGCAGAGATGGAGAGGATGCCATTTCCATTTCTTACAACATATAAAATGAAGGGTATCTATTACCACAGAGACACTGATTCCCATCTGTTCCAAGGAAGTCACACCACTCCCATCGGTTTCCACATGACTCCGTTTTGAGAACTCACTCCCTGAGTTCCTTGACAAGTCATCTTTAAGTAATGGGACAGTAGGGAGCCTGAGAAATTCTGCCTCCATCCTGGGAGGAGAAAGATCCTTTCACCTCACTGTTTAGATAAGTTGCAGCCCACCCAATCAAATTTTAATTAAAATAGAAATACCTAGTAGAGGTTTCATGTGTCTTCAGCGATATTATACTAGGAAGTAATATTGAAGGAAGAAATAATTGGTCTACAGAAAACTGCCTGTCATAACTAGGACAATACACTGGGAACCACTAGCGTTTGTCAAGTAGAAAGAAACTAGTGAAAGTGCTTTATGTTCCCTGAAGCATTATTTCTGTCAGTGGAGCCCAACCAACCTTAAAAAAAAAAACAGCCAGAAAACTCCCAAGGACACAAAATGTACTTAAAGTGAATAGGAAATACATCTGAAATCCAGATGTTTCTCACTATGCTATGATAGTTCATTTCCAATTTACAAATTTTTAAATAATGTTTAGGAAAGGTCAAGATCACAGGAGCAAGTATGGAAATGCACCCAGTCACTCAAAGTCCTCATGACCACCATCATTGTCTAGAGTCCTGCATGGCATTAGGGCTATATGAACAAATGCAGAAGTGGCCCTCTCCTTACCTCGCATACCTCAGGGAACAACTGAAGCATACTACGCACTGCTGAAGACTCCGACTTGAAGCCATCACTGTGTTATGCCATCTCTTTTTGCAAGGTGTTCTATAAAGATAGAGTGTTATACAAAGAAAACACCATGGCTAGTGACTAGCACATAGTGGGAGCTCAGCTGGTGTGAGGTGTTACCACTGCCAACCATCATAGTGGTGCTGACCGTCCTCCCAGACCTGGCATCCTAGCCTGAAAGATGCACTTCAGATTCGGTTAGTGTTCTAGGTTGGTCCATACTGAGAATGTGGTCAGAGTAAAACATTTAGAGTTGAATTTAATGAGCCAACACCCATTTGTTAACCCATGCTGAGTCTTTTAATCATCATTTTGGGTGAAGGTCTCCAGAGTACCATCCTTGTTTCTTTGGTCTGGCATTTTGACAGAAAGTGGTCTCTGGCATCATATTTACAATTACACAGCACTGCCCACAGCAGGCCTCATTAATGGCTGCAGTGAGCAGAGTACCTTGTAAATAAGGTAGTGTTGGCATTTTCACATTGGTTTCCATTAAGTAAAAGTCTATGGCTGAAGACATGATATCATGTTTACTTCAGCACTTCAACATCCCACTTAGGAAAATTGCTTTCTCCCTTTTTGTCAGTCATTCATTCATTGGGAAAATACTCAACTCCTCTGACAGTATGGGTACTGCACTCATTATGAACTATAAATGGGGTACAATCAGTACTCCCACCCATGTACTTTGCACAGGGATGGGGGTGCCCAGTTGATCACCAAGTAAAGGCAAGACCTTGCTTTCCACAACATGAGAGAAATATAGGAGGCAGAAAGTCCAGTTCATGGAACACGGATCAGCCTAATGGGAGGAGCTTTCCAAGGTACTATTCCTGGATTGCACAGAGTGGGGGATAAGAAGGCTTCAGTTAGATAACAGCACACCTGAGAGAGAATTCAGGCCCAGTGGGTACAGGCGTCTAGCAGAAAGAGTTAGGGCACTTGGTGGGAAGTTAAGAGAGGGAGATTCCCATTATGCTTCAACTGGAGTCTGTCAATCTGTGAAACAAGAAACAAGTGACTAAGAGCTACAGAGCACTCTATTGGAAGAAGCTGATACTGCACAGAGCACCTGCAAAGACAGCAACAGAAACTGAGAACACTGTGTTTTCTTTTCTTTTGCGATTTAGTTAGGTTGCAGCTAAACTTTAATGGCTTATATACTTGAATTCCTGAAATGAAGAGGTGTGTATGGCCATACATCTGCAAATCTTACTCAGTCTCACGGCCCAACTTAAAAGTCACCTCCATTATCGGACCACCCTTTTATCTTACTTTTTAATGTGTGGCCATTTATGTGTACAATGTATGCCTGCGTGAATGTCTGTGTACATGGATATGAGTATATGTGTGTGAGTGTGTGCATGGAGGTCAGAGGTCAACATTAGTGTCCTTCTTGATTGCTTTTCTGCTGACCTTTTAAGAGTCTCCTATTGAACTCAGTGCCTAACTGCACTGCATATCCAAGCAGAATCCAAGAGGATTCTCCTGCCTCTACTCTTTCCACTAACAGTGCTCAAGTTATAGACATGCATGATCATTCCTAAATTCTACATGAGTCCCGAGGATCTAAACTTGCACTTTCATTATTACACAGCAACACTTTATCAAATGAGCACCTTTCCTCAACCACACGCTCTGCCCTGTATCAGAGCAAAGGGATTTCTCCACATTCATGGATTCCAGAGTGTTTAAAGGAGTAAACCTTATTCAAAACTATGTTCTAAATTTGAATTAAATAAATACTCATCACTTACACTTGCCCTGACAACACTTTTCAGAACTGTCCCTCACAGCAGATGTTCTTTGTCAAGCTTTCCTTCCAACATGTAAACAGTATGTTTGCCTGATAAAACACTCAGACTTGTGTGTGTGTGTGTGTGTGTGTGTGTGTGTGAAAGTACAGCTAGTTCTTCACTTCTTTCAGTCATTGGACTCAGGTCCTCAAGCTGGCTAGCAATCACCTTTGCCTGCTGAGCCATTTTCTTGGCCTTGGGAAGCTATGGTTCTTAATAGTTATTCAGCATCTCCCAGGAAAAGTGGTAACATCTTCATTTTTATTGCCTCAGTTGCTTTTATTTGCCCTTTGGCATGGAATGACTATTATTAATCTGGCCTTAAAAATAACAATAAAATGCATATACAGTATCAATATTACTAACAAATAGGACATTCTTATTTGGTCTTAAGTAACATTTTCTCATTAAGTATCATAAGGCCCAGGAAATGTCATTAATAAGACTCATTCTAATATATAAATATCACTAGGATCAAAGAAATGAAGCCACTTACCAAAATCAAAGAACAAATAAGTTTCTGAGACAGTGGCTTAGGGTTTTATTGCTGTGAAGAGACATCATGACTTTGCCAACTCTTATAAAAGAAAACACTGACTTGTGGCAGGCTTACAGTTTCAGAGATTCAGTTCACTATCATCATGAGAAGCATGGTAGTGTGGAGATAGAGATGCTGAAGGAGGAGCTGAGAGTTTGACATCCTGATCCACAGGTGGCAAAAGATGACTGTGTCATACTGGGTGTAGCTTGAGCATAGGAGTCCTCAAAGCCCACTTCTACAGTGACATGCTTCTTCCAACAAGGCCACACCAACTTCAATAAGATCACACCTCCTAATAATGTCAATCTGTATGGCCAAGCATTCAAACACATGAGTCTATGGGGGCCAAACCTATTCAAATCACCACAGACAGTCATTATCTTAGTCAACTGCTTAATACTCATCAACTGAAAGGCCTTGGAAAAGCATTTTTTATATAGTTAAGAGAAACTGTCTGTCTCATAGTCATCTTTTTATTACCCTAATAAAAATACCTGAGATAATGAAGGAAGGTTTACTTTGGATCTCTTCCATGATCACATGATCTGTTTGTTTGGGGATACTTGGTGAAGTATTAGTTCATGATGGCAACATATAATAGAATAGAGAAAGTCAGTCTCTGGTGACAAAGAAGAGAACAGAATAAGAAAGAAACTGACATTCCATAATGCCCCTCCACTTAACTTTCTTTCAATAGACTCCCATATCATACAGATCATATCACCTTCCAATAACATTATTAGGAAGGATTAAGCCTTCAATGCAGGAATCTTTGGGAAAACTGTAGCATCAACAAATATATGCCAATATCACAGAACCTACTGACCATCAGCAAAATATACATTAATTCATACAAAACATATTTATATGATGCAGACTATATAACAGTAAGTAGAGTTATAGCTGGAAAGAAAACTAGATTTGTCATTTCATTATTTATATTTCAGTTGACTTTACACTTAAGGAAATATGGAGTAAAACAGGAAGTTAACATACAATACAATGCAGTTAGTGTTAAAAAAGGAAATAGATGGTGCTGGAGTAGAGTGTGGCACTGGTCTTTCAGATCATGTGCTTCTATAAATCTTCTTGTGATTATATTTTGCTTAAACAACATATTAAAGGAATCCAAGTACCACCTGGATGTGGGCCTAATGAGAGATGTTTATTAGGCATTAGAGAGATAGTGGTGCACACTTTAGGAGAAATTCTTAGATACAGAGTCTGACATTACATCTTCCATATGTGTAGAAAGCCATTTATGAAACCATGTTTTCCCCCAAATGTCTAGAGAATGTATCATATAGCATGGTGTGTCTGTGCTATGTATTAGTGACATTGTGTTGACAGCAGTGCAGTGTCCGTGAATATTTCAAATGACTTTAACTCAACTCTCTCATTCCCTTGACTTTATGAGGTAAAAAAAAAATAGCACACTGATAAAATTGCCGAGTAGAAGTTAGTTTTACTAAAAGCAAAATGATGTAGGTTTTTTTTTTTGAAGGTACCAAATCCATTTTGCTATTGTAGTTCATTAAAGGTGTCTAATTTTCAATCAATAGTAAATGACTATGGGCTAATTTTAAGTTGATAAACCTCTCATTAAAATTAATGCCACCATAAGCTTCTAAACTGTGCCTATTAATAAAACTGTGAGTTAATATTATTCATAACCAGTGCCCTTCTATAGACACTTCAGTTTGGAACAGGTGCTGTGCAGTGTTGACTTCTGGTTGCACACAGGAATACCATTCCATCCTCAAGGAGAGTTTTTTTGGGGTACAAATATCCCAAAACAAACTCAAGGCACAAAGGTACTTGGCATTTAACTTAGCCTTCCTGTGACATTCCTAGCATACAGCACTGACCTCAGATGATGCTGTTAATGCTTAGGTCCCAAGGGTCACCAGCTATGAAAAGCCAATTGCTGCACTTAAAAGCTGGACCATCAGAAAGCTTGGTGTTCTAGACACCCTGGCTCCAGCTCCATCTACGAAACTTTAAGTGGCATTTGTTAAAAGTATGGGAAAACCATATCCTGTCTTCATCCATAAAGAGTATCATTGCACATCTTTTACAACATTGCATGAGATGAACAACTTGAACAGGGCAAGCAGCCAGTACTCTCTGTTCAAATATTTCTAATTCATCAGAGAAAAGGAGATTACTTAAATCAAAAAAAAAAAAAAAAAAAAACAGCTATGCAAAGAAGAGGCCACAAGCTTGTAGTCTTTAGATGCAAAAGAAGAGATCTCCTAATGATTCTTTAACAATATACATGAGGTTCAATGCTGAACTGGGGCTTTATACTTAACATTTCTGACAGAGTGCATTAACTTAAAAGCTTGGAGAGGAAATATTTGTAAAGGTCTACTGGGAAAATAACAACCCCCACCAAAAAAAAAAAAAAAGAAAAAAAAACCAGAAAACACAATCAAAAAACAAAACCAGTTTTCATTATTATTATTTTATTCCAACAAAATGAAAACAAAGTTTCTTCTTGCTGATAGATTTCAAAATAATCAAAGACAAGCCTAGTGGCTAAAGAGAACTCTACATCAGCTGCTGACCTCTTTGCAAGGTTGGGGATGGAAATGACTGTCATTAAAATCAATACAAATACACTTCTAGATGACTAGACTTTAATCTGTGCACCTAGCAACTCTGGAGTCTTCAGGGGTCCTTGGAGGGAATACTAGGAGAGAAATTTTTCACCCCACCCCTGTATTTCTATCAGAGCATGCTAAGAAGCTGAATTCATTTGCATTCTGTGCAATCCTAGCTAAGATGTAAAACTCCAGTCAATTAAGGGAACTTAGGGAGAACTGTTTCAACCTCACTCTGTATCAAAGGTATCTTGTGAGTGGAGTTTGAGGGAAAGAGTTTAGAATGAAAGGGAATGTTCTCTGTCCCTAAAAACAAGGAAACCCTTCTCTCCTGCTCTCTCTCTCTCTCTCTCTCTCTCTCTCTCTCTCTCTCTCTCTCTC
>JANHMN010000003.1:64316476-64332644 GCA_030674055.1 Rhabdomys pumilio
CTCTCTCTCTCTCTCTCTCTCTCTCTCTCTCTCTCTCTCTCTCTCTCTCTAATTAACACAACATATAATTCTTTTTCATTGTAAAGGCAATATTACATTAAATTAAAAAGGGGGAAATGAGGTTGTTCATAATTGAGGAGTACTTTAAAAAAGAGAGCTGGAAAGCATATTTTCCTGTGTTTAGCTGTTTTCTTTCATTTTGAGGTAGCCATGTGTATTTTTCAAAAGGCAAAACATGCTTACTGTTGAAAGTTTTCTGTGGTATTTCTCTACATATTTTCAATTTTCCGTTGACACAGAATAATTGAGCATATTTATGAGGATACTGTGTGATTTTGAAACCTGAAGACAATGTGTCAAGCCAGGGAGCCTAGCATGTACATCAACTTAAATTTTTTATTACTTCTTTACAGTGAGAATATTCAAAATCATTTTCTAGCTATTTTCTGGTATTTACTACATAATTATTAAATATATAAACAAATACATATACCCCATGTATACACACATATATGTGCTAAACTTTACTTTGAAAATGTATATGCTGTTCTTTCTAAATATTTTTCTTATTAATAGAGATTCTCTCTCTCTTTCTCTCTCTGGGCTTTTCAACAATTCTGGAGAGTTTTAGTAGGACTTCTGAATTTCCTCCCCTCTCAAGTTGAGTTACTAGTTTCTGTCACTGTCTTCTCTTCACACACATACAGCCCTGGACCTTGAGGCTGTGTTTATATACAATAAAAATTTGGGCTTATTGATTGGCTAATGACATCAACAAACTTTTTGGTCATGACTCAGACTCCAGTTTACAATGTAAACCTGTGCCTATAGCACTGTGTTGCAGTTCTTGATGCATTAGAACTGCTCAGGTCTCCAGAGATCATGTGAGTCAACAAGCCTGTTGACATTTACTCTCTTGTTCACTCTATGGGTATTTACCAAGGTCCTTCTGGGCATGAAAGGGTAAACCAAGGGAACTTATTACTCATTCTTACTATAAATAAGTATCCACTGTTGCCTAGAAGTGAAAGAAAATGTGACATCAAATATTAGAGGAAAGAAAGTCAGGGGTGAATTTAAGCATTTGGTTTAGTCAGCTGTATCTTGGACATTTCCTTCTTTCAAAGCATGTGAGATTCATCTAGCTAACACACACACACACACACACACACACACACACACACACACACACAAAGGAAGATCAAATAAGGCACTGACATTATCTAACCCTCTTGACAGATACTGGAAAACTGCCACGAGCATCCTTCTGTCATGGGCATGGGGACTTGTCTCATCACACCCTTGAATCCGAAACATGCTCTTCCATTGATCCTATCACACATGCTAGTTACCAGGTTCATGTCACAGGCTGCCTCCTGACCCTTATTTCTAGTTCATGACTAACTGAGTTCTCTAGAACAAGAATCAGCCACACCATTTCCGTCACGCAACACCCATCATATGAAGAGGACAATTCATATATTTTGTTTCCAAAGGAGTTGGACAAGTAGATAAATGAACTAGGACTCAGCAGTGGCTAGTCTATGAGGGAGGTGATTCATGAGAGGAGATGTAATCAATGACCAAATGGCAGCTATACCCAAAATAAAAGGCTGTTGTGCATATTTGAAAGTAGAATGCTAGACTTGAAAGATGAATCAATTGGTAATGTGCTTGCCACAAGAAAATAAGGACCTGAGTTTGGACCTGTAGTACCTACATAAAAGCGTGGACTTGGTAGCACATGTTTGCAATCCCAGTACTGGGAAGGTGAAGGGAGACTAAAGGATTATTAGGGCTTGCAGGCCAGCACATGTGGCAAAATTGGTAAGTCACAGGTACAATGGGAAATCTTGTCTCAAAAAATTAAGATGGAGTTCAATTGAAGAAGACACTCAATGTCAACCTCTGACCTTTATATGAACAATCTCTCTCTCTCTCTCTCTCTCTCTCTCTCTCTCTCTCTCTCTCTCACACACACACACACACACACACACACACACACACACACCCCAAACATACCAATGTACACAAACACATAGAAAGAGGGGTAAAGGAGAGAAAAAATGAGAGGGTAAAATCCCATATTTGTGTATTTTAAGTACAAATACAAGCATATTAGGGTACATTATAGGAAGCATTGTGTTCAGAACAGTGGAAACACTATACATTTACCTCTGCTGAATGGAGGTCAGTTCTGAGCCTCATGTTTTATTAGGTATATCAATTGAGTGGCATATAAACAGAGACTGGTGAAGAGCCGTGCTCTGTAAACACTCTCCATATGAAAAGCAGTTGTGGGGGATTGCTGACTACATAAGAGAACAGAAAATGTAGAGGAAACCTGGAAAAAAAACCCTTAGTTTCATGATTAGTAGTCTGCACTGCTCTACAGAGCCATAGGTCTTGCTACACACACATAAGAACTTACTGCCAGCAGAAGCATAGTGTCACAGGCACTTCAGCTACTCCAGTAACTGTAGACACTATAGTGCAAAAATGACACTTTACTACTAGATTATTTGGGTATTGATAGTCAATTTTTAATTAATTTTATTTATTTTTTAAGTAAGTATCAAAAATGTTGGAATAGATTGGCCAGTCTTTAGACCTAATGGCTCTGTGTGCTTGTACTTGGCATGGTAAACATAATGCCTTCAGGGGAAAGCTTAGCACTTAGGTTATCAACTTACTTTCTTGTCTGCAAGTACCTAGGTAACTTCAGTACAAGTGACTATAGTAAATGCGGTGTTGATATTCTCCCCCTTGAAACTTGTGGCTAAAGAAAAACAAAGCTATAGGGGAAACAAAATAATAATAATGAAAATACCGCCTAGGAGACAGTGGTTAACAGCAACCAAATAGGATAATAAATATTGCATAGAATCCTCCTCTCGATACCATTACTGAATTTACCTCCAAATTTCAGTTGAAAAATGAGATCAGAGATGTTTGGTCACTAGCTTCAAATCACATTTAGGGAATATCAGTACCTACACTGGAGCCAAAACTCACTTTTCCAAATATATGCTATTGCTGTCTCACATTGGCTTGAGGAAGAGGAGTGAGGATCAGCATAGATATTAAGGGATTGCTCAAAACACCAGCAGTATGGTCCAGTAAAATGTCTCAGCAGATAAAGGTACCTGCTCTCAAGCCTAATGACCTGAGTTCAGTTACCAGGAAGGACTTGGTGAAAGACGAGAATCAGCTCCTCCAAGTTTTCCTCTGACATTACAAATATTTCATGGCATGAACATGCACAGCCACGCACACACACACACACACACACACACACACACACACACACACAGACACACACAGAAATATACAATCCTTTCTCTCTCTCTCTCTCTCTCTCTCTCTCTCTCTCTCTCTCTCTCTCCCTCTCTCTCTCAATAGACATGAAACTTGAAGAAGTGTTTTAAGGATAGGGAAGAGGTTAGGGACTCAGGTAAACAAAATAAGAACGTTATACAGTATGTTTACTGAGGTCTCTTGACCACCCCTCCAGGTTAATCTTTGTGACCATCTGAGAATAAATTTAAGAACAGGAACTAGTGAACACACACACAACTTTGTACTGGAAGATAAATTAGTGTATGAAGAAAGGCCATATGGTACAGCTTCTTATCAAAACCAAAAAAAAAAAAAAGTTGAACACATTATGGATTATAAAACTATTATTTAGTACTAATTTTCTATACATTTTTTATTTTTAAAATTATCTTTAATATTTTTTACAGTCCAGCTGTAATCCCCTCCCCCGTTTTGCCCTCTGACATTTACTCATCCCATTCCTCCTCCCTGTCTTTAAGAGAATGTCCCCACTACCCCACCCTACTCCACCTCACCCTGCCAGGCCTCCCTCCTCCCCGGTACCTCAAGTCTCTTGAGGGTTTGGTGTATCTTCTCTCACTAAGCCAGACGAGAAAGTCCTCCGCTCTGTATGTGTCAGGAGCCTTGTACCAGCTAGTGAATGTTGCCTGATTGGTGGCTCCGTGTGTGAGAGATCTCGGGGGTTCAGGTAAATTGAGACAGCTGGTCTTCTTAGGAGGTTGCCTTCCTGCACAACTTCTTCCAGACTTTACTTAATTCAACCACAGGGGTCTCCAACTTCAGTTCACTGGTTGCATGTAAGTATCTGCATCTGTCTCAGTCAGCTACTTGTTGGGCTTCTCAGAGGGCAGTTATGCTAGACTCCTGTCTATAAGCACACCAGTAATAGTGTTAGACCTTGGGGCCTCTTGGTGAGATGGATCCCAATTTGGGCCTGTCACTGGACCACATTTCTCTCAGTCTTTTCTCCATTTTTGTCCCTGCAGTTCTTTTAGACAGGAACAATATATTTTAAATAACTTTTGCTTATTGTTCTATTTTAATTTTAACTAATTTTCCTTAATGCCTAACCAATTTGGAAATAAATCGGTGGATGGATGGATGGATGGATGGATGGATGGATGGATGGGTGGATGGATGGATGGTTTGATGGATGGATTGATGAGTAGATGGATAGATAGATGGATGGATGGGTGGAAGGATAGATGGTTGAGTGGGTGGATGTGTGGATGGGTGGATGGATTGATAAAAAAAAATCTTACATGAGTTCCTATGAATTTCTTTGGACTGTCAACTCTAGTTCTTGTTTTTCATGATATGTGACACTTGGTAAATTACAGATCGTGAAGCTCTGTCATACACACAGATAACTACTAAAAGCCTCAGTTGATAAAGGCAGATAAAGAAAGATAGTTTTTGTCTTTTAATTATTTCTAATTTTTGAGATGATAGTTAAATTACACAACTTATCTCTTCTTTTTCCTCCCTTTAAACTCTCCCAAATACCCCTTCGTGTTATCTTTCAAAAGCATGGCTTGTATGTCTGTTAATATATATATTCACACATACACACACATATGATTCAAAATAAACAAATAAGAAAGTGCTCAGTCTGCATAATGTTACTTAAACGTACATTTTCAGGCCTGACTATTTGTATTAGAATTCAGAAATTGAAAAGTCACATGACAAAACAATTATATGAAATAGAAAGATGTTCATCATCATTACCCATGGAAATAACTACATATTGTTGAGACCCATACTCTACCTGGCTTGGGGGCCAAAATGTCCCGGCCTGTGCTGCTGCTCTGGTCAAGAGAGAGAGTAGAGATGGAGGGGCAAGAGATGAGAAGAATGGAGACAAGCCAGAGGGTCTGTAGTCAAGTCTGGTTACTCCTTTATTCCCCCTCTATTGACTCATATTGTCTCCTATTGACTCTTATTGACACTATTACAAGGAAATCCCAGGTATTTATAAGCACAAGCAGGAGAACACAGGTGAAGACATTTTACCACATGCATCATGCAGCTGAGGTCACTAAACAGCAAAACAATCTATGTGGGATAAACAAGATATTTATCAGAGTGTGCTTCAGCTGTTGTAGGCTGTTGAAAAACAAGTCTCTATCAGGGTATATGGCTCCAGATGGCTGCAAAGATGATAGCTGCTTTCTAGCTGCTTTCTAGCTGCTTTCTGCTAAAAGTCGGCTCCCAACAATGTATCAACATGAGCACTTAGTTGTTTTTCTCAGAAGGGCTAAACCTTTAGTTGAAACTGTTAAGTGTTGATGAAGACGAAGACAAAATGTGTCAGTGATGCTCATGTTACTCAAAGTGAATTGTGTCACTCACATATTGCTGATAGGAATATAAAATAAGTTAAGAGAGTTCATCCCTTTACCTCCAACATTCAGCAGTAGAGGCAAGAAGATATTGTCTCTATTTGGAATTAAAAATGTGTGCTAAGGGTTTGTCTGCTTTCCAGTTAAAGTGTTAAGAGGGGTGTGCTAAGGGCTTGCTTAGGTTAGTCTAGGCTTCACAGTATGACTCAGCCTCAAAAACTAAACTAAAAGCAAAAGAGATAAAAGATGCAAAAATGATACAGCCATTTTGAAAAATATCTTAAAACATCCTCACTAAAGCTAAAAAGGAAAATAGTCTATGGTTTACTCCTGAGTATTTATTGCAAAGAAATAAAAACATATTAATATAAGGAACTGTGCAGAGAGCCTAGTGTAGACCCATGCAGGCTTCCTGGTTGTTTGTTTAGTCTCTGTGGGCCCCTATGAGCCCATGTTAGTTAACTGTGGGTTTTCTTGTGTCATGGACCCCTCTGTTTCCTACAGTCCTTCTTCCCCTTTCACTAAGAATTTTCTGAGCTCTGTCTAAGTTTTATCTGTGGATCTCTGTATCTATTTCCACTAGTTGTTGCATAACACCTCTCTGATAACAATTTAGGTTAGGCAACAAACGATGAGTATAGAAGAATATCATTTGGCATCATTTCATTGTCATCTTTTCTCTGTCATGTTTGGTTCTTTCCCTAGGTCTCTAGGATATCCAGCCTCTGGGTCCTGGCCCTCCAGACAGTGTCAGGGAGGGGCTCCATCTCATGGCATGAGTCTCCATCTGAACCAATCACAAGTTTTCCAACGCAGTAAGTATGTAGACAGGACAAATTATCAATCAAATGTTATGTGGCTGGGTTGGTGCCCCAATTCCTGCACTGAAAATATGTCATGGTTACAGGAAATGGCTAGTTAAGGCTCCTATTCTTGTGGGACTCCTAGCAGTAGGAACAGGAACTGTCTCCAATACTTTTACCAGCTTTTGGGACTTCTTTTCTCATATTGGGTTGCCTTATCCAACCTGAATATAAGTAAAGGTGCCGTAAAATATAAATTATGCCTAATCTTACTGCACCTTGATATTCCATGTTTGGTTGATATCCATGGAATGCCTGCTCTTTGCTAAACAGAAGTAGAGGAGCAGTGGATGGGGGATAGAGGGGAATTGGGGGAGAGGGCATGAAAAGAGAGAAGGAAAGGGAAACTGCAGTAAGGATGTAAAAAGTACTATTTTATAAATAAATTATACTAATATTTAATAATAATAATAATAATAATAATAATTAATAATAATAATAATAATAATTTTTAAGAAAAGTGGATTAGCAGGAGTAAGAGGGCCCAAAGAGAAGATTAGAAGGTATATGTGTGAATATGGTCATGTATATTTATGTACATGTATAAAAATGCCACAATAAAACCCATTATGTGTAATTAATATATGCTAAAAGCATTTTTAAAATCTGTTAAAAGAGAAAAGAAACTGCAAAATATTTCTAGCATCTTATTCATATCATCTAAGAACCAAAATAACCCAATGTAGTATGTGAGTATCTAGTATAAATCTAGTCTAACCATGTCACAGAATTCTACTCAGTAGTGACAAAAAAATAAAGATGTATTCAGGAACTATACGAGTCCAGAGGGAATTCCGCCAAGGCAAGTAAGTATACACACTGCACGGTTATACTTGCATGGTAATACTGGGATGATAAAATTAAATAGAAGATGTAGGTCTGACTAACTAATTCAAGCATTTAAATAAAGGATTATGACAGGAGAAAGTAGGCATGGCCATGGAAAATATATAACATCAGGGATCTCTGCCTAGATGGTAATGTTCTCACCTCTGGTTTTTAACAGGTTAAACAAAGACAGAAAAATAAAAGATGGACACTGAGAACATATAATACACAGTCATAAGCAGGTGTAAATATGAAATATTGTTTTTAGTTTCTGCTTCTAGAATTCTAAAGTGTTACAAAGGGGAGATAGTATTACCAAGCTTTGTTTCATACAACTACATGTGCATGTACAATTTCATTAAGACAGTTTAACAAAAAGTAAAAAAAAATATCTGAAATACCATGCTGAACACCACGTGAAAAATTCCAACTTTTCACTCTATTTCCATTTCATTTTGGACAGAGAACCACACTTGATTTTGTTGATTAAATAATATGCTCGTTGGCTTACACACAGTAGGACTAATCAAATGTAAGTTGTTAAGGAAAGCAAAGTTCTCATGCCTATGCTACAACTCAAATGTGAATATGGTCTTGGTTTCTTAGTACTGCTTCTGAGTTGAACAAATGAGCCTAAAGAGAGCCTGCAACTTACAAGCTGCTTTCTGTTTATGGTTTTAATACTTGAAGTGTGTTGGCTCATGGAGAAAGACAGAGGTGCACAATATAAAAGCATGGGATAACTGACAACAGGACTAAGAAGATGCCCTTGAAGCTTCCAACTCTTCTCTACCCTACCGAGCCGTATGGTTTGACTCTTTTGCTAACTTGCTTGCTTACTTGTTGATTGATAAGCAAGACAGGGAATCATATAAAGAAGAGAAATACTTATTATCATGGCTTTATGCTTTGTTTAGAATGAATGTGTCTTGTCTCATATGCCACGTCTTTAAGCTACATCCTCTGTGGAGACATTTACATGGTCAAAGAGAATGAGAGGCCCCTGCTTGAGAGGGGAGGCACAGATTGTTTGCGTATTATTCTCTTCAATGCCTGTGGGCCTATGCAAATGATAAAAGGAGTCCATGCATCCGTATGTTTCCAATTTTTGCCTGTGTTGTCTTAAAAGCACCAAATTAGAGTCATTTCTCCTCTTTTGAAATGGCCCACCTTAAGAAGAATGAGAGAGAACAGAATAGAAAAATCTTAATAACGCAGGAGAGGAGCCAGCGCTCGGGTGCAAGCCTGCTATTGTGGTCAGTCTCTGTAGTACACACCCTGCAGAAAGGCCTGCAGCCTGCCAAGCTGCTTCTCTAGGAGCAGATTGGCTAGAGAATGCTGTGGAGCCACTGGCACCAGGAAGGATCTGCATTTGCTTTCTCCTCCTCTTGAGGTGACCATTTCCCCAAGGTCTGACAACCAGGGAAATTTGCCATATTGAAATAAAAAGCTTCTAGACTTGGCTGATATTTTTACCAACCCGAATTTTCAAAATGAGTTCTTTGGGAAGATAAAGACCAAATAAAGCGGGCAGTCACCTTCGAAATTGCTTTCTTCACTATGGTTTGCAAAGTATGTGACAGAAAGCACTGGTGAAAGGGGCTGAGTTTACTTTAACAACACAGACTGCTTTGGAATTGGACCAGGTCCAAAGAGGAGCACTGCATTTGCAATACCTGTCAGCAATTTAATCTCAGACTCTTCCTCAGCATCCATCTCAAAGACCCCGCCCCCTCAAACCACAACCATGGTGAGCACTGTCCTAGGTGCTGAAGTCTCAGACTCGATTCTTTCTTTAAATGAACTACTTCTCCTGGGAACAGAAGCATGTTCTCTCCAAATAAACGGAGTGGGGGACTTAGATTTTTCCGAGTTAACTAGGATTTCCAGAGGATGTTAAAGGTTTTTTAGTTAGACATGAAGAGTGAGAAGGCATTGTGAGACAAGTATTTAAGGAGAGCAGAGGAGAAGATGAGAAGAAGACAACCAGAATAAAAGGAAGGAATTATTCCAGAGCAGTATTGCTAAACTTAAGGTCACTGTGTATGTGTCTCTCAAATATATGGCAATTTGAGGAATGTTTTGGTTCTCTCAGGAGGGGTGAGTAGATGAGTTAGATATTTCCAGAAATCATACAACACACAGGATTTTCTCACAACAGAGACTAATTCTCAAAACAAAATTTTGAGAAGCCCTGAGCTAGAAATAAGTCTTCAGGAAGGCTCTATTCACAGCCCTGATCATTTATACCATGAATGTATTCTTAGATTCTGAAAGGAGCTACAGTGTGACTTCCCTGTGCCATGCTGAGACACAGAGGCATTCATCTCACCAAGGTTTTTTTGGAAGCTGAATAGGTAAGTAAGAGAGGAATATTAAAACTCATATTGCTGACAGGTCATCAAAATCCCATACACTGATGTCTTCACTATCTTGAATTCTTGTTCATTGTTTCCTCTCGCTTCTTCTCACCCCATGGGCTGTCTTGTTTTCAACCATTACTTTCTGAGAAATACATCCAAGATATACTAGATTTTATAAAACAAAAATGAGCAACAAAAAATTTCAGATTACTAGAACTGATAAAAGCACAATTATCCAAATAAGGTGAATTGGGATAAAGATCCTAGAATTTTATTTGAAAGCTCAGATCACTTTGGTCAGATTATCTGCATTCAGATATTGACAAATTGGTCCAGGTTGATACCTCCACTTATGTCCTATTACTATACGGAGGAAAGTGTGTCATAAGGATTCTTACTGCCATTAAAAACAGTATGTGGGAAGTGCTGATAGTGAAACACGGTGACTTGTCAGGTCTGGGTGCTACATGTGATGTAAAATCCTCCTTTCATATGTTCTATCTTGACAATCCATACAACCCTTAAACAAAGGAAAAGAAATCAGTTTTGGAAAATCTTCTTATAAAGTGAGTATCTAATATCCCAGGCATATATTTGGTTAATGTAATCTAGTATATGCATAGGCATTTGCTAAATGCTGACAGCATTGGATTGCACTTAATTTAACTAGTGCATATTTATGAAATTAATGACATAACACTTACCATCCCTCCTAACTTTAACTGTGGATGATGGTATTTGATCCTGTGGGACTTCATGGTTATTAAGCCCAGAATTAAATACAAAACTAATCTCAAATTTTGCAGAACTGACAAAGAGAGATGAATATAGGAGACCAAACTGTACAGCAAATGTTGGAACTTAATGAGAATAAATTGAAACAAGCAAAAATGATCCATGTACTCTTCCTCACATATCAGTTTAGGTTTTATTTTTATGTGGCCTATGATAATTTATATGACAAGGAAAGGTTACAAAATTCTTAATTCTGCCATCCTGTATGTGTGCTCCATCTCCAAATGAATATATTTACCAGAAGTGACATGTCTCATTCTAGCTGGCTGGCATGCAACATATATGGATGTTAGAAAGAGAAAACTGATTTCCTGTGTTTCCAGTGAGGGAGATGAATTTTAATATACCATTATTAAAAACATTATGATGGATTATAGATCACAACTCTTTGTTGTTGGTATTTGTAATGGTGTCAGCAACAATTATGTGTAGCAAGTGACTACCATGGCATTTTCCAAGTTTTATGTGGCTTTTTTTAGTTTTAAATTTCAACCACAATGGCAGGTCAATGGGTTCATGTCTCAGGAGTAAGTCAAGTGGTCCTTATATCCTTTGTTCTGAATTAATGAAGTTCTGAATATTTTCAAAGTGGAATACCAAACAAAAGTCAGATATCTCTACATCACCAGCTTGGGGTTGATATTCAGCCCTCTAGTTATAGACACTGTTGGAAAAAATGTTTTGTGCTCTAAGAATTGCTAAGAGACAATTTTAGTAGTTTAAAACCATACCATAATTCCTGTCTTTTTGAACAAATCAGTGATGGCTATAGAATTTATCTGATGAAGTTTCTTTGGCTTTCTAAGGAAAGTTTTGAGATCCTGTGTGGTCACACTTTGACAAGTTTTTGTTGCCTCTGCTACAGATATGAAAATGCTATCATGAACATCACCAGCATCATACTCTAAACCAGCCTAGAACTCATGATGTAACTCAGCCTGACCCTGAATTCACAACAATACTCCTGCATCAGTCTCCCAAGAGCTGGTGTTACTGGTATGAGCCATCATACAAGACAACTCTAGTAATTTCTAGTAATTAAGGAGAGGGTGTGATGAAGAGTTTGTATCTGGGCAGGTTTCTGGACTGGACAGAAGCTGGGCTGTTTTCTTGATGTTGGTACTTCTGCAGGTTGTTTGTTCAGAAGGCCCCAATAATTGTAAACATTTCAGTGAAAATCCTTTTGTTCAGTTTTTCTTTTTGTTGTTATTGTTGTTATTGTTGTTTTATTTTGTTTTGCTGTTTTGTTTAACAAATTTCTTTGCTTCCTCTCCAAAACACAGCACCATGTTGGAAATGTCTGGCTAATCACAGGACAAGAGTTGAGGAGGAACAATGTTTGCCACAGAAGGAACTTTGCTCTAGATAATTAATGCCACCTTGGTCTTTCAGAATAGGACTAACTAAAGTGTGTTAATAAGGTGTCTTTAGAAAATAAGAAACATTACCAATACTGCTTTAGAAATATAGATAGGGCAGTCTAAAAAAAAGTATGTTTTGAGAAGAAAGGGGATAGAGGATGCAGACGTCAAGCACGAGAACCACAAAGGAGACTTTGATCAAAATTAACTTGGCTTTTCATTCCATCAAAATTTCCACTGAAGCCAGTGCCTCCGGCTTTAGCTCTAGTCCCAATGGGAATTATGCCCATTGCCTGACTTTCAGAGAACTAGATGAAGCAGGAAAATCTGAGGGAGGAGGGAGGATAAAGCTGTCTTCTGGTCCTGTGTGTTCTACAAATGGGCAGTCCCCGTGAACCCCATGAACTCCGTGTCATTTTGTAGACTGCCTTCACTCACCTGTGTGTACCAAGTCCCACAGATTCCACATGCAGGTATCCTGATTAACACTTCTGTCGAAAATTCACCTGTCTTTATGCCTCAGCCACCACTGTTTGCCATGCTTAAAACAAATACTTTTAAAAAGGTTTGTGTACGGACAACCACAAGCATGGGGTGAGGGGGAGGATCCAGGGAGGTGTGGCTTGTGATATTCAGGTTGAATCTACCCAGAGCTTAGTAGGTAAACTGCCCATGCTGAAGGAAGCTATATAATGTTTAAAATAAATCATTTGTTTCGTTTTCTTACCCTGATAATGTTTCCTTTGAGAGGGTGTGAAGAAACTGATACAGGAGTTCATTGTTCTTTTGCTTTTAATACCACTAGAATAGCAACACTTTTGTTTTGTTTGAAGGACTAATTTGGTTATTAAGGGGAGCTAGACATCCCTGGCTCCTAACAAGAACATAAAGTGAAGTGATCAAGGTGGTGCCCGACTGGCTGATGACTTCATACACGGTGTCCCGGCTCACTGACCCACAAATCTCCTTTGATATGCCAGGCAGGAGAAAGAGCTTGAAAGGATCAGGAGGAGAAGGGCCGCGATGAAGCCATCATGTGACAAGAATCTCAAGCATGAACCGGAGGAGAGAGGGAGCTTGGCAGCTGATAGAGACATCCTCAGAGCCGTAGGAGTGACCTGCGCAGGCAGGCGGTGGGGACCACCGAGGACGCGTCCGGCGCTGGCCAGGCAGAGCCGGCAAGCAATCTTTGCTAAATTAAAGAAATCTCCATGGAAATTAGCATGAAACATTTTCTAATCTCCCGCTTTTCACTGCCGACAAGGGTCATTGGTTTACCTTCCCCTTTATTTTATTATTCCCCAGCCACTTCCTGGTATCTTTATACCTGCCAGTGGCCTGGGCTAGGCAGTATGTCCACAGTGCCGCATGCCTTGGGTTCTTAACCCTATTGGGTTTTGCCACAGATCACAACAAAGGGTGTTGTGATTATTGTCATTGTTCCTGCTGCACTCAAGAGCACTACCTTCTAGTAGAGACTTCCTCTATCACCATCTTACATGGCGTAAGCTTTTCTGATTCTCACAAGCATTGCCATCATCCTGCCGTTTCCACTCCCCCAAATCCTCCTGCCTGTCAGTCTGCTCTTTATCTCCGTAGTAGTCAAGAAGATGGAGTGCCACCCACCCTGGCTGCTACTAACATGTAATGTACTGAGCTACTCACTACTGGGCAGGGAGGGGCCACAGAATAACACAGTACTGAGGAGTTGGGATGGGGAGGGCGAGCTAGAGATATCGTGTATGTGTTTGCCTGGGTGCAGGCTTTGACTCAGTAGTCAAATTAGGATAGTATGTCCTCAAGAGGCTGTGCTGCTGCGTATTACAGAATTTTGTAGAAATTATATTTTGTTCATAGTAGATGTCCAGAAATAAATTGACACATACTTTGCAATAATTAAAAACCAACTGATGTAAAATATTTAGATGTAAATATACTTATTTATGTCTCTTACTCGTTAAAATCTCTATGTGGAGCCTTAGTATCATGAGTTGACTTTTGTAGACTAAAATGTAGGGCGGGTGGGGGAATTAACGCATTGGATACAAACACCTGCTAGACAACCATCTCTGTTTGTACAACATTATCTTATCTGTAGACGATTGTCTGATTTTTTGCATTTATTCATCTTACAGCTAGTCCATCAGTTCATTGCTTAGGGAAGAAGCCTTGTGTTGCCATCAAATGCCTCTGTGTTAGTTCCATTTTTTTCTCTGCAAGCTGGGAATTTATCTTCTGAGCTCTGAGTTAAACATTGCCCTGTTTCATGGAAGGAAAGTTGCAGAGATTAAAGGAGCTCACCACAAATTACACCTTCATTGGGTACTCCTGATGGGACATGAATGATGCTCATTTTGTGAAGAAGAAAAAGGGACAGCAAGCATAAATAACATTGCCAAAGTCCCAAAGCTTCTCAAAATTATCATTGTGTTAGTTTGATTATTTATGAACTGAAGTGTGATATATATATGTGTAATGTGTGATACATTACATACATATATGTATGTAATGTATGTTTCTATTTCTCTCTCATTCTTTTGTGTTTCAAGCTTTAAGCTCCTCTCATCTACTAATCCATAGAACGCATAATAATTGATTTTGTTAACACATTGTAGACCAGAGACCTAGAAGGGGTTTATCCAGCCTTGGCATCTGTGTGGCAACTGCCACAATACTGAGAGGTAACAAGCTGCCATTCCAAGGCTGTCACCATGGTCAGGCTGAGCTTGACATAAACAGATCTTGAGAGCAATGCCTTAGCACTCCTAAACATTTGCTTTTTAAAAATGACTATATATGTGTATATATAAAATTTGTGAAATTTAGACATTTTAGAACTCTGACAAGTGACTCAAAATATAGTACATGTTGAAACAATATCTAATATGGGAAACTGTTTTGTTTCCCTTTGTTAATAGTTTTCAGAAAACACTCAATAGTTTTTAGAATAATTTGTACATCTAGTCTCCTGTAGCAAAACAAAGAAACACAACAACAATAAAATGACATAATTTTTTATGGTACAGAATATTAATTGAATTAATGTCAGCATTGCATTTGAATAAAATATTATTTGGGGTATAAACGGAAATTATTAATTTAAATAATGTGTAGAGTTTATAAAAATTGGCATTTTCAAACTGCAATATTAATTTTTCCCTCAATTTGGCTACTTCTAATTTTGCACATTTACACATGTGTATGTTTGCTCATGGGTGTATCTTTGATTCTGGAAGGTTAAGGCAGGAGACATCAACATCAGACATCAACAGTGATAGACAAGTAACAAGCCATAATAAATGATGATCAGGGAACATGGACATTCTGTTTCAAATGAGAAATAACTGGGTTATAGTTTATACTGTTGCTGACTGGTAAGTAACCATAAATATCCATTTATTTCAGGCAGAGCCTTGAGTTAGATTCCCACAGCACTGATACTAAAGAGATCTTGACCTACTAATATTTATTTTATAACTAAGAAGTTTCCACAAAATCTTAAGACATTTTTTTTGATATATTAACCTCTCCTGATGCAACCTGTTGAAACACTGGTTTCATAAGAATGGCTAATACCAGGACCAAACACTCCTTTCCTGCTGAGGTTGTCATGTTTCCCAGGCATCCACATCCATGTTTAATCTGTAGCACTTGTTTCTCTATCGCCAAGAAAGTGTGTAACATAGATAAAGGTAGATAAAGCTTATGCCAAAGAATTCTATGCAGTGGAACAGAATTAAGAAACCAAAGAACAGAAAGCAGGATTGACACATGTTGTATGAAAAAAAATAATTAAAAAAAAAACGAAAATCAATATAAAAATTAGAAATTGAAATAATTGGGCCAGGTATAAAACTTGAAAAAATCAGTGTACTCCTAGTGACAATGTGACGTAAAGTACAGCTTATGAAGTTTAAAGTCATAATAGGAATCTATACATTGCTTGTTTAAAGATAGACAAAGCACAGAGCTTACTATACAGGCAAAAATAAGAGTGAATAATACATAAATGTGAAGAGTATCCAAGAATGAGAATGATATCAGATATTGATGCATCTATATATCATATTTCTATAGAGCTTCAATCACCAGGAATTTCCTCTGTTTCTCTCCGATTTTTTTATTTGTTTGTTCACTTGTTTGTCTGATTGTTTGTTTGTGACATTGTCTGGTGTCACAGGCTGGTCTGGAACCCTATGAAGCTAACAGTCATCTATCTGTCTGCACCTCCCAAGTGCTAGGATTATAAGCATTCCCAATCATACCCAATCATC
>JANHMN010000003.1:64333044-64413893 GCA_030674055.1 Rhabdomys pumilio
TGTGTGTGTGTGTGTGTGTGTGTGTGTGTGTGTGTGTGTGTGTGTGTTTTGTATGTTAACATGAAAGTAAACTAAATCCAGAGCTCATAAATTGGCTAGACTGCCTGGATAACAACTCTGGGATCTGTCTGTCTTCACATGCTCTTCAGGATGGCTATAGTTGTGTGTGGCCATGCCTGATTTTATAGGTGTGTTACGGCTGTAGACCCGGTCCCCATATTTTCAGGAAATCTTTCCCATTCCCATACCTAAAATTCCCATTTCCCCCTTGAAAAAGGTAAATATTCCTGGTTAGAAGTACAGATATCAGACTACTTACCATAGAAGAATATTTGTCAAAACACAACCTTTTGCAGTGATGGGTCTTACACCTCCTGAGTGTAACCAGTTCATAGCTTGAGTGACATGTGCTTTGCTTTTATCTATTTGTTTCTTCTTAGAATCCTGAGCATCAAAACCATGGACTCTTGTGTGCTAAGCAAGCACCCTATCACTGGGCTACACCCTACATCCTATGTATTTGTTTTATGTTAAGAATAACAATTTTATCCTACCTTCTTTCAAGTGGAACAAAATTACAACAAAGCAAAAGCTCCAAGATAAGAGTCATTAGCCAAAGTTAGCTGAAATGGAAAAAAACACATCTCAATCCCAAAACAAATACCCAGAATATCAAAGGGGAATCTCAAGGAAAAATAAACAAACACAAATCTTCACAATACTTGTAAATTGTTTTAGAAGATATTTCTAAGCAAAAGAGCATCTTGAATCCTACCCAGAGTTTCTTTCTGATTAATAGGAGTCACAGTGCCAACTAGTTATAGAGAAATCACTGGGAAATCGAGTGAAGGCTTAAATTGGGATAAAGTGCCAATGGTTTGATCTAATCACTTGAATATTCTTCTGATTATAATGATTTCAGTTCCTATATTAGGCAATAACTCCATGGTATACATGTGAATAGTTATTCATAGACACTAAGTACCTTCTAATGTGACAAAAACTTTATAGTTTTTTTTTTAACTATAAAGTTCTGTGTAGGAGAATATTGCTTCCTGATGAGATCAGCTTTGCTGGCTGTAGTTGATAGTTTAGTCTCTACCATAATGAAAACACTTAATGGGCACTCAATTGCCTAGAAATATTTACGTGGTATATCATTTCTGAAGGACTCATATCCATTCCACTTCAGTTCATTTTGATTAACAGATGAACCTCATATATATGGTTTTCAAGCATCACCTTAACTGAAGGTTTCAGTGAGGAATCATTCACAAAGATGAAGCGGCATTGTTAAGACACTTTCAAGACAGAAAAGGCAGGGATATCAAGAGACCACGAATGTTGACAACTCCATTGTTAAAGCAACAATCATTGTCCCTGTGTAGAATAACACAATATTTCAAATGTTCTAAGATTATTTAACTGGGAAGGGTGAGATAGAAAAGTTAGTTTTGCCAATTCAATCTGGAAAACACTTGTTTAAACATATGAGTTATTTCTGTATTGAGGTTTTAAGAGTGTTTTTAGTCCTCCCTGGGGTGCATGGTGGAGCATCAACTGGATAATCATCTGGGGATGGGAAGGGGAATTGGGATTGAAGGAGAGAACGTGGAGAGACAGCTAGAAATGAGGGGGAAATTGAGCGGTCATATGGAAGCCTAAGGCAGAAGAAAAATCAGAAATACATGAAGGTGGACCTAATGAAGTCTCCCAGGCTGTTGTCAAAACAATAGGTTGCTCTCCAGAAACAAGATTTTCATCCCTGAAGACAATACCCATACAACACATTGGACATGGAGTGGTGGATCTGGTGCCTACCCAGAGCCTTCAATCCCCTTGTTCTAGTGTCTTTGATATGGGAAGGTACTCTGCAGGATATCAAAAGAGAAATATAAACACCAAATCGGTCATAAAACCTTTGATTTACAATGTGTCACACCTGCAAAACATCCTATGGAATGTGTGACACAAACCCTGAAGGAGTAACCAAGCACTGTCTGATTTGACTTAAGGACAACTCCATGATATGGAACCCATACCCAACCAAGAACCAGAGACTAGACAACCCAGGGACCTAGGATAAGACAAACACTACTGTTATATTTTTTAAAGGTAACTTAAAATGACTCCTAATGATTATATGCTATACTCATAGACCAGCAGCTTATTCAGTCATCATTAGAGAAGTATCCTTCTGCAGCAAATGGGAACAAATAAGAGAGACCCACAGCCAGACACTATAGAGAAAGAGAGCATCTTTGGAACCCTCAGCTCTAAATAGGATGTCTCTGTCAAATCCTCCCTCTTAGAGCTCAGAGAGCCCTGAGGAAGAGGAAGCAAAAGAGTGTAAGAGAAATAAGGGATGGAAGATACCAGGAGAATAAGGCCATCTAAGTCAACTGAGCAAAGCTCATACAAACTTACAGAGATTGAATCAGCATTGATTGAGCCTAAATGAGTCTATGACAGGTCTTCTGTACCAATAATATTGCTCTAAATTTAGTACTTTTTGAGACTTGGGTGTGTGAAGGAGTGGGTCTCCAAATCTGTGCATTCTCTTGGTGCTCCTATCTTTTTGTTGCTTTGCCTTGTCCAGGTTCAGTGAAATGACCTTTGTGTTATTTTATTTTGTCATGTTTGGTTGCTAGCTCTTAGAATCCTGTTCTTTCCCAATGAGAGACAGAAATGTAGTAGAGCTGGATGAGGGGAGGAGGGAATGGATTAGGAGAAGTTCTCAGAAGAAAAAATGTATGGAAAAGAATCTATTCTTAATAGTTCCACTCATTGTTACTACTTATACTGGCTAATTTTATGTCAAAGTGACAAACTATAGCTATCTGATAAGAAGGACACACGTTGTACACATAGGATTAGGATGCTGTTCCCTCCCCCTTGGGGGGAGGTGGGTTCTGGTTCTGGGTTCTGTATGAAAGCAGACTGAGTAATACACAAGAAACAAGCCAATAAGCAGCACCCCTCCATGGCCTCTACATCCGTTTCTGAGCATGAGTTTCTGTGCTGTTTAAATTCCTATTTTCATAGCCTTCAGCGATAGAATGTTATCTGAAAGTATAGACAAAAAACCCTTTGATCCCCAAGCTTCTTTTGATTGTGGTGTCTCCTCGCAGCAACAGAAATCCTAAGACACCTAATTTTCACTCACAAAAAAACCATATAACTATTAGTATATAGTTACACAACACAGGTATACAAATCAATGATTTGTTAGTAATAAACTGTAAAGAAACCTATTTAAAAATTCTTTGGAATAATAAACATTACCACTTCTTAAAAATGGAAGCAAAGTTGCACACTGATGAGATACATGGGGTTGTTGATTTTTACAGAGAGTGTCAAATCGTGGCTGAGTGTTTACACTGCAAACAAAGAACATCACCAATGGTTTTCAGAGTGGACCCAGGTTTTGATTCTGTAATTGTCAGGGCTGAGAATGATGCTTTATATACACCACAGTACAGACAGCAGAAGTGTGGGCATAAATACAGTTGAGGAGTTGGGGGACCCTTCGTCCTAAACCAAAATTCTTTGAATGTTTCTGTTTGTCTGTCTGTTTGTTAGTTTTTATGAAATCAAAGTCAGGAACTCAAGTGACCATTTCTTTAAGTCAAATATTGCCTCATAGTACACTCCAGAGATAAACTCTTTTGGGCTTATGTGCTGAGAAATGGTGCTGGAAGGATAACAAAATCCATGGTTCTCTGTAACCACAACACTATGCTTAGATGTAAGAACAGAAAGTGTAAAATGTACAGTAAAGTACTCCAGGGTTGTCACTTAAAATACCCAGTAGTCTGAACAGAATATTCCAGGGATCACTAGCCGCCTTTGCCCACTGGGGTATCAGAGTGAGAGGGGAGGGCATAAAGAGATGGCTATCAGGGAGTCATTTGATGCAGCTTGCCCCACCATCCTCAAAAACACCTTAATCCATTAGATACTCGAGTTTAATTTCATTTTTAGTCACATTGTACATCCAGAAACATCTACTGTTGACATTTTTCCCCATAAACCTTTCATTCGCTTACAATATCCTATGAAGTGTTATGATACAGTTTGGCGAGCTAGTTATTAAATACTGTGAAAATAAGGGCTGACAAAATAGCTCAGCCAATAAAGATGATTGCTACCAAAAGATGTAAGATTGAAGATCTGAGTCCAATTTCATTCAAATGTCAAAACAGAGCACTAACTCCACAAAACTGTCCTTGTGATCTATACAGATGAAGCACGGCACATGTGTTGCTGTCTCCACTATACATATATGCCTATCACACACAAATGAATAATAATAATAAATGTTTAAAGAAATATGTGCAAAAGCAAATTCCTGTGTGTGTGTGTGTGTGTACTTGCATGCACACGTGTGCACACACATGCTAATATCCACACATGATTGCTTGCCCAAGAGCTACTTCTCTGATTTTGTCTTAAAAGGAACAAAAACAATTTATATGAAACTGATCGATATGAAAAGACACATCCGGAGAATCAGAGTATAATGTGTCAGAGAGAATTAGTATGCCAGGAACTCAAATGCCATAAAGACAGAAGACCCAACTTCATGAGGGACTCATTAGCAGTCAGACATAGCGCAGTGTCCAGTCAGACATAAGCTGTCTATGTCAAGCATTCTTGATGCTATCTTAATGAATAGAGGAAGAACTCATTTTGAATCTATAAAGTTTAGCACCAAGTTGAATAATTACACTGACAGTTGGAAAAAAAGGCTCTTGAATTTTCCATGTTCCTTTCTCATATAAAAGCATTATTTCTCTCCCAAATCTTCTTGCTGACACCCAACCATTGTACTCTATATCAAATACATAGATAAAAATATTAATTTCCCCCATGTCTGTGCTAGTCTATAAATGCTCATGTTTATTTATAGTTGCACTTGTTCTCTTGGGCTGATATCTGCCTTAGGAGGGAGGTTCCTGTGTCTTTATATTCAGTCTACGCCACACATAACATGGTGTCACATGAAGAAAGGTGCTTTGTGAGCAAGATCAGAAATTTAATGGTGAAATGTAAATGTAAATTGAGAATGAATTTCGTGTTTCTCGGGGTTAACTGAGAAGTGATGGATCAGTCAGAGAGGGATATCATCACAGAAAGAAAATGGCATTTCATTGTTGCCTTCTCATAGATACCAGGAGCAGATTTTAGTTTATAGATAAGAACCAAAGAAAACAATGTGAGAAACATTGAATTATCTTTCCTAGGAGTAATCTAATATTTCACTGCATACATGTGTTGTGTTTTTTGGAAGTGATATGCATTGTGTATTAGAGTTCTTTTTTTACCCAATTGTTTAATTAAATTATGGCCAAAGTACGTGATACAGGATTGACAAGCAGTTTTTATTTATTTTTTTATTTTTTGTTTTTTTTTGCAAGTTTGAGGATCTGAGCTCAGATCTACAGAATCCATGAAAATGCCAGACATCAAAGTCAGTGTGCCTGTGACTCCATCACTGACAACAAGGAGACTGGAAAATCCCAGGAGCTCACTGGTGACCCAAGCTAGGTGAAACTGACAATGTCAAGATCCTTCAAAGATCCTGTCTGAATGTGATAGAAAAATATATCCAAAATCAACTCTGACCTTCTCATACACACACACACACACACACACACACACACACACACAGAGAGAGAGAGAGAGAGAGAGAGAGAGAGAGAGAGAGAGAGAGAGAGAGAGACTCACTCACACACATACCTGAGACTTCCATAGGTCATTCTTAACAGTTTGCAATGGCGGATACTGCTTGGATATTGAAAGTATGTTGATACTAATTAAGCAAAGTTTATCAATCTTTGGTTGCTTGTGTTTTATCTTGCATGCTATCATAGGGGCAGTTTTATGTGGAAATCTATGCTAACACTCAACAGCGCATTCTCTCTCATTTTCTTCAGGAGCTCAAAAGGCAGAGACTCCAAACTCAGATCCATAATAAGTACATAAACTAGTTAGGAAGAAGAAGTTGTAGCCTCCATCTTTGAAGATTTTTCATTACTATTATCTGCTAGTAAATGCCTTGCTGGTGATTCCCCAATGCAAGTTATATCTTAATTTTAGTTTTACTTGTAGATGATAAGCTGAATATTAAGAAGTATGAGTGGCCTAATTCGGAAGTAAAAATCCACATTGTCAAGCTGATTCTGAATATTTTAGCATAAAGTTAAGAGACTTCTAGAAATCCACTATCAACTGGAAAGAGCCTCCTCTGATGTGGGATGGGATGATCTCACCTAAGCATGCCAAACGGTCTTTGAGAGAGGAACATGGTTCTCATCTAATAGCTCCTTATTACAGTCTTCCATCTTGTCCCTCCAGTCTCATGACCACATGCATAAACCACTACTAATTGCAACTAATATGGAGAGAAATCAAGTTGCCTTATTGTTTGTCACCGTTTTATCTAGTTTGACTCATCCAGAAAAGAACAAGATGCAAATCACAGTTTCTTCTCCAACCTCTTTGAAGACCTGTTTGACTGGGTTCAAGGTTTCATGTAGACTCGTGGAGAACTTTCTCAGAGAGAGCTTACAGAATATTTTTTTCCTGGAGGAAAGCCACCTAAAAGTGACAAGTTCTATTTGTGCATGGCATGCCCTTAGGTCTTTTTAGATTCCAGTTGTGCTTGTATCATTTTGACTTTGTGATAGAAAACTGGCATACTGGCCCCAGTTTGTGGGGAAAGTTATATAGACTACTTGCATTCCTGGAAGCCTTACTCAAGTGATATAGGCACATGATCAGAAAGTCAATCACCATGGGAAAGTGTAGCAAACCAAGAAGCATTTCTTAGAAGTAGGAAGTTATTGGTTTAAGAGACATGACATTGCTCCATGAGCAATGAACTCCATCCTCAGTAGACACAAACACATCCAGTGTCCTTAGAGTAAGGCAGTTGAATATATGTCATAAAATCTAGATCATCAGGAAATATTTGCTCCTTGTGGGATCCACTCATATTTGAAACTGCATATATAAGGAAGAGTAGAATAGTCACTTATTCTATATTTTGCCTCAACTTTTAGAAAATTTTCACTTTTGTGTTTATAAACAAAAAGGCATTTTTAAAGATCGTTCTATTCAAACAATACCTTTATTTCTCTTTCAAGTTAATGGATCACTAGAAAACACACTAAGGCTGTAAGTCTTTGTATTTTGATGAAATGTCTCTACAAATCTGTAGTTTGTATGTGTTTCACAGCAATATTTAAGATGGTTCCTAACTTTTTTCCTCCAGGAACCATCTATGTGATATTATTTATCTAGCAGACTAGTAAAATATCCTTTGGTATTATTAGAAACTCAAGGACCCGAGAAACTAATTAGTCACAGTTGAAATCATGAGATGAGATGAAACAGGGTATACTATATCTCCTTTCTGTTTTTAAAAGCTTTTTGTTAACACTTTTATTTATTAAAAAGGGAAGAAGAAGGGAAGAATCCAAGTCCATAGATGCCTCTCAGGTGCCCCTGGGAATGCTGAATTCCTCCAGCAGGGAAACCACATCGCAAGCAGATGTTACAATTGGAACCAAATCTAGTTATTTCTAAGGCAATTCAGTGTCATTCCTTGGGACCCTAATTCTGCATTTGCACAGGCACAGAATAAGTGTAATTGCATAAGGAGTTGTGTCTTGCCATGTCTTTGAAAAAGGCACTAATATCTCCCCTGAAAAAAAATTCTTACATAAGAAGTATTGCTTTTAATTTACTATTTCATTCGTGATGAGAAGCTTCACAGAACATATTGTGTTACCATGATAAACTTTAGATGTTTTATAAAAAGTGGTAGGAATTTTGTAAGTGTCTATAGTGTGTTTAGTTCAGATACAGAATTTTGAATATTAGATTTATTTATTTTTATTTTATGTATATGAATGTTTATTTTTGTTGTGTGTGCACTTCATGTATTCCTGGTGCCCATGGAAGTCAGAAGAGAATGTCAGATCCCTTGGAAGTGAGGTTATGAATGATTATAAGCAACCATGTGACTCCTGGGAACTGAACCCAGGTTCTCTGTACGAGCAACAAGTGCTTTTGACCACTGAACAACCTTTATAGGCCCACTTAATACTGAGTTGTAAAATTCAAGTAAACACTAAATAATTAGGAAAGTAAATAGAATGTTTGATCTGTTGAGGAAAACATTTGTTATATGACATGTACAGCCGCCATCTTAACCAATGGTGACACAGTAATGTTCTGGATTTTGTGACAATAGGGTAACATTGAGTTTAAATCCTTTGATCCATAAACAATATGAACATTCCATCTTTATCTATGCCATACCATCTTATATATCTTTTTAAAATAGACTTGAATGACATGCTAACTCATGCTTAGCTGTTGTCACAAGATTCATTCCCAGTATTATTTCCTTACATTTTTCTCTGGGAGATATTTAATCTAAAAACTAACTCAGGCATTGGAATTAAGTTGACACAACAATAATATATCATGTTTTGATATATTGTGTCTTGTTGAAGTTCATGAAATGCAATGCTGCCCTTCCTGTAGCATGCCTAACACGGACAAGCAACCATACGCACACACTCTTGAAAACCAGACTCAACTCAGAAAAGTCAGAAAGTGTCTTGTGATCATAAACCAGGGAGGATCAAAGACATGAAGATCTGAATACAATGTTCAGCTTCTGCCTCTGTGGATGAAATGGACCTGTTATGCTGTGTTTCCCTTCAGTTCTCACTGAAACTAGGAACTTGCCAAGCATCTCTCTCATGAGCATCTTGAAAGCTAAGCAAATTTGTTACAGGCACGATTCAGAGACACTGGTACTCACATTGAGCATATTCTTCTGAATCTTGCTAATATGTGTTCTGGGGTTTATCAGGTGGCAGAGAAAAGTTGGGAAGTGATCTGAAGCAGCTTATGGTAAAGTCACCTAGCCTCCCCACCCCAAAGTCTCTGTGGCTTCCTCTATTATGCTGAGAATTTTCTGGTGATTCTAAAATTTTCTTTCTTTTAAGCGCAGGCCACCTTTGAATTCCAGGTTTCAAACTTTAGGCATCCATCCAAACAAACAATTATAAGCACTTCCAGGGAATCTTGCCAGCATGCAGATACCATATCAATTAAAGCAGCCAAATCAGAAGTGATGATCATATCCTATTTCACAAATAAGTTCAGATATTTTCAGATACATATATTTCGGACTTTGGTCAGTGAAAATTAGTAATACACACACACTTTAATGTTTTAATCATACATATGTTTTCACTGTAAAATTGTCTCCACAGTTGTACCAGGTGTGTTCTGCAATATACTGCTAGTTACATTCTTTGGGGAGACAGTAAGTTTTTAAGAAAACTCACAGTATATGAAAAGAGAGATTATCTTCTAAGGCAAATTCTTCAGAGATGTGCCAAATGAGCTTTCACACAGGTGTAGGGGAATCTGACCTACAAAGAGAGATCAGGTACTCTAGATTGCAAGGATATCGTCACAAGACCTGCAGATCTCTCTCACATCATCAAAGCATTATTTAACTAGGTTCTTTCTTCATCTTTGTCCTATTGGTCTAAAATATGGCAAAGCTTTGACGTAATTAGTTTTATTATTAATTGTGCTGAAATTCACATACCAAGTGTAGACTACAAAAAAAAAAAAAAAAAACTACCGCCATAGTTATCACAGTATTAAATGAAAGAGTAAAGCTGCTTCCATCATCCAAAAGTTCTGGAACTCTACAAAGATTTCATTCTGGAAACTTTATATTTTGCTTTTTTTGGGGGGGAGGGGGAGAGTACACAAAAATAATGTGCAGAGTATTCAGTAAATATCATATTTTTATTCTCATGTTCCTCTGGACTTTGTTTCCATGCTGTGAAAGAGAGTGATGATGGCAAAGAACGTATCCGGATTTCTCTTGATGTTTTGAATGACATTTTCAAGATGTTACTTCCTCCTTCTCTTCCAGCATAACAACCTCGACTCTGCCTTCTATTACTCATGCCAAGACACCATCCAAAACTGCCTGCAGAATTTTACTCAAGGCAACCACATGTAATCACTGGTGTTTTCTGTTACTCCTCACGGGTGGCTAGACTCCAAATATGAGTTTTTATCCTTAAGCTGTTAAGACAACCTATTCTAATCAGCAGCAATTGCCATTTTATAGTTGTATTGCTTATACCCCTTTCCTACTTGTCTCCCTGCCCTCGCTTTCCACCTCATATATTTGAGTGGCTCTTCTGCTCTGCTCTTCTGGTTTTAAGGATGTGGTTGATTACAAAGAACCTGTTCAGATAAAAACTGAATGGTTTCCATCCTTTAGGGTCAGGTGATTAAGAACCTTAATGCTTTCTGTAAAATCCTTCACTGTAGTAAAGAGAAAGCATGTGTTTGATTGAAGAACCAATGGATACAAATCTTGGAGGACACTTAAAATTCTGCTGTTCACACGTCCGTATAATGTAAACCGCATCATACCAGATATACAAGCAAAACAAAATGGTACAGGTTTTACCTCAGTTCCAGCAAAGACACAGAAAGTGAATCTAGAAGTTGATTCTCTAAAGTCTAAGAGAAGGGTTCTTTTAAAATTATATATTGTATCATAATTATAATGGGATTGTCAATCAAAGGAGAACACAGATTCTGATACTAAAGGACCCTCTTTCTGGTCACTGTTAAAAGCAAAACTCTGTGATTGTGTGTACATGTCTATGAGTACATGTATGTGCCTGTTCATGTATATGTTTGAGATCATGGGCATGCAGAGATCGGAGCAGAACATCTTATATAACTTCTTGTATTAGTTGTATATATTCTTATATTACTCTCTGTTTATAACTTTAAGACAAGGTCTCTCAATATGGAAACTCAATGTTTAGTATAGGCTTATTGGTCAGTGAGCTCTTGAGAACACCATTTTTCCTTTTTTCCAATGCTGAGGTTACAGTCACAGGTGACCACACCTGGCTTCCTTCATGGGTGCTGAAGACTCACACTCAGGGCTCTGTGCCTGCAATAGCACTCTTGTCTACTGAACCATCTCTTAGCCCTCCCCCTTTTGTTTTTGCAACTTAACACATGTATTGCTTTATAAACTATCTTTGTGAAATTAAGTTGTTAAATTTAGATCATTCAATTCTATTTTTATAAATGACAATCAACTAATCTAGGTATCTTTTAAAAAGTTTTCCTGATTTGTGTTTAGCTCCCCCAAGTACATCATAAACAAGCAGTGTATTAGTTAAGCTTAATCTAGTGATAAACACACCTCTCAGTCTAAAGATTTGGTAGATTTTCAATACTAAATTTGACTATATGACCTTATGCATACAATGCAGTTGTATGCATTTCTGGGAAAACAACTACTAGTATATATTCTACAAATTAATTGCTAGAAATTCATTTACTTAAACAGGTAGATTCATGGCATTAAAACAAAGTGGAACAAAATGCAATGTTTTATTTAATATGTTTGTGTGGAGTACTTGATGTCAACTCACAATTCTGTAGTTTATGCTTACTTCTGAAGTCTCAGTGAGGTAGTTTGAATTCTTCATATAAGTTTCTTATAAGAAGCTTAGCAATGTCTGCCACTGCCAAGTTCTGCCTTCAAACCACTTCAAAAACTAGACAAGATCAGAGCTATTTATAACTAACTTAATGTAGGTATTATAATTACATATAATTTGTAATACATAAGAACTAACTTAATGTAGGTATTATAATTACATATGATATACATAAGAATAAAATAAGGAAAAAGCTACTTGCCAATACCTATTATGCTGTACATACAAAATACTCCCAGCAAATACCAACAAAGTGGATCTGACATTCTGTTAAAATGATCTCCACCATGACCACAGACTATTTAAACAAAAGTGGTCATGTTCCAAAGGAAGGGAGTAGATAATACCAATCACACACAGGAAGTAGACCATATAATCATTTTACCTGATACAGAAAAAAATATTTTGTCTGAAGCAATAAAAGTAGAAAACGGGGTAGAACTTCTTCTGAAGCAATAAACGTAGAAAACGGGGTAGAACTTCTTCTGAAGCAATAAAAGTAGAAAACAGGACAGAACTCCTTGAACCCGATGGTACGCATCTAAAAATAGCATTGTAGTTAAGCATGCACTTCCTGCTGAAGTAACTAAATCTTCCCTCACAAGAACAGAAATTGACAATAACTCGCAATTGTCTCTATCCTATGTGTTTCTACATGAACTTGCCTAGAAGTTAGACTAGGAAAAAAAAGACGTTCAATATTTTTAAAATATTAAGAACTGTATATTCACATGACATCATCTTATATAGATAAAATAGGTAACTGAAATGGGCAAATACATTCAGCCATTTAAGGTTCCAAGATCAACACACAAAAAAATCAGTTGTTTTTTTTTTAAACCATCACTGAAAGTCTGAAGCAGAAATTAAGAAAGCAGTATCATTCATAAATGCATTTAAGAAAATAAAATATGTACAACATTTAGTGAAAGGTAGAAAAAGACTTTGAAATTATAACTACATATATTTCTAAAAAAAATTATGACATAAATAAAATATATGATGTTTCTCATACACTGAGAGATATGATATTAACAGGAAGACAGCACCCTCCACAATGCGATACCCCAGATTCAATAATATATATATATATATGTATATATATATATATCAAGTTTCATACTTTCTTTCAAGAATGGACACAATAAACATAAATTACATGTGGTATTTCAAGATACCCCAAGTTAGTTTTTAATAAATCTTGGGTCTGAGTGGTTTAGCTCAGTGATTTTGTTTGTTAAATATGTGATGCCATGGGTTCAATCTCCATCACTGATAAATAGTCTTGAAAAAGAGAACACACTGGGAGGATCCACATGTCCTATTTCAAGACAATACAAAGTCATGGTGATCAGAGCAGTATGACATTGTCTTAAGTATGGACACAGTGATTGGTGGAATACGATGGATGAAGACATGAATATGTGATTCCATGCTCAATTAATCTCCACCAAAACAACCAAGTCTGTTCAGTTAAAAATAATGTACATTTTCAACAATATATTTTTTAAACTAGAAATACACACATTGGTCCCTTAACTTACACTGTATATAAAAATTAACTCAAAATGGTTTGCAGATCTCATTAATAGTGGTTGTGTCTTTAAAATGACATTATGTTGCATTCATTAGAATAAACCATGACATATTTGATAAGAAAATATTGTAATCATTTTATTCATTTATTGACTACCTTTAATGTTTGCTATTTTAAATTTTGATTGTGTTTTGACATGAAAATGTTAAAATTTTAAAGTATAATGTTTAAAGTATAAAGTAAAGGTTTAAAGTATAAAGTAAAGTCTTTGGTTGCTTGTGCTTTAGAGGCCATAGAGAAAAAATAACAAGTATTAACTAAATCTGCAGTTCTTGATTTTTCCTAATGCTGAGACCCTTCTTTATGTTGTGGTAAATCCCCCAACCATAAACTATTTCATTTCTACTTAATAGCTGTAATCTTGCTAATGCTATAAATTGTAATGTAAATATCTGACATGCAGGATATCTGACAAGTGACCCCAAAGCAGTCACAACATACAGGTTGAGAAATTTTTCCCTGAGAATCCCACCCTGTGGGTTAATCAGTTATCGCGGGTTTAATGGTCACCTTCAGTTAAACTCGAGTTTTCTTCAACATCCCAATCTCTCTAATGGCCTCAGTTCTCAAGCACCAAATTTCTTTACTCATGTCATTCAGTCATAAAGTTGTGTTTTCTTGAATATCATTTCAGGATTTATTGCCATCCTCTTTAGGCAATAAATTTGAACTTTTACTTGTGTCTTCCTTATGTTCCCTGATTTTTTTCTATTTTGCTAAAGTTTAAGATTGTTCCTTTAAATTCTGGTGTTCAGATATGTAATAGAACATCTCTGTTGGCCTTGGAGGATGGGGAAAGAATCATACTTTCTTGGCCTTTCATGATATTTGTGGGTTTTGCAACATAACCTGTGAATGCGGATTTCTTTCATGACAGTGGCTTAATACTATAATCAAGAGAATATAGTTAATATTAGTTAATTTCAATGAAAGTAGGACATATATAAACAACCCGATGCTCATCTATTCTGTTGTCCATCTGCAGTCTTTCATGAGAGAAGTATTGGCAAACTTTTTGCATTAAGAGTCCTGTGTTATTATATGGAGTCACCAGGAGTTTCTTTGATGCCAGGCATTCTACTTGCAAAAACTAAATACACGAGTTAATTTAAGAATGTCAACTAAACACATTACTATCTCTATTACTTTTTCTTATAGAAGGAGGAAATTTGACCCAAGTGCAAGAAACGAATCTCTGATGCATCATTAGGTGTAAGCCTGGGTGCTACATGTTCTATCTCTTAACCACTACGTAGTTACCATTTTTATTTATCATCACTAGTGCCCGGGGAGGCTTAGGGAATCTCAAGAGTTCATGCCATGCAGCAGACTCTTCCTTTGCCAATCAAGGATGATTCCAGTGACAGAAGGGAAACTCTTGTCCAAAGCCTCACTCATGCTCTTGGATGTGCTGTAGTGGGACCATGGACTGCTATGGTTGGGTTAGGTTGTAGTACTGTGAACAGGTCACCAGTCATCCTGAGTAGTAATGCTGAAGCTGTAACAACAACAACAACAACAACAACAACAACAACAAAAGCAAACCAAAAACTTAATAGATTTGACCTATGCATTCTGAAGATACTATTCAACAACCAGCCCTTCATTTTCTCAAGGTTTAAAGGACAATGACACCTTCTTGTGTCTCTGGGCCACAGTAAGCTGTGAAGTTGATACAGTTCTCCAACACTCATTGTCTTCTGGTGGTCAGATCACTCATTGAATGTCATCTAGTTTCTATCAGGTGCTAAGATTAGTCACCCATCTTAACCAACAACAGTATATAATTCACTCCTGAAACCTCTTCCATACAAAAGTTCAAAAATACCATTATCGATAACTGAGTTGACTCTTAAAATATATTTGAGTAAAGAATCTCATTTTTTTTTTTAATGACTCAACAAGCATGGTTGAGGACTTATTCTCTGAAAATCATTGTTCCAGGCGTAGCATGGAATACAAAGTTGCTATTTTCCTCAGAACATTCATTTTGCGATGAGGAAATAAAAAATCAGTAACTAGTAAAATAGAAGTTTTTAAAAGTTTATGTCAAAAAGGCCCAAGCATCCTGTAGTAGAAGTGAAGTGAGAAGTTTTATTCTACCCACAGCATCTAGAAGGTTCCATGCTCAGCAACATATGCATGTGGCAGTCTAGACCTGTCCTAGGGAAAAGCTCACAGATATGAATGTGTGTATCACTCAGACAATGGAAAGGGCAGGTATAAAATGGAGGCTCCCAAAACTGTGCAGCCAACTCACAGAAGTCTTGAATGTTACTTTTTCTGCCTTTCAATATAATTCTACAGGATGAAGTAGGATGAAGTGAAGGAAGCAAGAAATGTCTCCTGCTATAAGTTTCAGATGGCTAACTAGGAGAGTCACAGGAATGGCAGTTGCAAAGGTCTGCTTCGTGAGACAATAGTGAGATACTTACAGAACCCATTTTTATTCACTTGTTCAACTAGGTAAGAAGTCATCACGAGAAGCCTCTAAAATATCGTTGTCATTTTTTCCCCAGGTTTTACTTTTGCTCAGATGCTTATTTCTACTATTCTACCACTCAGGTTTTGTCAAAACCCACGATGGTATCTTCAGATTCAGAAATACGTTTATACAGGAACTCTGAGAAAGATATTAAATGAACGATAGAATCTGGTGCCTTAAAACTGGATATTAATAGTCTTAAAATATGCTTCCCTGTGATGAAAATTCACAATGTAAAAATATTTGATTTTTGAATAGGGGAAGCTGGTTCCTGGGAGCATGAACTACAAGGGTGTGGTGAAAAAAATATCGAAAGAAAGGTGAAGGGGGCTCTTTGGAGGTAGAGGGAATATGCATATTTTTGATATTGCGCTTTGTTGTTTCTACAATGAATTTAGTAGATTTGAAAGATCTCCTTTAAAAATTACCTGCATGGAGCATAAGCAGTCATAACAAAGCCTTTTGATATCCAAAGGCAGAGTTAATTAAATGTGACTTTGAGAAGTCTTTTAAAGCACAGGTGAGAGGAAGAGCATTGCTGGTGCGGAGCTGGTGAAGAGTAACCTACAGCACACCTCAGCAGGGAAAGCCTTTCCCCCTAGAGACTCGTTACTTGATGATTGAAAAAGAATGTCTTGACATCAAATGGATTTGGGGCAGTTTAAGGTACTAAAGTATTTTCCTGGGGAAAAAATTATATTAGAGACAGATCATAGAGCTATGCAGTACTGGAGCAGAATGAAAGTACTGGAGCCTCAGCTCGTAAGATATTATAAGTCCCTGTAGCGGTGTATATTTGCATTTCCATCCATAGTCTCATGAATGAAGTACAGCAGTATGCTTATTGAAGATGGTTTTTCCCCCCAGGAGCGCAATTGTACCACTGAGCTGTCTCTATTATCTATGCAAGGTGCGATACTCTACAATCAAAACTCAATGAGAGGGTGAGAAAAATGACTCCATGATCCCACTCTGTCACACTGCTCTGCAGTTTTTGTTATTGCTCATCAATTTTTTTTTTTAAGAGAAGGGACCATTTTTAACTCCATGAATTAGAGAATGGAATCGCCAGTAGATAGCTGAGTGACAGTTAACTGGGATAACAAGAAAAGAAGTATGTTGAGAAATTGGGCCTGATAGGGTGTCAAATTGTGGTATGATATAATATGATATTGGGCCGTCATCTATCTTGACCAAGCGTCTTCCTTTGAAAATATTATAATTTTCCTCTGATTTTTAGGAGGAAAATATTCTCTATTGATGAACCTAAAGAGCTAAGTAGTTGGAGACTTGGGTGTCATTTAAGAAATTCCACCACATTTCTGACTTCACCAGTAATAGTTTTATTTCGGGACAAATAAGTAACATATGTTTGGTTCGTACTATGAGCTGAAACCAAAACTTGACACCCTTAAGAATGTATAGGGAAGATTAGTATTTGTTAAAAGAGAAAGAAGAAATCTTGTGTCACAGGGCCAAGCAGAGGGATGAGGAAAGAGTTAATTATAGAGGTTGACATGGAGGTTTGCCTATCCTCAAGTCAGCCTCTAAGTAGATCATGTAGGACAATCTGAACTTATGTAAGGGGGTCAGTTTTAACTTCTCAGTGACAACTGTCTAAAGCCTTCAGTCTAGACCACTAAGCTAGTCTATGAACATGGATAAAGTCTCTGATGCAGGTAAAAATCTCAAGGTCATATAACATTGTTTTAAGCTTGAGGAAGGTTGACAGACAAACTATATAATGTCCACTAAAGTCTAAATTATGAGTTTTCAGCACATCATTGTTAGTAGAAGCAGGCTGCATATACTTCTATTATATACTTAACACTTTTGTGTGCATATATATGTGTATATGTAGGTGGCTGCACATGTGTGTGTGTAGATATGTGCAAGCCAGAGTTGACACTGAGTGTCTTTCTCCACCATTTGCCACCTTATCCATATGGTTTTGAAGACAGAGTTTCTAACTGAACCTGGATTGTATTGATTTGGACAGTTGTCATCTCTGTTTCCCAAGAGCTATGGCTGTAGGTACATGTCATTGTGCTTAGCTGTTGTTTGCTGGTTGGTTGCTTGCTTGCTTAGTTGGTTGCTTGGTTGGTTGAATGGCTTGTTGGTTTGTTTAAAATTGGTCCTGGGGATCCAACTTCAGTCTTCATGCTTGGGAGATCAGAACTTTGTTGATTGAACCATTACCTCAAGTTCCATATTTAAATTTTTACAGATTTAGTTAAGCATCTATAATTCAAATTTAATTGCACACATTTTTTTAAAAAGTGTGTGTGTGTGTGTATGTGTGTGTGTGTGTGTGTGTGTGTGTGTGTGTGTGTGTGTATTCAGTTTTCCTTCTTATCTCCATGAGATAAGTCTCAAGATTACTACTAGGATGTGCTGAATTCTACATTCACTGTGCTACTATTTATCGTCATTGATGATTTTAGTTACTTCATCATATATACTTTTTGTTTATCTAAATAAAGAATGTTCACTTTTTACTAGAAAGAAGCATTTGGGGCTGGAGAGATGACTCGGGGTTAAGAGCACTGATTGCTCTTTCAGAGGTCCTGAGTTCAATTCCTAGCAACCACATGGTGGCTCACAACCTCCTGTAATGAGATCTGATGCCCTCTTCTGGTGTGCCTGAAGACAGCTACAGTGTACTCATATACATTAAAGAAATAATATTTAAAACAAAAACAAGAAGCACTTATAAACCATCTGTTTCATATCTGAAATAGCAGTGTTTATTACTCTTGTTCTATGGGGGATGCATTAAGAAAATCAGATTATTAAAATGCACACACATACACACAGACACACACAAACACACATCAAGCTGACACCTGAGATAACCTCCAGTTGACTGATGGAAGAGTAGTAGTAGTGTATACAATGTAGATACTCTGATCCCTTAGGTGGGGACTAAGTGTGAGAGAACAAAATTCTACCCCGATAAGGAAAGAATGAAATTTAAAGCATGGATTTTATTATTTAGAATTTCTAAAATATTTTCAGGTTATAGCCTATTAAATGATTACTGGAACTATAGAACACAAAGCTAAGGAACCACTCTATATAAATAAGCTTACAATGAATAAATTATACAAAGTATAAACTGATGTAGATAAAGAGCAATTGCTGCTGGATTATTAAATTAGGATTCACTTATTCATAATTCCATAGACTGTTAAATATTTTACAAGGAATATTCATGATACTTCTATAACTGCCGTGGGTTTAAGAGGCTCAACAAATGAGATATTCAGCAAATATTTCTTTGAGTTGGTTTACTGGTGCAAGGTTGAGTGGATTCCTGGATCATAAGGTATTTCTATTAAATTATACAGCAGTATGATTAAAGCTGAAATGTTTTCTATTATGCTTGCCATCACTTGAACTTTTTCTCTCCTACTTAAGATGTTATCTGTTATATTGTACTTTGTTTTTATAATTCCCAGGTAGGTCACTTTTCCATACATATATATGTCTATAAAGTATATTTGCTGCTTGATTACATGTTCATTTTTGTGTGGTAGAAGTCATAATCATATGCACATAATTATTTATCTTCAATGTCATAGTTTATTTTTAATGCATATTCAAAGGGTTACTCGTGGCTACTGTGTACTAGCCATTCTTATTGCCAGAGTACATTTAATCTGCTAGACATAGATTTTATTTACTTTCGAGAGTTTTTTTGCAAAATTCTTTGGGCAAAAATGCAAGTATTTCAGTAAAATTGAAGCACTGAATTGAGGTTTATGGGAATTTCTAATTTCAATAACTATGATTATATTATTTATAAAAGAGGCAGGGCCAATTTATAGATCCACCAGAAGCTTATGAGCTTCTACTTCTTTACTTTACCAACTCTAGTTAGGAGGACCAGAGTGTAATGACTTTTTGCTCTATGTTTATGCTTGTTAGTAAGCTCAAATGCATAGAAATCTCATAGCTATTGCTGTATCATGTAATGTGAATTACATGCTTAAATCATCTGTTGCTGTGTTTATTTGGCTGACTGAGGTCGGTGTCTGATGTTTGTTATATTGTTCATGACAAACTCCTGGTGTTAATGATCATGTATGTTTCCTTGAACCATAGATTTTGCTTCTTAACTCAGTTCCATAATGTTGTGGAAGAGTCATCGTTTTCATATTTTATTATGTAGAGCTGCTTTTATTGCATCCGTTATCTTAAATCATATAAAGTACCATTATACTCTAATATAACGTTTGACTTCTAAAATTAGCAAGATAAAGCAAATGGGAGCTAGTGGACAAGACGGATTGGTGACTCTTGGACACACATATTTGCATATGATACAGATGAATTTTTTGTACTAGAATATATTTAAAATAATCACTCATATTCAAGTAGGCAATTACTTATAATTTTTATACTTTGCCTAATTTATTTTATCCTGTCCCATAAAGTAATTATTTATCATGTCCACTTTAATCTCCTCAGAAGTTTATGTAGGCAAGAAATTCTCTATAGTTTGATCATTCATAAATGGCATCTATAAAATAATTCCAAAAAGGAGATTTTTGATTGCTAACATGCTTTCCTCAGTGGGTAATAGTTTCCTTAAGATTTTATATATTAACACACAACTGAAAATGTGACAAACCAGGGATATATATATATATATATATTAAAAAAAAACTCAAGATGGAGTATTCAATCCGACAGGACAGTTGAGAGACAACAAAGTCAACTATTTTTGGAGAGGTCTCATCCAGTCCAAGGAAACCCCAAAGCTAAGTTCTGAAGGCAAACAGCTGGATTATTGAGACAATTAAGACATTCAATCATCAGCACAAATAAAGAGGCAAGTCTGTGCAGGAGAAGTTAGAAATATGGTTATCAGAAACAATACTGGAGCAAAACTACAGGCACTTTAGGGGTTTAGCCATTGGTAAATGCAATGAGGAACTGTTCAAAGCTTTTCTGTCTATGGACACCAACTAGTGGCTTCCAAATATTCCATTGTGAATATTTCCCTTCAGCTATGGGAAGAGTAATGCTGCAGACATGCAACTGCAAGAATACAGTCCAGGTGGTAGGTAACTCTGTTTGTCCAGAGGGACATAACCTATATATAATTCTGAGCAAACAGAATTATGGGGCCATACTGATAGGGCAAAGATGCATTATAAAGGAAATCTAGGCAGAGCTAATTTGCAAACACGTTATGTTAGAACACAACTAAAATAGCATACGTACTGTTCTCAGAAATTAAGCTAAAAGTAGCTTTAGAAGAAGAAAACTTGATTTTGCGTGGATGATCTTACAATTTAATATAGTGTTTTTCAATCTGTGGGTTGTCAAAACCTTTGGGTGTCAAAAGACCCTTTTATGGGGTTCAACTAAGACGAGAAAACACAGGTATGCACATTAGCATTCAAAACAGTAGCAAAATTACAGTTACAAAGTAGTGACAAAAATAATTTTATGGTTGGGGAGTCACCACAACATCAGCACCTTGAGGACCACTGATTTAATAGAGAGTAGTTGTGTCTTGTTGTTGAGAAACAGGATTTTAGCCTAGGATTTAGGACCTTAGATGTTTCTCAATTTTTCTATCACATGAGGACTAAAATGTGCGATAGACACCCTGGGCTCCCAGCAGTAAGTGAGCTTATAGGAGACTGTAGCTCATTGCTTTCCAGGATGTGTCTGTTCATCGAATAGGGAACCATCAGAGAAGATGTGGGACAAGAACTTGTACCTCACCCAAGATACTCTGGCTTGTACTTTACTTGGTGTCTCTGGTAACAAACAAACAAACAAAAAGTATCTCCAGGAAAACAGGCGTTAATAATGTCATATTTTAAAACTGGAAATAGCAGCTATCACCAGAGCACTATGGCAACAGAGACAAATTAGGGAGTACAGAATATTGTAACCACAGCCACCTTTCCAAAGAGGTTCATATAGGCACATATGCTATACCAGCCAATGTCTTTCTGTAGTCCTGCAAACTCCATGAACTAATATAACTATATCTGATCTCTGATAATTACTCTAAAAGCAAAGAGCAAAAGAGAGACAAGCTTGAGGTGATACATTATGTAATGGCAGGAGAGGATATGCCACACAGACAATGGCACTGAAGGCGGTATACAGAGTTTCATACCAAACACCATAGTTCCTCTAATATGACACCTTTGGACTGGCAGCTACAGACTCCTAGATTGTTCTGGGATACAACAATGAGACAGGATTAAATTAGTTACCTATAGCAATAGTTATACTTTAAAAAAAATAAAAATAAAAACAGATCTTGCAAGTCCACAAAGCATGAATGCCCTCAAACTTGCCAGAAGTTAGTTCTTATGTTTACTTTTGTTTTCTTGATTTAGAAAACTCTTACCTTGCAGTGGAGGTGGATGAAGTTATAATAGGTTCATCAGGCAAACACAGCTTTCCACGAGTCGGGTCAGGATTCTCCTCTGAGATTGCCTGTATCTGCCTGACTCCAATCCCCTGCCCGCAAATAATCAGAGATGATTTTCTGCCACAGCAAACAGTTGCTAAACCTCCCCTTGTGCTTCAGCTCAAGAAAAAGCACATGCTACTGTCAGACAGTTGCCCTCCATTCCTTCTCTGCTCATCAATTTTCCCTTGCAATCTCAAATTTGTTGCCCCAGAGCTAGCCCACGTGCAATATTTTCCTGATTCAATATTTCGATTGTGTATGTCTTTCTCTCTCTCGGACATGTTTTTTCCTGCCCATATGAAACCTGAGAAAATTACAACTAGCTTTGAATAGAACGATCAAAAATGGTCTACCAATTTCTACCTCCCACGGCCATTTCAGGCAGCCAGGGACAGGAGACTGCCTGACACCCACCTTCTACTGCCTGCCATTATTAAATATCACATTGCAAAGAGAGAGAGAGAGAGTACTGAGAAGGACAATGCCAGAAGTCTTAAACACTCCCAATCATTTTTTTTCCAAATAGAAGGAGCATTGAACTAAGGAGTCTCTGTTCATGAGCCCCGTTAAAACATCACATTGATCACTCAGGAAATGACATGTTTAATATGAAAGACTGTGGACCTACATTTAATCCCCAGATGCTAATAAAAAATAATAATAAATGTTTAGTTGTGGAACCATGCACTTTCAGTCCTAGGGCTATGAAGAGGAAGGAAAGCAAATAGACTCATTGGCCAACCAGCCTCGCTTCATTGACAAGACTCTAGGGTCTCAGTGAGAGATCATGTCCCTAAATACAAGGTGGGTAGTTACTGAAAAAGGACATAGAAGTTTGAGCTCTGGCCTTCACACATATTAGCAGACATGAACACACACACATAGACATACACACACACACACACACACACACACACACACACACACACACACATATACACACCATATATTTTTAGTTCACTTGCTTTAAATCTTTATCAGACTAGCAGCATGAGCTAGCATCAATAGAAAGCTCCTAAGCAAGCACTAGTGGCACTACTCAGAATCTAGCAGAAATTTCTGCTTTAGAGCTCAGAGATTTTCAATAAAATCTGTTCTAAAATGCCAAGAAAAATAAACAGTAAATTCTAAGTCTATGAATAAAACCCTGTGCTGTAGACATCTCTATGCCTACACAGACCTCGAAATACAAGATTATCTCTGCATTGCATCCTGAGGGAATGTTCTCTGCCTTTCCTACTGAATTTCACGTTTTCACTGGGTGCTTGTATAAAGAAAGGAATGCTAAACATCAGAACACTTGGCATTATTTGCTATTTCTCCTTGACAATGCTTTCTAATCTCTCTGGCCCTAACCATCACCCCAAATTAGAAGGTTACAAAAGATGAGGCAGTTTTAAAACTGTTCGCTACAGAACTATACAGTCTTATCCCTATTCCTCTGGGGTTGACAAAGGGGAAAAGGACAGGCCAACACGGAGGCTGAGCAGGAATGGATTGAGATGCCTCACATCAGCTTATTTTCTTAGAACTGAGAATGTGGGTGAGTGTCAGAGTCTGGCTGAACTTTGGCTTTCAGCCCTAAAGTAATATTTGTCACTCTGAATTCAATGACATACAAGGACTGAAAGTGTCTCATGCAAGTATTATCAGGACACACATCCAGTGTTGTGTGCATTCCAGTAGACACATACTCATGGTTCTAGGGAGCAGAACACCAAGCTGCTGTTCAAAACACAGCCCCTTAACTGGAAAGGTCTGTGAACCCCGAGACCGTGTGAATGAACACATAGCACCTGGAGCACATTTACATGTTGACAGTGTCTATGCTAAAAGGAAAAAAATACCAAAGAGGAAATGATGTACCATGGGGTATCCCTTGAAGATCTGTGCTGGAACAAAGTATTAAATGAACTTAGAAGGTTGTACATATCCCTGTGAAAGACAGCCATTGTAGCATTCCAAAGTTTTCTTAAAATGTTCTTCATTGCCTCAATATGAATGTTTCCACTTTGTACTTCTTAGCTGTCATTCATGCAGATGCAAACAGTCTGAAGGAATACATTCCGTGTTCCAAAAATTGTTCTTACCAGTCATCCTATCTTAATTCTGTGTGTGACCCAGTTGTCCTTTGTGAAATTTCTGTAATGGGACTAACTTCAAGTCAACTTCATCTTCATTTGCCTAGTGTTGAAGTAATCTTTTTAAACTATTATCTCGATATAGAAAGTCTCAAAGAAAATATGATTAACAGGTAAAAAGACTGAAGAAATTCAACTTGACATGGTGAGACATAGTGCTGTAAATCTCAGTGGCCTAAGAAACCATTGAGAAGGACCATGGGGTAGGAACCAACTTCCTAGAAAAAAAGAGGAGAATAGGACCAGTGAGTCTTAACTTAGTTAACTGAAAATAAAACAACCCAAAGCTTCTCCCATCCCAGGACTTAAAACTGAATTCCCAATAGGATTGAATAACATTAATGGGATGGAGTCAAGCTACTAGTACTGTGTAGGGAGATGTCCTGCTGAGACTGCGAAGTGAGGACATTTGGAAATAAGACTTCTGAATTAGTGGCAGAGAGCAGAGGAGGGGTCAGAGTCAGAGTGCCATTCACCTAAACAAATGGTTTCTCCCCGCTCTAACATTCTTTGTCTTCTCCAGTTCCATGAAATCTGGGTGGGGCTGTGGGGGATTGAAACATAGTTCTTGACATCAGAGTGGCAGTAACCAGCTGAGGAAGAATTTGGCAGACCAAGTTTGAAATTGTTGATATGATTTTGTTAAGGAAATGCATGTTCCACATTGAAGGTACACTTGGATTTGCTGAGAAAGAGAAATAATCTCCACATAGCAGTCCAGGAACTTAATTACATACGGGGCCTCATGCAAAACTCCATGGATCATGGTGTACGGGTAAATAGACATTTAAAGAAACAATATGAACTCTTACTTATGGGAGACCCATATACATAAACAAAGTGACACTTCTGGGAGATTATTCAAAAACAATTGAGAGAATGCATAATGAGATGAGCAGCAATTGAAATTGTGATGAGATAAAAACCTAGTTTAAGAGTAGTGTTATATGACTCTAAATTAGCCTGAATAATGACTGTACACACATATACACACATGCACACACACATGTAACTGTGCATGCAAATACATATATACATATGTACACATATATATGTAGGTGAAAGTCTAATTAGATATCAATTAATTAAAAAATATTCATGTCAATTATGGTTGTAGTACCTATGAGGTAAATTTTTATCATGGATATATTTTACTATAACTATAAGATATAACTTATCATTTGATATTTTACCCATTCATTCACCTATTTCTTAGAAAGCATTGACCTAAATATGTAAGCCAGTTTTGTAACTGATTTCTTGAACAGTTTCTATGGATATTTGCTTGTTTAAATATTTCTTCATTGATATCACTTCTTTCTATAGATAAAGAGATTAAAAAAATCTAAGTTCCCCAAGCAAGCACTATAATTTATCAAGTGCTCTTTGGGAAAAGAATATTTAAAGCAAATGGTCACAGAACATGATCATGAATTTCTGATCACTCTCTAATGAAATATGTTGTACTTCTGAACTCTTACTGGCCAAAAAACACATGGTTGAAGTAATAGGTATTATTTGCTGCTCTGACCTTATTGTGAGCCAGGACATAGGGTATACACCCTGTCAAAGACTATGAGTCAAAGCTGTTGAATAGATGTGAGATACCAAAGGAGGAGAGGACGTCTGATATCAGCTATGTGAGCTAAGTATATGTCAGCTCAGAACAGAGAATTCCAGGTAGTCTGCTAAAGGCACCATTCTTTCTGATGGTCTTTTACCATAATTCACCATTGCTTCTCAGAGTGAGGGAGGTTGGGGGGAGGGAGTAAGTGGGAATTAAAAAGAGATAGAGAAAATTAAGAAGAGATAGAGGGAGGTAGAGGGAGGGAGAGATGGAGAGAGGGAGGAAGGAAGGGAGAGAAGAAGGGAGGGAGGGGAGAAGGGAGAGGGAGAGAGAGAGAGAGAGAGAGAGAGAGAGAGAGAGAGAGAGAGAGACAGAGACAGAGAGAGAGAGAGACTGGTCACACAACTTTCTCTAGCCCAAACCCCTGGGATGAAATTTTACCATCACTTCCATCAGTGACTGGGCATCTTGTCTGATTCACTAGTTCTTTGTCCTCATTTATGAAATGCCAGCATTTTTAGAACAGAGCAGCAATTGCTGCGCAGTTGCAATCACCTTCACTGTCACTGCCATTATCATCATCTGCATCTTAAGTATCACCGTCACTAAGCAGAACTACAGAGAGGCACCATAAATAAAACCAATGAGTAATGACTGAAATTTGCTGAGATTTTAGTGAAATCCATTTCTTTCCTGTACCAAGGGCTAGCCTCTTTCCAACACAGTGGCACAAATGTTTGCATCTCCTAGTTGTGTTTGAGCTACAGTTTCCTAGGTATTTTGACCATGTTGTTTAAGAACTAATTCAGGTCAATACACCTAGTTTTTTAAAAAGTTATGTGAAAATGCTTTACTCTCATTATTTTTCTTCTGATTTCCAACTAATTTGCCCAAGAAGCATGCTTGCACCTCTCAATCCCAGCAGATACACACAAATACACACATATACACAGGCACACCCCCCACCCCCCACACAAATACACATACATACACACAAACACACACATACACACAAAGATATACACATACACAGTCATACACAGACATTCACACACAAACACACACACAACACACACAGAGAGAAACATGCACATGCAAACACACAGAGACACAAACACACACACACACACACACACACACACACACACACACACACCTCATTTAGCAAATGCATATAGCCACACAAATCATTGTCACTGGAATTAACAGATTCAGAGTGAAAATACAGATTTTAATTTTCTCCTAGAAGATTAAAACTTCTGTCTCCAAACTACAGTCCTACTTAACGAAATTAACATTTGTATGTCTGAAAGTTTGCTATGGAAAACTCTCTCTCTGTGTTTGTGTGTGTGTGTGTGTGTGTGTGTGTGTGTGTGTGTGTGTGTGTTCTCCATATACCATAGGCCATAATTAACCTACTGCTTTGTACAAATCTATCCAGAAATAGTCACTGCACCTGTGTCCAGCTTTTATTTCTTTTTCTCTTTTGTATTGATAAGTTAAAAAATGGAAAGTTTCCATAAACATGACAGCTCTGATCTCCCCTTCTATTTTTCTTTTTTAGTGTTCAGCTAAATATTGAAATGCTTTCAATGCTTAAACAGAGAAGACAGAGCAATTGTTCCCATTTTTGTGACATGAAAACTGAGGCTTGGTGGCTAGCTGACTTTCTGTATTCTCAGTAACCCCTGTAATTGTACAGCGTTAAAAATTGTCATCAACATGCTGGAGTGCCACCCAAGTCAGTCTTAAGGCCAGGGAGCTTGAGTCTTGGCTCTGGGGCAACCAGAGGACTGTGAAACCTCACAGGCTGAGAAAATTAATCTATATTTTAAAGAATATTCATTTTTTTAAATTTACTTTCTGATTTATAATTTTAACCTTTATCCCAGTTTTCACAAATGCTTATTTTTAATTAATGATTAACATTATCCTATTGTAATTCATTGAAATCAATATTTGAAATAACATCACTAAGAGAAGCAATTGATTTAGGCCAAAAATAACATGTGAATAAACAATTACCATCATGTAATACACCACTGCCCAAAATTGCCCACAAAATTACCTAGACATATTTTTATAGAAAAAAAAAATAGGCTGTGACGAGGAATTTGAGTTAAAAATCACTGGGTATTCAGCCAAGTTTAAAAGATAAACCCCTTTGTTGTTGTTTTTCCTGAATGATCCCACACGGGAGGCCTGCAGATGCCATATTTCAAATCATAGGAAATTACAGCTTAGCAAGCCTTCTCTCCCTGTGGGTGCAAATAAAATTTTCTAAAGGCTCTGGAGAGTCCCCAGGCAGAGAAGGAATTGTATCTGCTCTAGAGAGGAAATCCCTGTGTCACTAAGGGTGTGGACGCCACGCCCTGCATGCTCATCAAGAGTGCCTGCAAGGTTTCCTAAAAGAGGGTACTGCAGCCTGCTGCAGGGCTGTGGAGCCTCGACCTCGGCCTGTTTCAGAAACAGGCAAAAGCCCAAACTCCCTAATCCGAACCCACTTTCTCCTCTCACTCCACTTACAACCTCCTTATCTGTAGTGGATGGGAATAAACCACTTTATGTTTATTGTTCATAAATATTTTCAGTTTGAATAGTGTATCTGCGATACTGATCCTTTCTAACTATGGTTATCTTTACATTTTTCTTTTACAGACCAAATGTCTAAACAGTAATATTTTTCTTTCTTTTCTTATTTTTTTTTTAAAGTTCTTTATTTCTGTTCTGAAATTCCTCTGTACAAAATGTCTCCTTATTCAGACTCCAGGACCACGGTGATATTTTCTATTTGACATGAGATAAAGTCAGTTTTATTTCCACCAAATATAATTTAGACTCCTCCAGCAGCCAGTGTCTATGTCACCAATTAAATCATAGAACACTTTACAATGTGGGAAAAAAAAAGATATTTTGCAAGGACAGATAAACACAACATGGAAAGAATCTTTGAGACAAAAGAAATATAATAGCTACTCGGCTCTGGAGCATTAATTCCTATTTATTATTACAACTCTTCAAGACACAAAGACTGGATGCAGACATGTTATCCTAGAAGTAAATGATTAAAAACAATGTTGCCTACATCACTTCCTCTATAAAAATTTGTTTAAAATTTCTTTACCGAAATTAGACTTGATACTCATTTAAAAGAACTTTGAAGCATGTGGGGTGGGGCGGAGGAGGCTATTGGAGCTTGGGTTTTGTATCTGTCTTTTGTTTGGTGGGTTTTGTTTTCGTACTTTTCCTTCAATTCTTAATTCTTTACTTTTAATATGTCCCAGATTTTAGTTTGTAGCTGTCTCTTTGACAACCCAGAATCCCAGTAAAGTGATGAAGTTGAGTTTGCCTAAACTTCCCCGTGGGCAGAGGAGAGCTGTGTGCAGGACCACTTTTATCAACCAAAGCTAGACTGACTTTGAAAATTCCTCCTGAGGAACAGCCATCAGCGGACCCTTCTCACATTCATCTAATTTCCAAGCCTTGATGTGACATATGAAATAGGGAGAAAAGTGACAACAAAAATCAATGTGTCTAAATAGTCTTGCTTCGAAGCATACCTGCCACTGGCTTAACTCAGAAATTGGGTGGGATATTAGATCTGATATCTCTTTTGTTGCTTTTTTTCTTTTTTTCTTTCTTCTTTTCTTTTTTTTTCCTTCAGAATTACTTTTAGTACCCACAGAGAGAAAAGACCAAGAGCCTCTTCTTAGCTTGCGTAGAGGATAAGAATGCTTTATTAAAAAAGAATTTAAAATTATAAACACATCATATGGTCTGTGCCTGTCCATCCTTGTATCGAGCCTTTATTGCCTTTTTATCAATGTGCTTCTGATTAAAATAAGTCCTGTCGTATTTCAGGGAAATCGGAGGCTTTGAAAACCGGTAAAGAAAGATTAATCTCTAAGAATTTAGCTTATGTATTTTAAGTTAAGAAAGTAAAATGTGCTATAAATTATGCTTCTGTAATGCTAATAGTTTTTAAGCATTGGAATTTGTAGAGCAAAGATTAATATTCAAGTGAATTTTCAACCCATTCCTGTTCTGTTAAATTCCCTATAGAAATATGCCATAAAAGCATACATATCTATAAACTATCTGCCAATTATTTTTCTATTTTATACAACCTTTTGCCAGCCGCTAAGCCTTTAACTAGAAAGATAATATATAAATAAAAGTTTAAAAACCCTCGGACGTGGAAATGTGCTGTTTCACAAACTGAAGAAAGAATTCTATTTGACTCCATAGATTATAAAGTTAAAAAACCACTGGTTCACTTTTCTTAGCCAAAGGTATCCTTTTAATAAAATAGTCATTGCATCAAGAAATGTGAGCAATTTTAAACATATTGTAATCTTTTTATACTTTATTTTCAAAAACATACAACTTGCCAAAATTAAAAAAAAAGAAAAAGTACAAAGGTAATTGTCTGTGTTTAAACAAAGCAGAAAAAGCCATTCAGCATTCCATTCACACATAAATGAATTTTCTTTTCAAAGGATATTTACCCTTTAAGGGGACATTTTTAACCTTGTGACACCATAAAATTCCATGCATGCAAAGTTATTTGGTTTTGCTCTACAGACATTCATTTTTTTTAACTGAGTTTTTCCAAAAACTTTTCATGTTATTTGACTCCAGATAATTTTAGTAGTTTAATACCTGATTTGTGAGAGATACTATGTTGGAAGATAACATTAGTATTGTTGTTCTGCAACAAGTTACAGAAGCCAGACAGACCTTGCTTTTGTACCCTTTCAAATTCCTTTGAAAATACACTAAACTCCCATTTGGTTCAGATCTATCAAGTTTTCACGTTTTGAAACACATGATTTGTCTACATTGTAGCCTGGACCTGGGGGTTGGGGAAGATTCCAGTTAGGACCTGAGGATTTCAGTCCCTGTTATTAGAAGTGCTGGCAAGTGAGAAGCAGAGCCTGTGACCAGGAGGCACCCGGCAGGGCCAGTCCTTTTAACAGTCTCCAAGCAGTTAATGTTAAAAGACCAAAGACCAGCTCTTTCTGAAGTAGCAATAGCTACAGTATTCCTAACACTGTCATTGGTCCAATGAAGAGACATGATTTAACAACTCACCCCCACAACATTTCCATTGCATCAAAAAAAAAAAAAATCATACACACACACACACACACACACACACACACACACTTGAAATTAACATAGTGTTCTTATAAAACTAGTTGACCTGTGAAATTAAATGTATCTTTGATGAAGAAAACAAAACAATATATTTCTCTATTTTTAAAAGTATTTCTGTCAACTTATTCTTAATTCAGAATATATTCATATTTTCAAAGGTAAAAAGCAAGAGGGCAACTGGTGCAAGTGTGTATTCTAGAGTTGAAACATTTGTTCTGTGCTGCCTTGGATACAGCAGGGCAGCTAGCAGCAGAATACTAAAAAATCAAATAAAAAATAAATAAATAAATAAATAAATAAATAAATAAATAAAAAGGAGAGAGAGAGAGAGAGAGAGAGAGAGAGAGAGAGAGAGAGAGAGAGAAATGTATGTCTTCAGGGTGATGTTAATGAATTTCCTAAAGCAAATATGTACCACAGACCTCAGAAACTTAAAAGAATACATCTCAACTGTCAACAATCAAATGGCAATGATTTTTTTTGTGTGTGTGAAATAGTCTTGAAAAAGAATTTTATTCATTGTTTAGTTTGTGGAACTGACAATGTAACTTACTCTAAATCATGTTCTAAGTGGCACTTATAAAAAGTACTGAGACGGGAGATTGTTTGTGACATACTGAAGGTCAGCCCTGTGAAGAAGCAGGACAACAGACCCATCAAACAGCAGTAAAGGGAGGCCTTTGTCTTTGAGTTATGAAGAGTGTGGATGCAGTGGAGCCTGCCAGGCAGTGTCCTGCAGATTTCTGGGCATAAGACAGATGGCAGTGCAAGCAAGCTAGAACCCAGATCTTCCTTCTTTCCCTCTGGGTCTAACTCCTATTATCCACTTGTAAATTAACCTGTCAATTTATCAATCAACACCATCTTGATTCTCCCCTGTTCCACAGCCCAGCCTTGCGGTGAATTTGCCTCGTAAATAACTGGGAGCCCTGTGTTTGTTAGTATTGTGAATGAGTTTATTATCACTTTGATGGCTGCTATGAATCACAAATGCTGCCGAGAGGCTGATAAGAAAGAAGTACATGCACACATTAACAGGGTTGAAACTATTTTAGAGATAAAAGATGGAGTAACTGTGATAGCAAATCATTTAAATTGAAAAAAATGACGAAAAATGGTATTTGTGTGCTTGTGTGTATGCACTTATGCATTTGCGTGTGTGTGTGTGTGTGTGTGTGTGTGTGTGTGTGTGTGTGTGTTGGACAATCCTCTGCTTTAAGTAAAAAAGATAGAAATGAACTGAATTTCTGTTTATGAAAGTAGCTGTGAGATTATACCAGCCGACAACAGTGGCTCCTGGTCCAGCAAGACAATGCTTTATTAGACGGATTGCTTGCAAAAAATATAAAAACAGCATCCTTTATTCTAAGACTACATGGACACATTTACATTTTAGGAGAGAGAACTCCCTAATGATGAAATAGAAGAAAATCTGAAGTGTATGTATGTATGCAGACACTTGCTCTCCATACGAAACACAACTATAGGACAGTATCCATTAAGTAAATAAGATAGTTTGGTAAATTTAACACATTAAGAAACAAATGACATACAGGGGTAATTATTTAGTTTTTCCCTTCACGGCCTTTTAAGCTGTTTACTTGGCATGTACAATAATATCTAAGTAACTTTAACTTAAAAATTCTTCAACAAATGTTAACATATTAAAATATGCAAAATCAGTTGTGTATCTACAAGTCTAAATAAGATTTTTCTCAACATGATTATTATTCATTTTAGTTTTGAAAAAAATGGTATTAATATAAAGTCATGTTTTAAAGAATATACAGAGGTACCTCCCGGATTCTCTACCTGTTGTTAACTCACAGTTATTTGAAAGATTACTTTAAATATGATGCATGTAGGACTTTTATAAAGCTCTTCAGTTATGTTAATAACTTTTTTTAAAAGCAAATTTTATGCTTTACAGAGTCACTATAAACTGAAAAGTAAACCTGCTAAGTTTTGAGGCATTCTCTTTGCAATTATCTTTTACCTATTTGATAAAGTGATGTATTCATTTTTATCACAACTCCAGAATTCCTTTGAGTATTTTGAAGTGGTTATGTGGTTTTTGTTAAAGTGTGTGTCCGCAGACATCCTAAATACAGTGAGGTTAGATAGTAAAGAGAATAGTTCTATACAAAACACTTCTGTTTTGGTTATGAATAGCTGTCATTCATAGGTGACTCGGGAATTTCTTGAAATATTATTTATGTACAACATGATGCAACTGTGAGATATGAAGAGTAGTTAAAATTCTTGGACTCACAAGTTAGGACAAACCGTCAGTCATCTCTTGGGAAATACTTCAGCACAATTAAGACACTGCATAAAAAGGGAGTAGTCCATGAATGTTATTATACCCAATATGTCATCAGTAGAAATGTGATAAAAATGAAACTATTTGTTAGAATGCAATTTAGAGAACCCGATAGGTTGTCCATTTTGTTCAGTTTATAATTAAGATAGTGTTTAAATCTGAAATGAATTCTATATATGCATGCTCAATAGACTATAGCCGAACAATAAGAATGGAATCACATCTCATTTTATCGTAAATTGTGTAATAAGCGATAAGGTAAAAACTAGGACTAAAATCCTGCCAGCAAAAATGAAACAGAGCGACCTCAATTGCCCTAATTCCCTCTCCTTTTTTCCTCTTTTTTTCTAAAGTCTCTTCATTTTGCCTCTGTTCACATTATTAGCTTACACATGAGTGCGTTATTAGAAAATAACAAAGCCAAACAGGGGAACTTGGAAGGAGGGAGACAGGTTCCTTCAACAGCTGAAAGGTAGTCCTATTTCGTTTGTTAGGAGGCGCAAAAAATTAGTTTTATAGTCAGGGAGGGACAATGACCTTTCTCTTTCAACAAGCTTGGTGGTTGGTCTTTTGATGGAAAAACTAGGGGATACAACATCTGGTAATTTGTGTTACCGAGCTTAGCTGAGGTCTTAACGATGTAAGCAGATTATTCTTGAAGTAGAACAAAAAAAATTCCGGAAGACTCAATGGACTATTTAAAGTTATTAGGCAGTGAATTCTACCACTTCAGATCTCTTTTCTGATTCATTTTCCCTTGAAAGCTCGGCTTTGGAAGAGATTTTTTTTTTCCTTAAAGATCTGCCTCTTTCCATTCCAGTTGACTTTTTTGGTGGTCCACAGCTGTTTTGTCGTTCACTCTGGCCTCCATTTTTCTCCCCCATCACAGCAGAAATGATTGCTCTGCTGATTAAATTTTCTTCTTCAAAACTTTCAGAAGCTGTTCTCTACCCTCGGGAGTCACTTGCTCGAGCAGAGGGGTCGAGCCACACCAAAATAGCACAGCCAAGCTCTGGCAGTTCTGCAGAATGGAAAAATGTGAATAGGAGCAAGGAGGGGAAAAAAAGGCAAGCACCTGGTCCAGAATTCCGGTTAAGAAGGTAACCAGGAGTCAGGACTAAGCAGTGCTGTGGGAGTCAGTTTCCATAAACCTGCTGTTGCAATCACATTTGACATTTGGATTGGTTACTCTAATTAAAAAAAATGGTTTGAGACTGCTATATTTGGGTTTTCCTTGTAAAAAAAAAAACAAAAATACAAGTAAGACAATTTATGCAAAGATTAGAAAGATTCTTAGTGTTCATTTTAAAGGAAGAAAGAGATGTTCTAAGAGAAATAAGCCCCTGGATAAACAAGCTAAGCATGCTGGATAGTCCAGTTTATGTGAAGTGGGTTGGGAATGCTGCTACAATTTTTGTTTCATCTTAAATTCTAACCTGATAAAAGTTCAGAGTCTTCAGAGGCAGCCCACCTGGAGAGCAGAGTTTCCATCGCCCTGGACAGAGGACAGAGTGTGTACACATCCCTGCTCTGTTACTAGCATGTTGTATCCCAGCTATGTAAGCAAGGAAAACTGAGAGATGCCCACACCGGCTTCAATCTCTTCAGTGGTCCCAATTCTGCTGGCTGTCAGGATTCTGTCTTAGATCAGTCACAATGTCCTCATGCCAAAGGGTGCCACAGACAGTAAAATGAGGTATTTCTAAGAAAGGAAGGACTCGGAAAGGAAGTGAAAGAGTGGAGAAAAAAGGAAGAAAACCTCAAAAATTACATTGGAAAATAACACTTTATGACGCCTAACCTTAGCATCACTGCACAGTAAAAACCACAGTTAACATTGTCACTACATGGGAAAATCATGTATTTTAGCATAACTTTATTAATGCTAAGTGTAATTCTCGATGGTACTAGGAATTTCTAAATATCTTCTAAACTTTCTGGAATTACAGGGAACAACATCGTGTTCACACAGAGCGTGATTCCAGGTCTATTTTAAAAGAATGTGATTGACTAGAGAGACAAGCAACTTTTTAAAAACTTATTTTATTTATTTATATCCCAAATGTTGCCCTCATCCAAGGCTCCCCCCTCACCATGTTCTTTTTCCCCTCCCCTCTCCCCTTTACCTCTGAGTGAGTGGCCCCCATCCATCCCCTCACTCTGAGATACAAAATGTCTACAGGATTAGGAGCACCCTCTCCCACTGAGGCCAGACAAAACAGCCCTTTGCTACATATGTGTCCAGGTCAGGGGAGGGTCTCAGACCAGCCTGGCTATGCTCTTGAGTTGGTAGCTCAGTCTCTGGGAGCTCTTCAGGGATCCAGGTTAGTTGACACTGTTATGCCACAGATACAAGACACTTGTAGGCTTGCTTTTCTTTTCTCCATCTAAATTGTACCATATATGAACCATTTATAATTAACAGTCATAACAAGTAAAAACACAAAAGTCATTTTTACATCCTTTACAAGGCTTCCTCTTTTACCAAGACTGGCATTTGAAGGAATGCTTATCCAATTGAGCTAAATCTAGACTGATCTTTTCAATTTTATCAATATTTGCCAGACATTGTGTTCACAAGGATACTATCTGAAGTTAACAGACATGACTGGGTACTTTTATCCTCTCAATTTACCTTTATGTTTGATAGATTTTTTTTTAAAAAAAAATAGAAAAAACAGAACTCACTGATATGTGTTATATTTTTCTGCCTACACATTTGAATGCCTCACATTGCCCATGCCAATACACCTTGAGCACTAGGCACTTACCCTTCCACTTGCTCTCTTAGTTCCACATTTGTAGCAGCATTTGTGAGAGCCTACTGAAAGAAAAAAATGTGTACTCATGGTCATGTGGCCAACTGTATAATCAGGATATCAGCAGACAAGCAACTGCAAGAGGGACACCACTGAAACAGAGGGACTCATGAGGTTGGTACACAGTTCCTTCTCCAAAATCAGTTATTTCCTCTAAGTTTTAATCACACTTAGATTGATTTCATCTTTTCTTTAAAAAAATAAAAATCAATATCAAAACGTACAACCCCATTCAGCCACAGTGGTAGCTCCATTGCTGAGTGGGTTCTTCCTGCAGTTCAGGAGACTGACTGGAAAGGTTCAGAAGTTGGTGTGTGGTGTTGTGAACTGTGCTGCATAAGTGTACATCCCCTATCCCCGCCCCCACATTCTTCTCCCCAAATCTCTTGCTTGTTTTTTGTTATTTCCGTTAGCTATGTCTGTTTCTCCGTACAGGATGGGGGAGGGGGCAACTAAGCTCATCCTGCCTAGACTGAACTTTAAGTTCTTTCATGAATCCTTCTCCTGTGTTCCACAAACTTTGATTTATGTTAAGTTGTTACCATGTCCATTGTTAGCTCTCTAGCAGAGCAAAGCTGCAGACAGACTGTCCATCAAGACCAGGCATATGTGGGCTTTCCTCCCACGTACATTTCTCAGCTACTGGGTCATCCAGCATCAACAATAACAACTGATAATAGCAACAATAGGGAACCAAAACAAGCCCAATAAAAGACCTGAAGACTTGAAAACCAACCTTCTAACTTACTTGAGGGGAAACTAAAGGCCAAGAATTATCTATATATCTACAGCCAAAAAAGGAACCAGGGCCCGGGACTTCAATCTGGCTCTGCACATTCTCAAATTTCCTTCCCCTCCCCCACCTCTGCCTACATTTTAATTAACCATATACAGTTTTTCATGGAAAAATATCATCTTATGTACATAATTTATCTCTCTTCACTAAGTTATAAAACCCAAAACCTGGGCACAGTCTCTCTCTCTCTCTCTCTCTCTCTCTCTCTCTCTCTCTCTCTCTCTCTCTCTCTCTGTCACACACACACACACACACACACACACACACACACACACACACACAATTTGTCTCTCTATATCTAATGCAGTAACTATATGCTTTGAATAGAGACCAAAGGCGATTTCCATTTTTCTGCAAGATGTCTAAGCAGGACTGCTTTGTCCTTATTCTTGTAGAATTTCCAATTTTTCAAGTGCATAAATTTTTTTTATGTGAGGATCTCTAGGCCACCACCGGTGACATTAACTGCTTTAAGTGGTTGCCTTAAACTTTCCCAACATTTCAGTGTACACACCTTTATCATTATCTACATTGTAAAATTAGTAAAATGTTTGAGGAAGCTAAAGGTACTTATCCTCAACCACCGATAACCAGTTTCATAGTCAGAAGGCTATTTGTCATGGGCCATAACTGTGATGCCTAGGGGTAAACCAGCAAGATGAAAGCCACCACAGAGGAACCCTACTTGTACGCAAGCTGATTTATCTTAAACTCCCACCTGTTGGCATCACTTAGGCTTGATGTGTACTTTAACATATATCCTACCAATATTCTTCCGTCATCATTGCTGGTTGCCTTTGATCCCTTCTTTTGATTGACTTTACCATTTGTCTGACTTATCTTTTTTTTTTCTCTCTCTTTCTTTTATAAGTGTATCTTCAGCTAGCTAATAGGATCAGTTTTTCATTTATTTAGGTATCTTATTCTAGATTCCTCATTTTTTTCTTCAATTGTTGAACCATTATAAATTATTTTGTGTTGCCATGTGACAGAGTCTTTTCCTATACGGCAAAAAGAAGAGTACAAAGTAGACATCAAGACCAATTGCCTCAGTTAATCTCGGGATGAAGTATGAGAGACATCATTGAAGGAGAAAGGAGATTCACACAAGGGAGTCTATGTTCACTTCAATGATCAATAGACTACTTACAGAAGAGATCACTTGATCTGGCTGAGAAACAAGTAAGTTAGTATTGCACATCTCAACAATGACACAAGTTATCTCTCTCAGAAGTGGCCTCCGAGATGTGAGTCTCCACTGTCACACACCATAGCACCCCCATTATTATTGTGGAATAATAGCCCCTTGAAAAGAATGTCTGGACCATAAGTATAGGAAGCACCAAACTCACTGATGCAGAATGAAGACAAGTACAGTTGAAGTACTATATTTAGTTCTTTGTTTACTATCAATATATCTTCTAGTGCTTTAGTTATAACAAAAGATGAAATAAAATTTAAATATATAATCCAATGTACAGTTCACAGTCTGTCTTATAATTCAAGAAACTTTGGCTTTACATCAAATATTCAATTATTAAAATGGCTTAGAAATAAGTAGGTCAAACACAGGTAAGAAAACTGAGAACCATAACGTTGTTGTTGTTGTTGTTGTTGATGATGTTGATGATGATGATGATGATGGGGAGCAAGGAGGTGACTGTGTTGGATCCCAGTCATTATAACTATAATAATCAGAGTGTCATGAAGCAAAAGTAGAAAAGTAAAATTTAACACATTTATACTATCATATGAGGCTCATATTATACTTTGTATTTATATAGCACTGCGTGTTTTTCTACTATTCATTTGTTCCCAATTGTCACGATGACTTGATGAGTTGCGATGATGAAAATTAATTTCAAAGCTTGATAAGAATGTGTTCAGAAAGTTTCATTTTACAAGTTAAAAGTTGGGAGAATGAGGTTATAGGTCAGTGGGTAAAGTGACTGCTACACAAGGACAGGGATCTGAGTTAGGATCATCAACATCAGCACGCTGTGCACGTTCAGCAGTGCCAAGTTAGGATCATCAGAAACAGCATGCTACGCATGCACAGCAGTGGACACCTATAATCACAATGATAAGAGCAGGACCAGGCAGATCCCAGGGATGGCTGGCTAGGTGAAATAGCTGAATCTACAAGTGAGAAAGCTTTTCACAAAAACACGTGGAATATAATAGAGGAAGACAGTCCACACCTGAGGCAGAGGGAGTGAGGAGGAGAGAGGGAGAGGATTCATTCAGCCAACTATCATTGAATCCTTGTAAGACAGAAGCTGTTAGATTGAGAACCAACCAAAGGACAGCACAGTGGCCAGTTCCATTCCCTCATAAAGGTTTCGGTCTCATGATGAGTTTTACAAAGGATAAATGTCAGTGTCCATTAGGTGAAGCTACAAGTTAACAGTATTTAGGTTATGAAAAGCAATTTCTGTGCAAGAAATACCACAAATTGAATTCTGTTATTCCTTAACTGCAAAGCTGAAAGGCCATAGTTGGCTTTTACTTAGCAAATGGGTGCTAATTCTAGTACTTTCTACACAATACAGTGAATTACAAATCTAAATCTACTAGCCCAAGAAATTCCAGTCTATTAACTGTGAAATATGAGGTGGTCCTTCTCTCAAGAGAACAATTTGGTTTTAGATACCACCCACAGTGAACCAAGGTAATTATCCAAATTCCTGACCTGGGAAACAGTAGTAGAGAGTGCCCTATGAAGGAAGCAATGGTTCCGAGTGGTATACTAGTTTTCACACGTCTTTATTCCACTCAGGGACTGGGATCCTGAATCACAGGGTGTGGAATTGGTCCTGATTTTCTATGCTGAACAGCAAAGCTAAAAATGGGAGCTGTGTCTGCACAGGGTCAACTCTCTGCACTCCTCACTCAGAATAGAGCGATAGTCCCACATTGAGACTAGGCAAGAACATGGAAGTAGAGTACCCAAGTTTTGTCTCTGAAATTACTTTGGATTCTCATATGCTATCAAATGGAAATCTTACCTTCTCCAAAATTCATTGCAAACCATTGCCTTATAAATAGTGAATGGCTATAAAATGCTTATGAAAATACATGATTATACATTAAATGTATCTTTAAATAATCAAGATTACAGTATAAAAACTTTCATACTGTATAGTTGATACAGGATAATACTCATACTATCTGTCTTACCAAACACCATCCCACTATCCCTGCCTTTAAACACAAGGAGCATATGAGAACTGTTATATTCAAAGTTTATTGATTGATTTTCATTTTTAATTTAATTTGATTCTTTTCCCCCACTTAATAATGCTACCAACGTAGGTGGAAATCATCAGCTCACACTATGAGTAATACTTTTTAAGATATTTATAAAAATACTGTAAAAGTTAAAATCTATTTTTATGATATGAAAATACACCATGACCTTTCTGTCTTTATAAGTATATTCATCTAAACAGTTCATGCTTTCTTGGTTTTCAAGACTAGGAAAGCCTTCTGATATTTGAATCATATTTCAAATCTCTCCTGGGTAGTTAAGTTTACACTTACATTCTAAATTTTCCTATAAATATAACATGCCTAAACACACAGTAAATTAGATTTTTCTACTAAAAGAGCTGGGGTGTAGAATATGCACACCAGAGAGGAAAAAGGCTTGTTGCGAGTTGTATAGTTATCCTGGGGCTTCTTCAGTGGGTGGAAAGCCGTAGCTTTTTTGCCACATAATTTGCCTGTCTTGCTAATAGCTCTTCATTCATCAAATCCTCTATTTCACTTAGAAACCATAGATACTAACTTTTAATCTGATATTAGCATCGAACATTCATCAAGGAACTTAGGTTCCTGTGTTGAGCTACGTGGATTTACTTTGGTTGACTTCAATGATCCTCCTTCAACACCAGCATGTGTGGTCTTAGATTGGACAGTACGTATTGCTGGCGCAATGCAAACACAGCACAGAAAATTCAAAGCTGTTGCCCCTTATTTCCTGAAAAAAATCTTTCTTATGTGTTTAAATAGCCAGGCCTTCTGGGATGCTCGATATTTACTTCTAAAGAGTCCTAGCATTTCAAGCTCTCATGTAAAGATGAAGGGATGGGCCATGAGATTATCTTTAGCCAAAGTTCTACCTGGACAAAACCCCAGTGTAGTTAGTTCTGCTAAGATGGAAGGAGTGTATGGGAAAAGAGCATGACAGAGCTGTGAAAGATGTTTACAGGGTGTTCTCCAGATTACAGCCTGGTAAGGAAAGTCTATATAAGGCTGCCGCATGGAAGTACAGCTTTCCGTGGATTCTTCACAAGGCCCCAAGGCAGATGTTTCTCATCAGCAAATCCTTTTACTATTAGATTTGTGAGGCCTGTTAAGAGCAACCCTGGGAATTTCAGTGTGTGGGGGCGGCCAATGCAATAGTTCAAATTGCTAACAAGAAGTTGGCCAAGGCTCTTACTTCTCAACTGCCAAATCTTCCCCCTTCAACATGCAACTCTGACTTTGTATTTGTAGAACAGGCGTCATGTGTAGCTGCTTCAACAAATACCAATAGCAGCAAACGAAAACACACAAAAAACTTGGCTTTTATTTAAATAATTTAAAAGAGATAACTTCTTTTACCAAGCAGCTATGTGCCTTCAAATTAATTTCAGTCAATGTTTGAGGAGACCAACTCAGTGAGATCCGAACAATGATATGAATATCTGTGATAATAGCTTAATTGCTAACTTGCAAATAATTTGGGAAATTAATAGACTGCCAAATATTCAATTTGGCCCCAACACTAAAATATAGCTCAGTTTTTGAATTATAGACCTTAAATATGAAGTTATAATCAATTTTGATTGAATCTTTGATGGATTAACATATGAATCTATTCAACAGCCATTTATTGAGTATCATCTGTGTGCCAGGCAACACTCCTGGTGCTAAGGATGCCTGCCTACTGATTTTGTGTGCTTGTGTTCAGCTCAAGAGAAAAGGGAGACACTCTATCCAATAAAAGAATCCAGGGCATGAAGGTCCTTACGCATTGGTTTAAGATCACGGTAAATGTGGTTTATAGAAGATATTTCAGTGACAGAAAATTTAGTCAGAATATATTTAGATAAATCCCTCCACTTCCATATCATACAATGGCTTTTTAGACATGAAGCTAGTGGCAAAAAAATTCATAATATTGACTGGAGCACTAGCTCAGCAGTTAGAAGACTACCTATTCTCCCAGAAGACAGACGTTCAGTCCCCTGTATCCGCATCACAGTTGACAGCCCTCTGTATCTCCAGTCTCAGAGAATTTGATAATGGTCTTCTTTTGGTTTCCAAAGGCCCCAGTCATGAGTGTGGTATACAAGCAAACACGGAAGAGCACTCATTCACATAATATCGAAAATAAAAGAAATGTTGATGGAAGAAGATATAACTTCCAGTATGAGTGAGAAGAAGTGAGGAAGTAGATTCGAGACAAGTTAAAAATGTAAAGATTGTTGATATGGTTAGAAATCACTCTGAATGGGATTACAATCATTTTGTGGCCCCATCTTGAAAAAAAAAACAATAAAAATGTCACGGATATAAAGATGACACAGGTGACACAGAAAACAAAGCAGATTTGGGGAGATGTATGTGAGTTGTGATCTGAAAGTAAACCAAGAAATCTGTAAAGAAAGTGGAGACATTTGTCCTTAGCAGAGCACTCTTCATTACTAACTTGGCTGGGACATCATCCATGTGTTTAAGAACAGCTAAAGCCAGGGGTGTGGATGAGTTCCTAAAGGATCTTGTATTGACTGCCCTACTGTGCACAATGCCAGAGAATAAAGACTCAATAGCCAGCAGCTAAAGTTAAATGACCATTCTGATATGTACTTGCTATATGACTATATATAGTTATTTAACTAGGTCAAGCCTAAATTTTCCTGCCAATCAAAAATATAATAATGCTGACTATTGTCATTGGTTTGAGGAAAAAATGTAAACAGTTCAGTAAGTTTTAGTGCATAGCATGTACTTAGGAGATGCTAGCAATTACTGTTAATATTGTTGTCATTGTTAAACGACAATGACAATCTAAAACAAAGAATAAACTTTTGTGTAATGTCCATGTTTTAAAGCCAAACACTCCACACACAGGAGACTCAATATCAAAGTAGATTTTCTTGAATGAGAAGTGAAAACTGCTGTGCACGCCATCAATCCTTCCATATAGATTCCATTCTTGCTCCAAATTTGCCACTCATCTCACCCCAGAGACTTTACTCTTAAGCAGATTGATTGGATGGCCAGTTTTTAAATACTCTAGGTCATTTTACTGGTGATATGTGAAAGTACCCCAAGTGGCCTGTTTCAGAAAATGTAGCTTATGTGGAGTTTCATGGTGTTTTGTAGTGATGTCATTTTCCATACTCTACAATCTCGCAGGCCTTTTGGTAAAGGGAGAGCAGTAGCTTGAGGGAGTAGCAGAGCAATTTTTATCATTTCAACACAGTCAGCATGACTGGTTTCTTCATGCCAGGGTTTTTCTCAGTGGTAAACTTTCAACCAAACCTCCCTTCAACCACAGCAATCACCGTTAGTAAACTGAACAATACAGACAGTTAATATTGAATAAAATAATACGTATAATGATCTAGACTTCAAATGGACACTCAGAATGATTGGGGCACTTTTCACCAGTAATTAAATTTCAAGAGTTCATTATAAACAACATTGCATGAAGGCATGCTATAACCCAGTCATATTCAAACAGGTTCCTTTGGCTGCCAAAGAGGTTCAGAGAGTTTGAGACAGATTTTAAGGCTCTTGGTTAAAATTGCTCAGAAGTATGACTCCCACCCACAGAGAAAGATTTAATTCAGTTGCTTTCTTTCTTACAGTGGAGAAGTGTTCTTTTTAGGAGAAAGAAAACCAGTTTTTTTCTTCCCCTTTGGAAATCACTGCAGAGGCTCTCGATTAATGCAAGATTACACACCTGGCACCAGAAAGGCTTTGGCAAGACTTTGATTAAATCTGCCACTATTTGTGTCAACAAATGTTGCCAGGTAAGTGGCAAAAGAGGTTGGCATACTTGTGCCAAGGGGCACTGAGGACAACAGCTGTTATATTGAACGTGTTCACGAAGAGGAAGCCAGACTCCACCATGGGAAATGAACTGTTTTGAGAAGAATAAAAGAAGGAGTTTTTGTCCCTTAAACAATTATGCCAAATCTATTTCTTGAGAAAGATGAACTTCTTTCAAAACTGCATGAAACTTGAAATAAGAAGAATAAAGAGAAGACAAAAAAATTCAAAGAAAATGGTTTTGAAATGCATTTGGTTGCTTGTACACTAAGAAATCATACCCGTTCTTCAAAGTCCAGAGAAAGAGAAGTGTAATAAATAAGGACTGAAAATAGCTACCAGCACACAATCCAAGTGCTCCATGATCCCCACTTCTAACGAGCTGGCCTCAAGAATTAGGGATTTATGGGATGTTTTTCTTCTCTCCAGAAAGCATCAGTTCAGCAAGTATCTACTGAACAGACCTAATGAGTAACAAACATTCGACATGCATGTACCCAGTTGGGCCATAACAAAAGAAAACAAAACAAACAATCAAACAAAAAAGGTGGTGTTCTTGTCTTCGTGGATCACATACGTGGAATATATGGGAACAGCCATTAAATAAATAACATGCAATTATATAAAGTTCATATACACCTGCAAATATGGTATACCTAAGGACACAATGACTAGTCTCCCAGAGAAGGTGTATGATCTCTTTTTCTGTACGCTCCCAATACTCCTGTGCAAAAGGATATCATAGCAGTTCCTTTTCTGCAGTCTAAAAGTTAACAAATAATTTCAATTATAAGGCCCTATAGTGCATACTTTATGACTGCTATTCTTATGAGCTCTGCTCTAACCACTACACTTCCTGTGAATACAGTCATGGGTGTTATGCAAACTTACAATTATGACTGTATTCCTCTACTGTTCTATGAATAGAAACAGTAGAAACAGTGAGAGGTAGAACAGATCTGGTCTACTGGCCATTGGTTTTTGGTCATTGTTGCACTCTGGAAGACTGTCTTGAGACATTTATGCTAAGGTCTAACTAGGAGCTTCACATACAGCTACATCCACTACTGATTTATCTCAGTATTCATTAGCCACACTCTCTTCGCATGGCCCAAGATAGAGCTCATGAGGCTTTTACTTTCCTTTCATTCGCCAGCTCAGTGCATATGTAATCTATCCACCCATTATGGTCATGGGGTCTAAGGAAAATGCATCAGACACCATGCAGCACAACTAAACCTGCCTGGTGGCTAGTGGAACAAGTTCTACTTTCAACTTTTTATAGAACAACCAGCTAAGGGATAGAGACAAAAAGCCATCTAAGTAAGTAGAAGGAAAAGAAGCCAACTGGAAGAGCAAAAGAAAGAAAGAAAAGGAGAAGAAAGGAGAGGAGAGAGAAGGAGAAGAGAGAAGTGGGGAGGGGAGAGGAGAGGGGAGAGAGTGAGGGGAAAGGGGAGAGAAGTAAGGGGAGGGGAGGGAAGGGAAGGGAAGGGAAGGGGAGGGGAGGGGAGGGGAGGGGGGGAGGGGAGAGGAGGGGAGGGGAAGTGAAGGGAAGGAAAGGAAAGGAATATATTGACTGAAAAGTACTCTTGATCAGTCAAAGAATTCTTTGAAGAAATCTCGTCTGTACAGCTTTTGACAAAATACAGGAGGGCAGTGCTTTCCTGAAAGATTAGGTGAAGATGCTCGAGGTGTAGGATGCCATCTTTTGGATATGGACAGACCAACACAAGTGCATCTTTTCTTGGTCTAGGTTCTGACTCATTGTAAGTGTGATATGCACCACAGTTGCTGTATATTACAGGCCCCGGGTGGCATAATTAAAGGCTTATCTTAGCAAGAAGGGGAGAAAGCCTGGTGAGTTTGCCTCAGAAGTCAGAAGAGCTGAGGCTTGAAAAGCAGCAGCAGGTGGGAGTCACAGAGTGACCCCAACAAAGAGATGGGGACTGGTAAAGAAAGGGAGATAATTCCAGTCTGCAAAGAAGAGTTATTTACCAGAAATGGAAGTGTACACAGACAAGGAAGACAAACCCCTGCAATGGTACAGTTGATGGAACGGGGGTGGGGGGGTGGTTCAGCTCAAAGTAGAAGCCTGTTTTTATATTTTCTTAGAAATAAAAAAAATAAAAAAATAAAAAACCTCTCATTTCAACTTTTTTTCCCCCTCTCATATTCCAATTTCTATTTACATGAAGGAAGGCACCAATTTCAACAAGTAATCTTAGCTCTCGCACCTCTGAGAAACTAGCAATACTTACGAGACAGGAATACAGTTATGCCTGCAAACTGCAAAATATGCTTGCTGATAATCCAGACTACTCCAGCTCTAAGTTCAAGATTTGGGAAATTGTGGAGGAGGAACAATTAATGGAGTTCAGAGACCTAGAATATTCATGGGTAAGAACATACTTTTAACCAATACAACCTAACAAATAGACCCATACCTTTGTCATCAAGCTTACCATACTTTACTACACAATGTCTCCATCCCCTTGAGAACCCTGTTTTCTTAAGTGCTAAGTAGAATCAGTCCCAAGAAGGAGAGACTCTGAATCTTCTTGACTCAGATACCTGCCAAGTGTGGTCCTTCTTCAGACAGAGTATACTGTTTGTTCTTATTTGTAGCAAAGATTGAAGGCTCAGTGTATTCCAGAGGGATTCCTCTAAAAAAAAAATTACCCAGTCATTTGGAAAGTATGTTTCACACCTGCAACTTGAAACAATTCTCCAGTAACTAAACATTGTGCACCATATTTGATTGTATTCAGGGCCAGCCTTCTCTCTTTGTAGAGTATCTTATTGTGGGTGTCTATGGAGTTCAAGGATAGAGCCTTTTAACTGTGATTTCATTTATTTTAATGGGATACAAAAATCCAGATGATGAACCTATTGGATAAGGTATGTTGTTGTTCTGCCCAGGCTCCTGCCCCAAATCTCACCGGGGCAAATGTCTGTGTGAAGATCCTTTCTTGGCAATCTCTTGCTATCTCTTTATTTGTACATTATTTTGACACAGAACACAGAAAATTGCAACTTTCATTTCCCAAATACTGCAGGAAGGTTTCTGTACATGCCTCCAACAGGAGCCAATCACATCCTCGTTAACAACAAGAAAAACCAGTGATCTGAGGATGTTTCATGCTGCATTGGCCCTGGGAGAAGAACTCTTTCATTTCGCATACTTTGTCTCCACCATGGAGCTGGCTGGCATAATGGACTTTTACAAGGGGCTCTGAAGCAATTGGCAATTAAGTGGTTTGAAGGGGTGCTTCTGGGTTGCTGTGAAAGGCTTCAGGTGTGAAACGCTTGTTTTCAAGAGCACTGAACAAAATGTACGGATGCTTTCAGCACCCCCCTTGTCCTTCCAGAGGAAGAGGAGGGGGGACTCCGGGGGAAGCAAGGACACTCAAGAGCAATTTGCTATTCAGCATCTGAATGCCGGGCGCTTTCTTCCCCCCAATCCTTGTGCGGCTGGTGAGGGGGGCAGATTGAGATGGCACAAACAGCGCCTTGCACAATGGTGGATCAAGAGCGAGGCAGGGAAAATGAGGCCCGGGAGAATGGACGCCTGAATGAAGGGAAGACGGCTTGATTGTTAATTGTGGGTAAATGTGTTCCAGGAGTGAAAAGGGTTCATGGGCTACTTTAAAGCTATACCCAAGCAATAAGTACAGAGAGTGGGGAAATAAGGAGATGGTCCTGACCCTTTTAAGGGCTATAGTAGTACATCTGGCCCACTTGAAAAAGTAAATTGAGAACTGTTCAAAAAGGTAGGCAAATGCATATGTGTGTTCGAATCCAATCCTATTGCCTGAAAGAAGAAGAAGAAAAAAAAATCTGGCAATTCCAATTCACTGGCGGCGCGCACTTTAAAGTATACGCTTTTCTTTTTGAGTATTAGTCAATAGGGCAGAAGATAATATGCACTAGGATGCTGTGGAATAGATAAATATTTAAAATATGACTTTTCCTCAAGAATACAGGCTTCTATTCTAGGATGAAATGTATGTGCACTGGAACCGGCACAGGGGTAAAGGAAACTTCAAACAGTCTTCATGAAGGATATTGTTCCCTTAGTTCTGTTTCATGTCACTTTCCCTCCTCTGACCTTTACTTCCAACATATTGATTTTCTCCTAACCCAGTCTTGCTTTGCAGAAAAAAGGGGTATTGAGTCTTTGAGCTGCTTACATATCACTATTGTACATGCATCCTTAAAGGTGAAGGTGCTCCTTTCAGGAGACGGTTATCTGACTGACAATGTGATTAGGATTGTCTGAGGAGTTTTCATTTGAAATGGAGGAGGTCATATGTATCAATCTGGGAAAAGAGACAGAAGGGGCCTGGAATCGAGTTGTCTTTTAAATGTTTCTCAAAGAGTTCTGGTTTTGCTCTAAGCAACAGCTCCTTGGATAAAGTACATAGAAACTTATCTTTGTTAATGGAGACCAGGAGTTTTTTTTTTTTTTTTTTTATCACTTTGGGATTTATTTTTCCCTCTGAATTCTTATGTTTCAGCCAATCTAATGGGCCCTTATAGTTTTCTAGGAGAGGCTTTTTTTGTTGTTGTTGTTTTGTTTTGTTTTGGTCAGAATTCTAGCTTTCCATGTGTAAACATAATTAAACCAATCATCAGACACTTGGGTCTACCCTCTGGACATATCTCATGAAATCATAGAAGCATGAATGCTAAAATAAGGTAAGCAGTTAAAGTTGGACATTGGCAATAAGTCCACTGAAGTCATTTTCGATGCTTTGGAATTCTGTCCTCTTTGCAGCCAGATGAGATTCCTAAGAGGAAGAAAGAAATTCCTCGCCATTCATCTGTCCCACCTCATTCCAGAATGGTCTCAAGCTCCTGTCAGTAGTAAGATCACCCGGTACAGTTGTCCAGTTTGTTGCCCTGAGGGTTTGACAGTAACCATTTCTGCCTGTGGCTTTGAAGCAAAGCCAAGGCAAGGTTTTAACAATGCATCACTCTGTAGCTCACATTAGGTGGGGGGATGTTTATTCCACTTATCCGTCACACTGTAGGGTCTGTTTCTGCCAGTAAGATGTGATCTGCCCCGTCATCACAAAGAAGAAGGAAACTAAAACTTTCCATGCAAATTTGAACTACAACATGTAAGAAGGTTCATTCAAATAAAAAGGTTGTTAGTTTCTGTCTACCTAAACCTTGAATCAAATATGTCAAGGGATTTGGGAAACCCCGTGTATCTAAACTCTATACTTTCCTCACTCCTATACTGGAAGCTAACCCAGATAAGTTAATTTTCTAATATGGTTTTCTCATTGGGGGATGAGCCTTCTTTACATTTCTTTCTGAAACACTTAGAGTATCAATACTCTAAGATCTCTAATCAATTCCCAAGCTGTGTCCTTTGAACTCTTTGCTTTCTCACTTTAGGACTTCAGCAAAGGTGACACAGAGCATTTTGAAGCCCATCATTAAGACCTGCTACTAAATCCATGAGTCAGTTTTGGATTAAAGTATGAATTAGCTTGAATTTTCCCTTTAAGGACAAAGAACTTCAGCTTGAAGGAGAGGGCCACCCCACGAAAAGTGCTGTGAGATGACTGAGCAAAAATCACGAGTGCACTGCTCAAATTTCCTGAGCTTATTCTAAATGTTTAGTCAGAGACCATGCTTTAATTGTGGCTCTCTCATCAAATACATGGGATCTTGGACATTTCAGTCTAAGTATTAGGAAACTGCCTCAGCCACAGATTTCTCTTCTATCACATGGAGACAATTGCACTGATTTCATGGAATGATAAATATTCGTATGGTCTATGAACAAGATAACTCTATTCCACTTTCTTTGTATGCTAACAACGTTGCCTATCAATATATCGCATCACTTTTTAAGTAACCACTTGGCAGCCTCCGTGTAACTGGAGCTCAAAGTTAGCTACCTCTGCTGCTCTAGGAACACAGACGATCTCAACACTTAGACTCATAAAGAAGTCTAACAACAAACGGTAAGGAATCATAGACATGTCGAGGTCTATCCAAGTGTCTCCAAGTCCCCCACACTGTTGTTTATCCTAGTTGACTGATTGATCAGCATCCTCCTGATTTTTCTTTGTGTTGCTGGTTCAAAGCAGATAGGCCTTTGTGCATTGGCCTAGTCTTTTCAGCCCTAAGAAGTAGCTAACAGATGAAGAAACATCCAAGCTCTAAGGTCACAGGCAGTCCTTTCTAACTAAGCATAGAGCACTCTGTCATTTTTCAATCAATGAACCTTCTAACTAAGCCTTACCTGCCTTCTGTTGGTACTATAGGAGAATACAACCTTTTACATTATTTCATATTCCAACCTCTCCTCTGAGAGGAAAACGTCAATTTCTCTGCACGTTTCATCTGCTTTTTTCCCCTTCATTTTGTTTCCTAACTAGATGTTCTGTCAATTAATCATTTCTCTTAATTCAGAAGTTAAGATTCTAGATTAAATTATTCCAGAGCTCCTCTGTCAAAGAATATTTCTGAATATACTAAATCATTTGAAATCCAGAAAAAAAATTTCAAAATAATTTTAAATTAAAAGAATGGTGAGGAGCTCAAGCTTCCTAGCCTTTTAAAGGTCCTATAATGTTTGACAATGAATGGATCTAAGTGATTCATGCTTTTGTTCTTGTTTGTTTGTTTGTTTGTTTTCTTTTGGAAATCGTGGAAAAAACTGTGTGTAGATGTTTGAGCCCTGCTAATGAGTAGACTGTACATTTTGAAACAGTCTACTGTTTCAAACCTCTTACTTCAAACTTCTTACTCTTACAAATGAGGAGAATGAACATGACAAATAACTTGCTTGAGCTTTTAGAAACAGCGTAAGGTCTGGATCATTATTTCCCCTGCTTAGGCCCTTTGTATTGTAAGTAAGAAAACTATACACTGCAGGGAAAGTAAAAGTTTTCTGGAACACAGGGAGTGTCTTGTGTTATGGAGGAATCTCTGGTTCCCTTAAACCCCTCAACACTGGGGCAGACAAAAAAGGTCTGAGAGTATTTTTTCTCTTTTCCTTACTGTTTTACTTACTTCCTCCCGCCCCTTCTTCAAATTTTGGATAGCAATGTCTTGATTCATACAAGGAGAATGACAGATCCTACAAAGGAGTCCACTATGAGATCTAATCATCAGCAAATATACGTATGCCCCTTGCTATGTTCTACAGGAGAGCCCATAGAGGCTAAAGGATCATTAAGTGCATTGTAAAACATGCAAGGGAATCATGTTTCATGGAAGCAAATATATGCCAGTGAGGAAATACGTTTGTAAAATGTTCTGGGTTTTGTATTAATCTTAAGGGGTTTATTTTATCCAATAGAATGTTCTACACACAGCACATGAATGGGTATTATGTGGGTCATTGATGTTGAATGAAAGTAGATGTCCATTGACAATGTCTGAGTTCAGCCTCCTCTCCGAACTTGAAGGTGGGAGTCCTCACTCACATGTTATCTGGACTAAGAAGAGGAAATATTCATCTGGGGCAATGAAATGAGAATCTTTATGCTTGATGGCTTACTCCACACCACCAGTGGGAAGAAAGCAGATGCAAAGACAGCAGTGTCCACCAGCTCCTGTGACTCCTCTCTTTCTCCAAAGACTTTCATTTTAAAAAAAGATTTAAGAAGGTTTTGGGGAAGAGTGAAAGTTTACTGGAATATGGGAAGTGTCTTCTGTTATAGAGGCAATGCCAGACCCCTCGAGCCCTTTCACACTGGAGCAACCAAAAAGGTCTGAGGCTATTGTTTTCATTTTCTCTTATTATTTTACTTACATTCCCCACCTCTTCTCTAAATTTTAGATAGTAATGTCTTGATTCACACAGTGAAGATGACAGATCCTACAAAAGAGTCCACAATGAAGTCTTGTCACCAACAAATATGTTTTTGTCCCTTGCTGTGTTCTACAGGAGAGTACACAGAGTCTGAGGGAATTTGAACTGTGGAGCCAAAAAACTTGGGCAAAGACTTGAAACTTTGGAGTGGCGGGCAGAAAGGAATTTTTTTCTAGAGTATTTGGGAACAAAATTGTTAGAAAGATAGTAAGGATAGGTGAGGACTTACCAGAACAGGGTGGCTTTCTCTGCTACTAATATTCCTTAAACCATTTAAAATGCAGCCATCTTCCCAGACAAAAAGAAGGGAGCTTGTCTCTCTTGTCTTTTGCTGCCTTCGTTTATTCTTGACTTCTGTTAACTTCACACTATTCATTTCCCAGCACTGCCTTGTCGGGGCCAGCATACAGTAAGAAGAGCTCAGAGATGGGTGGAGAAGCCCAATAAACCTGGGTCCTTGAACATTGTAAATGTTATTTTATTTTTTTTCTTCTTTTCAACCATTAAACGAAGCTCCAATCCCTACCATCCACAGCTGAAACCCAGCCAGATGTTCATAGCTGCTCCACCATTCTGTGGGAATGGGTTTAAAAACATTTCTTTCTTTCTTTCTTTTTTAAGGCAAACATTGAAGAAAAGAACAAAGCTTTCCTTCCCTTTTCTTTCCTCTTTATTTTTGTGTACTGCATTCTCCTCTGCACCTTCACCCCCTCCAGCTTGCCCTGGGTGGGACCAAGATTACAAATTCATTCTGGAAACTCAATTTGTTTAGAAAAGTTGCAAAAAAAAAAAGCAACGCAGTAGCTCCTGCACTGCCCCGAGTCAAGGCAGAGTCTGTGTGTGAGAACTCCTCTGAGGAGTGGAAACACTTTCCAAACGCTTTCCTTATTTCAATGGCACACCTGCTTGGCTATCATAATATAACTCACATTCTTTTGCTTGTCTTTGTTTAGGTAATTACTAGAGTTTACAAATACGCCTTAAAATATAATTACTGTAGATTCGCCTAGGAAGCTGAACAAGCTCCTCGCAGGAGTTGTTGAATCGTGTTGCATACACAGGAATATATATATATATATATATATATATATATATATATATATATATTCATACACAAATACATATATATACATATATGTATGTGTATGTGTATGTGTATGTGTGTGTGTGTGTATGTGTATGTATATGTATATGTATATGTATATTTTTTTCATTATTGAATACTAAATCTGCTTCATAATGTATGCATACAGAGGACAGAGGACAATCATAGCCCCTATACTCGGAATGTGACCCAGACACTGGCATCTGGACTGCTGCTCTTGGTGTCTGTGTGTCAAGTTGGGGCTTCACCCTTTCTGCTCTGTAACATTGCACTTCTGTAGAATGCTTGGAAGTTTTCAGGTGTTTGCTTCTTGGTAGTGCTTTCTCTATCAAACCAAAGTAGATGCCTATTCACTTGAGCAGTATGTGCTCAAGTTTATTTATCTTTGTATTCGTCAATTTATCTGAGAATCACTTTTGTTTGTTCACTTGTTTGTTTTTTCTTTATCAGTCTGTTCAGTGAGTAGAAGAGTATGTGACACAGCCAGTGTCTACTGGGGTTGCAAGAGAAGGCTCATGGAAGGCACTCAACATAAAAGCACATGCTTAATACCTGTTGGCTGTTTATAGTATTACAGTCTTAACATAGCTGACCATTTCAACATTGCCTCAACAGAAAAATCCCCTGTCTTAATAGTCATGTAAATAGAATTTCCCATTTATATTCCAAATATTAAACTATAAAATGAAAAGTTCATTCAGAAGACTGTATTACCAGAACCAACATTTTAAAACACCAACTCAACTATCAAAGGCCTCACACACTGGAGTTTCAGTAAAGAGGGGGAAGATGCCACCACTCCCACAGGCCTTTGAGCTCCCTGGTTGTGGCTTTGAAGCCCAGTACAAAGGCTCGGCAGAGGGCACCAGTGTGCACCTTCACATGAGGCCACACAGGAAGAGGCACTTTACATACCATGCTTCCTGCTGCATATTCTTATCCCTTAAGGCAGCTAAATGTAGCGAGGAATTTTTTTTACTGTCTTTTTATTTAAATGCATAATCAGAATAGTTGCTAGGGAAGAGCCAGAGAGAGAGAAAAAACAGTTCCAGAGTGGAGTCCTTTATTGATCTAAGGACTGCTTTATGAGCTCAGAAAGTTTTACCCTCAGTGCAGAAGTGCCTGGAGTCTATTATTTGTGAATTAATAAGCTATACAAAGCAGGGAGTGAGGGAAATATAGTGGCTCAGTTTCAGGTTTGTTCTCAAGTTTTGATGATTTAATCTGACAAGCACAAACAGTGCAAAAACAATTTTCAAGATTTTCTTGACTTCTTATCAGTGACCTCATGGCCTTTTTTAAACCACACCCCTAACCCAGCTACCACTTACTGCCTGTCCTGACTACTCCCAAAACTACCTGTTCTTTCTCCCTTAACATCCCTCCAAACCTCAGATCTATATTTATGAATGTCTCACATGTGGAAGACCTGAAATTAATCAAGAATGGGTCCTGGTACCTATCAACCTATTATTTTTTCTCTCTCTCTTGATTCCTTCATGATTCAAATGCACCTGATCTCTGGTGTTGTAAATCTCATTTGTCTTCAAAATCTCCGTTTCAGTTCCCTGGGTACCACAGGCTGACTCAACTCTCATTTTCTACAGTAGCTTTCCAGTGAAATGTAGTCCTAGGTCATTGTTTTTCACTCATAGGAAAGTATATCCATTCTGCCCAGAGTACTCCCTCTTTCTCTGGGCTGAAATAAAAGTGTAATGTTTAGAACAATGCTGTGTTCAGTTGTGAATCAGATTGGGAAGATGGCCAAGTAGTTAACAGTTATGCTTAGTATCACTACTTCTAAGTCAACAACAAAGTGGTCCTCAAACTCTGAGCAGCATCTACACTGAACAGATCATGGATAAACTAACCCTTTCATTCTGTGGGTTTTCCAAAGAATGTTCTCCTTCAGATTCCTACTTGAATGTCACAATATCTCTTCATGCTAGAATGAACCCTGTTGGATAACTTCATAGAAAAAATTCCATAAGATATTAACAGAAAACACACAGGAGAAGAGCCTACACATTCACATATAATGTGAATGTTCAACATTCTTACCCATCAGGAAATACAGCTGAAAACATGAAACATTTTTTTGTTGTTTTTCACTTGATACCTTAAAAATGTTAAAGGTAGATGACAGTCACTACTGTTTCTAGGAAGGTAGAAAAGCTAGAGACACATAAGAAACAAGAGATCAGGAGGGTGAATTTAGGTACATAAGCCACTGATCTTACGCTACTCTACCACACCAGGTCTAGTCACTGAGGACTCCACATGGGTATGTGTGTTTCAAACAAATACTTCGTAATCACCAGAATAGAAGGGGAAACAGGATTATTGGAAAGCTCAAGAAGGGAAGGAAGCAGATGAGGAATCGTGTAAGATGTAGCTGGTCTAGCTTTGGGAAAGGAACTGGGAGACCTCTGCTTTCTTGAACTTAATGTCTTTGGCTTAGAATCTAAACTTTAGACACTACTGGTTGTCCTAGCACTCATGGTCAAACGACTGAGATGAGAGTGCAAAGAGAAGTGATTTGTACACAATTACCATGCCAATTTCAAATATTTTTTTAAAGAGAACACATATACTATGATAAGGTTATGGGTGGATAGTAGCAAAGAAAATAGTACAACAATCAGAACATCCATCCGGGAGTCTAACAAGTAAAGACAACTCTAGCTACACCTTCTCTGTCAACTCCTTCATGTACTTGTCCATTTTAAGACTGCACCCGGTGACTCATTGAAATAAAGGATGGAGGAAGCTGGTCAAGAGATAATAGAATGAAACTCGTTAAGAAACAAAACACTGGCAGCAATTGTCGATCATTGCTTCAACCCCTTCTATACTCTGCACTGTCCTGTTTTTCCTCCAAGTCCCAAAATCCATTGTTCCAACGGGAGCCATTCCACATGCCATATTTAAGAAATGGACCAAAGAGACCCAGAGACATTACCAACTGGCTAAAAATGGGTGTTTGCAACTAACAGTTAACCTTTAAGCATTTTCTAGGTAAAGGTATATCTTGTAGCAATTACCTAATTTAATTCTAGGTAACAGATGTTTTCACTACTCCCATTTTGCAGTAAGTGAGACTTGGAGAAATTAGGGACATTTTCCCTGGAAATCAGCTGTTAGCAATCTTCAGGATGCACACAAGTGGCCTAAGATTAATAGACATGTTTATGGCAAACATTACCATCACTGGGGTAGGAAAAATGGCTATGTCTATGGTCTCTTATATGCCTTTCCCATAGAGTTTGAAACACCCTATCAAAATCACAATAGTGGAGCACAGTTGTGCCACACAGCAGTCTTGAGATACTTACATGGAGCTAAAGTCTCTATTCCTCAGAGATCTCAGAAATCATCTAAATGAAGGTTATCATCGGCTGTTGCTTAGCTAACCCAGCACTGTTGAGGATAATACTGAGAAAGAGACCAGTCTTAGAAAATGAACATTATCCAAGGTGTGCAGAAGCCACCACTACCGAATGTCCACTGAGGACTCAGCTAGGAGTCTTCCTCAGAAGTCTACATTATCTTTCGGTGCTTCCTTGAAACCTGACAAGGCGCCATCTTTCACAGATGGCTTGAAACAAGAAAGAAAAATAGAATGGAGAAAGGGAGGGGGAAAGGGAGAGGCGCAAAGGACAGAAAAGGAATGAAGAAGCCAGGTAGGAATCAAAAGTGCTCTATGTGTCTTGAATGTGGAATATAAAATGAAAACAAAAACGACGGTGACAAAGACGCTTTCAGCTCTTGGAGCCTTCTGGGGCTTGTTCCTAGGGAGGCCACAAGCTGCTGCTTTACAGCAGTGTCCCCTGCTTAATTAGCATTTTTGGATCCACCACAATTCAGCTGGATAGCCATTTCCTTACAATTGATAGTCGCCTGGAAATGGCTTTCGCAGCTGGGCCACGAATCCCTCGCCCAGGGAGCCTGTAATCGAGCCGCTCAACAGCCTTGTTCAGCCATAATTAATATTTCTAGAACTGCTGCTCAGAGGCCCCCGTAACTGTGTCACACCAGTGGGGAGCCAGTTGGAAGAGGATTTACTGCTGGACTAGGGTGACCCAGCTGTGCAGCCACCAGGCCTAGGTGGGATGACAGCTCCCAGGCAGTCGCCATTCACCACCTAATGTAGCAATGGCAAGACAGAGAACAGAGTGGATTCCTATGTTTCATTCCTGGTTCTGAGGCTTCCAAAGTTCTCAATGGGAGATGAGCCTTGACACTGTAAGACTGGGCTTCTCTCTCTCTCTCTCTCTCTCTCTCTCTCTCTCTCTCTCTCTCTCTCCATGTATGCATGCCTATGCCATCGACTAACCTTTCCCCTTGTAGTCCAGAGCTTCCAAAGACAGCCTGAGGAGCAAGAGTCATTTTACAGCACATCCTGTTTCCGACCTTTGATTCGCAAAGGGAGACTGTGGACTAGAGATGTTAGGCTGGAATTCAGGGTGAGGATTGGTCACCCAAACAGATCTCAAGGAGGAGACTTGCAATGTCTAACCTGTCTTTCATTCTCCCACCACTATAGTTTGGATCGTTGCCATGGGTGAATGTACTGACTGAGTGATGTAGTCCGCGGCTGGGTTGGAAACTTTTCTGTATGATGGATTGAACTTGGTGGGATGGGAAGAGTAACTAAGTTATCCAACATCAGTTTTCTCGAGCAGGAACACAGAGAGGGAGAGAGAGAGAGAGAGAGAGAGAGAGAGAGAGAGAGAGAGAGAGAGAGAGAGAGAGAGGGGGGGGGGCTAGTGCTTCAGGGCTTATGAGTGCATAAGTTTAGTATCATATGAAAATTCTTGGAGCTTCAAAACTATGACAGTATACAAAAGTGTCACCTTCCAGAAAATATTGTGAAGGGGGCCTGGTTTATTCTATACAAAATATCTGTCATAATGCCCAGCAAAGTAAACCTGGTGCCTGATTCATTAAGACAATTTCCACAGTTCCCTGAAATACTAACCTTACTATTTTTCAGATGTAAACATATTTGAGAGCTGGGCATTATGTTCTATGCCTGTAGATCCAATACTTAGAAGGCTGAGACCGGAAGACCCAGAGCTGTAGGCAAGCCTGAGCTACATAGCACCTAGTAACAAACTAGCCAACTCAATGCTTCATTTAGGTTTAAACATAATTTCTTTAAAAAAAAAAAAAACACAGTTGAATCCACTTAAAACTTCCATACTCCTTTGCAACTTATTATCTTGCTAATCTTTTAAGCATCCAGCATCCCTACACACCTCTTGCTCTGTTCCATCTTATTACTTTACCTGATGGTGTGTTTTCTCTAAAATTCTCCTTCATCAGGTTAAACCTTACTAGCCTATTGAGTTTCTGTTTGTTGCAGACTCCACAACCATGAATGTCCCCATACTCTTCCCAATCCGTGTCTCCAAAATATGGTTGTCAAAGCACTTATGGACCAAAGTAAAACTTGGCCAACTTAGATGTCTCCTACCTAATCCTTTTAGGGTGAGCACTGGCATTTATCTTTGAGTACTGGTCCCCAGTTTACCTCAGTTTATTTTTAAAAATACTTGCATATAGGGTACCTTAAAGCTAGTGACTAACAAAAGGATTCAGCACAAATCCTGGCCTACTTCAAGGCCTTGGCAAACATTTGCAAAAGGAGTAAATGATGAGTGAATTAATCTAAAGGTAATTTATAACAATGGAATATGTTCATCCTATGAGACCAGCATCTAAAACTGAAAGGGAAAAAAAAGACTCAAAAATAAAATTAAACTTATAGTAATGTTTTAAACATGTCACTTTTAGCTTAGCAATGTTATAAGGATGTTTGGTGAAGCTCTGGGCTTCCCAGCAAGACTTGAACTCATTTCTTTAAAGAAGTCAAATGGTCTTAACTAGTCCTGTGGCTAGAAGGAACTTTCTAAAAAGCTATTTTTCTCTCCTTGAGCCTGAAATTGAAAATAAATTTCTTAGGCTCCTTAGTGACTTGAGACCCCATGACGCTGGTGAGCAAATGAAACTATAACAAAGGTGATGGTTTTTACTTCCAGACATGTGGTCAGCCTAACGGAGATCCTCCATGATGGATCATCCTCTTCCACAGTGTCCTTGGCAGCCATGAATTAAAAGTTTGGAAACTAAGGATGGTAGTTTATTCCTATAATTCCAGCCTCCCAAGTAAGGAGGCAAGAGAATTTTTGCAGTTTCAAGGATAGACTTGGTTACATAGTGAATTCCTAGATAGCCTGAGCTGCAAAATAAGACATAGTCTCAAAAAGAAAATTACTTTGAGGAACCCTGCCCCTTCAGCACCAAAACTTGTTTGCAAACAGGCAAGTAATCAGCATTTGTTGTATTAATCTTTTGTGCCCCATATTTGGGGTATGCTTCCTTGGTACACTGTATGTCAGTTTAAACTAAATCATTGTCTAATGAAAGTATTTAGTTAAACTTTATTGTACCAATTTGGAAGTACACTGGTGAAAATGGGGATATAGCCAACTGGAAATCCATGCTAGGTAGTGGGAAAATATTTGTAAAATCACTAGCTGCTATAACTTAGAATATAAATTACCAAGTTTGGGACATGGGAGAAAGAAACTTCAAAGCAAATGCTAGTGCTTTGTGTTCCTGCTGCCTTTGATGGGATAATTAGTAAAGCAGATGCACTGTGGGAGCATTGACAATATTGTAAGTAAACCGAGACAAATGGAGTCCAAATACTAAGAATGGCTTACAGGAAAAGTACAGGATTGAACAGGGTTTTAGCCTGGTAGACCAGAAGTCAGGTTAGCATGTGATCTTCTGATTCAAGGTTGCCTTCGGTTGAGTTAACAGAGATATCTAAGAGCTAAGGTGAAGAAATAAAACTGATCTAAAAAGAGCTTTGATATGATTACCAGCGGATAAACAAAAACATCAGCAGGCTGTTAAGTTTCCAGATGTTTGCTGCCACAGAAACTACAAGTGGGCCTCAAAAGACTGAAGTCATTGGACAGAGTCTTCGTGCAGCCCTGAGTTGAAAAGGAGACAAAACATGCTGACTTCACAAAGGCCAAATTCCCCTACCTCCTGGTTGACCCTAGGAAGAATATAGGTTCGAAAGTTATTCCCAGATGGTTGAGCAGTCACAGTGGAGTGAAAGAAAGAGCGTTTTCTTCCCGACATCAGAGTCAGGAATAAGCAAGAATCTCATTTGCCCAGAGCAGGGGACTCTAGCAATGAAATATCTGCCCAAAGGGATTTCAAAATGCCCATGAAATAGTGACTGCCTTAGTAGACTTTAGCTATCCAGTGTTTTATGATGAGATTATGGAGGAGAAAATTAAGCTGCTTTTTTTTCTAGCTCACATCAGCATTCCAGGGGACCTGACAGAGGGTACTGCATCACCTGGACATCTCTAAATGTGACTGTGGTGGGGATATGCATAAGACACTAGGCATCATTCTCAGAGTAAGGCCAAGTGTGATCTTCAAAGTTGAAAAAGCATTGACCAGGAGATGAATGTACATAGAGATGAATGTATATTTCTACCAAAAAGTAGAAAAAGAGAGGAAGGGATGGGAAATTGGAGAGAAAGATTCCATGTTTTCTATTATTAATATCCCTTTCCTAAAAGCATTTCTCAGTGGTCTAAACCTTAGAATAGCTAAACTATAGAGAATCTGCATTATCTTTGTGATCCATCATAGAGCCACTTAATTATTCCACAGAACCTCATCAAAGATGCCTGAGCTAGGAGGGCTTTTATAAACCATCTAATTAATGATTTCATTTGATATTCTATTCATTTTCCTGGCAAACATATATTGGGTACCTTCTACATGCAAGAGTCAGAGGTAGGTGCTATTATGCAAAACTTGCTCAGACCCAGTCAAGCCATCTAATCTCTCAGCATCCCATAGCAGTATCCCATATTTGGCCATTTCTACACAAACAAGTCACTATGAACCAAGAGCCTTCTCCTTCTGAGGGTCCTACAGAGGCTCATGGAGGTCAGTGCTTTCCACTTGTCCTAGAAATAGCAAAGGTCAAAACAAAGTTAATCCCAGAAAATAATTGATGCCTGTGACATTTAAAGAATAAAATTAATTACCGCAGCATTTTCCTATTTCTATGGAGATTTCTCCTCATTTGTATCTCTGAACGCATAGCTTGTATGAACTCAGAGACCACAGCCCCCCCCCACACACAAGCCTATACTTTGCTCTGCTCATGTTTCCTTATATCGGTTTTACTGGGTATACCAAAATGTGAGGGCTATTATTTCTAGACTTGAAATTTAATGCAAATCTTTTAAATATATCTCCTTATGCTTTGATTTCTTCCAAACAAACAAACAAACAAACAAACAAACCAACCCTGGGAGTATGCACTCATGGAAATACAATGTTATGAAAACAATATACTTCCTCTTTGAAAGCACTTAGACATACTATTCCCTTCTCCAGTCTTGCATACAGTTTGGCTTTTGTTTCTTTCTTGCCAGGATCCCATGATGGCCACCTAAGTTATCCTTTTACCAGCTCTATTATTAATTTTGATCTGTAACTTTACATCTGGCCCCAGGCTTTGAGATCACCTTAACTCTCCCTCCTCCCCTCATTAGTCCTAGCACTTCATGGGGCGTGTTGCCTACAGCTCTTGAGGCAAGCCTATCTCAGAACGGCCCAGCAATTGTTGAGGTTTTTTTTTTTGTTTGTTTGTTTTGTTTTGTTTTGTTTTGTTTTGTTTTGTTTTTTGCTCAGTTACTACTTCTTTCCCCATACTGATCACTCTAAATTTTTCCTGAATTCACAGTAGGTAAATAATCTCATTTTCTTGGTCAACGGTCACATTAATCTTCATCTCATCTTCAATGTTCGATCTCATAATCACCAACAGAGCACCAATATCCTCAAAACCATTTAGCCAGTCTGGCTCTGTGACCCCCAACATTTTTTTTCATACCTTCGGGAGTTAAAACGGTTAGAAATTCCTGCCTAGTTCTCGTTGACTTGTAGTCTTTGTTAAGCTTTTGGCTTAAGACAAAAGAAATAAACAGTGAAACGTTCCTTTGACTCTCTTTACCTTCCCAGCTGCTATGAGCTCTCTTTTTTCTTCTTAGTGAATTTCTTTGACGTTCTCTGCTTGCCCTTCTCCGGTGACGCATCCATGACTTGTCTTACGATGCCTACTGAACTTGCCAAATTCAGCAAACTTACCTTGCTTAGCATCTGAGCAGACCTCCCAGCCACTCTTCAGATTATTAGTCAGCCTCCCTGGGCAGTGTGACTCTTGGACCCTCTTATTCTTGAGCAATGCTTTTTCTTCTTTGTGCCTTTTAAGTATCTAACACCTGACAGCCTGGCATAACCCCATTTTTTAATGAAAGTCCTCAGGCTGCACAACGAAATATCCTACCTACCAACTGACTTTACTGAGCATTTGGCTGTCCTCAGATAGTTCAAGTTCAATACGGCAGAAGCTGAAGCCACCCTCCTTTCCCCTGCCAGTACCTATTTGGCCTCTCAGTTGACCAATATAAGCATATTCTTGTAGATAACTTTTATCAATGGGAGTGTCTCCTGATCTCACTTCCTCTTAAGTCTTGAAGTTTCTCTACTTCCTCATGATGCCTCCCATGAGTGTTTCTAGAGATTTGTTAGTTTACTTTATATCTGTCCACTTTAAATTCATCCTCCACATACTTGTCAGATCTTTTGTTTTTTGCTTGGTCTTCCTACACCATGCTGCTTTCCTACCTGCATACTGTTTCCTCTCTCTCCTTCCTCTTGGAGCATCCCTCCCTCCTCCAGTTTTCCCCCCTACTATCTCCCTCGTCTGTAAAATAATAGACAAGGAATTCAGGTGATGGGCCTTGCATTCCTTTGCTTAAGTATACCTTCCATACAAAGCCCCACACATCTCACACCTGTCTAAGCTTCACTTCCAGAAAATGTGGGTATTCTGTCTTCTGGTACCATAATGCCCCATACATTACTCTACTATTTTAGGTACCACTCTTTATAGCATCATAAAAGCAGACCTATTTTGTTTTTTTGTGTCCCACCGACACCCAGTGTGATATCTACTCATGAAGTGTCAGGAGAATGAGATACTTGTAAAAATTCTCAGACTTTGATGGCGGTAAAAGGTGACACGAAGATAGTAATCTATGTGGTCTCCTCAGAAAGGCTTGTCTCTGAGACAGTTCTGTTTGGAGAGTTTTCAATGAAATCAGCCGCCCTCATCATCTATAAAATCCCATCACAATCAGAATCATCTATATTTCAAGTGTTCCATAAACACGTGTGTGTAGTGGCTACTATGCTAGTAAAAAAACTGGCTGGAAAATCAGCGCTTATTATAGTTAAGACTATAGTGTAGACAAATACAGAAGAAATAGCCAACATAGACAGTGGCAAAAATAGAAGCACCACTATTCTTACTGCTCATGATATTTATGTTAAAAGCAGTCTCCCTTAAAAAAACAAGCTGTCCTTCTGGTGAAACCGGAAGGTTTTTATAGGCTGGCTAAACCAGAAAATGATAAAATATAAGGCCAGAATGTTTATCTTTGCAATGTTTGTCAAGTCTAGGAACTGCACCATAAGAACAGGACAAAAAGAAATGCAGATAACCACTGTTGCCTCCCTGTCCCTGGTGCCTGTTGAGTCGAGGCCAAGAAGGATGTTCAGGACAAGGAGACACATACACAGTGTTTATGATCCTGCAGCACACTGGCATCCTCTAAGTCTTTGGCTGCATGGACGGCATCCAAGACTCACTTTTCTTTATGCTAAAGGGATAGGAACAGAAAAGCCTGCAAGTAAAAATTAAGCCACATAACAAATGTTTTCTTCCCACAAATCTTGTTTTCCTTGTAGTGAGGAAACGAGGGCTTTAACTCTAACCACAAATTGTAACCCAAGGTGAAGAAAATGTCCAGGAAGAGAAGTGAAAGATCAGAAATACGTTGGAACAAAAGAGGGGCTGGAGGGGTGGGTGGAGATTAATCTTATTAGGATCGTATATCATGAGGGTGTCAGGTGTGAAGGCAAACGAATGGCCTGTGTTTATCTGTGCTAAACCGTGTGGCTCACCCAAACATCCACTCCACCGGGCGTTTTTTTCTCCAGTAATAAATTGGCTGAGTCTCGGGGCGTTGATAATAAAGAGAGTTAGAGATCTCTCTCACCAGGTTTTAGATGCAACCATCCTCGCCCACTCTTTTTTCCCCTCTTTCTCCCTCTCCCTCTCCTTTTTATCACTGCTGATTCGAAAAGCCCTTTGGAAAGATGAAGTAGTTAGAAATCAAAATAAATGGATTCTATTAAAACCGGCAATGCATCAACCGCTTGATAAAGTGATTAATAAACAGATTCGGATGGTGATTGATTAAACTCTTTAATCAAAGTGCTAAACTGACTTAATATGGAGAGTTTCAACATGTTCTGAGTGTACATTTTCCCTGCCTATGGTTCACAGTTGTTTATGTAACTTTTCTGAAATGTATCCCCTTAGGTCGAAGCTTCAGAGAGCCGGGGCTCTGGAACGTGTGGGATTATGAAGTATTGCACACTGTGGTAGCTGCTGAATGCTCATGAATTATAGGTGCTTCCCATAAGGCAGCAAGTCATTTTTCAGATATTTGAGCCCCTTCAGCACAAGAGCCTTTGCGCCCATCGCTCTGTAACTCTTTAGGCCTTAGTCTGTAGTGGATGGAAGAAACTGCAACTTTAGAAAGTTCTATCCCCTCGTATTTGTTCCCTTGTAAGCAGTGACAGCTTTACTTCAGAAGGTCAAGGTTTTGATGGTGAAGGAACAGTCCCAATTTTACCATTCTGGTAGGTTCATGTTGTTTAGGAATGGGTATACTTCATCTGGTGCATTGACGTTTCTGAATCAGGCATCGTTTTTGATATAATTAATTACCCACTTATTAAGTGAATAAGCCTGTTAAAGTCCTGTGACTGTAATACATGTTTGCTCAACTCACGTTCCCCAGAAGCAAAATGTAAACATATTTGGGATCAGAGATGTGGAGTAGGACAACGGGAGAGGATGGTGTAGTGAGCCTGTGAACTAGAGAGAACCTCTGTGGCCCACATTGCAACAAATGAAATTCAGAAAATTCTTCCAATTCTGTACACAGCTCTTAGGGTAAAGCACAGTGCTAGCAGTCACAAAAAGAGAAAGCAACACCCGGATGGAGGACCTTATTGTGCAACAAGGCACATCACACAGGGATGAAAATGGCCTTTGTTTCAATGGGTTAGTGAAGAAACACTAGTTACTAGGGTTTCCGAAGACCACTGACCATGCAGAGAACTGAGTGTGCTTCTGGGAGCTCATGGCAGTTAATTCGGCGTCAAAGGCAATAAGAGTAAGCTGCTTGTCATGACACAAACTTAGAATCCCAGTTCAGGAAGACTAGAACTTCAAGGCCAAAGTTAGTTATATAATGGGCATGAAGTCAACTGCTATTACAACACTGTATCTTAAAAAAAATGAAACGAAATGGAATAAAATAGAAGGTGAGGTTTAAAATTTATTTGTCAAATGTGCTGAGACATGCAAGAGAGGCACCATGTTTTTCTGCACTATGTTGGATGCACAAAAGGAAGCAAAACGTTGAGAGTTGTTGGAATTATCTTGGAAAATAGAGAACTACCAAGAGTGTAGGACGAAGAGCAGGCGGTCGCCAGTGTAGACGCTAAGGCAGGGTGCTAGAGCCAGGGTCCTTAGGCAAGCAGGGTGCTAGAGCCAGGGTCCTTAGGCAAGCAGGGTGCTAGAGCCAGGGTCCTTAGGCAAGCAGGGTGCTCGAGCCAGGGTCCTTAGGCTTAGATCTTAACTCTGTCAGGTAGAGACTGAATAACCTTATTGGAGAACTAAAAATGTGTGTATAGACTTTCTAATGCTCAACTACAGGAAATAACGGTGGGCAGGATTGTTGCCACAGTGACTGCAATCATAGAAAGTCATTAGATCAATGTAAAATGTAAGTGGTCCCTGATGCTAGCAAGGATTCTTAGCAGGGGTTTCCAAAAACTGTCTTTGGAAGAGTGGAAGTACACTTCGGCGGGGCAGGGGAACTAGAAGGGGATTTTTTTTTAAACATCATTTTTAGTGTAAAATACAGGAAGTAGGCAAATCTTTTCTAAGACACAACTTAGAACCACTTCAGAGAAGTAAAATAGACTTTTCTTACGTGTTAAAATATAAAATTATCATTCTTTGTGATTCTAGAATTGGACAGAAATTCAGACCACAAATAGATTTATATGTCCTGACTCACTGTATGGGCAGGTTCTATAAGAATCTAGAGTAAAAGAGATGCCATGGAACAAATTGAGGTATTCAGAGGCAGCCTGGTCAGGCCTGGCTTCTGTTTATCTTATTCCAACATACTTTTGAATTCACACTTGAGCACTTGTGACTAGCTGAGGCTTGTTATAAGAGCTGGTTTCAGTGTATTCAAAATATATTCAGAAACTTTTAGAGCATCTAAACTATGTGTGTGGACTGCTGTAGGCTGAATAATTTATCAGGTAACACTGAGAAACAGAAAGACAGAAAGACATATGTGAAGAGTGAGGGATGAGAGAGAAAGGGAAGTAGGAAGAAAGGGACACACACACACACACACACACACACAGTGAAGGGGTGATCCTTATTTATTATTTTGTCCTGTTGCATATACTTCTGTATATGGTGTTGTGAGAAGCTTCTAGTCTGTTGGAGTTTACAGAAGAGACACCCAGTGGGCATGCCTGTCCTCAGTCGACAAACTATTTAGGGGTCACTCACCTATTTATGGATAACTTTCCAAAGTCTGAGTATAGAATAGAAGAGAGGTCTGTGGAGAAATCTCTGGAAACAGAGAATGTAGAACCACAATGTAAGTGGGGACTCAATGGTCAAATGGGAAAGAGCGAAGTGGGGGTGAGATTAGAAATGAGTGCTCAAGTGTCAAATGCTAAAGTGGGTTCTTAAATGAAGAACTTTGTGTCTCTCCTTCACTGAGTATGTGCTACACAGTAGCTAGGTTCTATAGACACTCAAGATGAATCTGAGGGAATGACTCCTCAAGGTATCAAGTTCAACCTTCATATCTACCACCACGGTGGGGATCTAAGCATCGTTTCCTTTGATAAGCTGCTCTTTTGATCAGATGAAACAGAACATGAAAAGGTCTACCACCATGAACTTTTGCCAGAAGTAGCATTAGAATCCATCCTTACAAAGAACGACTCACTCATTTGACAGTGTTCACTGAGTATTCATCAAGGGCCTTCAGTGCAGGGACTCTACAAGTACAAACACAGAGCAAAAGATGAAAATGGGCCCTTCCCCTAGTGTGCTCACAGTGTAGCAGAGTCATCTTAGGTCTCACACAAGACTGGACGTGTGTTACCCAGTGATCTACAAGTCTGATGGGATCAGTGCACACACAGTGCATAGTGCTGAGTGAGCTCTGGGCAAGGATGTGCGTCATGAAATGGCAAGGAAGAGTTATATGCACGGATTTTTTTTTAATGCATTGGAGAAGCAGAGAAGGGAGTTGAGACAATCGTGTAGATTTTATTTCTCCAAGGAAGAAATAAAGTGGTGGGGATGTGTATAGCTCAGATAGTAGCATGCTTGTCTAAAATGCATAAAGGGTTAGATTCACCATCCAATATTGTGTAATCTTGACACTTAGGAGACAGAGGCTGAAGGATAAAGAAGCACAAGGTCATCCCTGCTTACATAGTGTGTCTGAGACCAGCCTTGGCTACAAGAGACAGTCTCAGAAAATCAAACCAAAAAAGTCAGGAGTAAAGTAAATGTTGTTGAAACACAGAAGAAAGATACAGAAAAAAGAAAAAAAAAAAAAACCTTCAGCTGGGTCTGGGACCTAATACCTGGTGAGAACTTCATAGCATATTTGCTGCCCCAGACCCCTGAATGGAAAGGCTTTGTGGATGAAAGGAACACAAGGCAAGGTTTATGAGTAGCAAGAGTCAGTTTCAGGCTGCGAATGCCTACAGAATTTACATCTCCATTGAACTCCGGGGAGCTTTGGGAAAGTTTTTAAAAGTGCAGATTGCTGGACATTTGAATTCTGCAGGGGATACAAGTCTCACTGGTAGGTCCTGGCCTCATAGAAGAAATATTCAATAGCTCAATCAAAGCCAAGGAGTGACGAGCACAGGGACCAATGGCTTACAGGAAGAGCTTACAGCTAGCCTCCAACTGTCTTAACAATGTCAATAAAACTTTAAAATCAATAGACTGATGGAGTGTCAACTGAAACACATCCCAGAATAGGCTGATGATGTCACTGGGACCTGGGAATAGGCCTGCAATAGCATCTCTGTCTCTCCCCTTGCCAGAGCCCCTAGGTACCTGAATAGTGCAAACATCTTTGGAAATTCATTCAGTTGCTCTTTAGAGAGAGGACACTAAATGTTGCACTCACATAGATTTTACTGAACTGAGGAGATAGATGATTATGCTGAATATCCAGGAAACACAAAAGGAGACCTAAAAATGGCAGAAACCATCTGAAGATGATAACAAGGAACAGTTGTATGAGACATTCTTGGTTTTTACACACAGTTTTTAGAATCATGGAGACGACTCACATATATTTTGATACATTTTTCCCATTGTTGTGGAAAGCCTCTTGTAAACATTTGAAGAACAATGTGAATTTATAACTATTTTAGCTTATTAAACTTTTCCATTGTTGGACACTTATAGTATGTCCATTATTGACCTGAACACCATGTTCGTAGCACTACTAATATTTGTGTTATTACCTTAAACAATGTGAAAATCAGTTACTTAATTGCCCATTCGCTGCTGTTTCAAGGATTTGAGATACATGGGGAAAGATATACGATGAATATTAAAACATCATGGCATCTAAGGGTGAGTATCATAATTTTACTAAATTTAAATTTATTTATAAAATATCATAGTTTTACATAATTCTACAATGGCAGAATAATGTAAAACTTAAACCAGGGTTGAAAATGAATGGTGCCAGTCCAGTCAAACCAGTATAATACCACTGAATTATCCAGGTTAAGACTGATCACAAACATTTTTTATAGGCTGTTCTTAATACTGTATGGATATCAGCTAAATGATTATTTGACATATAAGCTACACACATGTATACAAAATACACTGCCAATCGGTCAAGGTAAATATTAGTAAGACATCCAACACGCAAATAAACACGTAACAAATCACCTGAAGGAACAAATCCAGGGAGTGATCAACTACAGCGTACCTAAGGGAAGAAGAAATCTTATGTGGTTTTAAAATAGGATCATTTAAAATAAAAATGCTTCCCAAAATGTTTTAGTAATTTGCCAGAACTGGTAACGCTTGTTTGTTAAGTCCCAGCACTTTAGAAATGAAGAAACCAGGGTCCTGGTTTCTTCAAGATACTTTGGATTACTCACCTAAGCTCAAGTAATAAGACTATACCTAAGATAAATACTTTGATAGCTCAATTTTTAATACATTTAGGTCATTATCTTTAAATCATTAATTTGTATGAGTTATTTTTATAAAAATGGCTTTATAATGCCCTTCATTTGGACATATCTCTCAATAAGGCTTCATTCAGTGAAAGTTCAAGATTTCTCTTAATGGCTTGGCAAGTCTCTATTGTTAACTTCATCAGCTCTTGAGTACTTAAGTCACCAGTGTTTCTTTCTGTAGTACACCATGGATGTAGCATGGCCACTTCCTTCTATGATACCTCGTACATGGAACAGCTCTGCTTCTGTCTGTGGTGCTCAGTGTGTGGTGCACTTTCCGTGTGTAGTACATCCTCTGTGGCACACCACACATGTAGAGCATGGAAGTGACTCATGAACAACTATCATAACAGTGATAAAAAAAATTTTCTAGCTGCCACTAATGATGTCTGCTTTATTGAAATTTAACAGGAAGTAAAATGCAAGTGGAGCCTTAAAATTCACTCCACTGCCCAATGTGCAGATGCGAGTTATACTTCTGAAAGTCGTTCAGGAATTATTTAGCTTAAAGAAAGTTCAGTAAGATGATTCTGATTTTCATCTGGAGTTGTCAGAAGAGGAATTACCTTCACTGAAAGTAAACTACATTGTTTTCTTCACAGGTGGCCCAATTTAGCTGTTTAATCTTAGAAAAAAAATGACAGATTTGGGATCAGAGGAAAAACTCTTGCTTCATTCGGTTTGGAAGAGTGTGAAAGATATTGTATGTCTGTGTCTGTGCTTCTGTCTGAGAATCAGGTGGGTGCACTGTAATTTTCAAGTAATTTGAAGCATACAAAATAGAACGTCTCACAAATAGGTGTGTCTTGGAGTGGCATGTGGGTGGCAGTGGACTAAGATATTTCTTTTGAAATAATATTTTGGTTTTATTGTCAGGTCTAATAACTTGCCCAAAATATATATGTGTGCATTTGCTCAGACAGTTTTTGCAAAGAAAAAGGCCATGCAATTTTCATGACTGGCCACATAACCTCCTCCACTTGGGCAAGAGGGGAAACTAGTTGACGCCGGGAAAAATAGCTTAGAAAACCACGTGCGCTTTAAGCTAGGAATGCTGAAAGTAACGCAGATGTATGTCCTTATTTTGCTGAACTCTATTACAGTTCCATAAACTGTAAATGAGAATGGGATACACGCACAAAGCAAAAGGAAATGTAACAACTCAAGTATGTGGGATTTAATACAGAAGTAATCACAGGACTTAATAGAGAACAGAGAATCCATGACTATGAGCAGAAAATAAAATGGCATATTTAGAAAACACCCATTATACCAAAAATTATTATCACTCCCATAATAATACATTTTGCTTGCAGTAATGTGTATGACCTTGTAAAACACCACAAACTATGTTGTTTTTAATTGGTGCCTCTAATTCTGTCATATATAGGAAGACTCTAGCAGTGTAAAATTTATGTATCAAAGAGACAGGTATCCTGCAGAAGACATGTGCTCAAGAAACTCTTTCTAAAATAAGTAACTAGACTAACTAAAACTTCAAAATGCTCTCCACTGACATGTGTTGCTTAAACATGTGTCATGAGGTTGGTTACCATTCTGTGAGCCAGAATTGGAAGTCCAGGCTGAATGTGTGCAAATACGTAGACATAAGTATTTCACTTCAATTAAGCATAAAAATAATGACTACATTAGAGAGGGGATACCTGGAGGTAGGGGAGAGTTGGCTGGAGGGAGGAAAGAGAAAAAGGAAAGTGGTAAATTATTTTAGATTATATTTAAAAAAAAACCAGAGTACATCTGGGCTCTCATCAACTTGCAAGGCTGTCTATTCATTCTACAGCCTTTTTTTTTTTTTTTTTTTTTTACCAGGGGTCAGTGTTCACAGGCCTAGAACTGAACATCCTCCTAGAGGCTCCACAGCCTATGGAAATGGACCTTCAGCCATGCTTTGCACATTTGCTGATTTGTCCACTGACATCTCAACACAGGATCAATAAGTCTGGAAGTCTTAATGTCTTTCTGGACACCAAAACGGAGCAGGAAAAGACAAGATGAGATTGTGGGAATGATGCAGAAGAGAGATCCTGGCTAAAAGTTTGTGATACCTGGTTCTGTCTTCTGCATGCTTTATGAAGAAGCTACCTGTAAGTACCACCTTAGGCATTTGGAGATACAGCAGAAACCAAGACACAATGAAAGAGGAGAATTGGCAGGGCTTGCACAGGCTTTAGTCCATAGAGGGAGACAGAAAACCCAGTACACATAGAAACTAGTAATTCACTGGAAGAGTCATGGAGATGAGAACCTGCACTGGTCAGTTTGTGGTTCAAGTATCCAGTAAAGAAGGGGGAGGTTTTGATAACAAAAAGATGAAATTCATGCTGCCGTGCTGTGTGTGTGTGTGTGTGTGTGTGTGTGTGTGTGTGTGTTAGTAGTTCCTAGATGACTACATTATTGCCTAAGTGCCCTGAGAGTAAAAAGATAAGGATTGCAGACTGAGGAGATGGCTCATTGAGTAAAGTGTTTGCTGTGCAAGGCCCATGTTCAACACCCAGAACCTACACAACAGTCAGATATTGTACTATAGGCCTGCATTCCTAGGAACACTGTAGATGCAGAGTTAGCAGTTGTCTTGGGAATTCTGACTAGACAACCTATAACCAGAAATGAGTCTCTCAACTTCATTGAGAGACTAAATAAATGCAGCAGAGAGCAATCGAGGAAGACATCTATTATTGACATTTGTCCTCATATTATTGACCTTGAGTACACATGCACACACATAACACATACATGCAGGCACACACACATGCAGACATACACACACATGCAAGCATACACACATGCACATACACACATGTGCATATAAACACACATGCAAACACAAATGCACAGACATGAACACATTCACATGCACACACAAGCACACACATTTATAGGCACATGGGCACACACATGTACACACATGCTCACATGCACACAAACACACATGCACAAATGCACACAAACACGCATGTGAGCACAAATACACATATGTATAATATACACACAAACATGCATATGCACACATACATGCACACATGTAAACACATGCACACAAAAACAAATACACAGAGACATGAACACACATACATACAAATGTACACTCACACACATGCAAAACACACATGCAAATATGCATCACAAATGCACATCCATACACAGACACATATAAGTATATCCATACAAGTACACAACCACTCAAATAAACACATGCATATGCATGCACATACACTCACTCACATCCACACATGCACTCACATATGCCCATAGACACACTTGCAAGTACAAACACAAAAAGAAATGCAATCCTAGCAAAAGCTGGCTTTTGGGTGTTTTAGTTTTGGTTTTTGTTGGTTTTTGTTTTGCTTTGCTTTGTTTTGTTTTTGTTTGGCAAAAGTCTTCTAAGTTATTTTTACTAAAAACCACCTCAGTCATTTAACTAGATGAAAATCAAGAAAGGTCACAGCCTCTCCTGTACATACAACAGTGGAATGAGGGAGACCTGAGCTGTTTGTTGCAGGGTGAACATGCAACTTACCCACTTGTGACAAGCTGTGAATGCAGACATAGAGGTCTGGTTTGAACAAACCACAAAGGGTAGAACCCTGGACAGATGACTGCAGAAAGCCATCACAGAAACATGTGAGAGGCACAGCAAATAAGGAAGATAGATATGCTCAATATGTGAATGATGTCTGCAAACATCAGAAAATGTTTGTTCTTGATAAAGCTAACAGTGTCATGAGGATACGGAAGGCAGGGTGGAGGGGAGCAGGGCACAGGGGTGTCTTTCCATCTCATAATCCCTTTCCTTGTTTTTTGTTACCTCTATGTCTGCGTTCACAGTTTGTTACAAATGTTGCATGTTCACCCTGCAATAAACAGTCCAGGTCTCCCTCATTCCACCGTTGTATGTACAGGAGAGGCTGTGACCTTTCTTGATTTTCATCTAGTTAAATGATTGAGGTGATTTTTAGCCACAAACATCTTAGATGACTTTTACCAAAGAAAACAAAACAAAACAAAACAAAAACAAAACCCAACAAAAAACAAAAGCAAAACACCCAAAAGCCAGCTTTTGCTAGGACTGCATTTCTTTTTGTGTTTGTACTTGCAAGTGTGTCTATGGGCATATGTGTGTGCATGTGTGGATGTGAGTGAGTGTACGTGCATATTTCATTTTTAGAAATGATGAGACATAAGAGCAATAAATTCATTTCTCAACTCTTTAAATTTTGTCAATGTACACATGATTTACTTTCAACAGCATGAGAAAAGTAGTGGAAATGTCCACCATACTTCTGCCTTTGTGCTGATTTCACATTGTGTGAGCCAGGAGCTCCCAGTAAGAAAGAATGGTACATAGGGGAACAAAATTCCAAATGATACAATGTATCAGGGGATGGGGAGATACTTCCTTTGATTAAAGGCTAAATGGAAAGAAGTTGTAGGCTGGTAAAGCAGAGACAGGGTAAATCCCCAGGGCTCATTGAGCAACCTAACTGCCCTAAGCAATGAGCTCAGGTCCTATGAGAAACTCTGGCTTCAAAGACAAGGCCATCAGCTCCTCAATATTGATGCCTGAAGTTGACAATGGTGCCAGTTATACATGCACCTGTATCCACACCTTGTCCTGTGTAGATAGGAACATGCACACATACACATACAAATAAGTTCACAGAATGTACAGTTATGAAAGGGATACATATTTGTAAAATAAAATGATAGCTGCTTTACTTTCCATTACCTTGGGATGGTAGGAATCTTCACTAAATACACTTTGATAGCACTTTTACCTTTCCTCGTTCAAATACAACACTCTAAAAAACACAAAATGTAATGTGAGCGTTAAGAAAAATAACATATCCTGACTACAACTCCCTACATGTCTCATAAATTCCTTTCTTTGCTTATTTTGAGTTATTTATTTAATTGATGACTAAAGGTTACACTTTTAAAAGTTGAAATAAGCTCTTATTCTCTCTTACTCTCTTTTTTTGTAATTTTTTTCATGTTTCTTATTGGATATTATGTTTACATTTCAGATTTTATCCCCTCACCCATTTCCCCCACCACCCCAGGAACCCCCTATCCCATCCCCCTCCTCCTGCCTCTATAAGGGTGTGCCCCCACCTACCCCCCACTCCCCCCTACCCTCGAATTCCTCCCTGCTCGATGTTCAGCCTTCATGGGACCAAGGATCTCCTCTCCCACCAGTGCCTGACAAGACCATTCTCCCCTAAGTATACAGCTGAAGTCATGAGTGCCTCCCTTTGTTGGGCTAGAGAGATGGCTCAGCCGTTAAAGGCTAGTCTCACAACCAAAAATATGAGTCTCTTACTTTCTTGATCTCTTGCCTCTAGCTCCTCTCTGTCCCCTCGTCCCTCCCCCTCCCCTTCCCCCTCTCTCCATGTGGTCATGGCAGTCCTCTACTTCTCTACTCTCTCTCTCTCTCTCTCTCTCTCTCTCTCTCTCTACTACCCTCCTGGCTCCCTTCCCCATGCCCTCAATAAACTCTATTCTATACTAAGAAAAAGTTGAAATAAATTATTTATTTTATATTTACTGAAAATATATTTCTAATATAACATATCTTTTCCCAGACATTCTTCATTTCCCTCACCACCCAAATCCATACCTTTACTCCTCCTTTGTATTAGGGTATAAACAGGCATCTAAAAATAAGATAATAAAATATAATTAGATAAAATAAAAGCAAGTAAACCATAATAGGGCAAAACATAACAAATGGAAGAAAAAGATGCAAAGAAAAAGCTCAAGAAACATACAGACATAGAGGCACATACATTCATACATACAGGAATCCTATACAAATACAAAACAGAAAACCATAATATATATGAAAATGACATACAAGGAAAAAAAATAACCAAAGGCTTGTCAAAGCATTTTGAGACAAAGAACCTCAAAAAGTGCCAGTAAATTTATTTTGTGTTGGCTATCTTTGACTCCACTGGAACTTCTAGATTATGTCTCTTCCCCCTCCCAGAGTTACAACCCCACCATCCCCAGATGTGTGCAGGCATTTTGCATGCTGCCACACTCTCTGTGACATCATAGGCCCATCAGTCCTGCTATATTCAGAAGGCTTTTTCCCTTGCTGTTCTCCTTCTCCTCTGGTTTTCACATTCTTTCCATCTGCTCTTCCATAGAATTCCCAGAGCCTTGAAGGTAGATAATTGATGGAGATATCCCATTTGGAGCTGAATGTTCCAAGGTCTCTTAGTCTCTGCATACTGTCCAGTTGGGATCTCTGTATTAGCTCCCATCTACTGCAGCAGTAAGCTGATCCATAAGTACAACAGAGTGTTGTTTGGAGTCCTTTTATTGCTAAGTTTCTTTAGTAGAACAGTAGTAAGGGTTTTCCCCTAGTTCTCTGGACTACATATTCTCAGGCTCTTGGGCACCTGAGCAGTGTAGGAGATGGGTTTCATCTCATGGAGTAGCTTACATTCATTGGGACAGTGGTTGATTACTCCCACAAGCTTTGTGCCACTATTGCTCTAGTGCATTTTGCAGGCAGCCTGTCATCATGTGGCAAAGAGTTTGTAGCTGGGTTGGTGTTGACCTTTCTCCCTTGAGAGCATGCCGAAAGCATCTTCCAGTATATAAGTCCTTTTTTCGGTTGGGGTGAAAACTTGAAGTAGGCACCAGCTATACCTCTCCATGTTCAATGAGTTTGTAGATGTTATCTTTAGCAATCTTTAGGGATTGCCATAAATTTGTGGAAAGCAACCAATAACCTTTGCATAGCCTGGGTTGTCTGGGGGCTTCCCGTGGGACCCTGTTGGCCCACTCAATTAGATGTAATACATTACCAGAACTGGAGGCTATATTTGGTGATGAGAGATATCCTGCTGGGGCTCCATCTCCCTAATTATTTGGAAATTCCATTTAGATCACCTTCATAAATGTATATAGTTTTGGATTCCACTGTACTAGGTTTCCACATGACCCCTCAAATGACCATTGGTCTCACCTTTCCCTCTTCCTGTTTCCACTTTTGTCTCTCTTTGATTCCCCTTTGATTTGATCCTCTTGCTCCCGTGCCCCTTATCTGTCCATAACTGTGTATTCGATTTCCCAGTCCTAGAGTGATCCAATCCTACTCCCTAGTCACTTTTTCTATACTTCACCTCTGATGCTATATGAATTATAGCTTAATTATAGAAAATCTAATAGCTAACATCCACATATAAAGAAATATAAACCACATTCATCTTTTGGGGTCTGGAATACCTCCCTCAAGATGATTTTGTTTCTAGACCCATTCACTTACCAGTAACCTTCATGATTTTAACAGTTGGACTATCTTCCATTGTATACATGTACCACATTTTATTTATCTATTATTTTATATTTTTGAAAATTTCATTTACAACTACTAAGTTTCCATTACTTATTTCTTTCTTCTTTTCCCTCCAACTCTTCCTGTGTTCCTACCACTGCCAGTCTAAGCCAAATCTTTATAAAACTGAAAGTGTCTGAGAAAATCAGTGATAATAATCAATAAGTTATTTTAGTCTCAAGTTTAATACACATGCCTTGCTTGATCTTGAAAGATGAAAGCTTATAGCACTGGAAATGACTTAAGAAGAGAAAATAGAGTAACTCACGCCGACTTCCTGGAAGATGTCAATCATACAAAAAAAAAAACTGTAAGGAAATGTGTTTGTTAATAACCCACCTGTGAGCCCTTGCCATGAACCTGTCTGAGCAGTAACCACATTCCACTCACTTACATCAATCATTAGAGCTAGCAGTCAAGATTGCTACTAAAGTTTCTCTTTTATACAAGCTCATTAAAGCTAAATAACTTAAGATTAGATAATGAGGGAGAGAGACGTGAATGCATCCCTGAAGCTCACAGAGTTCCACCAAAGAACAACTATGACTCAAATGAACCAGCCCACCAGCACGAGATGACAAATTTGTGGGGCTTCCATGGGAAATCGCTTAGCTCATATAATGCGTAATGTGGAGATTGAGACTTCTGAAAACTACATTTCTCAGAATCCTTTACCAAAGGACTTCCCTTTCAGTGGGAGCTATTAAGGAAAAACTGAAATAGGCGATTTCTCCAAACTAAACCCTGTGGTGAGTCAGCTGTATAGCAGTGGTCCTGGCTTCTGGCTTCTCTTGCTGTTTTGCACTCGAGTGTTTCAGGACCACAGAGTCAGATGTTAGTAGATATGGTTATTTATTCTGCTGTTTTCTAAAATCTAACATGTCTCCATTATCCCTAGCCATAGAACTGGGTTCTGCTTCTGTTAGAAAAGAATAATATTCTCTGAAGTAACCTAAAATGTGCTCCCTGCCCTGCAAAAAAAGGAAGGAAGGAAGGAAGGAAGGAAGGAAGAAAGAAAGAAAGAAAGAAAGAAAGAAAGAAAGAAAGAGAAAAAAGAAAAGAAAAATCAGAAAAATCATGGGCTATGAATGGCACTGGGCTAACAAGATCACTGAGGCAAGGAAGTTTACTCACTTTTTATTCTAAGGCAGGTGATGACTGTCAAGCATCCCATTGGTAGGAGCTCAACTTCATAATATTACTTGATCGACTATATACAACTGCAAAGAAAATGAAGGAAACAGAGAAGGAGTCAGTTGCTTCAGGCCATCAATTTCTAGGACTACAGTAGGACTCTTGCGTAAATGCAAGTTTTATCATGTTGGGGAGCTGAAAAGATTTGCATCAAAATTTCCAGACTGGGGAAGAGTTATGGTGGGATAACCATTTTTGATAGAAATAAAATAAAATGAAAAACTTACCTTACACTGTTAGGAATCATCTTGGTTGGATTTGTATTTGTTTTCTAGGTTTTATTCTTATTGGTGATGTTACATGTATAGTCAGTCTACATCAGTTTTGCTGAAATCACTGGTATTTGTTCATTTTTCCTGACCAGACTTCAGCCTGCATAACACTTAGTACCATAAATGAATCTTTGTGGAAGTGTTCTAGGATTGGTTGGCTTTGTCTGTGGCCTGGAGGACAAAACACGAGTCCCTACTCATTCAATGTTTGCTTTTGTCACTGACAACTGAGGTCTTAAAGTAACAAATGTAAAATTCCAGAAAGAAACAATTCATAAGTCTTAACTCATGTGTCATTCTAAGTAACATAGTAAAAGCATTTGCTCTCTTGCCCTGTTCTAACCAGAGCATGAATCACGGTCTGCGTCAGTGTTTCCACAGTGCCTACACTACCCACCCAGTAGTCACTCAGCAAGCATCTTGGTTATGAGATCATTTGCTTTGCTATCACAATGTTTGTGTTCTGACATCCTTCACTGTATTTATGGCCATAAAATGCAGTATTGGTGCTTGCAATTAAGATACACCAAAAAAAAAAAAAAAAAAAAAAAAAAAAACCCAAAAATTGCTCACTTGCAGTAAAAAGGCAAAGAATTCTACTTAATAAGGAAAAAACTTAAATGTATACTATAGCTAATAAGAGCTATATTAAAGACCAATATTTTAACTGTAAAATTTTGCCAAAGGGAAAAGAATCAAGGCCCAATGCTGCTGTTATAACTCAAGTTGTAAAAGGTATACCCATAGTAAATGAATGCCTAACTGCTCACCTTACTTATCATGGAGGTCTTGCACTGTTTCATGGCTGCATATCCTTCCAGGAAGGGAGGGAGAGACAGAGACAGAGAGAGAGAAAGAGAGAGAGAGAGAGAGATCGATCATATCTATATAAGTTGTATTTCAATATCCTTGAATAACTGTTTGATTATACTATTGGCTATTACTTATGTCCTATAGTACCTATTCATAAACTTTATGATAGGCATCACGAATTTACTGGGATGAGGACATGCTGAAATAAGCAGTGCAGTACAGTTCACTTTTTGGGGTCTTGAATCATATCCCCATGAGGTACTGATGTATTGAACTGTCAGTGGAAAATGGGATGCTGGTGATCCATGTCATGCAGTGGCTCCGTGGAGAACCAAATGCTCCTCTTTAGTGGTTGGATGCCCCACTTGAAGCAAGTGCTTTGGAAAACCAGGCAGCTTTTATTTTTAAACTGTAGTGACAAGGACCACAAGAGATTTGTGTTGAGTAGGCCAGCTTCAAACACATGAAAGCGTTTAAAGAAGAAATGTTAATGGCCTGTTCTCCAAGCTACTTGCCCAAGTAAAGTAAGACAACCAGTGGGACTATATATTAAAATAACTTTTAACATCCCTAGGATCTCCTTTCCCTGTCACCATAATGAAACAAAGCATATTTGTCATAACTCCCACAGCATCAAGGGCCCCTTTGGCTTTACAGGCAATGCGGGATATGTGTGAGTGGGTGAGCATAGACTTCTCCCTAAGTGAACTCTAAAGTGTCTGATCCTTAGTGCAGCTGGAGTTAAAACAGAAAGCACTGTGGGGTTGAAGATATGGTTCAGCGGTTAAAAATACATGCTGTTCCTTCAGAGAACCTGAGTCCAGTACCTAGCACCAGTGTCACTGGCTCACCAAGTCTCAAACTCCAGAACCAAGATCTGACACCCTCTTCTGCCTTCACACATGCAACACACACACACACACACACACACACACACACACACACACACATACACACACACACACACACACACACACACACACAAGGACGCATGTGCATACACACACCATTTTTAATTTTTTTTCTTATTCACTTTACATCCAGCTCATTGTTTCCTTCTCAGCCTCTTGTCCCACAATCCTTCCCCTGTCACCCTCACCTTATCCTCTAAGTGGGTGGGGTCCCCTAGTATTCTCCCCACCCTAGCACTTTAAGTGTCTGCCAGGCTAGGGGCTTCCTCTCCCATTGAAGCCAGACAAGGCACCCCAGCTAGAAAAACATATCCTACAATGTAATTCATAATATTAAAACAGCAATTCATTAATCAATCCTGAGAACCAACTGTCAATCTACCCTGCCATTCAGACAGTCCTTGAACACTCTCCTCTCTGAGGCAAATAAACACTGTAAAAGCCAGAGCAGGAGAAGCACCCTGCAAGCACAGGGACTTGCTGCTTCTAAAAAGTGCTTCCCTCTTGTTGACAGGGGACTCTTCTTTTTGACAAACAACCTCTGTTTTCTTCTGCACTTCGGCTACAATCTGAAAGCCCAGTCATGAAGCATCAAATGACTCTGATGCTTTCTGCTGTAGAACGGGGACCAGAGAGGCCATTACATCATAATGTTGGAGATACACAGAGGTAATTGCTCTGTCAAGTGAGAGCCAATGATGCCAGCTTTAACCAGATCTCAAAGTCCCATTCCAGCAGATCAGAATCTGTTTCATTGACTTATTTTACTCAATTGACACTTATGACCTTATGAAAAAATCCATTGCTATCAAGGAAAAGAAAACTAATGCACTGGGTTTAAAGATGTTTTTTTTTT
>JANHMN010000003.1:64413903-64444169 GCA_030674055.1 Rhabdomys pumilio
ATGTACCCACAGAAGCTTATTTTGCAATTCTGGAAATGCCTGTCTCACTGCGCCAATACTAAGGCTTAATGACATTTTACCAACAACTTTGTTCAAATGGAGTCCACATTACATTTTCTAAAATTGTACTCCAGAAGTAAGGCCAGAATGGATGGTGAGGCAAGTTGATGGATGATGAGGATGAGTAGCCACTTGGAGTAGTGCTGCAGAGGCTGCTTCTATGCGGTGACATGAGAACATGTCACAGCCAACTCATTGGGGAGCTTCATTTTTAAAAACAATACAATAATTTACTGAGGACATTTTGATGTTGTGTTGGTTTATGTCTTCCCTCTTACCATAAGATTTCAGACTATTTACATTCACTGTGCAGTCAAATTTAAGAAATTTGGGGAATTGAAATACAAAGAGTTTATCTTGCAACACTTTTTATCAAATGTCTGCAATTAAATCTGATGTTTTATACCTTTTGGGTGCGAATCTTTGTCTCCCAGACTGGCAGCATTGTTACCTTTCTGCCAGTCCTCCTCCTTGCTATGTCCTTCCCTTTACATCACATTTTAGAAAACATTTTATTCAGTGTACAAGATGTTTTAGAGGATGTTGAACAAGCTGGAAACTTTGTGTTTCAAAAACTTTTTCATCTTGTTTTTTTTTTTAATCTTTTATTGCTAGAAATATTTATCAATATAATCAAAATAAACCACATACAATTAAAAGAATAGTATCAATCAATAGCATTATTGATGTTCTTTTTAAGATTACATTAACCATCAAAAAATTGATGCTATCTTCATGCAGACTGTTTTGAAACAGAGAAAGTAAACAAGACAACTTCTCCACGGATCCACAGGTTTCATACTCCCTACTATCAGAATGTGGGATCTGAATACAAACCATAGCCATCCCCTGTAGGGCTCCAAGTGCACTGAGAAAATGCGGCTGAGCTTAATGGCAAAGGCAAAGCCAGTGCTGAGCTTCAGTTAATGGCTTCTCCTCCATAAACTCCACTCCATTAGTCTATGGAAGTGCTCACCCAAAAGAGAATGAACATGATTCAAAGGAGGGTGGGTATGTATCAGGGAACCCCACATTATATCAGAATAAGGGTGAATCCTGACAGGGGCCTGTCACACAGTAAAGACATGACAAGACATGCATTCTGGCAATCTAGGGAATAAAGGAACTGGAGGATGGCAAGTGTAGAATGCAGACTACAGGAAGGTTGAGAGAAGGCCATCACCAATCCTCCCACACTGATTGAAGAAATAGGAAAACAACGCAAATCCAGTTAGGTTTCAGAACTTCATTACAGTGTGTGAAAAGGGGTGTTTACAGTGGAGCAAAAATAGCAACAGGCTAAAATAATGCAATTTTATAAGGAAAATAGATTTTAATAATTTGAGTCATTAAGAGAACAGATACAGAAGACTGCCACACAATTTTAGCTAACAAAGATACAAATAACTTGGCAATCATATGATAACTCCTAAGGAAACTTTTTTCTAACATGATTTCATCTGTCCCTAACAGTGAAAAACATGCCTAAGACTTGAACAAAGTTGTAAATCAAGGATGCCTAATTAGGAAGAGTGTTATACTGTGCACCTCCTGTAAATATTTCATTTGTCCATAGATTAGGAGCTGAGTATGCCATGTTATGGATGTGGAGGGCAGAAGACAACTTCCAGTTGTTGGTTTTCTCCTTCCACCATGTAGGTCCTGGGGCTTAAACTTGTCATTTGTCACCCTTGGTAGCAGCCTCCTTTACTACTGAGTCATTTACTAGCTTCTTTCTAAGCATGTTTTAGCACAATTTACCCTGAATTTCACCATTCCCTCAGAGTCCCACAGTCCATATGTTGTGTTTGTTAGCTATTCACACCAGAATCCTTGAAGGGTAAGGTGTCTGGCAAAAGATTTCCCTTGAACTAAGGTGGGAAATGCCTATTTTGATGGTATCATATAGCCCCAAACAAAATTGTAAATATTAAACCTCAAGAACAAAAAAGGAAATACTCAGAAAAATTACTTGTGGAAGGATAAAATAAACTAGAATCACCACATGCATTGAATATACATATATGCAGACAAACATAGATGTAGATTTCTGCAAATATGTGTATACCATATACCCTTCATGCACATATGAATTTTGGTCAAGCAGAAATACATTAATTCTTCAGATAGTCAAGGCAAGAAGTTCTAGACATTGTAATCAAATGATAAAATGCTGTTCCATGAGTGGTAGATGCCAAGACTCCCATTTAAGTTAAATTATCTTGAGAAAGTATATCCAGCTATGGTGTTTCACAAATGTAGGAATATCTGCAGTTTTGTTTTTCAACAGCCCTACTGTGTTCAGTACAAGTGCCAATTTAATGATAAAATTGGATTAGTTCATGATGCAAAGTCAGGATTTGACAAGTGCTGCATGTCCATGTGTAAGGGACAGCATGACATGTTTCACTCCTGAAACAAATCCGCCGGGGTATGATCCTCCACAAGTGCTGACAGTTTCTGGGTATGAGGCTTGTTTGTATAAACATATATATTTTGCTTCATTTTCCTTTTTCAAGAAATATTCTCCCTGCTGAGGTTGTTGGGAAAAGTCTTCTCTGCCCAGTTTAATGACTGTATGATAATCAGAGACAGCTGGGTCCAGAAGTCAAGGGTAAATCTATGTCCTTAACAAAAATGGTAAACACTCTGACCTTCAGGACAGCCCTTAAGGCTGTGGGAAAGAACACTGAGAACATGAGTTCAAAAATATATAAACAGAATTTAACAGCTATGCAAAATATAAGGATACAAATATGAATTATATGAGGGGTTTCACAGATGTAAAGAATAGAGGCAGCTGCACTGAGCTAGCTTGTCGGAAAGATAAAAAAGGAAAATGCAAAGGCAGGTAGACAGATTCTTGTGTTCAAGGTCAGTCTGGGACTTCGTGAACTTATGCCCAAGTGTGGTGGGAGCAGTGATTTCAGAGCCAGATCCCACCTGGCTAGCTTATTGTTTGTTCTTCAAAGGAAGGCAGATCTCTGAATTCATTTACAATGTTAATAAAAATGTATTTTTATTAACATTGCAAATGTTAATAAAGCATTTTCCTAGGAGTATTTTCCTAGGAGTCAAGGGGCTAAGGTCAAAAAATTCTCATTGATAGGATGATCAAAAGGGAACCTGAGGCAGACAGTTGAATTAATACGTAAATAAAATACTGCTGCAAGAGCTGAGCTGTCTAGTGGTCTTCATAAAGCTGTCCCAATCAGAACACAGGATGTAAGCTTGTACGCACAATTGACTTCAAGTTGTTCTTTTTGCCTCCCCTGAAGGCCCCTTCCACAGAACCCCTCTTCAAGCCAAGTCTGGTCCTTAACAAGGGTTAAATCTATTTACATATTTATACAGAATAGCGTTAAACTACTAAGAGCATGATTGCTATACAATGAAATATTGTATGTCCTGATAATATGAAAATAATTCTAAAAATAGTATACATTGTAGGTGGAGAAATTTAAAGGATGAGTACAGGATTCTCTTCTTTTCGAGCGGGTGATCAGTGGAAACATTAAAGAACAAGAAAACTTAGGATACATGAAGAATGTACATAAGTCTAGCAGTTTCTTTTCCTTTTATTAAGCTCAGGAAATATTAAGTCCAATTACTTTTATTATGAAGTTGCATATATAGTGCAAAGTTATCTTAATGAAATTATACATTATTGTATTTAATAACATATAAACTTGAAATGATGTTCACCAAATATTATAGAAATTCATAAATGAGTAACTTATTTTGAAATGTGATTTAAAGCCTTAAAATGACCTTGAAGTACTTTTGCAAAATAGTGAATGTTTTTGAAGATACAAATTGAGAAAAAAACAAATTGAGCTTTTTGCTTCATGCCTTTTTGCTCTAAGGTAGAAAATTATTTTAGACATAAATTTCAGAAAAGATATACCTAATGCTTTCATGTCCTTCTGATTTAAACTCAGTACAATTTTTAGAGGTGCATCCACTGCTTTATCAGATACTGTAACATAAACACACATACATGAATATTCACATACACACAGTGTGCCCACACATATCAACATACATTATATACATATAATATGTATATAGACATAAATATATATATATAATGCAGAAATGGTTAATCCATGAGCAGACAGACAAGACTGAATAAAAAAGCTACAGCAATTAGTTTCTCATTTCATTCCTCTTTATATTCTGGACCCAACCATCCGCCGTTGGTTCTGATATGTTTACAGCTATTGGTCCCTCCATTTTTCCAATCATTACTGTGCCAAGTAACCTTCCTGCTCTTTCTGATGTCACATTTAGTAATTCTTAGTTCATTTGTTCCCTTCTTGGTTTCTTATGACAGTTATGTTTGCCATCAAACTGTTGCTTTCTTTTCCCGTCACTGGTTCTACAAATTTACTTCTGTTGCTATCTCTAGCTTATATACCATTGCTTTCTGCCAAGTGATTCCATCCATTACAATGTCAAGTGAGTTAACCCATTGCTGAAAAGTTCTGAGTAATCTAGCACGAATGTGCTAGTAAAATAGACATGGTTTTGGATGCATGCTACTTCCTCACGAGTCATTTAAAGTGAATTCTAGTCAGGTTCTCTGTCACTCCATATCTGTGTGGATGTGGTGTGTGTGCGTGTGCTCGCACACGTGTGTATGTATGTGTCTGTATGAGTGGTGTGTGTGATCATGTATATATGTATGATCGTCTACAGAAATACAAAAATATATAATTGCATTTAATATTTACTTTTGAACAAAACTCTATTGTTATTAAAGTAATACCAAATATCTGAAATGATTAAACAACTGCATTAGAGAGGAATGCCATACTGTAGACTATCAGATTATCTGAGTTTTTGGTCAGGAGATTTTGTGATTCGTTGCAATCTTAGAGAAATCATTAAATCATTTTAATGCCTCTAAAGTTTGTTTTCCTCAGGAGTTTAATAGATACTAATACTTACCTGTGAGAACCATTTACCAGGGCAAAGACAGCTAAGCTACTAGCTTGGATGCAAGAGGTAATTTCAAATTAAGCTTTCCCTAAAGCATCGAAAATGTCATCATGTACAATCTAACCTTACCTGACTAATACTAAAGGTGAAGTGATTAAATCAGTTGCTGGAAAGGAAAGTTGACGAGTATATTTGTGAAAAATGAATATCCATGTTGGATAGTTGGATAGAAAACAAGTTTTGGACATGCCAGCAAACTTTGAGAATGCAGGCTGTTTGTCTGAGAAACTTGCAGCTTGAGAGATACATCTTATAGGTCTATGCTAGAAGGCAAGAGTTGTAGTTGACAAGATGTTAGAGAAAGTGAACTTAAATATGGCAGGTTTAGAAGTGGGTATATTAATAGGGATGACCCAGAAATTTATTCTTTTTAATCTTGAAAAGTCATTTACATATAGACATGCAACAGTAAAAGATAGAACATTAAAAGCCTTTAGGTGACAATACATATAAAGATAGTGACATGGGTGAAATGGTGGGTATGCTAACTTGGTTGACTATAGTAGCTCACTATCAGTTCATATATAAAAACATCTTGTGGTACACCTTAAACATAAACAAAATTTATAACTTCCTGCATATGCTGCCAGAACTTCTTTAGGCGACTAAACTAACTCAAGGTACAGACATGTTTAAGCTTTCCCTAGAAAGCTTGACTTCCTTTAGGTTTAGGCACTTAAGTTTCTCTGTGTGTTGATGGAGATGTGTTTCATATGGAAACATAAGGAGACATCTGTACATAACCTCCCGTGCCATACCCTACACTGCTTGGTGCTGGAAACCTGACTGAGGTGATCCAGAAATAAAGGACACACAGACACACATAAAGCAAGGCTGAAATAAACTGGGCCTTCTTCAATCTGATGGAGAAGTACCAACTTCTCAAGAGACCTGGGACTTTAGCACAAGATTACTTGGTACAGCTCCTGAAGGAGGAGTTAGTTCGTCTCAGCCAGAGGGCTCTGTAGGGGAGCAGGCTCAGGCTGCAGTCATCCAGGAGGAAACTGTAGTTGCTGGGTTTGATACATCTTGATCAGTTATTCAAAAATACCTTTACTTTAAATAGAGGGCAGTGTTGTCATGACTCTGAGCCACATCCTATGGTGGAAGGGTTTGTCCATTACCATTAGCAATTAGCATTACTCCTTAATAATAAATATTCCTTTACTCAGTGCTCCTCTACTTACACTCTCAATCAAGGCTTCCTCTCTTCCCTACATGAAAGCCCAAGGTAACTAAACTGAGCAAAGCCGTGGCAATAGGAATATGATTACACATTCCAAAGCAATAAGGAAAAACACCCATAGATATTTAAACACAATAAGAAAACCCTGCTGCTATTATCTCCCATGTACTAGCAAAGCTATATTATCCTTTCTGAGAGAGACCAATGAAGAAGTGGAAAACTAAAGATTCTTTGGGAAATCAGTTGTGTTGGATGGTGTTTTGCTGTGGCAAGCAAGTGAAGGAGTGTTTTCCTGAAGCAGACACAGGTAAAAGGATGCTCTGCTAAAGCAAACAAACTCACGAAAGGACACGCGATAAAGGATTCTCTGTACATATTGGTCCACCTAATATTGCATAGTTGAGCTCCATTTATCAGGTCTTCGTACAGAGAAACCACCAAACATCATTTTATGGTATGCTGTGGCTTCTTGCATCTTCTGAGGACTCAGGCCAATTGGCAGAGTGATACCAGCTGAGACAGACTCACATGGAGTTTTGCTAAGACTCACATGCTGAGGCAAGGCATGTGGAGAGGCAAGGTCGGTGGAAGACACGTGATATTTGGAGGGAGTATAAACAGGACTCAAAGGACTCTGAGAGGGGCTTGCTGGTAGAGCTAGCTGTGCAATGCTTCTTGGTCTTGCGTCTTCACTACCTGGACAGAAACATGGCAGATAACTTCTCCTGGTGTCCCTGATGGCCCAAATACTACCTGCTGAATTGTGTTGATTTAGCTGAGACCTAGCTCTTCCTGTTAGGTGGTGCCACCGCTGCTGCTATCTGGACACTACTGAACTGGACTCCTGGTATATTGGTGAAGTGTTTGCATGTAGATGGAGTTGTCAATGCTGACTTGTGAACTGAACTGCTGATTTCCTGACAAGACAGAAGGAATTTGCTTCAAAGAGCCATTTCTAAACAGGTCTAACTTCCCTTGTATCAAAAAAACCTTTCATTCCCACAACTTCTGGTGGGTGGTAGGCTAGAAGGGAAGTTAAAGCACTTAAGAACCATCATTAAAAGTGGGCTTTGAAAAATTTAAAGCTACAGACCAACCTTGGTCTGCTCCCCATAGTCCCCTTATTTGATATCAAAGTTCAGACTAAAGTAAGAATTAAGACTTACTATTGTTCTGATTTATAAGAGAATCAATGAGCTGTGCTAAACCCTGCTATTAAGGTTTTCAGTCTTTCTTATTGTCCAGCTTCTTATACTGACCACCATGACCCTGTCACTGGGTCTAGTAACTGAATGTTGGGGTTACAAGAAATTTGATACTGGCAAAAGGATTCTTAATGTACTGCACCCAAAACCACTTAGGTAATGACTCTGAGGTGTTTCTGGTACCTCTCACCACGTTGTATCACACAGTGTCACTGCAGCCTGGGTTCTGAACACACAGCATAGATTCTTTGCACTGTTTTTTTTTTTTCATTTTATCAGTCCCAGTAAACACCACCTGAAACACCTTGGTTCAGATTTGCAGTTATTTCTATGCATGCATAGAAACATAATGGTTTCATTACAAAGACTTTGAATTTCTTAATCTGTCATCATTTCTCAGGAGATAATTATCAATAGTTATACCTTCAGATTTGATTGTATTGGGTTACCATGTTTGACTTTAAAACTTGAATTTCTCACTTAAATTTCATTAAAATCATTATTGAATTTGGCTTAGTATTAAGGAATAATTTCAAACTATTTATGAAATGGCCATACATTCACTTCTAAAATTGTTGTGCTATGTGTTTTTTTAAGTGACGTTCTCAGTACTGAAAATAAATTCAAAGAACTGACCAATGTTTTAAATATTAAAGATGTTCTATGTCTTTCAGTCCCAAACATTCAACCAAGAATAAATTTTTATGTAAAAAGCATTTTAATGTATTTTACTTTCATTACTTGCTCTTTAATAAAAAGTAAAATTATATATATGTGTGTGTGTATATATATATATGAATTTCTTTATAATAAAACAATTATAATAAAATTCTTTATGATAATCCGTAATTCTTGATCCTACCTTTCCACACACATATTCCCAGGGTCACAAAAATTTCTCAAGAGAAAATGGGACATGGATAGAAAAAGAATAAGAAGGTCTCTGCTATTCAAAACACAAGATTGGAATTCCAAAGGTTTTCTGACATCAAGAAGGATGTTTTTCCCAGCGAACATTTGGGGTACAGCCAAAAGAAGGAATCACCAAAGTAGAATAAAGGTCTTACAGGTTAAAACATTTGCTACATAAACACAAGACCCCGTGCTCCGTATACATTTAACAATCATAGAATTTTAGCTTCACCCTTCTCTGTAAACTGTGGGATGCAATGCTGATGTGTATGTAGAATGTGAAGAGATGTGCCAAGCACACAAGCATACAATGAAGAAATGTATTTCTGTATGAATGTCCCAATGATTGCCTACCTATTCTTTTATGCATCAAGATTATTCAGCCATTATCACCACCACCACCACCACCGATTTGTCTTTTTCCAATTTTCCCTTATATATTTGAAACAACAAAGTTATTCATATTTAAAGTTATTATACTGTTTGACAAATCAAACCTCTCTCCACCCTAATGTTTCCTTTCTGGTCGCTGCTTTTTTTGGTATTAAGTAGGTGTGTATTTCAGTTAGCGTATACAGAATGTCTTCCCATTATTTTACTTCCAGCTTTTGTATATCTTTACACATAAGGTATATCTCATAAGTAGAGATGGGTTTCTAGACTGACTTTATTTTAATCTCTTTCACATTAGTGTACTTCCAATTTACTATAATCACTGTTACTCCATAGTTACCGTCCTAGTCTTTCTCATTTAACCCAGTCATTTCCTTTCCTTGCTTTTTTATGATGTCTTATCATTGGCCAAATTTTTCTCCTGTGAACTTTATTATACTATATTTCATTCCTTCTCTTGGTTGCTCTGAGCTTACCCTATAAATATTTGGTTATTTAAAACAACTAAAACCTATGATGTTTGCCACTTTCTTTGTGATTCTAGAACAAACAAAATTTTAACTGTATCCTTCAAGTGAAGTATTGGACTTGCTAGGATTAACTCTGGCCCCTGATGAAACAGGAACTCACCATTCTGTACAGATACAGGGATTAAATGCAGAAATACCAGTATTTCCCTATTTGGATGGTGTGCTGGAAACCTCTTCAGATACTTAAACCAAGAATGAAGTATGTCTGCTGCTTCCTGGCAACTTGGGTCCCTCAGCATCCCATCCTAGGCACTGCCCATCCCCAAATGGCAGGTCAAAATAGCCCTCATCATAAGCAAAAGTGAAAACAGCTTACAACGAGTATTTCCTAACAACTTTCTGGTGTGAAGGCAATTGTCTTCATTCATTAGCGCCTATATGATTGAATCAGTATTTATTATATCAATACAAAATATCATGTCTCTTAGATATGTAGCAGGTAACAAATTGCTGAAATAAAAAACATATAAGGTTTCAATCTGTACTTTGAAATTTGTATTCTTATGTAAAATTATCTTTAAGAAAAGTACAAACAAATGGGTCAGTGGTTATACACTTCTATTTTGGCAATGTTTTAAGTAAAACATGCTTAAAGGTATTTTTAAAATGTCAGAACTCCATTTCAGTTAATAGCTGCAAATAAATATAAAATCCAATTCTTTAAACTTTAAGGGGGATTCAGTGCTGGAAACTCAGTGCATGGTAGTGCTTTTAAGCTAACATGCTCAGTAGTGATATCTATTTGATATAGGAGAAAAATCGCAGCATGGAAAAAAGACCTCCTTCCTCCAACTTACCTAACTCATCCATAATCAGGGCCTTTGGAAAGTCCTTGTGCAATCTGGGCAAGAGAGTTAACAGAAAACTCTTTACCAGGCCAAGGACAAAACAATTTACCAGATAATTTAGAGACAATGTAAGTTGTTGAGAAATGTAGAATTGCTCTAGTCAGGACACTGTGGGCTTTTGACAAATGCCAGGAAAGCAGAAAAAACTGTAGAGGCCTAGGGAGGTGGCTCATTTGGTAAAATCGCTTCTACTTAAAGTGTAAGGATTTGAGTTCAATCTCCAGCACCTGGGTAAAATGCCATAAATTGGGACAACCCTGTACAGTAATCTCACTGTTGATCAGGCAGAAAATAAATTTCTGGGCCTCATTAGCGAACCCACCTAGCATGCGGTGAGTATAACATTCAATGATAGACACTATGTCAAAAAAAACTGTCGAAGAGTGACTGAGAAAGGCACCAGACATAGACCTCTGGTCTCCACAAGCACACATACACACATGAACATGCATGAAGACAAAGTTTAACTTTACAGTGTTTATCAAAATTACTTGGTTGCCGGGCAGTGGTGGCGCACTCCTTTAATCCCAGCACTTGGGAGGCAGAGGCAGGCGGATTTCTGAGTTCGAGGCCAGCCTGGTCTACAGAGTGAGTTCCAGGACAGCCAGGGCTACACAGAGAAACCCTGTCTCGAAAAACCAAAAGAAAAAAAAATTACTTGGCACTGAAGGGATAAGCAAGCTCACAAGTCCTGCTCACCAACTCAGCTCTTTGTCTTGCCCAAGTATATAAATCTGTGGGCTGAAGATATCCTGGAGCATCAGTCTACCTGATCCTTTTCAGCCTGGAATTGGCCCCTGGAGATCCCCAGGACCTGAGTTGAGCTGAGCAAGGAGTCAACCAGGGCTGAAGATGAAACCCAGAGACACGGAGGTCATGCTGACTCTGCCACAGTTCTGACTGGTAGGATACAGGGAACAGGCCAGGAACAACAGCTTGCCTTAGTCATGCAGGATATCAATGTGTTCAATATGCTCCTTCAAAGTTTAACCAACTCCAAACTGTTGTTTAACCCAAATATCTGAGGAGCAAACTGGGCTGATCATTCTGGAGAAAGTAGAGTTGAACAGCCAAGACTACTGAGCAATCTAAGAGATAATAAAACATCCTGAGTACTCAAGTCTGATGTGATGGGAGGACAGCTAACAGCTGGATTTGCAGCACTACCAGGCATCACTGAGCCAAACCATCACTTCCGCCTGCCATCATGGCAAGTATAGTAGAGTGACCAAGGACAGAAGTTGAAGTCACCAGCACAACTCGGCACTGACTGACTTCAGAAGCAGCCCTACTGGGTCTGTAACCCACTCACAGTTTTTCTTTAACATCTAGACTACTTCCAGAGCGTATGTATGTATGTATGTATGTATGTATGTATGTATGTTTGTTATACATGTATGTGCATACATCTTATATATATCTAGGAGAGAAGCCACTTCAAGTTGTTCTAGATGATGAAGAATGAAGGCTACCATTTGTAAATTACACAATTTGGTATTTTCTGCATTGTGGTGCTGAAGGATATATGAACTCGCAAAGTCTATGTCAATACATAAAGGGCCTGTACAGGCTCAAAGCAGACAGGTTCAGAGCACTGAAGGTGAGAAACAGAAATGGATTCCTCTCTCAAACCAAGTAGCTAGCTCCCATGAACAACGGCTTGAAAAGGAAAAATGAATTTTCTCCAATTTGGTCACACTCTGTATATAAACTACATTTAATAATAGGCCCAATGCCCAGCAATAGATGACCAATGAACTCAGTGGCATTTTTGTAGACTTTTTGTTTTGTATTTGTGTGTGTGTGTGTGTGTGTGTGTGTGTGTGTGTGTGTGAGAGAGAGAGAGAGAGAGAGAGAGAGAGAGAGAGAGAGAGAGAGAGAGAGAGAGAGAGTGTTTTTGTTTGCATATTATGATCTCTGAGATTTTTTTTATTGTGTGTGATTGCGTTTCCTTGATTTTATTTGTTCTTTTTGGTTTTTATTTGTGTATTTTATAAAAGTAAAGAGACTAAAGACTTGGAGTTGGAGATGTGGAGAAGAGGAGAGAACGTGGGCATTGATGCTGGAGCGTAAACAACGGGCAAAATGAATTTGATGACTTTTCAATTAATAAAAATACAAGGATTTTCTAAAAAAGAAAAAATCTCAGCACTGCAGTTGCAGAACAAAAACAACTAACTCATAGCACAAATGAGAGCTGCCGTAATTCAATAAAACTTTATTAGCAGGCATTAGGAAAGCAAACATTGAGGAAATACCAGTAATGTTCCATTAATTGCTGCAATGAAACTGAGCCACAGAGCCATTATGGTGTGTCACCAAGTTGTCTTGGTCATATACTCCTTTTGAGAGGGGCTTTTCCATCTTTCTTTAAAAACTTGTACAAAAATCACAAGCCTCAAAGTATGGGAAAGTTTGACAATCGCAATGACTATCCTGCAACAGTGAATGTCCTTATCAGGTAGCACATTAAATCGGTGAGGGGTGCTGGTGTGGATAGAAACTAACTACTCACTACACTCTTGGCTCTGCAGCAGAAGTATGGGTCTGTATACCTCAAAGAAAATGTTCATGGGAACCTAGGCCAGTGGTACTGATGCTAGACAACTTCTATTTTTTTCTTTAGGCCTCTGAGAGAAGACCAAAGGAATCCAGTAATTTTTCACTTTTATTGACAGCTATAGATTTCCTTATCTTTGTCTGATTGAGCAAGGCAATATAAAATGAAATTATACTCCAATAAAAAGAAAATAAGCAAATCACACTGATAGACACATGTAAAAATGTCTAAGTTTTCAAGACAGGCTCATTGACAAACTTGTTATCTCCTGGATAGATACCCCTTAGCAGGGTGTCTCATACTTGGTGGCAGAGGTTGTGAGCACTTCGCATGAAGCACTTGCTGGTTGTGTCATCTTTTTTTGAAAAGATCTTATCCATTGGCTGATATGCCTCTTTAAACATGCCATAGTTTGCATTTGTGTGCATTGATTTTTATAGTTATCTGTAGTTGCAGATAGGGCTGTTAATAAGAAAACTAAAACAAGGAAGTGACCGGGAGCTCAATTGGAAACAAGACGTTAGTTCTGATTGCTGAGTACGTTTTATAAACAGTGAGAGGAAACTATTGGAGATCAAGATGGAAGTATGCTCTTAACACGTGTGAGACCCAACAGGCCAACTAGAAATGAGCAGGTGAAAGCTATGGGTAAACCTGTGTGTGCACCAGGAGGTTGAAGAGCCCCCTGTCTAAGCAGCAGGTAAGGTGACCTTTCCAGCAGCAATTTACTAGGCAAGAGTCTCTCTTCCTCTTGTTCCCCCTGCTAGTGGCTCCTTGGTCACAACAGTGGTTCACCCAAAGGGAAAGGCAACATGGATTTTTAATCCCATTCTCACTTGCCAGCAGAACTTCTTTTACCTATGGATATTTACACACAGGAATAAATACTTGTATAGAGAGGAGTCAGGTTATTTTTCAATGGCTCCCCAAACAAAATACCGCAGACAGAATTCATTGAACAAAAGGAATCTGTTGGTTCAAGAACTGGAGACCAGAAGTCCAAGATCAAGGTACCAGCAGTATGTTTCTTCTGAGGCTTTCAGCCTTGGCTAGCAGAGGTCTCTTTTTGTGTTATGTCTTTGTTATCTCTTGCACACACACCAACAAGCACACAGACACAGCCTTGCTGTCTCTGAGTGTCCTTAATGGATGTCAGAACCTTTGATTAAAGCCAACCAGTCTAACCCAGTTTTATACATTCCCAGGAAAATGACAAGTTGCATTCTTGGGTACTTAGGATTTCAACACAGGAAAATTGAATCTATAACAGGACCTCACTACTCCATTGCTCAAGCTTTCTAGAGTTAAGCTTGAGTATTTTTTTTTTTCTGATTTTACTGTTATCACCGAGGGTAACCAAAACCCTAGACTCCTACACTTCCTGGAAAAGAAAGTTGATCAGCCTAGGCTTTTCTCAAAGGACCTGACATGAAAGTTCTCTATACAAGTATTTATACCAATTCCTGGACTCAATGCTCCAGGAAGGGCTCATGTTATTCTGTGTCTGTTCCCTGAACCTAACATAGAACATACCTTCTAGCAAGTTCTAAAAGCATCCACATCCCACATGTGAAAGCTACTATCTTCTCTACCTAGAAACCTATTCTGTTTCAACCAACTGGAATCATATTTTAAATGTTCCCATTTTGAACATTCAAAACTAAATTATAAAAACTCTACTGTGTTCCATTTGGAAGAAGAGAGTTTATGAATTTGACTTTTGTCTTAAGACATTTCAAGTAGAATTGTGGTAGAGAGCTGCTGAAATCCCTGTTAGCTTCATTGCCCACAAGGCACTTTGTTGTGAGTTTAGAATTAAACTCTCTGATCCATGTAAATAAATTTGAAGGCATGGTTAAGTTTGAATCGATCAATGAACTCTGACCTCCCCCGATCCCTGACAAACCATTTACATTTTAAAACTGACTTGCTTCCATCCAAAATGGAATATTCACAATTTCTCAGTGCTGAGAAAGAGGCTGGAGATGACTATGTCCCTCCAGACAGACTTTGTGAATGTCCATTCTGACATCTATGGTTTGAATACAAACTGTGGTGTGTGTGTTTTCAAGGTAAATAAAGAGCACTGTGAATTCACTCATCTTTTTCATGACTCTCCTAGAAGAAACTAAATTAACAGAAAGCCATTCAAAATGAACATTTTAGAGAGAAATTTTTAATGCAAGTATGGCATTCATTTTACACACCTGAATTCAAGCAGCAGACAGTGTGCCCCTGACTGGAACATTAGCTCTGTGTCCCAGCTGCCTTGCCATTATGTCTCTATTACACGCCTTATCCTAAAGTTGCTCCCACCACATCAGAAATAATTTACCCATAGCCAGGTTTTAAATCAAGGATATCCATCAACTTGCACCACTCTGAAGGGGGTGATGCTATTTTAAATACAGGGGATAGGAAAATAAATGAGTTTAAACGGTTACACGTGGTTCAAGCTCTTGTCACACCACAAGGAAAATTTTTTCCAAGCCAAATTAGTTTGGGAAGTAAGACATTCCAAAGCATCCTCCAATCGACCACAGTTTGACATGTTCTGATTGTCTTGGTGAATAATGTAGTAAAGTGTGAATGTCTGCATCATCTGCAGCAAACATGAAAAGAGGAGACAGTATCCTCCAGCCCATGACTCTTCACATATTTCCAAAGGGAACACTGTTTGCCACCGGATCTCAAAGGAACAACTAACTCAAGATCCTGAGTTCAGACAAGATTGTCTTACTGCTTCATGAATGGATGGACTATGTTGGGTGGATTCCTCCTGTCCCCTAGCTGGAATTCTGAACTTCAGTTTTCCCTTTGTCTGGGTGGTACATCTCCCACTGGTGCTTGACAATGAGTGATGCTCTGAAACCCTGCTCTTTCACACCCTTCGGGTGACCTATAACTTTTCATGGGTCACCTTTGACCTAGGGACTGACAGTTTGATTTATTGTTCGGTGTTATGATTTATGAGTATCTCCTCAGAATAATTAACAGACAACAGGTGGCAGCATAATAATTTTGATTACCCAGCGGTTCATGAAACCACGACAAAGGTGACTTCATTTTCTGAATACAAGAAGGACAACAATTAGAAATTAAACAAAGAAAATGCTTTTATGCTGTGGCTTTCCCATCTTTTGTTCGTCACAAAGAAGGCTTACATAGGGGGCCTGAGTTCCCCTTGGCCATCAGGACAAAATAAGGAACTTTTACTCTGTGAACATAGGAAGACGCAGTTCCTTGCCGTATTGACAAAGTTATCCCCCTTTCTCTACTGAGGTCTTGATTAATTGAGTTATGTCAAGCCTGCCAAGCACATCATCTTTTCACATCCAGTTTTTGACAATGGCCATTGCCTGGGGAAGAATTGATGGGCAGGCAAAGTTTGAACAAGCATGCATATTTTTGTAAGACATTTCAACATTTAGTCTACCAATTATGTTTCTATGTATTCCTTCCAAAATATGCAAAAGCAGTAGAGAAAAATTTCTCCCTTGTACCATATGTGGCTCTAATGTTGAGGCTACAAGGAGGAAGCCTTGTCACTCCAAAGCACCTCATGAGAGTTTTAATTTCCTCCTCTGCTTTATGCATTTCAATGTCACGGGACTGCTCTCTCCAATGGGCACCACATTACTTTTAAACAAAACAAAGCCTTGCTATACATTTCATTAGAGACATTTCATTAGAGACACCTCTTTCTTAAGGATTGACATTTCCTTCCAGAGGAATCCACAGTGCATTTGGGTAAGCATCTACCTTTGTGAATACCTAATGCTGTTTTTGTAGAACTAAATAAAACTGGAGTTGGAGGCTTTATTCCTGCCCAGCTCTCCATTTAATCTCTGCTGAAAATGGCCCTAAGTGTTACTAATGAAATTGAAGTACACAGGCCTCTGAATATGTAACAGTCCTGCCTCACACCCAAATGCTGGGCAGTGGGGGAACCTCTCCTGCATAAGAAATGAATGTCTGCACAGCACCACAATAGTGATATTACAGGCTTATCATTTTAATTGACTTCTTGACATATAAAAATATTCCTACAATCCTGCTTTACATTATAGTTTAATAACAGCTTAACACACATCTATGAAATATTCATTCCTGTTACATTCAAATTTTAAAATATCTGATGGAGAGTCTGGTTAATAGATAAAGAAGAATCCCTGGAATATTAAAAGACTCTGAGGTGTAGGTAGGGCCCAGACCCTTCACTGGAAAGTACAGGACAGTGACGGTAAGGACTGCTGATTTCACTTCTAATTCAAATGATTCCCTGGAACTAAAACATGGCAAATATAAGAGACTGGGCTGTAAGTACATCCTTCACCTACTATAGCTGCAGGGAGGGGACACTGTCCCCCATGAGCCTCCCTCTGCAAATACTCAAGAGAAGTGGTCCATACCACTGTTATAGTTATATATATAAAACAGAAAACACTGAGGGGTAAAACCACTATGCTCAGTGGTGAGTGTTTCTGCAAAATCCCAGTTTAAGTTGATGTCCATTCCACATCTGGTTAGCCCGACACTCCACCCCATCCTGTCCCCAGAATCTGTGGCAAATCCAAAAGATTTATCTTGAAAACATGATAGGTGTTCAAATCATGAGGCAATTTTGGTACTTTGTTCTCCATCAATTTTTAAATTAATTATCTGGAAGCAAACAGAGGTTAATTTTGGCCATAGGCTTTTTGATTAGGAGCGTTGACCACCCCCACTCCCCCCGGCCTTTTGGCATCTCCTATACAACCCTCCTGACATGCAGGCTAACCCTTGACACCTGATTCAACACAGTCCAGCCAATCCTCCACATTCAGCAATCCTTTTGTTGCCACGAGACACCGAGACACCGAGACACCGAGACACCGCCTCACAACTTCCACACTCCTGTAAGCAAAGCCCCTGCCATCCTACAAGTCATCCTGTGGCTGCATAAAATTTGTTTCACAGGGAATAGGGGAGAGAGAGAGAGAGAGAGAGAGAGAGAGAGAGAGAGAGAGACAGCATCCTCCCCTCCTCACCCCCTTCAACACTTTCTGCTATTACTTCTGTTTTACAAACTTTACACTGCAGCATCGTCCCATATGTTTGTGCAGCGCACAAGGAGGTTTCTTTAGAAAGCGCTGATGCTAATTATAAATTTAATTTGCATTTTAATTAGAATGGTAGCAAATTAAAAGCATGGCAGCTGGAGAATTTTGAACGCTTTGCAGAGATTTGGTGTCAGTATCTCCCTGCTTCCGACTTTGCAGCCTTTTATTTGTCTGCCTCCCTATCTTTCATTTACACAAGCATATTGGTGATTCTTCTCGAGTCCCTCTTTCCTCTCTCCCTCCTTTCTCTCTCTTTCTCTCTCTCTCTCTCTCTCTCTCTCTCTCTCTCTCTCTCTCTCTCTCTTTCTCTCTGCCTCACTTTCATTTGCGTATCTTCAATTCCTCAGTCCATTCCTGACAAAAAATGAAATTACATTTTTTTTTCTACACTGATAAATGGCATGGGCTTCTCTGCAGTCAGCACCTAGTAGGCTGCTGTGATCGACTGGATGCAGTGGACATCATTTCTGAGCCCCTGCTAGTAATGCTCTTCTTGGCTCGCCTTGTCTGCCACACTATGACAGTTAGAGACCCAATATTTTCTCTCCCTGAATAAGGGGGGGGGGCTGTTTGTACTCATTTGGCCTATAAAAACCAGGTATTTCAGTCTGGATTTCAGTACTTTAAAGTACTCAGCAACTTGGCCACAAGTCCTGGACACATTAATCATATACATCAGGACCTTGCTTCTGTCCTCCATGTCCAAGCAAAGGCATTGTTCAGGGTATATCTTTGGGCAAAAAACCCTGTGCTGTCAGCCTTTGAGCCTCTGGAGTCAGAGGCTCCAGTCAGTTTCGCAGAGCGGTCTCTCACTTGGGATGTGAGCATGTCTGTTTTTAGCATCACGTGAGCACAGTCAGTCAGTTCTGTCGTTTTCCCTATGTTGTGTCTCCATGGTCATTTTCCTTCCTTCTGTTCACTTCCCCCACAGTGTCCTTGCTCAATAATTTTCATTAATTGATTGACAGCTCTGATAGACCCAACTAACCTCTATCTCACGCTCATGTCTGTTTTTAAATAAGTACTTGTACGTCCAATGACCTTGTCGCCTCATCAGCTATCAGAAAATGAGCATGCAGATATGGAAGGAGCTGATTAGCAAAATAAGCAATAGATCTCGTTCCTGGCTCAAGTCCACAGCCAGCAGTGACAACCAAACTTTGCCGTGTTACATTGCTACCAGGATCTAAAAATAAAGGATAAGCACTAGGCAGGAGATGCTGAATCTCACTGGCGTTCGTTCAGATGTGTATGAAACAAGCCCTCTGCATCAGTCAGTCACCTTGAAGAAAGAGGACCGGGAAAAAGGATGGCTTATTCCTCCGTGACTTGGCTCCGTCGGCATTGCTACATTGCTGGCCTCATTAAACCTGAAAAAGAATCTGCTCTAAGTTGGGGGGCATTTCTCATCTTCCTATAAAGAAACCAGTGGCCTGTTTATATATAACTGTGTGTGATTTTACCTTTTCTCCTGATAGCCGGAATTGTGGCATATGCTAGATCCAGGCACTGCTTGAAGATGGACTGTTACTACGTAACTTGTCAACTTTCACCCACAAATGAAAAGGCAGGAAAATGTGTTTCAGCCCAATCAAAACTCTATAAAGATTTATTTTCTTCTTAAGTGAAATAAAAGGAACAAGAGCGAGTCATGAGAGCAGAACCCTCACCTTGACTTCTTTTAAATGTACTGATTTGATTTTCTGCATAAATCAATCATTATCACACATTATACATGAGACTCAATTAGAAATTGACAGGGAATCATGAGACTCATTTTAATGCATATTTATATGAAAACAGTTTGTACAAATAAAACTTTTGCACTTTAATTCCATATAAATTTTAGATGACACTGGAACTTCAGGAGTCATATTTTATACCTTTTTTTCCTATGGTTTTTTTCACCAATGTTCAAGATAGTAAAACATGTGAACAGGGTTTAAAATGATTTATTTCAGGGATACTAATAAGTGTTGGCACTTCTCAAGGAGGAACTGGGCAAATACCAGATATTCTGAGCCAAGTTTTGGTAAGTAGAGTGTGCTGAATTGCGTGGTAAACTCTTTTATTCATTTAAGATCGCTTTAGAGATACAAAGAGCATCCCCAAACATGAATTCTGTAACATTTGCTTTCCAAGAGTAAAACTGAAAATTCTATTCACTCTTTATGTAGGAAGAAGACTTAACTAGACCAAAGGATCACTGTGAGGACCAAACTCAGGCCTTGGGTTTCTGGTTTAACTTTCTGATTATTTTCACCTTGTTTTAAATATATACCTCTAAAAGGAATAGTTTTGGTTTACTTTTATCTGGGAATTAAATCTGAAACTCCAAGAAGCAAAAAATATGTGTGTGATAGTGATGTTAAAAAATGAACAAAGGTACTGCCTTCAAAGAGTAATTGTTTTAAATTGTGGATAACGATATGCAAAATGCTGGCCCTGACTTACCCTAATTAACATGATTATAAGACAAAATAGCGAGAAGTTCTAACTTCCATGCCCCCCCCCCCCAGCTCCTCTTTATCTGCCTTCTTCCAAGTCAAACGCACTTTGACTTAGAAAGGTACATTGTGCCAAAAACTGTACAAGTCAATCCCCCAGCCTTAAAAGGAAGCGCACAGTTTTGGACAATCAAATACTAATTTTGAAACAGACGATCTAGACTTCTGAGATAAATTCCCCTCCTTGCTTCTTTGGAAAGGTTTAGTTTTTCTTCGTGTAATTTTTTTTTTTTCTGCAGCTGTACAAAAACACTTTCATTAACCCAAGAATGGATTATTTGGAGTGCTAATTAATTGATTCTTCAAAATGCCAATTGACACACTCCCAGGGAAAACCTGATCTAAGCAACTATGTTAATCAAGCTATTGTACTTATGGTTCTGCCTGAATATCAGACCATCTGAAATGAGGAGAACTTTGCCTCTACTCGCCTGGCCCTCTCGTGGGCAGCTAATTAATATGAGCCGAATATGACAGTTGTGCTTGTACATTCACCGTGCTGCCTGACAATAATTCTGTAAAATTACATTTCAGATAAAGAATGGAAACAGTGTTAAATACCATTATTTGCCTGCTTCTGATGTCGGAGAGTCATTATGAAAGCAATTACAGCGGTTTCTCTGTCTGTATGTCTATGGGGTATTTATTATCTGGATCTGTCTGAATCCTTTGCCAGGTGGAGAGTATATGGCATATTAAAGACAAGGGAATTCAGTCACAATTACTAGGATGAGAACTAAAGAAGGAACACAATCAGAGTTCTGCCTGTGAACCTTCAAAAAAAAAAACACAGAAAATTAATGGTCAAGGCTGGAGGTCTGGGAAAACTTGTAGACTCTCTTTTGTTTAAAATTAAAAAAAAAAAAAAAAAAAAAAAAAAACCTCTGGGTTTATAAAACTCAGGAATGTAAAGCAAAAATTAACCTTGAGATGGTAGTAAAATAAACAGAATTAAAAAAAAAAAAGAGGAAAAAGAATGAATTATGGCAACAGTTAAACAATTTACACCACTTCTCAGTTTTAAGAACATGAAGATGGAAGTCAGTGCTGCTTTATTCGGGATACAGTTTTCCCCAGATAACGTTTTGCAAGGCATTTTCTCTAGTTGGAGGAGGGAATCCAAAGGACACTGCTTTCATGTTACTGTGTCTCATAGTACTGGAATCCTGTATGGTCTGAACTCTTTTGTATGGGATAGGCTTGAGTCTTCTATACCAAGAATGCCTCAGGACTTCAAAGGACACCACAGATTGACAACAATGCCTGTATGCTGCTTACCCCCACAGAGGAGTTTTCACCTAGGGTGGTATCTGAGAACGGGCCTCCATTCAGGCAGTATTGATCACCTGCTCCACAGTAGGCCCAGCATTCTGCAAATGCTGTGGGGAATGAGACATGAGAAGTCATAAGGAATGAGGGCTCTGCTTTCAGGGAGCAAGTAAAAGGAAACTGGACCTGTGGGAAAGATGATGTGTACTGCTCTGTTGCTTGTACAACATTTTCCTGTCATCTCCGCTTCCAGGTAAGCAAACGCTGGTGTGGAAAGGCAGGTCTATGTATCCAGTCATGTGAACAAGAGGTAATGCTGACCCTTGAGTGACCTTCAGTCTGGATACAAAGGGTTTTCCTTTTCACTAACTCACCTCTTTCCCAGTGCTCCATCATAGATGGAGCAGGTGGACAGGAGAGTCTCAGCAGGAGTTTGGAAGGGTGTCTTGCAAATGGAAAAATGTTCTGGAAGAAGTAAATTCTCCAATTTCCTCCCCTCTGGGATCTTAACTAAGTCATATAAATAGCTATTATATTTTATAAAGATAGAAAGACAGTCCTTCACAGGTGTGTGTATTCAAACTACCACTCTTGAGTATCAAGGAGGCTTAGGCTAAGGAATGATTAGGTAGGACATACTTGGAGGGATAAGCAGATTGGCTGTCTGGAATTCTGGGTCAGTGTTTCTGATGTGCTCTGTCTTCTCTTGGCAGAGCAATCATGTGAGTCCAAGAGACAACAGTGTGGAGCAACAGTTAGAAAGTATCCCTGACAGTGAGTACCACAAGCAGTTAGGTGACCTCAGCTTCCATGGCCCATTCTCTTCTCCCCTTTTCCCTCCCCTCCGTCTCCTCCTGCTTCTACATTGCTGGAAGCATAGTGAAATTTTAACATAATAAAGTCACTTTTCATTAAAAGGGGGATGCTCTGCAGTGCTACTCTTGTGTAGCAGGACACATTAGGCACCTGCTCATAAATACTGAGCTATTTCACCTACTGGGAAAGCGGTCGGCCACAGAGATCTCAGGCAAAGGGTTTCACTGGAAAAGGAGTACAGTGTGTCTCTGAGATGAGGGTACCATATGGAAAACGGGGGTCTGTTACAAGGCTTTAGGGACATCTTATTCCGGTAAAGCTGGAATTGACTCATTACAGAGTTTATAATCTCAGCCTTTGTAGCAGCACACATTGACTCTATATCTAATTTCTCTTTTGTCTCCACAAGTAATAAAGGATTATCTGTGCCTTTCAATCTAGTGCATAATGGCAAGCATAAACAATCATAGTAATGGTAAATAATAGGGGAATCGAACAAGACAACCCAGGTTTGCTACATCTAGATCACTATGGGTGTCTCAGTCCTTCTCCCTTAAATGGAAATGCCAAGACTGTCTACAGCTACTGCTGCACAGTAGTCAAGTCAAAGGCAACTTGTCTAGCCTTCCACTGGCTATAAAGCAAGAACCGGAGATGTGTTAGCACTCTTGGTCTTTCATCTTTTCATTTAGCCTTCCAAACTTGACTTGGGGTCAGGAGATTCCCAATGACAAGTATGTTTGATATGATTTCATGTTTTACCTTTCTTTTATAAGCTGTATAGTTATTAAATGCCCATAAGAAAACTATCCTTCCAAATATTTGTCAAAAGGAGCTAGACACATCTGTGGAGTAAGGAGCTGCTGACAATGACACATCCCAGCACCACGAGGCAAAAGCATAAGTTCAGGTCTGCCTTGTGCTTCAGCTCTTACAATGACTCTTTGCAGCCTCAGCACTACGTCCTCCCTACCTAGGGACCTAGTATGCTGCATGGCACTGTGTCCGAGAGGGAAGCAAAGGACTGGGCACAGTTAAGTGCTTTAGGCCACCAATGATTCCTGCCAACTTTTCTCACAATAGTAGCACAAGAGGTAGTCATAGGGTCTCATCCAGCCACAAGAATTCCAGCAATCATTTGCCCAGAAGAGCTGAGATGTGATGCTCTGGTGGCCATCATAGATTGAGAAGATACCTGTTCCCAATATGCTCTTATAATGTCACTTTGTGAATAGGCAGACCAGAGTGACTGGAGTTAAATAAGTCATCTGGGACTTCCAGTGTGCCTTCTAATGATGACTTTGATTTATGAAGTATCAACTTACCAGGATTATCTAGTCAAGATCAAGAGCCTTTCTGCAGGCTCCTTTTTGCCACAAGCATGAAGACACAGAGACAATGGCATTCTCAAGCAGATGCTGTCCACATTGGCCACTAACTCAGGTAAACCTCTCTCCTGCACTATCAGACCTCCCTTTTGCTCCACTGATCAATAACTCTAGCCACATAAAAAACATCAAACACCTCAAAGACATCCCAAAGGCACAGGTCGCCAAGGGGAATAAAAAGAAAATGGCGCATACATTAATGTTTTCCGTAGAACTGGCAGATAGCCTTGTAGGCCTGAGGCCTACAAGGGGCCAGTTCTGATTGACTGGGATGCTTAAAACTATAGGGCCAGGACAGCATTTTCTTAGGGTAGAGCTTTCTAAGCGTCCAGAGGAAGGAATTTTAGTGCAACGACTGACAGTTTCATAATCTGTTTTCTCACCAAATGTATAAGGTAAAAAAGTATTTTGAAATACAAAGAGTAATAAAATACCCGCATATTAATATTAGAAACAGTTCCAACACAGAGGGTGTTGACAAGGGTACAGGGAGGAGCCTGCGCTCCTGTCTGTTGTGGCTGATTGCATAAATTGGAAAAAAGTCTTTCCTTGAGGGCAACTTGGAAATCTATAGCAATATCCAAAAACTTCACGTGGCCTTTCACTCTGCAATTTCACTTTCAGGACTCAAGTCTACGGCAAACAAGGCTGATGTGTCTCCAGGTGCATTTTCACAGATTATCAACCTATCATTTTTATAACAGGGAAGTAATGGAAATAAGTAGGCACCAGGCACTTAGGTAGATGTGACATGTGAAATACTGATAAACCACTGAAAATAAAACTGTGGAAGATTATTCCAATAAAGGGAGAAGGTGTCGCCATAGTCCTTTGCAAAACGCACTGCAGTTACTCTTCCATGAACAGAGAAAAGGAAATGGATCAAGAGGGGAGAAAAATGACACGGAATGTAGACGTATCTTTTTCTCCTAGTGTTTCTTTTTATTATGTGTTATTTAGAAAAAAAACATGCAAAGTATACAAAATAAACCATTAACATGGGTCTTGATGGTCTCCACATGATTCTGCACATGTTTTTTGTGGTCCAAGTCCAGTATCATCTATGAGGCAAATGAGTCCTGAGGACAAGGTGCACCAATGCCAAACTGTGTCCTAAGCTTGACTCTGTGGCTACAACAAGTTTCTATAAAGAATGTGGATTTACGATAGTGTTTATAAATAACAAGGCATATCTAAAAATCTAACTGAAGCAGGGAGATGCTTGAAATTTTATTTTATATATTTACTTAAATGTACTTTTCTTTTTAAACACTAAATTGTGGTTATCATGAGCCATGTGAAGGCACAACATCTCTCTTAAGTTGTTGTTAGATTCAAGAGATAGGAACAAACCGTGAATGTGTCACATTTTTAGAGGAAACACATTCTGACATTTGTTAATTAAACTTCTCTTAAGGTTGAATGCATTGTCAAGAAAGGATATATTTTCAGAGAAGCCTTGTGATCTCACCAAGTGTTAAAATAATCCAAAAGCTAGTTTTGACAGTCTACCTAATGTAGATAAAAAGATATTTAGAGCTGATGCAAATCTAAAGAAAAGGGAAAATCTGATTCATCCTGTCAGTTATCAGATGACAAAACAAGAGAGATATGGCTCCCTTTCTTCTAAAAATGCAGGTGATTTTAGAAGAATTTTCTCTTCACATAATCAGTGTGGTTTAATTATGAAATTAAAAATACAGTACAGGATTTACTTTAGTAGGCACCAAGAGAGTCAAAAATTTCAGTTTTTATCAAAGATCACTCTTTATTCATATCTAATATTAAATAAATTTGGTAATTTTACATTATCAATGTTGACAGTATTTAAGATATTTCTTGTGTCTGTTGATTTTTGATTAATGATCTTCTCTCAGGAGACTGTTCCTTGTTCCTGAGATCATAATTCTGTCCCGTGCAATGACCTGAGGTACAATAAGGCTAAAGCCTATGTTAGCTGAGCAAAGGCTCCTACAGTATGTATCAAGAGGGGCATAGGGACAACACTAACTTCTCAGTCTCTGATAGTCTAGGGGAAACCTGTGCCTCTGGTATCAAGACAGCAGAGTGCAGAGACGACCATGAGCTGTGTAATGCAGCACTGTTTAATAAGCACTGTTTAATAACTATCTCCTAATAAGCAGGCTCTCCCTTTGGCATCCAAGCTTCAGTGTCTCTAACATAAAACAAATATAATCACACAGAACGCCACAAGGTGAGGCCAGTAAAATCCATATAGGGTTTGGCATAGGAAATAGGCTTCACTATGTTAACTTCAATCTCCTCCACCCTCTCCTCTCCTCAAAATGAGTATGAAAGTAACTGGGTCAGCCGTAGTAGATAGACCCATTCAGAGATGCTCACATTGAAATAGGCTAATCTGCAATGATGTGCTGGCTTGACCTTACCAACCATACAAGGGGCTGGTAGCACAGAACATCTAGATATTCTGTAGAGAGATTAAAACTGGTCAGGAGAAAGATCAGTAAGTTCCATGTGTGTGACTCAGGGGCCTGATTTAGGTTTTGTTCTTTTATAAAGCTCTTCAGGAGTGGTTGTTTTCCATCATTCAATCCATCATTAGGATTCTACAACAAAAGTGAAAACCTGAAAAAGTTTATGAAGCCCACACTTTAAATGGGACCTATTCGTTTGCAATCTTGGGTTTGGAGCTATGAAAACTGTGTGTACTGCTAAAAAAAAAACAGGATGTCAGCACTGTGTCTGTTAGGGGAAATGTTGTTGCCGTGGCCTTCATGAATACCTTTATCTAACCACCTTTAACACAGGGAGCAACAAGCCCAGCTTCACACACAGTATTAAATCTCCAGGATAAAGAAAAAACTTGAATAGTATGTCCATCACACTCCGTAAAATGTAGAGTAAGAATCATTTACAGATACTTCATAGCTTTGAAAGCACTTTGTGCATCTTTTGTTTGCTGATGGTCTGGAACTGTAAATAAATTCTCTTTTTAAGAAATGTAGGCTTAAGTCTCCATGAAAGCCATTTGTTCAAGAACTACTGCCTGAACTCAAGTTACTGTTAATGGAAACTTAGGAGATGTGTGATTGGGAGCTCAGAATGGATTCTAACTACAAGATCAGAGCAAACATGGAAGACAAAGAAGGAAATGTGGAGTTTTGCTCATTGTTTATGGATTTCAGAGAGTAGAATGGCGAGGCTTAACCAGTTAGGTAGGACCAAGGAAAGGTATACCCTGAAGTGTACTGCAGGAATTCATGGCCAAAATGAGGAAAGGACTCATAGGTGGCGTGTGGATCTGAGGCATTGGTGCTGAAAGGATGACACCTGGGAGAAAAGGTCCAAGTGAGCGATGTGAGATGTCCATCTGTACTCAAGACAGGCATGGTAAAGGAACTGAAAAACAAGATAGAGACCCTGTGAGGGTTATTTAAACCATATTAACATGTACTGTGATATATATATATATATTCATAGCTTTTAGAACCAGAAAGTTTTGTAGATTATGTGATATGGTATACAGAGAAATGCCAACAAACAAAGGTAATTAAGTGTTAATAATCCCTAAATCCCAGTAATTCCTTCAGAGGCCTTCACTGCCATCGTGTTACTAACATTTATGAGGGATTGAAATATTTTTAAAATAAAACCATGGGTGACAAAGAAAGGTTACTGAACCATCAACGCAGGTGGAATAATTTAGCCCAAGATCTGATCACTAATTAAGCTCTCGAAAAGTTCTTAAAATCACATTTATTTGACTTTGTATTTATGTGCATCTTTACAAATTTGAATGTGTCTTTACAAAGGCAAATGACCGCATTTAAATATAATTACGAAAATGTCATTTCAAAGTATGACACCACAAAATGTGTGTTCCTCTGTTGAAGTATTTAGCGAAATCTAAGGATCAAACGTTGCTGCCATGGGGTGTAAGTTCATGATGAACACAAACTGCACTTGGAGATAATTGTAATAGTTAAGTGATACCTAGGTATCTGCAATAATTATTGGTAACAGTGTTCAGCTGGGCTAATCTTGCTGTGGCAGATTTATAAGATTGCCTTCATTTGTAATGGAAAGAAATGCCGAAACCTTAGATTGGCGTCTCGATTACCTAGATTGCCATTTTGGATTGGTAAACTGAGGGACACATGGATTCCCTTCAGACAAACAGTCCAGGGAAAGAGACATGTAAGATTCCAAGACGTCTGTTCCTTTGAAGAGCTGTACTGCTCTGTACACTGTGAAACCCTGATTTAGCTATTATAAATCCCCAACACTGAGCGCCCACTGCTGAGAACTGTTGCTAACTGGTGTGGACTTTTCTAAAGAAAAGTCTTAATGGGGTGGTGTATTGTTTTATCTTTATATCACCTGTTGTGTACCCTTCAATCTCTTTTTTTTTTTAATCATAGGGAATTATAAGTTTCTTACATCTGCCTTGAAAGTTCAAATAAATATTCTAGCTAACACCAATTCTCTATATTATTCAGCTGTTTTTTTTTTAACACTACAGTAAAATGCAGAGGGTTTGAAGGCATAAGAAAGAAAGGTTCATTTAGATTCATGGTTCTTGGGGTCCTACCCTAACCTCAAAGGACTGTGGGTTTCTAGTGAATATAGCACATCCATGTGTATGGAACAAGGATTAGAGAGAGGGCTTACACTGAAGCTAGGACACAAACAGGAAGAGGAATATGCCGGCTTCCCACACTCCCCTTTGAAGTCATGTCCCAATCAGATCACACCTCTGAATGGCTCTGTGACCTGCCAGTAGTACCACCCTGTGGACAAAGCCTTTAACACATAAGCCTCTGGGGGACACGTACACAAATCACTGCACTCTTAAATCCCAATTTCAAATAAACCAAAGACATCAGTTGAAAATGACCTTACTTTGATGGTTTTGTTTTGACTTATTTGAAACAAACGTGGTATGTACCACTGGCTGGCCTATACCTCTCTATATGAAGTCAGCTGGTCTCAGACTTACAATGATGCCCCCCTACCTCTGCCTCCAAAGACCTGGGATTACAAGCATTTACCACCATGCCCAGATTTTAATAATAATAATAATAATAATAATAATAATAATAATAATAATCACCCACAAACAGAATTTTTAAAATGTCTATTTTTTTCTTCCTTAAAAGGAACCAATACAGAGCTCTGAGGCTTCTTATTGATTGAACAGAGGGGCCTGAAGATCAAAGACTCCTTAAGCTCTGCCTGCTATCATTTGCATCCTACTGCACACGGGTGACTTCTCCTGAGAAGATATGAATAGAGCTACTCTACCATAGCCATAAACATGTGAGACAAAGGAAACACAAGATAAAGTACGTGTGAGAGAGCAAATAGGAAAGTGATAGATGCTCTAGTTAAGATCCCAGGACATCAATAGCAAAAGAAGTTTATGTTCATTTTAGAAGAAAAAAAAAAGGCTTCCAGTTTCCATGAGAATTTGAACATTTATATCTAAATCTCAAACGGACTGCTTCATGAAATCTCATACAGCAACAGTATTTTAGCAACAGTCTCACAGTGAAAGTTAGCTTTGGGTCATGTATGGATCCTCTTGCCACTTCATGACTTTCTTATGAAAAGAGTATTGTTCCTAACTGTATCCTGGGTATTTGTCTTTAGATCTACAGGTAGGCATGGTTTTCGTCCTTCATCAAAGAGGTGGCTATCTGACACAGACCATCATAGAAAACTCCAACTAATCAAAGTAGAGAGTACACAAGACCATGTTGCGCTCAGCCCCAACTGACATATCTGTATATAGCACAGCTTGTTCACCTATGGCCCAGGGTTCCTAGGAGAAGGGGTGAAAAGATTGTAAGATCCAGAGGAACAGGAAGTTTGTTGTGAGGTTGTGTCATCTAGAAGTGTCAGAGATCCTATGCCCAGGAAGCCTCATCAACATTGTATGGAAACAAGACTTGCTAACATCTAAAAAGAAAATCTGATGGGCCTTCATTCCCCCCCCCAAAAACAAAAAAACAAAAAAAAACAAAAACAAAACACAAAACAAAACAAAACAAAACTACTATCAACTGAGGAATGCTGAGAGTGGGAGAGATAGTCTTCCCTAGGAAGGAGCCCACAACAATTGGTTATCCAATACCAAATGGTCAGCCCTGAAATTATATGCATACATATCCAGTTTAGGGTTCAACGCAAACAACCCTGCCATTGAGTTATAGTTATGGAGAAATGATATGTACAGAGTGTGTACATGGATTGAGTGTGACAGAAACCATAAAACAATTCATCAAGGCCTTCAGGGATCTCAGAACACTCTGCCACACAGAGAACTGTTTCAAAACAGAGTCTGTTTCAAAACAATGCCAAAACACTCACTGCCCAAATGGCATCAAATGGCATCTTTTCAAATCAAAGACACATCAGTGTTTTTGGTTTGGGGTTTTGTTTTTTGTTTGGGTTTTGTGTGTGTGTGTGTGTGTGTGTGTGTGTGTGTGTGTGTGTGTGTGT
>JANHMN010000003.1:64444179-64482067 GCA_030674055.1 Rhabdomys pumilio
GTGTGTGTGTGTGTGTGTGTGTGTGTGTGTGTGTGTGTGTGTGTGTGATTTTTGGTTTTTGGTTTTTTGGTTTTTAAGAACAGACCTAGGAATTGAGACGTAATATAAATAAGTTCATTTGGGTCAACATTCACTCAACAGATTGCTCCGTCATCTCCCGCCGCAGGCAGGTTCTTTTAAAGTGGAGTGAATGAAGAAATAGAGCTCACCCAGATTTCAAACACTCACACTTGGGGGACAAGAGTCTTGACTATGTACTGAAAATATAGTTCATGCTAGGATACAGCAGGAACTAATAAGCAATGCCTCACTTGATTCAGAACACAAACATTTTGTCCCATCCCCACATGAGAGATGTAGCCAACAGACTTTGAGGCCATGGAGCTACTTTGCAGCAAAACTGAAGTCCATATTGAGTCTTTCAGCTCTAGACCTTGTGTCTCTCCATCCCACTGTTTTCTCAGTCAGTGACTGGTCTCACACCTCGAAACCAATTTGTGTGTATTATGAAGCAGAGTATGGACAGCTCATGGAGGACAATTGATCTCACCAGAGTCCAGTAACCGCCACTCAGGTGTTCTAGCTGTAGCTCTGCACAGGTGAAAGATAATCATCTCTATTAATGTAGCTTATCAAGGCATTTGTGCTTGATATCACAGCCTTCTTTGGGTTACTTCCTACAGAGAGATTTGTGGTAATTTCTTATTACTTAAAAATCCCTAACTCTTCTGACTTTAAAGGTCTAAAGTCATACAAAAAAATCCTGCTTCTTTGTCCCAAAGCAACAATGAGGCAGGGCTTATCTGGACCAAGCAAAAGGAAAAAGTAGTTGCCCACTCCCTTTCCTCTTGTACTGTTAAGAGTGAATCCTTTATATAAGATTGGTTATCCCTTGTGTGGGTGGCAGTGAAGGACTCGCAGAGAGGGGGAAACTGCTTCTTCACTAGCAAGTTGGGGTACAGGCACAGGGATGGCCCCAAACACAGCACAAAATCTTTTTTATATGCCAGGAGCTGTGTGCACAGGGATATGGGTACTGCAGGGACTAGTCTCCTGAAATAGACTAAAGAATCGTCCAGTGACTTGAGTCTCTTTATAGTGTAGGCACCCTTACAGAGTTACCGAGAAGTGCAAAAATCTAGTTAACAATTCAGTTGCAGTTTTCAGCCACTGTAAGTAGCATAGGCTAAAAGAAAATATTATGGTGACCTTGGGGACTACAAACCCAGACTTCATGCCTGTTTTTGCATTGCTGCAAAAGTTGCAGCCCTCAAATTGACATATGATCTGAAGGGGTACAAAGACAAGTACTCTGCCATTTGTAGATGGCAGAATAATTTAAAGTTCTCTAGAGGATCAATGAGAAAGGGGAGGAAGACAAAAAAGGAAGGAAGGCCAAACACTTAAGAGTTGGCTTATATGATTATAAGTCAGCTAGTTAATTCCTAAGCTTATGTAGGGGCCATGTTATAAGACTCAAAACTCACAGCACACACTTGAAGCTTAATATATTCTTACAGAATTTTTTTCATTATTCCATTTAAGCACCTAACTGTATAGCTGTATTGGCAAGACTATTCCCTTACTTATTCAAGTCACCGATATGACACACCTCTGGCAAAACAATGTCATAGCAACACTTAGGTTCAGGTTAAATAATTAGGTAGTATAGGATAGCCAAGTTAAGACACTGAGCTAAGGCACATAAGCTAGACCCCCCAAGGATGGTTAGACGTCAATGGAGAGAGGAGAAAGTACAGGTGAAAGGTTTTGGGAATGCCATGGATTATTGTGGGGCTGGATCTTTACAGTTTGATGGAGAAGGATAGAGGTTAAATAGACTCAGGGCACATCAAGAGCCCATCTTTTTGGAAAGTCTGAAGAGACTCTCAGCTTGTAACAAGACCTTGTGCAAGATCTAGAAAGACCAGTCTGGGAAGAGTGTGGGGAATTACAATAGATTTTGAGGAGTGGAGACAATCTCATGGTATAGATATAATTGCTGGCTGGCTTCAAAGGCTGGATTCTCTACATCTGTCATCATTTGGTCAATGTCCACTCTTCTTGTTCTCTTTGCTTAGACATGGTTTCAGAATCTTTCCCAATATTGTGGCATGCTTAGCCACTAATAATTCAAGTAATTTCTGAGCAATGCCTCCTACAGCAGGAGATAGCTGTCAAGGCACTGTGACACTGGTTGAGTAGAACATTGGACCCAGCACATGAGCCCATACAGTTCAATTCCTAAGTATAACAGGGCAAGCCTGCAAGCAAGTGTACATGAAGACTTCCACTGCAGAGTCCTTCACTCACATTCTATTCCTAAATCATTTTGTGTGTATATCCTTTTCGCAATGAGTGAGAGACTCGTGAAGGAAATAAGCTTCTTTTTAATTTTTCCTTTTTTTAGGAAAAAAAGCCAGTTACATTTGAACTTTTTAAAAAAATGTGACTTGATTATCAGCCCTTTTCAAGAATCCCCAAAGCTTTTGTATTATATTATTGTTTGAAGCCACAACTAGAAATGAGTCCAGACACATGCTTTTTGCACACTAGAAAATATAGCATGGATGTCCATGGAAATATAATAAGGAGGAATGGCACATCTTTGATTGCTGACTCCCATGTTCATCAGTTTGAAGAAGCTGAATATATTTTAATAGGCACTGGCCTTTTTAACCAGCTTATCAGGATATTGACTAGCTTTACCAAACAGAAACATCTCTCCCAAACTTGGGGAGGCATTAATATTGGACTCTTTCATCTTTACTAATCCAAAGGGTTTTTTTTATACCACTTACACAGGTGAATGCTTACAACTTAAATTGCCACCATCATCCCCCAACATCCAGAGGCATCACCCTGGATGTTTGTTACTCTAGTGAAATTCTGCATTGCCAACCACTGTCTAGAACACTGGGGTTTGAAAACCAACCTAGAGTTCCTATTTTCTTCTTACCCATGCAGAGATACCCATGGAAGAATAACTTTTATTCATGGGTAAGCGTTCTGTCCAACATCAAAAGTAGGCACGCTTGCTTCATGTATGAAAAAGCATATTCCGGAGCCATTGGATAATAAGGAATTGCTTCTGATGATTGTGAGGGCTCCTTCTTCCAAGAAAATACCTACTGTGTGCCTAAAAGCCAGTGCTGACTAGCAATACTGCTTAAAAATTGCCTTTCATTGTCCTTCACCAACTCCTATCGATGCTACCCTTGGAAATACAGCAATCCTCTGGATAAATTAAGCACAGAAGTAGTAGAGACTATGCCTGATGCTGCTCTGTGAAGCAGCCTTCTCCGTTATTAGCTGCTGGAGTTTGTAAGGTTGCACAAACTCAGCTTCATTTCCCAGCAGACCATCTGTAAGTCTGGCCCTGGGTAAGGCAATCACAATCAAGAGATTTTACACTAAACTGAATAAGAGACAGGAAGCCCCGAGGCCACCATGTAGAATGTCCAGGATCTACAGTCTTGGAAACCATTTGTGGCTACCATAGGAAAGATTCTACAGATCAGTCATCTTTTGTGAAAGGAGCAGCACAGTTAAGCTTCATAAGGAACACACCTACACAGCTATTTAGACAAACTCTCTGCAAGGGTTAGTAAATGAGACCCAGTAGGTTGTTTTGAAATCTGAAGCAGTTCCTGAAATGGGAAATTTTTGGAGTGCCCTCTGTGTTTTTCTGTTTGTTTGTTTTTTTTTTTTTTGTTTTGTTTTTTTGTTTTTCACAATCTGAGTCCCAGCAATTTTGCCCTTAAGTGGCAAACTTGATACTTAGATATTCGCCTGGATGTGGACATGCCTGTCTGATCGTCTCCCATCCTCCCCCTATTTGTTCTCTTTGACTAACCAAGATTTTCCCAAACTTTCTTTGGGTTCTTTTATTGTCTCTATTTTCAGAAAAAAAAATCAGTATTTGTGTATGTCATTTTGAAGTTATTTTACTCTAAAGATGTCCAGCAAGGCATGCATGGCAAGCTCTAAGCAAGCATGAGGGAATGCAAAAATGCATGAGAAACAGTGTCTTGCCCTCCAGGAGCTCAAAAAAAAAAAGTTGATATGGAAAAGACGAAGCTAGTCATAGAAAACCAAGTAAACTGTTGTGGGGGGAGTGTCTTTCATTATATACTAATAGGAAATTCCAGTTTTAGTATCATGTAACTTTGTACAGTTGATGAAAAGGGTCTCTCTTGGGAGCAGCTCAGAAATGGAGGAGGTGGCTGTGAGCATAACAACCCAAAGGATGTGGGAGCAAGTGACATAGGGTCTCCTGCACAGCATTCTTTCTTGGTATTTCCAGCTAAGGGTCAAAATGTGTGTGTAGTGATGGAGGGGTGGTAAGAGAGGGGTGTCCTAGGATATCATTTTTCTTGTGATGGTAAATGGAAGAGATGTGGGGAGAAAGTTTTGAAATGTAAATTCCTGAAATACTGGAAAAGTGATGTGGGTGACATGTTTTTCCTGCTTCCTTCTGAGTCACTGGGCAAAACACCTGTGGGGTGTCAAGAGGGTGACTTCTCTTTCCACTCCTCACCCTGCTTGTCCAGTCTTCTCTGTGAACAAAAGGACGGAAGAAGCAGAATAATACAGATAAAGACATCCAGATGTTGGAGGGACCGAAAAAGAGAATGACTAGTTAAACACAGCTTCCTGTCCTTGCTTGCTTGGATTGCCATAGAAAAGGATCTGTGCAAAATGCATTTTGGTAAAAAGGTGATTGGTCAAGGAATATCAAATTGCTTGGAGAATTGTTTGTGCCATTATGTACACATGCCACAAGATAGCCTCTCTCAGGGAAGCTGACTTGACACTTCTCAGTGTACATGGACCAGAGTGGCAGCTGTCTAAGTCAAGAGGGCCAGAGCAAGAATTCTGAAGGCAAAACCTGCAGAGGGGAGTATGATTGGCAGCAGACAGCCAACTGTGCTTTATGATTTTGCAGGTTCCTCTGACTGACACTTGTTGCAGGAAGAGTGATGGCACACTTCAGGAAAAGATAGCATCAATAATAACGTTAAATAAACTCCTTGAATACAGGGGAGGGAAGTAACAACATTATACATAACAGCAAGTAATGTCCTCTGCCCTCCTATTATGCTTGGAAGAAAGCAATCAATGAGGTTTAGAAAGTAGGAAGGAAAGAACCTGGACTTCTGGCTTTTTGTCTCTATGCCAGCCCTGCATTGACCTCTCCTTCCTTTCCAGGCATTTCTAAGCCCAGGAAGGCCACCAACTGCACGGACATGTCATGGCTTCTGGGAATTGTTGGTAGGAGACCTATAGCAGAGAGAACAAGGATATCATGAGGTCTTCACAGTTACTGATGCCCTACTAGGTGAAGCCTGAGTCTTAGGACTTTACCCTAGTGGACTTGGACTTTAGGAAAAGCTCAACTCCAGCCTCAGAGAGGTGGCACCTCAGGCTTGAGAACTTTGTAAGACCATTAGGGAAGAGTGATGTATTTTTAAATTCTCTGACTAGCCCTCCCAGTCTTCTCAGATATATCAAGTACGCCCCTTATTGCTTCCTTCATCTACTTGCCCCAGGCCTTGGCCTGAAGAGAGACCTGGCAACTCACATTGAGAATGAATAGCTTGACATATGACTTTGCCAAGGAAAAAACAATATCGCAATAATCTCAGCTGACCCTTCCTCCCATAAAAAAATCTTTTAAGTGTAGGACATCAGATTTCTGAGGCAAGACAATATCTGGATTGGACAGTTACTCAGTACAGGCAGCAAATTTCTCAGTTCCCTGAACTCTAAATCAATCTGAGTCCTGATGCCTCTCTTCCTGGATGTTCAGAAGAAATTAAGATCCCTTAAAAACATGTAAATGGCAGCCTGATCTGGAGAAGAGGACTGGGGTGGCACACTCAGAACCACCTTTGGAAAACTCTGCACCTAAGAACTAACATGGGAGGGACAGGTACTGTACAGGCCAACTGTCAGAATGTGTCCAGAGCCCTGTTGGGCAGCCTTTGAAACCCCAACGGAACTGAACGGAAGCAACTGCCACTGGTCCAGGGGGGGAGGGGCTCATAGCCTGGGTTGCCACTAGACACCACCCCTTTCCCAGTTTTACTCACCATCTTGTACTTCTGAGGGGAGGCAGCAAGCTCTGGGACTTAGAAGGAAGAACCTCATGGTTTGAACTCCCTCAACAGAATTAAGACTATGAAGAGACCACTGAATAATTTGGGAGTTTCTACAAACACTTACTCTCAATAGTTACTTTCCTGAGAAGAAATTATCTGTTTTTACAAATATAAACAATGCTGCTAATAACGATCTCTCTTTATTAGTAAAAAAAAAAAAAGTGCTGATAAAGAAGTGGTTAGGGGGTGACAGGGCTAATACTGGACTCTGAAGTTCTCTGAGGTACATCAGAGATAAGGAAAGCACTTTCTGGGGCCTGAGGTAGTAGAGTGAGGCCAAAAAGCAAAAGAGATGGGGAATGTTCAGCAAGGGTGATTTGGCTTTCTCTAATGATATCATGTCCTACGCTCTACCCCACTCTCTGTGACCTGCCTGTATCTCAGTTTCCTCTAAAGAAAACCACACTTTCTCTCTTTTTGCTTCTTTTGAGTTTGTTGTTGTTGTCATTTTGGTTTTTGTTTTGTTTTTCAGTTGAGACTTTCTGCTCCCAGTTACTCAGAGAGATTGTGATGAACTAGGAGCTTCCCTTGTAGAGTTTACAATATACTGTGGGGCAATTGGTTAGTGTGTGATACTTACACAGGAAAATGTATAAGTATCCCGCACTTTCTTCAAAGAAGCATATAGATGAGAGAATACCTTAAAGCAAAACACTCTGTGTGACTGTAAGTGGTAGGGGGAAATCAGAGAAAGTAGAAACAGTGACTGGGCAGAAGCCTTGACTAGGCAGAGGCTCAAGGAAGAGGAAGCAATCTGAGCAGGTTAGAGCAGATGAGAGAGGACAGAGTGATGGAGACAGGGGAGGCAGAATCCAGAGGCTTTAATGGGCAACATTTGGCTGAAAGAGACAGGGTTCACAGGGCACCTGATGAATGGGAGGTAGACAGAAAGTTAAATAGGCCAGCCAAGGGGATGAGTAGTAGGCAGAAAGTCCAGAAAGCCTTTCCCTCTGTTTATGTTTAGAAAATCTCCCCCAATGCTCTCCCAAGCCCAGTTCTGAAAACAAACCAAAGGCAGGGACTCCACTGGGCTGAAAGGGTGGGGACTGAGAATCCTTCCAAAATAAATTATAGCTTCATAAAAATCAACCCAGTAGGTCCAAGAATCTAATAATGTCGGGAAGCTAAGCATCCTTTAAGGAGCCAAGCTGAAGTGACAGCCCCGTGTCCTTTTAAACCGGTCTGTCATAACTCCACGTTGGGACATATTTCCTTCAAGGAAGCTCAGCAGAGAATACAAATGTCTGAGTGAAGGTCTCAGCAATGGCTCCTAGGGAACTGTGGGCCCAGATGTAGCAGCAATTCGGAAGGGAAGAGGAATGGCAAACAGAAGCCCTCCTCTCAGAGTTATTACTCCCAGACTATTTGAGAATCCCCAATGGAGTAAACTTCTGCTTTGTCCTCTGACTATTGAGTGTTGAGGAAACTACTCTTGAGTTGCACTTTTGCCTTTTGGTCATGTGACCTCAGAGCAGGAGGGGGGGGAAAGTCATGTCCTGTTATAGAAACTGAAATTAGATACCTAGGCAAGTCCAAGGAAGATAATAACTGGGCCCCAACATTGTATAGTGATGGAAAATGGCTCAGAAGGATTCCAGGCTAAGGCATCTCTTAAAGTAGGAGCTCTGAAGCATCTAATTCTGGTATTGCTGGTAAAGCGTGGCCATATGGATAGAGAGCTGGCTGAAAGGAGCTTTGCAGTGAGGTCATTTTGGAAGATCACATGAGCTTCTCAACTCCCAGACAAACCCAGCTTTCAGGCGTCCGTAGTGGCAGTAGTGTCCTGATCAGGGTGACTCTCACTTGTATTTTGATTTCTCTGTGGCTGCCACTCTCTGAATTGACCCAACTCTAAACTCGTTGCTTTACCAAGTAGCTGTTGAGCTTTTGCTGGGTGATAGAGACACAAAGAAGAAGGGGCAAATGTCCTACTTTGAAATCCCTTCCTTCAGGGAGATTGACATGACGAAAGGAGACAAAGAAAAAAGTCCAGGATGATGGCTCAGATATATGCACTTCGTCGTTTCCACCCACACAGAGAACTACAACTTGTGACAGGACCACACTGACTCCAGGGAGTCTTTTTATCAATCATGAAGTGTTGATTGTCTCCTGTGCCTCACAAACAGGAAATTACAATCCCAGTTCTTTGTCTACTCAGAATTTTTCAGAGTCAACAAAGCAAGTTGTCCCATATCAGGGTCCTGACACCAAGCAACATGTGTGGAGCAAAAGGAAACTACTTAGGATCTTTGTATCCAAGGAGAGTAGGCCCAAGGCAGCCTTTAGAATTCCTCCAAATACTGGAGACTGCAGATTTGTGAGGGCCAGCATATGTTATCACAGATAAGAGTCATCAGAGACTTCGAGAGACCAGCAGAGACTGGGTGAAAGAGCACAAGCAAGATGTCAAGGGCCCACTTTGAGATGTCAATACTCATAGGAGCTGGGACTGTCCCTGAAAGTGCTTCCTCTGTATCCTTAATTGAAGGGCAGAGGACTGAGACTTGGTTCCAAATCATAGTGACCTCTCAGTTGACGGTCAGTGAAGAGTCTTTGAGACCTCAGAATAAGGGTCTGAAAAGAAGAGGTGAAGCGGGAGTGTCATGAAGATGGTGCATGTTCACAACCACAAACAGGATGGAGGGAAGGGAGAATGGCCGTATCTGAGTGAGGAGGGGCTTAGGGCCTGCCCTTCCTCTTGCTGACTTAACCTTCCGCTATTGAGAAACAAATGCAAACAGGAGGCCATTTGATTAATTCCAAATAACCATAGGACTCAGACTCGCAAAAGAGAAATAGATGGACCAGGAAAAGAGAGCACAAGTTACTTTGTATCTGAAGAAGGAAACAAAGAAGCCAGCAAGACCTGAGAAAAGAGCTGGTGAGATTCACCAATAGGCACAAAATGGAAGACAGGAGAGTACAGGGGGAAGCATGTCCTTCTGGGCGACCTGCGTCACAGTGATGTTAGGACAAAGAAGTACAGAACAAAGCAGAGATATCTGGGCGTGCCTGAGCCCAAAGAAAAATGACGGTTGAGGCAGTCAAAGCCCTCTCAATGAGGATATAGCTTAAGGTACATGTGTGGCCATGTGGTCTGGACCCTGCCTATCCTGCCTATCTTACAAGAGAACTTTTTCTGTTGTGAGCAGATATGCACTGTCTTCACCTGACCCCAGGACCTGCCAAGCTTGGAGGGAAATGCTGGTGACATTGAAATCAGGTGACCAAAGCAGGAAGTCCTGGGCATGAGCAAAAATATTTTCCATAGGACAAGGATTATCCCCTCTGATGGGACCTTCTTGGATCTCTTGTTCTGGGCCGGTAGACACAGAATTAGAGGCTTTTCAGAGATTGTGTGCCACCTTCTAGCTCCAGCCAAATACTCTTGGTCTCATCTCATAATGAAAGAAGCCTCTTAGGACAAGTGGGTGACAGCAAATACAAAAAGCATGCTAGTATCACTACATTGTTTTTAAAAGCAGAAATACCCACGCTGAAGTACATTCTTTAAGGCCTTTCTTCATTGAGGTGACAATGACCAGTATTTCAGATCAAGGACAAAAGATTACTGTCCCAGGATAAGGGACTGGGAAGATGACAGCTTCGTGGATCCCTCACCTTCTGGAAGATTCCCAATCTCTTCTGTTTTAAGCTCAGGCAGCACTGAGAAGTTCATTTCTGAAAAGGCCCAAACTAGACAACCAGGTTGGAAAAGGGGCAGGCCTTACTCTAGGGAGAGACTGGTCCTCCTAGGCCCAGAAACTACATGGAATACATCATTGGGGTGTATGTGTCAAGTTACTGGTAGTCCCTAAAAAGTCTCTGTCAAGAGTCAGTGCCATTACCACATAATGCTGTTTGTCCATTTGTCTCCTTCCCCACCACAATAAAGGAAAGTGGACTGACTGTTTCAGGGCCATGAAACCCTCAAAGATAATTCCGGAACTCCTCTTGCCAGAGTGCTCTACTTCCTATGGGATTTTACACAAAAAATACAGAGCTGTGGGAACTCCAAGCTTTTCTCTGTGAAAGATGAGGCTGGGAACAAGGTGTTTCAGGCATGATTTGAGTACTTGGAAGATGGAAATAAAAATAACTCATCAATTTGCTTGCTTTGATAAACAAGTAGCACACGGGGGCCGGGGTCTTTCTCAGGATTTCTCTTCAGCACATTCCCCAGGTGCCTTTCTCTTGATCAGCTGCTTTGATTATTTGAGCTGTAGGAGACAGGCCACTTTCAGGCCTTCACTGTTTATTGTTTGGGGAGAGAACCCATCCATACACATCCGTTAACTTTAACCCCCAAGAGATTTCTCCAGACCAGACCCACATGTACCAGTGAATATGTGGTGCAAGTGAACCTCACTCGCTTGATCTCCTTTTGTTTTCTCATCGAATGTATTTGATAAGCCCAGCCCACCACATGTGTTTATCCACCGCTTTATTTTTTACCATGCAACTATGATCAAAACTGGATGCCAGTCTAAGACTGCCCCTCAGCTTTTCATCCCACATCTTGCTAGAGCAAGTAGAGATTCTCACAGACATTCTCTAGAGACTTCATTATACCCTAGACATAGAGATCCCACAGGCTCGTCTCGAATCTGTGGCTCATACAGAGCCAGAACCACTAGTAAAGAGTAACAGTAGAGAAGCTAATTAGGGTATGTTTGTGAGGTTGAAAGAAGCGAGGCAGGCCTCTGCCAGTCTAGTTCACCTGTCTTGAAGGAGATGCTCACTAGAACTATTATGTTGGTGTAACTTCCTTTTACTTTCTAATATCTTGAGGAATCAGAAAAATTCTGTTGCCAGTCCAGTGTGGTTGTATATTCTGCAATATTGGAGACCTCAGATAAGGAGTTCTAAAGGGAGTGCCTAATAGACTCATGAGGGACAAATCCTAGAAAATTTTCTGAAAGAAGTTCAAGACTCTGAAAATGGGAGCAGTCAATGTCTCCAAATCTAGTGTTGGGGCAGGAGGTGTCCTTACTTGTATGTGCTAGGGATATATTTGGAAATGCAGAGGACCATGGCCTGGGTCTCTTAGAAGACAGTGATGTCTCAGTTGGTAGTCAGTGGGGAGTCAGTCCCAGGGAAATGACAGGAAAGGGGTGTGAAGAGGGAGTGTTATTGGAGAATCACTAAGATGGCATTTCCTCATGGTGAGAGACAGAGTTTAGGATTAAGTGATGCTTTGAAATCTTTTAATGGATTTTTAACATGGATCTTCTTGATCTTTTTCAATTTTTAAGAAAAAGAAAATCTGTCTCAAGGAAGGAGGGAGGAGGGTTGTCCTTGAGCTTGGAGGATGGCTAGAGATAGAGTAGACCTTGTACCTGATCCCCTTTCCAGGCCTCTTGGCACATTCCTGGTATAGATCTCTAAAGATGACTCCACTTGACTGAAAAGCCTAGAGACCCACGGGAATGTCAAAGCATGGCTACATCTGCAGGCAGAGATGGAGAGACACAGAAAACAAGATTGAGAGATGAAGTGAGCATGAAAAAGACATGGTAGTAGATCCTACCAAAGCTAGGCACATAAAAAGACAGCAGCAGAGAACCCTGGTCTCACGGGAACACGAAGAGAACAGACACTAAAATGGGAAACAGGTTGTGCTCTAGGCTGGCAACTCACCAGGAGAATAATCAAATCGGCCTGATTTTCATGGTTAAAAGAGATAGAAACTAAGAAGCAAGGAATTTTCAGAGGAAGGAATAGGAAATCTCTTAGGATGGGAAGTGTTGTCCAAAGATAAGAGAGTGCATTCTTTCTACATAGTGACACCTAACCCTGGTTTCCAATTATCTTTACTTTCCAATCGGATAAGTGTAGTGCCCAAATGAATTGAAGACTGAAAAGAAACAAAGTCAAGAGAACAAGTCTGGCTGGGTACGAAAATATGACTCTTTCCTAATCTAACCCATGTGTCAAGTACCTAGCTTAGAAGATGCACTTAGACCCATCTTTAGGGGTTCTTTGCTAAAGGATGCACAGGAAGAGTCTGTGAGGGATGCCCTTGATCTTGGGGAGCCTGGCTCTTGCCACTTCTCTCAGGGACTACTACTATTCTGAGTACAGAGGCCCAGAGTCATGAATCCCAACTTTATAAACTGCCTTCCTGTAGTGGTATGGCAGTGCAAAACTCTACTGGAAGTCCTCCTGACATTTCAGTCCTTCATACTGCTGACTGGCTCTCTTCTCAAAAAGCCTTACGACATGGTTGCTTTACATACAGCAAACTCCTATCGTGTGTACCTCTACACACACAATTCAAGGACCCTATGTCTCTCAGAAACAGAAGTATAAATAAAAATTGTATAGGCTTCTTTGCATAGAAAGTTGTACCAGCAGGCATTTTTAAAGCAAAAGAGCCGGCACAAGCAAACAGGTCAACAGTTTGCTGTCTTTCAGAGTCAGGCAACTCCTCGACTTTTGTAAAGCTCCGTCCAGGCAGCTTCTCAGTTTCCTACCTCCTGAAGATTAGCCAGCTTTGAGAAGCAACAACCAAAGAAAGCCTTCTAAGGAAGGGGCAGGGGCAGGCTAAGCCCAAAATGCTAAGCCTTTCGATTGGGTTTAGAAAGCAGAGAGTTAATTTAAAAATGCCCCAGTTACAATTTGGTAAGCAAGGTGTATGGATTCTGGGTCTGGGGTCTAGGATTACTCATTCTTGAGACTGTCTTCTTTGCTAAAGGCATGGACTGTCACATTCCCTATGAAATAATTATGTCATAAGAAGAGGATTCAGCTCTTTGAACAGCCCGGATTCAGTGAGCTCACAAGTCTGAGGAAGTGCGTCCAAGACAAAAGTATACCATATGACCAAGTACAAAGTTCTGGTCTGGTCCGCTAAGCCCACATACAGAGAAGAACCTCAGAGCCTTCTGACGATAGATGTGAATCATGTGAATCATCCTTCCATTGAAAGCAGTTAGAAGTAACTCATCAATAGCCAGACGAGCACAGCAACAAGGAAAGAGACTTGCATTCCAGAGAGGAGAAGGTGTTTTTTTTTTTTTTCAATGTCCAGTATAATAATTAACTAGGAATTCTTCATTATATCCAGTTGAAGATGAGAAAATCAAAGCATGGAAACTGATAAGAATGAAGTCACTAGAGAATAGGTCTGTTTTACTGTGAACCCTTGAGACATCTAAGAGGGAATGAACTATTCATTCCACAGAGAGTCCAGGAATACAAATGTGTGTTCCTTAGTCTACCCACAGCCCCTTCTTTACCTCTTTTTAATGTGCACTTGTACATATTAGATTTTCCTTAAATTTATTTTGAAGATCATTGATCAACATAGAGAAAGGATATCCTTCCTGCAGCATGAAGAAAGAAGTAGCTGAGGAGTGCTACAGGAAAAAACATGGGAGAAAGACTCCTAAAGAGGAGAAGCAGAAGAGAACCCTGTAGGAGCCCGTACAGAGCAAGGAAGATACAGTAAGACAGGAACAGGGAAGAGCCCAGTGGCCCATCTCAAGGGATGCATACATGATTCTGCTGTTCGCTTAGAAACAGAATTCTATTGAAACCGAATGGCCTTCATGACCTGGCACTGGGAAACAAAAGCTACTATCTCCTCCTACTGAGTCTCAGTTTATTATTCTGGAGAGGAAATTTCCATGTGGAATGAACTCTGATAAGACTGCTTAAGAGAAAAGGATTAGGAACAGGACATTCTGTAAAGACAAAGACTAGGATTTGCTCCTGAAACCCAGATGCCATGGCCAGCTCACAAGATCCATTGTAGGGTGAAAGTAATGAGGGGGAAAAGAAAGGGATGAAGCTAATATGGAAGAATGCTGTGAATGGGTTACAGGACAAACTATGGGAGTTCTATTAGTTCTTTGAGTCAGCTGTGGGCTTCTTTTCTATGAATTGGCCCTTGAGCAACTTAATTTGGTCTTCAACCATGTCACTTCCCAGATTGGAAATTGAGAAGGATGATTTTGACAAAGACCCACACATTCTCCCTTCAAAACAGGCATTCCCAAAAGGAATGGGGTCAAATGTGGGACACTACTGTACCCACCAAGAAACATAGTGATGAGGAGTTTTTGTTATGCCTGAGAGAGACACATATTTAACCAGGAAGTAAGAGAAGCTGTGTGCCCCAATGAGGGACAAAGAATGCCTTTGTAGACACAGTTAGGGTATAGCCTCATTGCTGTGTTGTAGGAGATTATCACATGACCCACTAGTAAAGCTTTTAAAGAGGCAAGATAAAGCTAGGTTATTGTATGGTTTTGTCTGATGGCCATGACTAGCAGTCTTCCTCTTCCATGTCCTCCCTTTGCTGAAAAGTACTCCTTATCTCCCCAGTCCTTTGCTTTGACCATTCCCAATTTATACTGGATTACTTCTTTAACCCGGCTCTTATACAAGAAGACTTCACTTCCACCCAGCCCTAGGGCACCATCCACTCACCACACCCTGACCAGGCATTGTTTTCTGGGAACCCTGCCTACTGAATAACTGTGAACGTGCCCTGCAAATGAGCATGCCTATTTTGAAGGGAGCATTTGTGGACTCTGTTCTTTACTGCACACATTTATTAAACCTGAAGATCTAAGGCATCCTTTGCTTTTTCTCTTAGCTAAAGGCTTGTGAATTTATCTTCATCTGTTTCATCGTTTTCATACCTGCTTGGGAAGGAACAATCAAAGGACTTCCAACATTCCGAAGTCACTGGTTCCCAGTTGACTGGTATCTACTGGGATTCCTCAGTGGCTAGTGCTCAGGTACACTAAAGCCACACCTTACTTGACAAACTAAAGTCATTTGATATCTATGATTTATGTCATATGTGACTTATGCCCCTGCTGTCTCCCAATACTTACCATATTTTTGGCCCATGAGTTTATTTTTTTAATCATTTCTGCCCCTGGCTATGTTATGTAACCCTTTGTTACTTGTATGCACTATAAAGACTTTGAGTTGAATATTTTAATGTCCTTAAAAATACATCCCTAGAAACTCAAGATGAGTCTGATGCTGTATAAGCCTTGGGGATACAACAATGAATGAGAAACAGTGTCTTTTCCTCTACAAGCACTTAATGTTGAAAAAAATATCTTCAGTGACATGCCTTTTATTATAGCTTGCAAGTCAAGGACTTCAAGACTGAGGGAATCAGTCTCTTGGATGGCAAATGGAAGAATACCTGGAGATCCTGGGCCCTAAATGGCTGGGATTGGGTATAAGGAGCTCTTGGGAAGATACTTCCTGGAGTATTAAACCAAGTTCTTGTATGTAGCTCTAACAATGGGAACTATAAGTGGGGAAGAAACCCATATTGTCATAGATCCTAACTGTAAGGAAGAGGGCCAGGCATGAAGAATGTTGGAAGCTGTGGTTTCATGAGCATATCTATTCAACAGAGGGTATCTGTTGGTTAAAAAAGAGATGAAGTAGGGATGCTTAGGAGAGACAAGAGGAGCAGAATGCCACTTGTTAGGGGTAAGGATATTTCCTACCTCTCACACAGCCCATTAGCTGTTTCTCTGTGAGATATCCTGGAACTAATTACATGGCGTACAATCTTAGCTACGTTTTCTAGATCACCTCAGCCACTTCTATGTTCTGTCCTTCCTATGAAAGGTGGGCTATAAATGACATTTGTATATAATGTTCTCACCAGAGAAAGAATCTTGCAGGTGCAACTGCAAGGAATGTAAATACAGGGACTAAGAGATAAAAGAAACTATAGTGATAAAATAGCAAAAGAATGAAGATATTGAGGGGGTGTGGCACTGCTGGTGGAGACTATTAGGAGAAATCACAAGTGAAAGTCTGTATCCTTAGAGACCTGAGGAGACTGAGAAGGGGTTCAAGGGCAGAAAGTGGGCTCCAGTCTTCACTTAGGTGTGCTCCTAAATCCTTCATTAGTAGCACATGCTAGCCTTCCTCTCATGTGTTAACCTTCTGCATGAAGATGTAGAGACAGAGAAAATCCCCAAGAATGAAGTGGGGAGGAGAGGATGGAAGGTGAAGGCAGATGCAGTCAGCACTTGAAGAAGTGGGGAGGAGTAGAGGAGTACAGCCTGTGATGGGGAGGACAGAAAGATATGTGAAAAGCTAAAAATGTAGCTTTGAATCTCTGCATTCCCCACACCCTGCACGTGCCCCTTGTAAACTCCTGGGACACAAAGAAGTAAAAGGGGGAAATAAGAGATTATATGAGTGTTAGACAGCTTAGGACACTAAAACTCTCTACTCACTCTGTCTCTTCTACTTCTAAGTGTTGACACTTGCTAAGATACATGTGGACACTACCCAAGTTCCACATGTCCATCTTTGCCTCTCCATCCTCCTGGAAGGCAAGAGAAGAAGTTAGTGCTCACCTCGATTCACTGAGGCATCAGTGTGGCATCTTCTGTAATTCTGGCCTTTGGACTGTTATGGTGTCTCAGTCCCATTCTCTGTCTGGTGCTGAGACACAGGACTAATGGCAAGAAGGGCAAACAATATTTTCTCTTTATTTTAGTCTTGATACAATGGCAAAAAAAAAAAAAGCTTATTGATATTCTTGTTTTGCAATCACCCACTAGGGCCTGCAATAAAAGATGTGACCACATCTAAAGGATCACCTATTTCCAAACACTGGGATGTCTCAGAAACTTAACTTAAGGAGACATTGATGGTGTTAACTCTGGTGTCACCACAATTTCCTAATATAAAGATATGAAGCAAGAGAGGACCACAAGCAGTCCTGCATACCTAGAAAAACTGTACCATCGTAGTTTAGGACACAAAAAATCTGGGCCCAAGTTTTTAAGCTTTGGCTAGGATCTGGGGCTAACCTTGATCCATTTATTACACACACCATTTTTTTTCCAGGTTTCTCACAGTGAAGACAGAGTTTTCTTACAGCCATGGAGGTTTAGACAGGGTTTGAAGGATTTGCAACAGTTTTAAGATACATATCCTAAAAAACAAACACCCAACGCTCAGAGCATCCACATTTTTTCCTGTTCTTTAATTCAGTTCCTCTTACCCATCCTCCCATTTCTTAGCTAGCTTCCTCTTCCTTTGCCTTATCTGCACGAAAAAGAAGTTTGTCTAATAGCATTGATGACAATCTCTTTATTGAGCAAATATTTATTAAGCTTTATTTTATGCCAGAGTTCTGGTGGAGGGAGGGTTTGAAAGTCAACTGTTTTGTCCTTGTTTTGGTTTGGTCTTTTTGTTTTTGTTCCTTTTCTCTACTGATTAAGAAAATCGCTGATTAGAAGGGAAGGTTAGCAGGCAGGGTGTTCTTTAAGGAAATCATCCTAGGGGGATTTTTAAATATCTCAAGAAGGGAGTGGGTCTTGCCTGGCTGTTCTCCATCAGAGAACAGAAAACCCAGCTGTGAAGATGATGAACAGAGAGCTTGATGTCATTCCTTTTGCAGCTAGCAATCACTGAGTAATATTCCAGTGACACTCTTGCAGTTCTGAAAGAGTAGCAGAAGCAGGGAAGCAGAGTTGGCTCAAGGGGCACAGTGCTTTGGCTGTGTATGTTCAGTTAGTAACATGGGTCCCCATCTTTCCTTCCACTCCTTTACTGTCTCTTTTGACTACTTCAGACTATCCCTGTTTGCTAAGCAAGGTAAGATATGAACAATGGAAGAGGCAGCGACCTGGATCCTGTCTTAACAAAGAAGAAAGATACAGAATGGTAGACAAGCAACATCAAAACAAAACAAGTTTAAAATGCTTAGACAACGGATAGTGAGCACAGATACCAAGTGGAGAAAGAAAGCAAGTACATAAGTAAGAATACTATTAGACTGAAGATACACAGGAGGAGAGAATCTTGGATGAATGGGAAGGGGAGTAGATTATATCGTAGTCTGCTTCAGCTCAGACAGCACAACACACACACACACACACACACACACACACACACACACACACACACACACACACACATTGTCCTGCTGGGCAATGCCTGGGCAGCTTCATTCTCTGAGCATAAAGCATATGATTCGTCACATTCTTTGAGATGTTTCAAAGCTGGGGTAACTGGTTTCTGACACCTAGTTAAAGGTAGATTAGCTTTGGCTGAGGTAGCAGAACAGAAACTCAGCTTTTTGACATTCTGACCAGACCTCTTGGGGGACAGGGAGTGGATACAGGGTTGTTCCTGGGTGGTGACCATAACTGCTTTGGTGAAAAAAGCTGTCCAGGAGTTGGTCAGTGATAAACAGTAGAACTTCTAGAAGGAAGTGATAGCAATGGGGAGAAAGAAAACTGACCAGAGCGGCAATTGCCAAGCCCCTGGGTGCATTGGGTGCATGCTCAGTAGGGCTGTTCAAGGAGTGTTCAGATGCATCTCCCCAGAAAAGCCAGCCTGGAGTATACCATCAAATCCAGTTCACGATGCCCAAAGATCAGAGAAACCTTACCCCACCATTACTCATGAGGGGGAGAAAGAAAAGTCCAGAATTGGGAGATAAGCCTCGGCCATCTCTGAGAAGGGTCCCGGGAGCTTGCACTGTATGTAATTTGCAGTTTGGTGACTATGGCAGCTCTTACTCATGTCCAAAATGGACTGCATGGACAGCACTAGCAAATTATAAAATGATCTCCATTGTCCGGTCCCACACACACACACCGACCTTGTCCCAGTCTCTTCAATGTGGACTTCTATGCATACCTTATTTTGAAGTTTCAGATTTCTGGACCCGGTGCCTATAATCAATACCTGAACAGTAGCATTTGTGATGATTCAAAGGCCCAGGGTGGAAAAAAAAAAGCCAGGGACAATTGCAACAACAGACACAGCTAAAATCAGCACCCCCAAAACACTGATAGTACACTCTGTGTGGTCCACTGCCGTGAGGACTCATAGACCGAGGTCAGTGACAAGTTTCTGGAGAAAGTATGGTTGACACACGATTCCACAGAAGGCTTTCAGCCCAACGCTCTCCACGTGTATCTTGTGGGTCTTGTACATTGTTAGAGAAACCCTCCTCATTCAGCCTTTTGCCGAGTTTGCAGCTCAGGCCAAATTTCCACAGAGGGGAAACTCGGTGTTTCCTAATGCGACTTGCATCTATACCTTGCCCTGATTATATGTTTTTGGTCCTGCTCGAAGACACTTTTCTCCGACCAGTGTTCTCACGCTGAGAAGCCGCAAGTTTATCTTAGACTTAATTTTATGTTCTGAATCTTTTGGAGATTTCCCCCAGATCAAGAAGGTAAAAGCACCTCATTTCAAGAGTCTGATGATCTCTGTAGCTCAGACAGCAGAGCTCAAAATGCTTATTTCCTTATGATTGGACTTTTCTAAGACACTGTAAATTCCTTGAGGGCAGGGGTTCTATCAGATTCATGCACATACTGGCACGGGGTACAAAGCTTTGGGGACAATGTAGATGCTCAGTTAATGTTTGTTGAGTGAAAAAAAAAAAAAAAACACCTAAACTCACAGGCCAAGGGCAATGAGAATTCCAGTTTCAATATGTGTGCCTTGAATGTCAGTTATTTTGAGACATAATTAAAGAGGCAACAAGATGGAGAACACATTAAAATAGGGAAAAGGGAAGGCAGAAAATAGGACTTTCCCTAGCCTCCCACTCCCACCCCCAAATTCTTGTTGAAGTGAAGAAGATTAGGTACCAAGGTGCCATGACACAAGAAAAGATTTTGAGTGTCTGGTTTGGAGAACCATGGCATGTTACAAATGAAGCTGACCAGGGCAGATGTAGAAAAAAATTATAATATATAAATATATATATATTTCTAGCTCCAATTGACAATATAAAGCAAAACTGAGTCTTTAAAGGCTCACTGCAAGGAAACAAAGCAACTTATATACAAGTTAGGGAAAGGGGAGGACACTAAAGCAGAAAACAGCTTTGGAACTCTTCCATAAAATTGGGGAATTACTGAACAATCTCAAAGCCATGGCTTGTTGCTGCAATTCAGGGAGAGAGCCAGTCCACATGGGAATATCTTCAAACTGGACTGTGCATGCTTTTCTTTGAAATTTCAGATTTCTGGTCCTGGTGCCAACTCTATGAAGTGTGCCTATTATCAACACAAAAACAGCAACATTTGAGGTGACACAAAGGTCACTGTTTGTAAAAATGGGCTTTGGGATATATCTACAAAGAACCCGGCAGAAAAAAAATTAAAAAGATATCCCAAATATCCGATAGGTGATGAGCATGTGTGATCTGGGGCTCTGAGGGGTGAGAGGTCATTTACAAAACAAAAAGCAAGGAAGCAAAGGGGAAAGAGAGGAAGTGAGGGTTACATGCATGATCTACTATTACTGGGGGGGGAGGGGGGCAGGGGAGGAGAGTAGAACATCCAGGAGGGAAGCAGCAGCAGTGGGAAGAAAGAAAACTAACCAGAGCGGCAATTGCCAAGCCACTGGTTGCCTGCTCAGTAGGGCTGTTCAAGGAGTGCTCAGATGCATCTCCCCAGAAAAGCCAGCCTGAGTGTAGCGTCAAATCCAGTTCACGATGCCCAAAGATCAGAGAACCCTTCCCCCACCATTACTCATGAGAGGGAAAAAGAAAAGTCCAGAATTGGGAGATAAGCCTCGGCCATCTCTGAGAAGGGTCCCAGGAGCTTGCACTGTATATAATTTGCAGTTTGGGCTGCTGACTATGGCAGCTCTGACTCATGACCAAAATGGACAGCACTAGCAATTTATAAAAATTATTCCCTACCTTGTTCCAGTCCACAGGGCAATATCTTTGAGGTGGGCTCTGCATGCTTTACATTAAAATTTCAAATTCCTAAGTCCCTTAGCTGGGGCATAAGCAGTGGTTTTAGGGCATTGCAGTTGGGGGAGTTTTAGAAATGAAAAAAAATAATAATAAAGCCTCTTCTGCCTCTGTGAGGAGTCTAAACTCAAATGAGATCCCAGTCCAACTCAGGAATCTCCCAGATTACCTGTTTGTTGTATCAGGTCCACACAGGTGGATGAGCAGGTAAGAAAGCACAGAAGAGATAAAGCAAGAGAATTTCTGGAAGCTGTGGTGAAAGACTCCATGCTTGAGAGACCATGAGGTCTCTTTTAGGGACTTTATCTAAAGGATATAGTTATTAATAAGCATCTCATTGAAGCTACAATATAGAATATTACTAGCAGCAATATATGGTTCATTGGTAGCCTAATCACAGTCATTATGAGACTTTCAAACCACCAGACACTAAAGAGACACACCAAAGTCATCCAATGGAGGTAGCAACAGCAATAACAGAATGTCTCTAATGACTCATTTGCTTGGTTATACAAAGTACCTCTTGGTATCCTGTGCACATAAAACCCTTCACAGATACTTTTCGATGGCAATGACATGTTTAAGGGGCTGTCAATATGACTTCTCATATCAATAAATAGGCTCACCATGAAGGTTAAACATCATTTTGCCCCACTGGACTCTTATGGTGAAATATGGAGTTCCATTCTGTTTAATTAAAGTCTAGAGTACACTAGTCTCCTTGATGAACTCTGAGAACAGAGCTTGAAGTGTGTGGCAGAAGCCTCAGGTGGTCCCTGTCCAGTGATCTCCAACAGTTTCCAGTGCCACACAAAATGCTTCATGTAGTGATTTCCCAATTGTTGTTTGGAAATTTTTCATTCGAAGAAGTTCTAAAGTAATGACTTTGGGAAAGGCTTCACCTCAAAGTAGACATCTAACCAATGATTGAAAACATAGTGAACTAAAATTTAATTAAAATGCAGTAATGATTTTTACTGTGTGTTGATGAAATACAAAGTGACACCCGACTAAAGCCCAATGGCTTTATTTTAGGTTGTCACCCCTGACTTCCACACTGCCAGAAATAATCATTTCTGTGAAGAGATAAGAACTTTTGAAAACTTGCTCCCTGCAAAACTGCTCCCATCCCAGTCACCTTTTCTGAAATGTAAAGGAATGTTGACTAAGGAAATTGTGGTGTACTAAATGGTTAAGAAATCAGGATTGCTGTCTCATGGATAATAAAATGTTTTTAAAACCCATTGGCTAGAAGAAGAATCCTTACACTCATTTTCATGAAAATCTAAACAGATCTAAAATTCTAAAAGAATGAGCCTATTTATGCTGACTCAAGTGCTCAGTAACTCTGTCAGCCCCTGAGCATGACTTCCCATCCTTTCAGGAACACATGCGTGGTAAGACTGTGTCAGATGATGTGGGAAATGGCTCCAAGTTCCTGTCAATGAAGGAGTGTTGTCTACTATAGTACAGGGTGAAGGAATTTTGTGTCAGGGTCCTGCTGCAGAGTTTTCTACATCAGGTCCTTTTCATACTCAAAGAAGAATGAGAGGGTTCTCCCAGACCTCCAGAAAAACTCAAGAGCAGAGTCTATGTCTGATGAGTATCTCTATCCAGCATCTAGTGGAAAATCTGAGATCTAGAGAAGCAGAATTTTGCTAAGACCAGAGGAATCTAAAGTCTAACATCCACAGCTTTGCATAACTTTAACTTTTAGACAGGTGTCATCATTTTCAAAAAGTGGGCCTTGTATCTCTCATACCTCTGAGTTTTTTAATCAGCTTTTAACAATGGAAGACAGTAAATTAAAACATCATTTGTTCATGTGAACACAGGAGGGTCTCACCAACAGTATCCAGGGTTGGGGGATGGAAAGTAATACAGTTCCTGTGTAGAGTTTCTCACAGGCAGCATCCTCAGGCTGTCTGGAGGCACTAGGCAGGCACTGGTGTATCCTGGTCAGGGGTTTCCCTGCAACTCCAAACTTAAGAAAAGGCATAGTGCAGGGTTTAGGAAATATTCCCATTCCACTTTAGACGTTTAAACTGCTCCCCATCTGGACCAACCTTGTAAAAATGAGAAGACAAGAGGCACTTTCCATTCCAACAGCCGAATAAATAGGGGATATGCTTAGATTATGTTATGATAAAAATATTCACAAAAAAGACTGATTTCATTTCATTTATTCACACTTTTTCACATTTATTCCACACTTCATTTATTCACACAGAATATTAAATAGCACACATCCTGTTAGAAGACTACTTTAGGGAATGGAGAGATGGCTCAGTGGTTGAGAACACCGACTGCTCTTCCAGAGGTCCTGAGTTCAATTGCCAGCAACCACAGGGTGGCTCACAACCATCTATAATCTGGTCTGATGCCCTCTTCTGGTGTGTCCGAAGAGAGCACTGGTGCACTCATATACATAAAATAAATAAATAAATCTTGAAAATAAGAAGAATGTTTTAAATTACACTTACCTGCCATACTTGTCGCTTCATTGCTGGACAAGGAACATCCTGAAAGCAAGCATTGTGTTACAGTCATCTTTTGCTACTTTTGAACGATTTCACAAATTTCAGTGCAGCCCTGTAGCAGACTCAAGTTAAATTTGTATTGAATCTGAATATAGTCTAATCTGAGTATGTCAAAATGTCAAATATTGATGTGTTATTTGCATATTCAATAATCTTGAATGGCATTTCCATTGACAGCAGAATATCAATTGTACAAGGTAGATCGATTTGTACCTAAGTCAATGCATCTGTCTGAAATTGGAAAGCCGCTGCTTAGAAAGTTTAGATAAGTGTTACAGTACAAAATTTGTTATGATAAATTTTTAGAAAGTTTCCATATTTTAGAATACATCTAATACCGAAACAGTATAAATATTTTTAATAGAATATAAGGAAAAACAGATGACTGTATGGCCTCCCTGTGTTAAGGGAAGGCTTTTCCATGTACAGAACATTTTCTTTTAACCATAAACAAAAGTGGTGGTCGATTTAAGTCCTCAACTCTACAAATATCTACAAGAGCCTAAGTTGTGATGAGATAGACCAGAGAGAGACAGTTGTCACACGGAAACTCAGGAGCAGGTTCAATGTCTGATTATCTCCCATCTGAATACATATTGGGCAGAAGTCTGAAATACAGTGAATATTCAGAAATTATTGTGGAGGATTAGAACATGCAAATCTCTTAATGTTTTAAGAGCATAAGTTCTTAACTAAGAATGGATTGAAAAAGAGACATCCATTCAGGACAGTTTTAGAATGAAGACACAAACTGAGACATTGAACAAAAAAAAAATTTTTTTAGATACATTTCACTGATGTTAAATAGTGAAAATTTTACCTTTGGCTTCATGCTCAATTGAATCTAATATTTGCTGTTCTATGAACAAAACACAGGCTGTTACACTGAAGTTCTTTTCGGAATTCAAACTTGTGTTTCATAGCGCATTTGAAAAAATACCCCAGATAAGTGACTTTGTCAAGGAGGATGAATGAGGGGTTTGATGGGGGTAGCAGGTTTTTTTGGAGGTTTCACTTTTGAACATTGGAGAAATAATTCTCTCTTCCCACAGTTGTGTGATTGTCTCTGCCTGTGGAATTTATTTTCTCACGTACGAACATAAGCCCTAAACCTTTCTACATGCTTCAGGTGAAACACTTCCAAAATGAACCATAGTTGTGCCTGAAATACTCCTCGTGATTTTATTTGGCTTGGGGGGGCGTGTCTGTTTTGTGATTTGCACTATAAGCATCCACTCATCCAAGTGCATGCTTGTCTTACAGACAGATAAATCTCCCTAGCCTTGAAAAATCATCTCTGTTAAAATATTTGGTCCAAAGCAGAATCTTAGCCTCCAAACAAGAGGTTCCTGGTCAAAACCTTTCTTGTAGAACCAAAAGGAAAGCATTGCTAAGCTACTTTCATCTGTGCCTCCAAATTAACTGCCTCCAGGGGCTGCAGAACTCTCCTCTTCTGGGATTGCAGAAATGCATAAAGCCTTGGAAAGGCTTCAGTCCAATCCTATGAATTTCCCTAAGAAACTTAAGTCTCAGAGTAATCGACTTGGCTGGTAGAAACTGGTGGAGAGTTTGAGTTCCATTATGTGCTTCTAAGGTGATTTGGAAAACTGGCATTGTGACATATCTAGATTAACCAGGGTTTCCGAGTTACCCATGTATAATCATGTACAGGCTTAGAGAAAACTAGTCAAAGACAAAGACTACTACACAAAATGTTATTGCATGTCTTTGGTCTGACAGTGATCGTGGTATAGAAGGTGTGGAGGGGACAAACCTGGACATCAGACAAATACCCAGTCTTAATTGTCCAACTTCCTCCTTCTCAAACATAATCTTGGGTGCAGTTGAAACGCTCTTGGCCTTAATTTTCTCGTCTGTAAAATTTGAAGAAAGCGCTTAAGGATTCTTGTAGGAATGAAAAGATCTGTGAAGAGCACTGAGCACAACAGACGCTAGATGGAAATTAGTTCTCTTCTGCAGCCCAAGAGCTAACAACACCCCCCCCCCGCCGCCCCCTCTAGGCATACCTGGCCTGGCGCTGGATTAACATTTTCACTGTAATCTCCTGGCATAACTGATAAAGTTGGGATGTCAGCTGTTCCTACAACCACCACCCCCCCACCTAAGTAACTGCATTTTATTCAAAAAAGATAGAAATGAGGCAGCCTACCCTTGGGGACTCTTGTAATGGGACACGATAAGCTGTGAACCATTCCAGAAAATGCTGGCTCCTACCTTTTCAGGTACAGTAAGCCATTAATATCCTCATCCTTCTATGGGTTGTTTATTCATGCCAAAGCTCCCAACAAGGGGGCAAATGAGGAACCTAGGAACAGGTTATGTGGATACCTTTGAGGACCCAACCTCCACTAAGGGGAAATCATATGGTGCTCTCCTGGGTAGTATCCTGAGGGGCCTTAATAGTTGTGGAGTCCTACTCTTCTGTTTCTTAAAAGGCAAGAAGTCCTTATAAGCAATACTTCATTTTCTCACAGGCATCATGTGGAAATGAAAATAAAAGGGGGGGGAGATGGGTGGATCTAGGATACTTAAAGGGTAGAATATCTTGTGGTGAAGAAAAAGACAGACAGCATACAGGTGATATAGTGCTTATAAACAGAGAGGGAATTGCTCTTGAGAGGTGAAACAAACCCAAAGGTGGCACACCATAAAGAGGAGCGACCTGGGAAGCAGGGCAGGGCCGTGTCTCCCACAGGTTAAGTCAGGTAAGGTTACGTTCCTGTGGCTGCACTGGCCTGAGGCAAGGGCAGTGAACACAGAGAAGCCTTGGTAGATGAGGAGGTTGGGTGGTGGACAGCATTCCCAGGTGGGGTAGTGAAGCTTTCAGGGCCTGCATTTCCAGCTTATTTGTGGAAACTTTTATTTATTTATTTTTAAATGAGATTAACAAGAAAACGGGTGTTGTTCTCTGTAAACATGGTGGCATTTAGGGTAAAAGGAAATACTGAAAGAATAAATAGAATAAAGTTCATGATAATTTTTTTTATCAGACATAAGTCTGATGCTGGTATGAGGGAATCAGATATGATTTAAGAAGACGATACTATTGATAGAATAGGTATTGAGCTAGTGCACTGCTTATGCCCTTCATCATCAAGAAGTGCCAAGTGAAAGTACATTAGGAAGTAAATAGGGCACAGGATCTGTCACATAGCTGTTTGATTTACAAAAGCAAAGGTTCAAACCTGGTGGTAAGAGAACTCTTGAGGCAGGTGCTCTGCTGCTAACCTACGTCCCCAGTTCTTCAAATGTATTTCAACAAATACATATTACCTCACCATCCAGCCATAGGTAATCTTCCCCAAACCTAGAACAAAGTTATTGCATACAACATACTTCCCCCAATTCCTCACTGCATGCAATGCAGCCTATGTTGAATTGGCATTTTGTGAGTGTACCTGGGCAAGTGATGGATTCCACTTGAGGGCCTAGGTAATGGTTAACCTGTCACAGTAGAAAGAGCAAGCAATGAAGTTTATTCAGAAACAAGGAGTGGTGGCATAAGATGTTGGGGATACAAGGAAGAAACCTCCCAGAAACTACCCTGTCTCTGGGGAGCAGAGGCAAGTGACACACTGAGCTTTGAGTTACAAGTCATAGGCGACTAGGAGACACAGGGGAGCGTATTCTACTAGATTTACAGAAATCTTGGTTCCAGCCTACTTCTCTACAGGTCTGGGATGGCACAGTAAGATGTTTGACAGTTAACTGAGACATGCCCCTGGCAGACAAGCATTTGCTGAGCTAAATGCTAGCTGCTCTTTGGTTATGAGAAGAAGAGTGGAATCATCAGCCTGTAGAACTGGCTGGAAAAAGTAACATGGATTCTATGGATGAACTCATCCATAGAATTTGACAAGTTTCACCTTGGGTGTGAGGTGGGAGACTAGAAATAGAAACTGCTTGTGTGGCCTGACAAAGGTCAAGGTGATGTAAGTCTGTAAGTTCTGTTCCAAAGAGAAGACGAAGAATCACGAGGGTAGGAAGAAGACAGCTGAAGATGTGAGGACGAGCATAGCAATGAAAAGACAGCTCTGCCACTGGGCTCCATCATTTGTCTCCTGAACTCAGCCTGCCATGGTACCAAGCAAGAGACAGTTTTGCAAGGAAGTTACAAGCCAAGGAGACTTGATGGTGACCAGAGGACAAGTAGAAACTGTAAGAAGCTCAGTCTGGGCAGAGAGGCATGCAGTCAAGGGCAGCCCACACTTGGTGCTGAGAACTAAAAGAGACGTAGCTGTGGAATTTGAATAAAGGTGGATTTGAGATGAGCTGGCAGAGCAACCTGCTCAATCAGATACCGGTCAGATTCACAGCTGCGGAGTTGTGATCTATGAAGGCCCAACAGAGTGTGGGACTCCACAGTTGCACCCCTCCATGGTGGATTTGGGAAGTACAGAAATCTCCCTATACAGATGTCAGTGATGTGAGCACTTCATCTACCCTTGAGTCACTTGAAGACACTCATCACACACATCCCTACTCACTGAGAACATCAGCCACCCATGGGGATCGAAAGTTAGGCAATCTTAGGACAGTAGGAGAAGCTGCCCCCACAGAAAACAAAGTTAGATGTGGCTTCTAGCAAGCAGGAGGAAGACACCAAAGTAAAGGTGCCTCGAGATGCAGTCTCAGTACCATTATAAATTATAAGTAAGAGTGTCTAGTTCAGATGATGTACTCCCTGCTCCCCGCAAAGCCTGGCCATCTCCAACAGTCAGACACGTAGGAGAAAGCCAATATACTTCATCACGTTTCCTTGTTCTTTTGCCCCAGTGTGCTTTACCTTTTTAAAGTTTTACTCTGCTTTAGTAGTTTCTTTTGTTGGTTTAGCATGCTTTCAAAGACTCTTACGTTTTTTTCACTTCATACATAATCTAATTATAATTCATTTATTACGCTAAATGTTCCTCTTTAAGCCTGTGTGTCCCCTTATTTTCTTTCTATTGTGATTGTAGACGTATTTTTACTTGTTATATGAAAACGTTCAGGAGCTCATTCCCCTCTTGCATTTGTGTAAGGTTGTTGACAAGCTCACTATATCGTGAGCACTTTTTTCACTTTGTCTTCTATTCTCTCATTTTTTTTCAAAACTATTTTCCTCTTTTCTGGTTCATAATAGTCTTCTCTTCTTTTGCACTCTGTATCCAACATGGCTCCTCTGTTTTCCCAATTCTTAAATATTGTTTCAGCTCTCTTCTTTTGACAGAACGCTACACTCTTGGTTTCTCCACTTGTTTGTTGGGTATCATTGGTGAAATATTAGCGGGCTTAAATTCTTTTAATAATATCTCCATCATTGGCATCTGACATATTTCTATATTCTTTTTAGTTTTGTGTTGTGGCTGTTAAATCTGTCTCAATAAGCTGCCAAGGGGCAACTCCCTAAGAAAATCTCCCAAATAAAATATCGCAGTATAGAATTAAATGCAACATGGGAAGCAACCTGGCACTTATTAAACATTCAACACATGGTCAATATGATTGATATTTTGCATTCCTTTATAAGCAGTAGAATGAAATGATAATTCCCACAAGGCATTCTCTGTGTCCTGTGGGAGTGTTGTGTTTCAAATTGAAAGATAAAATTTAAGTTTCATCAAATGCATAAAACGCAAGTTATTCTAGCTATACATCAATACATAATTAATATACAATATCTTCAGTACCAGTAGACACTGTGTAGCATGCCTGGCACAAAGAAATATCTAGATTTAGTACAATGTGGCATATGTTAGACCCTTATAGATAGTTTTACTCTACGGTTTTTAAGAAGGTGAAAATCAAAGCCTTATGGATCTAAAAAGGTAAACAAGAAAGCAGACTGTGATAGCACATATCTGCTATCCTAGAAAATATGGTGACAAAGCACCTTGATGTAGCAAGGATGAGAAATTTGCAACTAACCAGGCTTCACACAGCATGACTACATGAAAAAAGCCTGCCAAGAAAGGGAAATGAACAAGATCAAGTAAGTTCTGGTTTTAATGCCCCAAAAATTTGCCAACATATGGGTCACTTATGTGGTTAGAAATAATTGAATCAGGCCGGCACCTGCCGTTCTGAGAGCCTGTCAGGAAACAGGTCATAATGTCTCATGTCCCACTTGGATAGAGGTACACACGGAAAGGATGACATCTTGACATTGTAGCTACTTTCCTGCATGTTCAAGCCCAGATCTGTCTTTTGATGACTGATATACCCAATGCTTATTAACTATTGAGATTTTTGTTTTATAATATGGCAAAAAAAAGAGGACCTGGAACTGAGGAGAGGGCTCAGTTGGTAATGTGCTTACTACATAAGCACGAGGAGCTGAGTTCCAGCCCCTAGAATCCACAAAAAACAAAGCCATCCTTGACAGCATGTACCTATAAAGTCAGCATAGAAGGGGTCACAGGGGCAGGCAGGACACAGGTAGATCTCTGGAGCACACTGACCAGCCAGTGGGGCTTGCTTAGTATTCAGTGAGAGATCCTGTCACAATAAACAAGGTAAAGAGTTGATAGGAGACACAGTGTCAAGCTCTGAACTCAGTATGTATGCATAGGCAAGTGCATATATACGCACAGGTAACACATGTATGTGAATGTGTATGCAACACACAAAAAAGGGGTCCTCAGTTTTAGTTAAAATTAATACAGAACAAATATGTCTGAAAATAATGATAAGAAAGCATTAATTCCTCCTCTTTTTTTCCCCTCTTTTATTTTGCTCTGGGTTCCTTGGACAACAAAGGTTGAAATGGATTATCAGCTAAGGATATACCAAGACACAGACTGTTGTACTCTTTGTAAGGTTGGATAATACAAAAAAAAAAACTTGTAAATTTTTCTCTTTACTGCAGAAATAATATTCAAATATTCAGACCTAAAAGAATATGAATAATCTTGAAACTCGTTAAAATGTTGACATTTTCAAGACATTTCTTGAGACACAGAGTGACACAAATGTCCAGCATTGCTGATAACCCTCAGGGTATTGACGTGCTGAGCTGGAAAAGCACGCTGCTGAGAACTCAGTCCTGGAGACACTCAAGAGATCTCTAGAGTGTCTGTGAGCTAGGGAACTCTGAAGATGCTATCATTCTATGGGATCTGTTTAGTTCCACAACGGGTTAAAAAGAATGTGAACACCAACTTACAGAAGTAAAGGAATTCATCATTAAACATAAAGGTTCTAATCCTCCTGAAAAACAGATACTTTTTCTAGTAACTTCTCAATTCTTTTAGGGGAAGGTACATGTAAACTAGTAATGTAGGTTTTCTTCTCATGATGAAATCTTTAAAAATTTAAATCTCTGGTGATCACTCAATTGACACTCTCCCCTCTTTGTATATAGACGATTGAGTTAAGGTTCATGAACTGTGTGTAAGTAGCAAGCTTCTACCAGACAAGTATCTTCATTTCCTTAATGGAAATCCCATAGTTTTCAGTTTCGTTTTTAGAATAATACTTTAAAAACGAAACTTCTAATAATTTCGAAGGCATCTACTATTTGAGAATCTCTTGGAATTGGTGTTTTGGTTTTGTGTGTATGGGTTTTTGTTGTTGTTGTTGTTGTTGTTTTTGGCTTTCTTGTTTTGTTTTCCTTCATCACAGTTGACTTTTACCAGTGTTGGAAACTTGAAGTCTTAATTTGTAAGATAACTTGTGGTTCCATCTCTGAAAGTTAAGAAGGTTGTGGAAACTGTTCATAGCATCTTTATTCATGAAGAGCCAAAAACTGGAAACAACCTAGATGCCCCTTAACAGAAGAATGGATCACTAAAATTATTTACACAATGGAACACTACTCAGCTGTTAAAAAAAAAAATAAGATTATGAAATTAGCAAATGGATGGGATCTAGAAAAAAGAAAATGATCCTAAGTGACATAACTCAGACCCAGAAAGACAAACATGGTATGTACTCACCGCTAAGTGTATATTAGCTGTAAAGGGTAACCATGCTACAATCCACAGACCCAGAAAAGCTAAATGGCATGGAAGGCTTAAGGGGAGCACATAAATCTCCCTGGGAAGAGGAAACAGAATAGGTATCTCAGAGTAGGAGGAGTGAAGGCAGGTAGGGAAAGGAACAACAGGAGGGATCAGGTTTGGGGTGGATAGAGGGAGAGAGTAGTTGGAGGAACAACTGCAATTTGGGAGGCGGGGGATCTGGAGGATGATCTAGAAACCTAGCACAATAGAAACTCCAAGGGATCCATAAGGGTGACCCTAGATAAGACTCCTCATAATGGTGAATATAGGGCTTGAGCCTTGATCTCCTGTAACAGGGCAAGATTTCCAGTAGAGGAATTGGGACACCAACAAAGCCACAAAATCTTTGATCTATAATTTGTCTTGCCTACACGATGTGCCGGGATAAAAGTGGTGCAGATATTTGTAGCAGATGTGCAGCTTGATTTTCATGTGGGTCCCTAACAACTGGAGCAGAGGGGGCAGGCAGGTATCCTAAAACAGGCCTGGGCTGCCTTGTCTGGCTTCAGTCGGATAGTATGAGCCTAGCTTCTTAGAGACTTGATGTGCCAGGGTGGGGGGGATACCCAAGAGGCCCCCACCTTCCCAGAGGAGAGGTAGAGGGGGTATGAGAGAAAGGATTGTGGGAGGGGTGGCCAGGAGATGGGCAGTGAGTGAGGGGGATGTAAAGTGAATAAATAAAAATAGTGGCGCAGAAATTATGTAAATGGCCAACCAATGTTGGATCCATCTTAAATCCCCTAAGAAAGGGAAGCCACCCCCAATACTTCCTAAAGGGCCATGAATCAGAGATTGTGTAGCTGTAGCCCAGAGAACCAAGACAGAAGCAAACAGGACCCACAATTTTTTTAAAAAAAAAAATGTCAATAAAATGATACCTAATAATAAACCAGAGCCTAGCATAGTTGTCATCAGAGAGGCTTCATCCAGCAACTGACAGGAACAGATGCAGAGACCCACAGCCAAACGTTAGGCAAAGCAAAAAGAATCCTGTGGAAGAGGGAGAGGAAGGATTGTAGAACCCAGAGGGGTCAAAGACAACAAATAAAACCAACAGAACCAACTACCTTGGACTCAAAGGGACTCACAGAGACTGAACTGACAATCAGGAAGCCTGCATGGGTCTGACCCATGCCTCCTGTACATACGTTATAGTAGTGTGTCTTGCTCTTCTTGTAGGAATGAAGGCTGTCTTTTGACTGATTTGGGGACCTTTTCCCTCCTACTGGCTTGCATCATCCAGCCTTCATATGAGGGGGAGGTGCCTAGTCTTCTTGAATCTTCATATGCCGTGTTTGGTTGATATCCATAGGAGGCCTGCCTTTTTTCTAAGGAGAAACGGAGGATGAGTGGATGGGGTGAACGGTACTGGGAGTTGAGGAAGAGAAACCACTTTCGGGATGCAATATTTAAGAGAATTTTTTTTTAAAGGCTGTGGGTATAAATACCAAATTTGGTGACATTTGTTCAAAAAAATTAAAAATAAAAATTGTACCCCTTCAAAGAAAAAAAAATTGACTAGCACCCAGTCACATCAACTGGTGTGTTCAATGAGAATATTTTCTAATCTATAAATGAAGTTGCTTTTTTTTTTTAAATCTGGTCCTACTTTGCTTTAGGATGAGGCAGAGATACACTATGAAAGGGGTTTTCAGTCCAGAGAAGCACCAAACACAGTCTTGTAATCTGAAAGACAGGCAACCACAGGCATACTCCTACATGGGCACCCATGGAGCTCTTCTGAGCCCTCCTTTCCGCTGTGCCCTCCCAGTGAGCATGGTCTTTGCTGCGGATTCTAGACTGTTCCTTCCATTCCTTGCTTACATTTGTAATTGTGGGGGACTTCTGATGCCTTACCATTCTATAATGCATATTTCATGCCATTTTCTACTTTTGATATAATTGTATGAGAACCATGTTACAGGTCATTTCCATTCTGTCCTTAGAGTGAACATGGTACCACATGCATCATCTCACATGTCAGGAATCATTGCACGTACCAATGACAAGTTTAAAAGGTCAATGTTGGGACACTGTTTGAGTCACATGATTTGTCACCTCATTACTGTGACAAAAGCACTTGACAGAAGCAGCGTAACTGGGCAAGATTTATGTAGACTCACAGCTCCATGGAATCTTAGTTTGTCATGAAAAGTTACCAAAGAGACCAGTATGGACAGTGGCAGTGAGATTGTACAGTGACAGCAGTAATATAAGAGACCTGCAAATGGTCTAACTATAAATAATTGTCTTTGGATTGGCCATAGAAAAAAATAGGAAATTTGTATTATACCCTTCTCCCTCAACACAGGGATGAGGGGACAGTTACAGCAGAGTGAGAAGAAGTCAGAGAGAGCCAGAGCAAAATAATGCCTTCTAAGGAAAGGAGGACCATTTCACCCATGAACTCCCAACAGCTCATGAGCACCCACCCCTCACAGAGAAGTCATGGACAACTGTTTTAAGTGTGGCCATCTGGTAGGTTGACCATCTCCAGGAACTGTTCCACATCCTTGAGAACATGAGCAGCACACATAAGACTAATTGGGTTATATACATTTTAAAAGAAAGAGGATATGAAACTGGCAGGGGTGGAGAGGTCGGCTGTATCTGGGAGTAGTTAGAGGAAGGACTAAGGAATGGGATGTAAATGAATTAATTCTATGCATGTATGAGATCCTCAAAGAATTAATAAAAATATTCTAAATCCAAAAATGAGGTCAATACTTTTTTTTTCTGCAGCAGCCATTCTATCAACTGTGTGCCTTTTCCCTCATCTACCCGTACATTTTTCTCACAGATCATAAACTCGGAACCTCCTGCCCCAAGCAACCTGAGTAGTGATATGAAGAACATGTGCCACATATAGGCCAGCTACCATGATTGAAATGTGTGTGTGTATGTGTGTATGCATGTATGTTATGTGTATTTGCATGTGCATGGGTATACATGCATATAGGTATGTGCACATACGTGTAGAGGGTCTGTATAGAGATTGAGAGCAAGGTCTTTTCACTGCATCTGAAGCTCACTAGTTAAGCTAGGCTAGCTAGCCAGCTTGCCCTGAGGAATCTCTGGTCTCAGCCTTAGAAGTTGTAGGGCCTACAGAAGGGCCACCAGAGTGCCAAAGATCCAAACTCCAGTCCCCATGTTTGTACAACAAGCATTTTATCCACTGAGCTATTGCCTAGATCCATGGTTTTTAGATTTCTACACACATTTCACATTTTCTCTTGTGAAGACAGCCATGGTGCCCACTGAACATACCACATACCAGCTTCTCAAAATTCAAATATTTGGTAATTTTTTTATCATAAAAAATCTTTTTCAAATACTTCTTACATCAGAATGTTGCAAGTGAGCATATCATTTGAATTTAAAATGTGCTGAGTCATGTTAGTGGAGAGGAGGGGCTCTGGATGGGTAGTCTTCAGGCTAGCATGAAGCTTAGGCCAGCCTCTGCCTCTCTGGTCCAGTGATTACAGCACTGCCCCTGGGGTTTTGTAGGATTGGGTTTTCTGTTTGCCCCTTACATCTTGCTCTGTTAGGTAGGTTCTCAGCCTCAAGATACTGTTGTGATGCCTGATGCCAGTCTGGTGATTGTAAGCCCAGTTTCTCAACATCCTTTTGCTCGGTGAGTGTCCTATAGACACATAGTTTTTGTAAATCATTCCTCCAGCCCACACACTATCTCAGTGTTGATGAGGCCTGTGGGTGAAAGTGCAAGAGACTGCGTAGTACACGCTGTCCAAGGACTTTTCTTCCCTCAGCAAAATCTTTTCTTACTCCCCTCAAAACAAAACAAAACAAAACAAAACAAAACAAAACAAAACAAAACAAAAACAACAGCAAAAGAAGAGGTCCTGGACTTTTGCGGCTCGGTGACAGATCATCGGATGAGAAGAATAAAGTCAAATGTATGAGACATACTAAGGAGGAATGAGAGTCCAGAGACAATGTCCTCTAACAGCTGGGGAGCGGTGATTTCTCAGAGGCCTGGACGTGGCTTGACCTGAAGCAGAATTCCATGAATCATGTTATTGATCAAGCAGGTGGTACTATATTTTTAACAGCAAAATTATCTTCAAGCTATGAAAAAATATGAAAACAAGATACTAATCCATAGACCTTTGTATTATTTTAAATGAATAATTGTAGGATTTAAGATTTACTTTCCAACGTTAAAATAATCTCCTGCCTCATGCCTACACATTGCTGAGAGTATGAAATATTTCCCTTGCCAGTAATTCTAATAGCGTGCTCTAATTAACTCATTTTATCGTTTTTGGTATAAATCAATTACAATTAAAATAGAGTTTGTTAAATCTCTGTGGAGTATTGTTTCACATTAAAAACATTTTTTTCTCAAGAGATCAACTGTGATTAACTTTAGTTGAGGGCTCAAAGTTCAAATTATTGAGAGATTCATAAGTTCCTCAAAGATTTTTTTTCCATTTCTAAACGTATTATGGTAAGTCTGCTTTGCCTTTTTAATTTAGTCTCAAGTAAATTTTAACTTTTCTTCCCCAAGTGGGAACTATTGAGTATGAGGTCTAAGAGGACCACTCAGGGATGCTTTACACCCTGTTCTTATGGACATGTAAATGCCTTCTTTCTGAGGCTGTCACTTGGGCTTGCTAGTCTGATTTTCCTTTATCTTTTTTTGGAAACAGTGTTTCTCTGTGGAGTCCTGGCTGTCCTGGAACTCACCATGTGACTCAAGCTGGCATGGAATCAGAGATCTGCCTGCTTCTGCCTCCTGAGTGATGGTAATAAGGCATGTGCAGCCATGCTCAACTTGGTCTGATTTTCATTTAAAAACAGTGCTTTTAAAATTGACTCACACTGCAATCATTTCTTCTTTTCAGATGCCAAACAGTATTTTCTATATACAATTTGTCTGATCGCTGATTAGTGGTGCCTGGACTATATTCAGAATCAGGAATTAATGATACACACCACACCCTCTCAAATATTGATAGATTTGCCGACATATATATTTTTGGATGGTAGATAAACTTCAGGATGGGGAAGTCACATGTTTAGCTGTTTAAGCAAATGCCTTCCTAACGTCATTACTGTTCCTTAGAAAGCGTGTTGCGGTGATCATTTAAATGGGGCCCAGATGAAAGCCTCATGGTTCAGCTGTTTGTGGACACTTGGCGTTGCCAGCGTTTTGTTCTTATTTGCATTTAGTGAAGTCAATCTGATAGATGTGTCCTGGTATACTAGTACAGTGCTAATTTGTTTTTCCAATGACTTCTAATAGTGACAAGTAACATTTCATCTGCTTATGTGATGTTCATATCTCTCCGTGACAAGCAGAAGTTAGCAGTGAAAGGTTTAAATCTTTCATCTAAGTAATAGAGATATTTTCTATTTATTGCATTTTTATAATTCCTTAATATCCTGGATGTAAGCCTTTGATGAAATAAATGTAAGAATGTTTTTTGTTTAGCCTGTGACTTAGCCTTCCATTTTTTATTATAGTGTATTTCAAAAGAAAATGGAAGTTTACAAAGCTGACAAAGTACAGTGTATCATTTTTTACTTTTAATAACACCTTTAAGAATCTTGCCGGGCAGTGATAGCACACTCCTTTAATCCCTTCACTGTGGAGGCATAAGCAGGCAGATCTCTGTGTATTTGAGGTCACTATGGTCTACAAACAGAGTTATAGGACTGCCAGCACACAGAGAAAACAACAAGAACAAAAGAAAAACGAGAAAAAGAACAAAAGGAAGGAAGGAAGGAAAGAAGGAAGGAAGGAAGGAAGGAAGGAAGGAAGGAAGGAAGGAAAGAAAGAAGAAGCTTCAGTGGGATTTTTTTTTTTACATTTTGTACTAGATGTTATAGTTTAAGGTTTTACATTTTACATTTACATTGCCTATCTTGATTGTCTTTTATAATCTTAAAATGGTGTAAGTATGCACATGGTTCATGAATTCTTACATGCTCCGTATTGGATGTAAAGTTCTCAGTGCCACCTTTAAAACCCTCCCAGCACGTGGCTGCAGTTTTTTTGTTTGTTTGTTTGTTTGTTTGTTTGTTTTGAAAAGCACGTGTCAGCATGCTTCTGTGCTCTCTGCTGTGTTTCATTCCAGTCTGTATTCTTTCTCAATATGTCCTCTAAACTGTAGTAAATTTAGAGTTTTGAAATAAGGTAGTATTATGAACCAAATTTTGGTGTGATCATAGCTTTTCAGCATCTTTGAATGAATACTAGGAGAAACATGATTGATGATATTGTTTGCTAAGAGTATGTTTATCTTTATGACATGTGTCCCACAGTCCTCTGGTCAGTCTTAAGACCACCAGCACTGAGGTCCCAGTTCATACCCTATACCCTCTACATTTGGTACTCTTGGTGTCTTAACCATTCTAACATTTAGTTTTCTCTCTCTCTCTCTCTCTCTCTCTCTCTCTCTCTCTCTCTCTCTCTCT
>JANHMN010000003.1:64482077-64502077 GCA_030674055.1 Rhabdomys pumilio
TCTCTCTCTCTCTCTCTCTCTCTCTCTCTCTCTCTCTCTCTCTCTCTGTGTGTGTGTGTGTGTGTGTGTGTGTGTGTGTGTCTCCGTCTCCCTCCCTCTGTCCCTCTCCTCTCCCTCTCAATGCCATTTGATACTGTGGCACATGTGTTTACTGTCTATTGTTTTCCTTTCTTTTGTGAAATATATGTTCAAATTGTTCAGACTTTTTCTTGCTTTTGAACCAAATATTTCTACTTTTCTTTGTTAATTTTCCTTCCACCTGTGGGACATTTAAAAGCATGTTGTTTAATTTTCAGTAATTTTGAGGTTTTCTAGACATCATTGTTATTGGTTTCTATATTGTGGTCATGAAAAATACTTTCTATAATTTCAGCTATTTTGAACTTTTTAAAGCATTTCTTTTTTTTATTGCCCACGATATGATTTATTTCTTCTTTTGTTTGTTATGTTTTGTTTTGTGTGTTTCGAAAGTTAGGTTTGTTTGCCTTCTTAGACTTGCTACACTTAGAATCTACAAATTTCCCCTTTATCCCTAATAATACTTTCTTTTATGAAGTCCCCTTTGCCTCTTAGTGTGTCTCTCACCTTTCTTCTTTGCTTTGCTTATATGATATATTTCCCAGCATTCTATTTTTAACCCATGCCTCTGTATCAAAGTGGATTTTCTATGTACAACATAGCCATTTTGCTTTCTTTGTAAAAATGCAATGGTTTTGTTCTTTTAGTTTGTTTGTGAACAATTTCATCCCAATCTAATTAGTAAAACTGCTCTTCTGTCTACCTCTTTTGAGTTGCTTCATTCCTACTCAACTGTTATTCCTTGTGTCTATTGCTCTTTGTTTTCACCAAAATTGTTTTTCCTCATTTTTTCTATTACTGCTTTTTCTTTTGTGATTCCCTCAAAATTAACAATATATCAGCTCATTTTAGAACATATATTGGGTTGTTTTTAAAAAGTACATTAGTCTGTGTGTACGTGTGACTTCATAGCTGCTGTAGAAAGAGTGTTTTGGGAGGGCCATGAGATGCCATGCTGCAAGTTGGTTACTATGGATCTTACTTGCCCAGCTTAACAGGGTTTGGCTCCTGAGGTTAGTAGAGGGATTTAGCACCGTGTCTTGATTTTTCTAGTTTTTTTTTTTAATGTTCCTTATTTACATGTCTGTAATTTACATGCTTTGTTGTTAGTGTTCTTATAATTTTGCATTTTTATGAGACAAATTCTCAGTTTAGAAAATCAGAAGTCAGTTTTTAATTCACCTGCAAAATGTGATCAAATATTTAAATATGCCTCTACTTGGAAGGCACTATCCTCAAAGTAACTACATAATTACAGATAAGTGTATCATTAAAGCTTATTGTGGCCAATGCTGTGAATACTTGCCCCCAAGAAATTCTGTGAGGTAGAGAATTAGAGAATTACAACAATATCTTATTCTTAATATTTCTATTAAATTTATTAAAATTTCTTTCAAAACATTCAATTTTATTTAGTCAATCTACTATCTTAATATTTTATCCACAACCAATTTATAGCCAGCTAGATTTTAATTTTGTGCATAGCAATAACTTCTATATTAATCATTCCATTAGCTAATCATAACAGTATATAGTATGCCTGAGTAATAATTAGTTAATTTTCTGTGTTTTGTTTTCCACCACATCCACATGGATTCTAAAGACATGAAATGATGGATACATTACTAATTTGATTATAATTATTTGCCCACATATTTTATACCTTAAACACATACAATGTTTATTAGTTTTACCTCAAACCCTGATGAAATTGTCTTACCAATTTTCATTTTACTTACAGCCTATAAAGTAAAATGTATAACAGTCTAGATTGCACACTTCTCTTTATTTAAGAAACATTAAGGTGTGACAGTCCATTGGACTGCCATATCCTGTTTGTATTACTAACACTGACGCTTTTATCAGGATGCCTACATGATAACTTTATCATTAACTATACATCAAAACCAGAGCTAGTTGTTCAGATATCCTGCTATTTGAAGTCTAAAGCTGATGCAAAATCAGACTATCAGTATGAAAAGAATATAGAACTCCAGATGAACTTTTTGTGCTTCCCTAACGTGTGTACAGTGCTATGTGTGCATGTGCAGGTAAATGTGGTAAAAAGAGATTATACGTAGCTTAAAACACAGAACCCCCTTTTCATAAAAGCTCAACATGGGTTCTTGTCATTTTTTTTCTTGAGCATATCTTATATAATTTGAATGGGTCTGCCCCCCCCCCCAAAAAAAAACCCAGCCCATCAATATAGTAAAGTCGGGACCCACCCCATTCAAAGATGTCCAATCGCCATTGTCATTTAAGTTACATTATTTAATCAGTGAGACAGTACATGGCCATAGCTAGCTTGTATGAGTGTGTATGCCATAGACCATAGCTGGAACCTGAATGATCTTGTCTCAGTGTGACTCTCTGAAGAGTCCAGCCAAAATAATAATAAGGAAACAAAAGTTTCATAAAAAGAATTCTCCAAAATACGGTTCTGTTTCTCACATTCATTATTTTGGAGTTTTAAATTTTTTTCTTTGATGACATGCACTCTGGTTCACATTACATATGAACGATAAATGAGAAATTCAGCTATTTTATTTTATATGATAATAGCCAGTTTTGCGCACAGTACGTTTCTCATAGAAAATAAATTAGGCTGTCGATTTCATGGGAAAGACTAAAAGGTAGGCATTTTTCACAGGAGAAAAGCACAAGCCACATCTTATTTGAAATCTGGGTGTCCTCTATTGCTCTGGGGCCTGGTGGTCGTGTTACCACCTGTTTTCCTTGGCGTCTGCTTGGAACAGCACAGTGAGGTCCCTGGAAGTCGAAACACTCGCTGGGGTTCATGCCAGAGCAGAGTGCCATGCATATCTCAAGACAACCCCTCGGCCCAGCATCTGACTTTATTCTGGAACTTTGGTACAAGAACTCCTGGCAGCTTCCAGCAAACCGGCACTTAAGATCAGCCTCTGCTCTGTGCTGGATCTCTGCCACTCCCTCTGTTTCTGTAATTACCTCTACGCTTAACCTGCAGCCATCAATAGCAGTGCCTATGAGTACATGGTAATATTTCCCCTCCTTTATTGGATCAGTCCATCTGCCAGCTTACCCTGCATTTTTAACAAGTGCAGCCTTGGAGTCACAAACTTTTTTTTTTCTGACCCTAGCTTCCATGCGAAGCTTCTGGCTTTCTCTAGTCTACAGTTTGCTGAGGTATTTTTCTGCTTTCCTGCAGTTTTTAAGGAGATAATAAGTTCCAAAATTCACCAGCCTTTCGCTGAAAGAAGCTTCTCACGGTGGTTGGTAGCTAATGAAGGCCCCTTTAGTTTATCTTCGTCAATTGTCAAATATTTGAGTCCGTGAAGTGGTGTGATGCGGTACAAAGACAGGTATTTGAAGGGATCTTAACTCATTTGAGCAATTACATGCTTAACTGCCCTGCGATAATCTGTCAGTCTGAGTCTTTTCTACACAGCACAAGTGGGGAGCGTTAGAATAGCTGGATTTAGAACATAAAGGCTTAGTCTGAATGGAAGAAAGGCACCAGAGAGATTAATTGCCAGTAACAAACAGCAGGGTTGCTTGCAAGTTATATATCACATGGTTACCTACCAGCAGCGACAGGGGCCAGCTCACAGGGAGCAGCCCCAGTTGGGACAAAACAGCCATTGCACAGAATACTGAGCACAGCCACCAATTTGCAAAGACATAGAGGACCTCAGACTTTAAAAAACAAAAAGTATATGTGAGTCTATACTGTGCAAAGAATTCACACGCACATACATGTGGTGGTGGAAAAAAAAAAAAGCCAATGCCAGCAAAGCAGGAGTTTAAAACCTAAACCCTGGGGCTGTTGAGTTGCACAACTGATAGTGTTTCTGCACCCATAGCCCCACTCTTAACAGTGTGATCTATTCAAGTATTGGAAATTCAAAGAAATGTAAGGAACAGAGAGTTCAAATAACTTTGGGTGGAAAAAAAGAGAAACTACTACTTGATATCATTAGGTGATAGTCGTCAAAGCAGTGAGATGTTGCCATGAAGGGCCAAATAGGAGACAGCTGAAGAGGATAAATCTCTTCCATTCAATAGTTAACTTCATAGGTGAATTTCCAGGCACCAAAACTAGTTTCCAGAGAGCTGATATTCAAGGAAGGAGATCATGTATGTGACAAATGAGACAGTAGTTACTACTGTGTGTTTCTGCTGTTCTTCCTGGGCAGCTATCTGATGGTTTTACATTTCCGGGAAGACACATTGTACAACACCGTGTTGGTGCATTTGTAAATGGTGATGTGGCCTGGGATGTTCTACAACCTCCTCAGTAGCTCATCCACTTGTCCAGGTATTTGTTTAACATTTCCCAAGTGATCAGCATTAAGATGACAGAGTGTGCAGAGATGGAGTGTGGGGATGGGGATGGAATCTGGTGAGAAAAGAGAAGGCGGCATTTCCACATTTCTGGAGGCATGACTGTCTGACAAGATACCCATGTAGGTGAGCATGGACATATACCACATAAACTAGGAACAAAATATGGGAAACGGAGAGCTGTGGTCTGAGGCTATGGTTATCACCAGACTATCACTCTTTCAAATTTTCATATCTACATGTAACTGTAATGGTATCAAGAGGTAGAAACACCAATAGAACAAACAGACATGGGGGCAGTTATTGGTCAATGGAACTCCTAGCCTTGTAAGTGGTTCATGATGATGAAGACAGTTATCAACATAATTAGCTATCCCAGTGTAAGTTATAAAAGTAGAAACCACTCTGTGTCTCTGTGTCTGTGTCTGTGTCTGTGTCTGTGTCTGTGTCTGTGTCTGTGTCTGTGTCTGTGTCTGTGTCTGTGTCTGTGTCTGTGTGTGTCTGTGTCTCTCTCTGCCTCTCTCTCTCTTCTCTCCTCTTCTCTCTCTCTCTCTCTCTCTCTCTCTCTCTCTCTCTCTCTCTCTCTCTCTCTCTCGTCTCTCTGCCTTTCTGCCTCTCTGCCTCTCTGTCTCTCTGCCTATCTCTCTCTTTCTCCCCCTCCCTCTTCACTCCCCTCCTCATCTCCATCCTCTTCCACTCTCCCTCTTCCCCTGTCTCATCATACATGGCTTTCTGCAGAATCATGACAACAAACCACACTTGCCAGATGTAGCTTCACAGATCATGAGTTTCTCAAAGTATAGGAAGAAAATGAATACTTTCAAAATGAACTTGTCTGTGGAGTTCTAGGCTGCACAAACCCGGTAAAGATGCAAATAAAGGGAATCTTCTCTGGGAGACCACACAGTGGAAACATGGTTGCAAAGTGTACTAGGGAAGACTGTGGAGGGTCTCTAACATCTAAAAGACGTCAGACTTAGCTTGGAGCTTGAACTACAACTAAGGATTTGTCTAAAGCTGGTGTCTTTAAGGATACTAAGGAAAGAAACTTGGCTGATACTGTGTGAGAAAAATATAGACTCAAAGACAGCATCCAGTAGACAGCTTTTGCAAGTAGAAAAAGAGGTTAGGACAAGAAGATAACGATTCTCTATCAGAAAGACAATTCCAGTACTGGATTCTTTGAATTAAAATGGAGTAGACCTTTAAAATGGCCAAGGCAAAAGGCCCAGATGCTAAGTTGTCTGCACAGGCCTGATGTTTGATGCCAAAAATCACAGATTGTTACAGGAAACTACAGAAGGAGGAGAAATCAAGAGCCCTCTCATGGAGTATGAAGGAGGAGGAACAGTTCCTCCTGAGATGTTTCGCCTAAGCAAACCTTTGATTAAGGGCTCTCAATCCATTATTCACCCACACCCACCATGCGGGGGCTATTTTTATTCTAACACCGAGTGGGAACATCATATTCAGATATGGTCTAGCTATAAAGAAAGATATAGATAAGATGAAAAAGGTGCAAACGAGGAGAGTTCTCAGACCATCTGTCAGATACAGCATCAGCACAGGAATGCGATTTGTTTCTGTTTCTCCAGCCTATCTATTTTAAATATAGAAAATGGACATATGAAAGATCCTATGCTTCCTTGTAGTGCTTAGATACTTCTTTAGAGAATTGCAGAGTAAATCTGTATCCATTCTTAAACTGGGTATGGTCATGCCTGTAATTCCATCATGACACAATCAGGGGAAGAAAGTTGGAGAGCCCAGTCTGGGATACAGTGAAAAACCTTGTCTCCAAACAAGACAGAAATCAAAACCTAAAAACCACTCATTGATGTCCTTCTTGTGTATTATTAATGCTAAATAAATACTGTAGATTGTTCACTCTCAAGTGAGCCTATCTGTGTTGCTGCTGCTGCTGCTGCTCTTGGTGTGTGTGAGAGAGAGATCAGTAACTTTCTCTGCACTAAAAATACAGAATTAGATTAGGAAGAAATTAAAACAAGAAACTTGGAGTGTTAAATCATTTCTGAACTAATATTACGGTACTAGGCAGCCACCAGTATCCAGAGAAGGAGCCTAGATGAACTAAGACTTTTCAGCCAAAAAGTCTGGGTTTGCAGAGAATGAGTGACAAGCCTGCAACAAAAGAGAAGTATCCTACAGGAAAGCCAAGTGTGATAAGGAAGAGGAATAGTCAAAGGCTTGCCTAGACATCTCCCTGTAAAATGGTTCTCTCTATCATACACCTTGGCATCACACAAGTTCAGACCTATTGAACTCTAACAAGGGGAAGAGATGGGAAGTTGGTTTGTGTCCCTCTGATCAGTTTTGAACTCTTCCCACAACAGTGGCTGTTCCATCAACAATCCACCACCCTAGTCATTTGGTGGTGGTGGTGGTGGTGGTGGTGGTTGTTGTTGCAACTAGTTGCCTTTCCCAGGCTTGCAAATCTCCCTTGTCTGGACACCAGCACCAATCCTTTGAGATCCAGGATTGCTAATCTCCCTTTTCTGGACACCTGCACCAGTCATGGTTTTTCTTTGAGACGATCACCCTACATCTCACCATGCTCCAGCAACAAATTATAATCCCGAGCACTGTTGAGGATCCAGCTGGTTCTGGTAACCTAGCATGTCATCGATATAATCTGTATTCCCATCATTTGACTGACACCATGTGGTAATAGAAACAAGAGTATACCTTGATGTGAGTGGCCATCTACACATCTTTGGCTATCTTCTGATATGCTCTGATCACTGGGTGTTGTTTCGCACTACACACAAAATACCATGCACTCAGAATAATGCATGCTTCTCCTCCATATAGCTGAGCCCGTCTAAGTGGCTTCCTACAATCAGGAGGCAAGATTCTATTCACCTTGCCTTTGCAAAACTCTGTCATTTAATTATAGGAAGGCTCTTTTCAAAAAACAAAGAAGGGGCTACTTCTGTTTAGTATCCCCAAGCATCCAGTCACATATATCACTTAACAACTGTTACAAGCCACATGTCATAATTTGACCTGATACATGAAGCATCTATCAGGTTTCCTAAGGTACCACCTATCAAATCCCAAACATAATTTTGTCTGGTTTTACTTCACAGAATTTTATTCCCTGTTCTACCAAATGGGCACTAGTCTGTTCAGTCTTTAATGCTTGCTTTGGGTGCCGGCTTCTCTACCAAGGGCATGTTGCCTATGCTTGTATTGGAGCACAATTTCTGCTATTTAGTCATTCCCTTCCTGCATACACAATTCTCAAATGAGTGAGACTTTCTTTGGAAAAGGAGCTTTACATCCACAATCCTTCCCAATCACCCTCTTCTTATAGAGAGTGTGGAAGGTCAATGAACATACACAGTCTATCCTCATTTTGTGAATGTGGGCTTTCTTTGGATCTACAAAACGTGGAAAAGCTTGGGACTTCAAAAATCTAAAGGAAACATGACCCTAAACAGATGAAATGTCTAGCTACATAGCAGAAATAAGATGAGTGATGTACTCCAGTAGGGATCTGGATAAAATGAAAAGCCATCACCTGCTTCCAACTCTGCTCAAGTAAGTCAGCCTAGCAGAGCAATGGGGACAATTCATCATGGATACCCTACTTCCCACACACCATCACCAAACCTCTGTGTGCAGAGTATGCCCACATATGAGTTCACTAGGGTCAGGGATCACCATATTTTAATCCTAGTGTTTTGAACCTCTTCTAACCTTTCAGAGTCAGGATGGGAGTGACTATGTCTTCTCCTCTCCAAGACACATGCCTGTGAAGTACAGAGAAGAGCATGCATGAGTTATGAGGATTCATTTCACAGTAACTTGCTAACATTTATGAGAAGACACTTTGTCATCAAAGGGCTAGTTTAACACACCAGAACTAACGTTACCTTTTTCCTATCTAAAGCACCCTCAAGTTGTCATCTCCAAATATTGAAGTATAAATATACTTAGAATTTATGACACTGAAAACAGAAGAGCAAGGTCAAGCCACAAGTCTATCATTTCATATACTTGAGTTCCATGCCTGACATTCCCATTCCCCCCAGGGCACAACTTTTTAATTACTATTTGTAGATCATCTCTTTCTTAACCACCTGAGAAGCACAATTATCACCCTGAAATGCAATGTCTGAAGGTATCTCTCTTTTTTTTTCCTGAAATGGAAATCTTCTATGGAAGTAGAGACTTCAGAGTATAATTTATTGCCTTAGAATCCCTGACAACCAGTCAGAGATATGTGTGTCCAGAATGTGAAAACTAGCTCATAATTAACAGGGAAACTCAGATCGTTTTAAAGAGAAAAAAATCGCAAATTCTTCTACTCTCTCATGAGAGTACTATGACCCTCGCATCCTCACAGCTATTCATACTGGTGATGCTAATTTTTGTCCTTTCTGCCATCTTGGTTTGGGGAGTATCAGACAAAGTAGTTTCTGTGGAATTTAATGAATGCAAGAAGCACATTTATCCTCCATTCCATATTTAGCTGACTGACTATTTCTCCAGCAGCCTGGCACACTACCAAACCAGACAGCTTGGCAGGAGTGACACTCTAGTTGACATCAGAAGGGAGCAAGACTCCCAGTAGAATAGGCTCAGGACAGACCACAAAGATGCCTATGACTCACCCTCAGTTCTCTAAGATGAAGCCAGATGCTCAAGGTTGGCAGTATGTGTCAGCATCAGCAACACTGCACATTTGAAAGCTTGATGCTTGGGAAGGTGATGGAGTTAGAACAGTGCAGGAGGAGAAGAAGCCCCGGCCAGCCCAGTGATGGCTGACATCTAGACACAGGAAGGATTGTGTAGGATGCTTCTCTGGCTTCAAGCTAAGCTGTCTAAGAATGATAGGTAAATTCTGTAGCTTTTCTGATGATATAGTTTCCTGAGAAATCAGTTTGGTTCGTCGTTTTCTGGGAAGCATTTCAACCATATGTAAACAAAGAACTAAAATCACCTGAGGATTGATAAGGACCTTGTGATGAAGTAACTGGAACACCCTAAACTGCTTGCCCAAATCTGTGATAAGTCAGTTATTCTAAACTGTTATAACCGAGAACCTGCCGGAAATCTTTCCCACATGGAATCTATTTTTTTGTAAGTTCAAACATTGACTTGAATCTGACCTTTCACTATATCCAAAACGAAATTAATTTTCTCTTATATGACACCTACGTGATTACTTTTTCAATGCCTAAGGACAGTGTGTGTGGCTTTCGTTGACTCTTCATTCCCATTTCGGTGACCTAATTTTTTCATTTGGGCTGTATGTGATCTGACCTCACGGCCTTCAATTTACAGGATACCCACCCTCACCCCCAAAAGTAGTTCATTAGTACAGCTCTAATAGCAGTTAGCTTTGAGACTTTTATAATCCATGCCTTCCTTAGGAAGTGGAGAAATTCGTATTTTCTTTCTAGAGTATTGGAAAGTGACATCACTGTACCTGGCAGGGAAGCCCTCTACCCCAAGCTACATCCCCAGCCATTTTGAACTTTCTATTTTAAATCTGAGTCTCACTAAATTACCTGGGCTGGTCTTGAACTCACTGTGTAGCCTAGGAAAGCTTCCAACTTGCAAGCCTCCTTTCTCAGCCTCATGGGTATTAGAATTGGAGGCCTATGCACCAAATTCTACTGGGAAATTACCTTAAGTTGGATTTTTTGTGGTGTAAACTTTAAAATTTTATATTTAGGTATTTCTTTATGCTTTTCAGTTACACAAACAGCATTCAATGGTATTTGAGCCATTTGTTCACTTACCCATTATTTATTAAATACCTACAGTGTCTAAATCATTAGAATACATTTAAATGGGGCAGGTGTGGTACTACAAGGTCTATAATCCCAGCACTCTCGAAAGATTAAGGTAAGGGGATCATGAGCTCAAGACTAGTCTTGATTGAACAACATGACCCTGTCTCAAATGCAAATATGTAAGTAAAGAAGAAAGCCAAGCGTTGTGACAAAGAGCAACCTGCAAGCTCTAGCACTGAAGAGGCAGAGACATGGAAGCAAAGAGTGCTGCCTGTTCGAAGCCAACCTGGTCTACACAGCCAGTTTAAACTCTATCCTGAGTACACAGTGAGACTCTATTCCCTGTTTCAAAACCCATAAATATTAAGAAAAGAATGAATGAAAATAAAAAATAAAAATAAAATTGAGAAAAGGCATTAAGAATTTCCAAGCAGACAAGGCCAGTTAGGTCTCCTAACATTTTAGAATTTAATGATCTGCAAATATAACCATTTTTAAAACTTTTATCGATTTTTTGAGAATTTCACCTCGTGCGCCCCAATCCCATTCATCTCTTCTTCTCTTCACACCCACTCTCCTCACTTGCAGCATTCCCTGAACTTAGAAAAAAATCTCTTTGTGGAAGCTGTAATGTGTCACAGTGTGTCTGTCATACAGTAGACCCTTTCGTCCATACATTTTGCTTACAAAGATTTATTGTGATGAGTCCTTAGTCTGGTCTGAGGCCTCTGGCTTCTGCTGCACTATCAATACTGGAAGCTCACTAGGACTTCTCTTAGATATCCTGCTGTTACCCTCTGCCGTGTCATAGTTTTCAACTCATGTGCTCAGTGCAGTAGATTTTGGGGTGGGCCAACTCAAATCACTGGATCTGGGCCTGAGAGTATCTGAACTGTGATAGACTGTAGGTTCTCCCCCATTACCAAAACCAGCTCTAGTGTTGCAGCTGATGACGACATGGCCAGATCTCCGACTCTCATGACCTCAGGGCCAGCTTTCCTGCCTGCCGTAGAAGGTGAGGGACAAGGAACAGGAAGAGGGCATCTCTCCCTTGGTCGAGCCAATGCACATCATACAAGAGGCAGGCTGGTTCTCCACACTCATACCCTAGTGCCTGGCTTACCCTCAACCTCTACTGTAGGACAAGATTTACTGTGTTGCCCAAGTCAGGTGCAGGGTCTGCTCTCCCAAGTGCTGCAGCAGGTGAGGGGCCTAGCGAGCTCTCCTGCTCTCATGGTCCAAGTCTCAGGTCTGCTGCAGGTTATGAGTGGGGAGAGGGGAGGAGGGTATCTCTCCTTAGTCCATGTCACTGCCCCATCACATTAGAGACTAGTGGTGGGGCCAGCTCTCCTATGCTTGCTCACCTACAACTCCCTCAATGTGTATGAGCTGCTCTCTCAAGTGCTGCAGCTGGCTAGAGATGGAGACAGCTCTCCTGATCTTTCTCTAATTCCATCAGAGCCAGCTCTCCCATGATTCCAAGGTGAGGAATGGGACAGTTCTATACAGCCCCCTAGCCCTCAGACATCAAGATGTCTCCAGCAGTATCCCAGTACAGGGATATCCACCTTGCCTTTGGTGGTAATAGATCCCAGCTACTGCAGGACCACAGACTCAGATGTGGTCTCTAGTGGCAGCACAGCCCAGGACCCTACCATGGTTCTGGGTGGCATCACTGGCTACTCACCTCAGGCTGTTCTTCACTACCCTCTTGTCCCCAGTTCTGCCTCTCTTCATTGTGCCCACATCCTTCTCTTTTCTTTCTCTTCCATTTCTTTACCACTTACTTGTTCCTCCCAGTGGTGCTCAGTGTCTCTGAGTGTCTAGAGTTGCCTCGGGAGTGATCTCAGGATTGCTAGGCTCCTCCTGTTGTATATTATTGTGCCAGGCAGGGGTCACCTCCTCCATGGTCTGTCCCCCTTCCCCTAGGCCTAGAGGTTGTCTCAGGCTAGCTCCCAGTGCAGGCTTCACAGCACCAATGTGATGATAATCTTAGACACTCTTCTCACCCAACATACTTGAGTGTCTTCATGCTAGGGTCACCTATTCAGGGCTCATTACCCACCCAGGGATCTCAGTCCCAGGGTTCTTCTAGTCTCCGGTTTGCTCCTAGCTCTGATCCTAGGAGCTGTTGGGGCTGACACCGTGTTGGACTGATGGTCATCTCAAACTGGCTTTTTATTTTCAGAGAATGCTAGGCTACTTATCGCTCATATGTTCATAGGTCAGAACACTGAGCATAGACACAGTCTCTCTTCTCTCTGCCACCTACTGGCACACATGTGACAAAGCAGCCATACAAACTACCGTTTCTTATTTAGACCAAATTTCCTGGCAAGTGTGCCTCCATATCCTGAGAGTCAGGAAGAACTAGAGAGAAAAGTTGCTTAATCTAAGCATGTGCTAACTTCATCTGTCTTATCTGCAGTTTGCCAATGAAGACATTATGCCCTTGTGAGGTGCCAGGAGGCTTGCTGGCATGGAGGGAATTAGAAGCAACTCTTCACATCCCTCTTCCCATTAGCTTCCAACCTTGTTGCAACCACTCCCCCTCCCCTTTTAACAAAGGAAGCAAGATGCCTGGGAATGTTGTCCTTGGCTCCTGTTTACCTCTGTGTGGGCCTCTTCATATTTCTCCTCCGTATGTAAAATACCCATTCATTCGGCCCGTCTAACCATCTGACCCCATCCTCAGCCCCAAAGAGTGACAATGCTGCATTTACTTGATTCTAAAAGTTGTTGCCTTGGGGCACTTCCATGGACATGATTACTATGTGAGTCTTAAGAAATCATATATTATCCAACAAAATAGTTCACAAAATACAACTCTTCAAGCAATCACCTATATAGACAGCCCATGTGAGAGACATGTGAGAGAGACACAGAGATATACATATATAGATGTATGTATATATGTATGCATGTGTGTATGTATGTATATTTCAAAAACATACAATGCAAAGAGGAAGATAAGACATGGAAAGACATCATAAACGGTGTTTCCCATATGACACCATAATTTTTTTAAAGCTAGAGTTGTTACATCTATCGACAGATCCTGTTGATACAATTGATTCAATAAAGTTATCAGAGAAAAAAAAAAAAAACAGAGAAAAACACCAAATCACCTCTCCACTTACTATCACTAAAGGTTTTCACTTGTTAGCATTTAAAGACGTCAGGTCATACAAGATCCTTTCAAACCTAGCAGCTCTATGAGTCTGAATAGCAACTTAGTATCTATGAAAGTCTTGTAAGACCCAAAGTTCTGACAAAAGGCACTCTGAAGAATTGGGACATACTACTATATTTGCATGCTGGCATCTCATTATGAAAATAATTGCATGCCAACACAGTGACTAACACACAAAAACAAAACAAAAAAAAAACACAAAAAAACAAAACAAAACAAAAAACCTCATTACCAGCAGTGTCTGAAACAAATGCTTAAATGTCAACTACTGACGAGCAAGAGAAGCCAACCTTTGAAGGGTCTCGTTTCTCTGAGAGGCACTCTGCTCTACTGTACTTAACTTTCTGTCTATGTTTGATAACTCAGAAGGGACACAATGGCTCTACAAACTGTGAATGCCTTCAGAAAACTATAAAAAGGCATCAAGAAGTCAAAAAACTGCCATCGAAAAGGTAAAAACATTTACCACGCCAATTCTAGAATCACCAAAATCTAAGGGAAGCGAACATCAGCATTCCTACAAACTCATACAGTGGCTTCACATTAACAACTGAAGTGAGTTTATCGGTGATTAATGTTATGACAAAGAACGGAACAACCTTTATCCTACAGGCATGCAACCCATTTTACACATTGTCACAAGTAGAGTCTGAGTGTTGGACAAGTACTAACAGCTAATCTACAACTGTACCGAACCATTTACACCCTCTCCTGCAAGATCTCGCTCACTGGAGTGGCCCTGGTGCCAGGGATCTCAAGGCCATCCTAAGCCTTTATCCTATCATGGGTCTGCGGTTGGCACTCCTCGGTTTGTTACATACTTTTCCAACAGTACTAATCAATTTTAACTCAGCACTGAAATGCTACAGAAATGGTTTCCAGTGCCTCCCCCCGAAAATGCTAATCAATTTTGAAAGTCTACATCATGGCTTGCTTCCCAGATTTTCCATCCATTCCACATCAAATAGAAATGATACAAAATTATGTTAACATGCTCAGCCGTGTGTTTGCTTGTTTTAGCTGAGGCATTGGTCATGCTTCGGTGACACACTAACCGCCTGCTTGCAGTCTCATCCAGTTTCCACTGCTTTGGGTGGCCGTGTGGCAACGGTGTGAAGTGGATGTCACAGTGTATTTTCAAAGACTGGAATTTCCATGTGAATCTTTCCCCCCTATTTTGCTTTTCAGAAACACAAGTTTCTTTTTTTTCCCTTCTTCCTTAGATAGGAGAATATGAATTTTTAACCCCTCTCATACCACAGAACACCCCTTTCAGTGGAATAGCAGCTTCTTTAATGAGGCTTAACATACAAATTTATACTACAGAACCAGTGAGTAAATGTAGATGCTTCAGGAAGTGGAGAAAGACTTAAAGCACTGAGCCCATATAAATAAACCTGTTCCTGTCTAAAGGAAAATATATCTCAGTATTTATATTGGGGTGTTAGTCCACCTCTTCCATTATAAAGATTCTCTTTAAAGACCTCCCAGAAAGGCGGTCTTTTTAATAAGTAGAATTGCCTTCTTGTAGTAAAGGAAATTTTACTGAGACAAGCTCATTGGCTCAAACAATAGCTCAAAATTTGAGATTCCAGTTTTCTCTTTGAAACTTTTTCTAATCAGTCTTAGCAGTTTTAAAGCCACACACTGCAAATCAATATCCCTCCTTTCTGACTGTGTGTTTTGTGTCCCTAACCCCACAGAGGACTGTCTCATTGCCTCCCTCATTTACAGAATATACTACATAAGTCTCCTTGCTCCCGCAGTCAATGGTTCATAGTCACTCCTAGGTGGTCAGTTTCCCTTTTTAAACATCTAGAACTGCCCACAGGACTGGACTGGATAGTGGATGTGAGATACTTCTGCCCTGAATGCTGAAGTCCCATGGATCATTGAGGACTTAAGACATCTAGCCTTCAAAACAAGCTTGTTGACAAATCACACTTTTTCAATTGGTCTCACATACTTAATTAAGTCAGTATAACTGTCACTCTTAAATTAGGTCTTATTTCCTGTGACTTTAAGGACCCTAAGTTCATAGGTAAACACATGTGATAAAAAATGGCACAGCTTTACCCTGGAACCAGAAGACTGACCTGTCTTTATCATCATAGCAAGAAGAACAAAATCTGGCCGCTAGTAGGCATGTCCCCCAAGCTAACGTCTATGGTTCCTCATGGCTATTTTGTATGACCTACCTTAGTCTACACCGCAGGCCCGTAATGTAAACATTACTATCATCCCCTTTTATAATCCAGGAAACAGACCCAGAGAGGCTCTACAACTTGCCTAAAGTCACAGAACCAGTAAGTGCTAAGTCTTTCTCTGTTAAGTACTCTTTAGAGCCAGAATTTTAAAATAAAAAGAAAATTAAATAAAATTTAAAAATACGGGCTTCCTGGCTAGAAGCTAGCCACTTTTTTTTCACTTGTATGTTTCTTGCTGTTTTGGAAGAAGGTACTAACAACCAGGTTGGTGGCAACATTGGAATCTCAGGAGGTCGGAGAGCTGGACACAGCATGCCCTATTCTACATTGTCCAGCTCAAAGGTGAGAAGGGCTAGGGTGAATGCTGTCAGTTGAAGACCACACCTAATAGCCACCTACCCAGTTGCTTAGCTTCTCTCTGTCCTGGCAACCCTTAACAAGAACTACATCATTCACTTCCCAAATTTCAATCACCCACTGAGAAACACCAGAAAACCTACCATCTGGATTCTAATGGCTTCACTCATCATATAGTCCCCAGCACAGACAATGACAGTGTCTAAGAACACCGATGCCTGCCAGACCTTAGAACACAAGTATATAACAGAGTGATTTTGTATCAAATATTAGGAAACAATCTGCAGTTCTATAAATTTTTTTACATGAAAGTAAAACTGACAAGCAGATTTAAAAAAAAAATTAAAGAAAAAGGAAAATTGCACTCAAGTCCATGTAATTTAAAAGCTGGTACCTTATACATCAATTAAACTAGAAGCATAGTGAAATGGCTGTCTTTACCCTGAAAGGGCTCTTTTCAGGTAAGTCTGGTCTTTTTCTGGCAGTTGCAGAGGTTGGTTGGGGTCATAACAGAAGCCGATAACCTTTGTCAATTGTCAAACATGGTTTGGTCACCACATCAAGAGCTGGAATGGATGTTGCACCTGTGGCCCAACAGCTGTGTCTGTCTGGCATTTCTACCAATGGGAAGGAAGAAGAAGTCTGTAGAATAAGGGCTATGGAGTCAGTTCTGTCCACATGCTGGCATTCCCCAATGGAAAGCCAAAACTTTCCTTCACCACTCTTTTTGCTACCCTCTTCCCACAAGCAATAGCATTTTTCTATTTTGCTGAATTATCATGGAGGGGCTTTGGAAAAAAGCAAAGAAAATCCTGACTTTTAATCAGCAGGGGCACTGAAAGGGAAAGAAGAAACATTAAGTCAGAACAAGGGAAATGCATTTTCTGTAAATGCAGTAAGCATCCACATCCCTGAACAATTCTGGAGAGTAGAGCTAACTCCATAATTCTTTAGCAAAGAATTTGCATTTGAGTCTAAATTCTGTGTCCATAGGGGACCCAGATCCCCAATCAGAGACAAGATGAAGCAAGCCATGGAGTTCACAAGGACCTTTCCTACTTTCCTATTTTATTATTACATTTAGCTACTTTTTAAAGTATTCAGTCAAGTAAGCTTGTGGGGATTGTGCTTTGAAATGTCACATGACAACTTGTAAGAGTCAAATCTCTCCCTCCACTACGTGTAACCTGGATGCTAGACTCAGATCACTGATCTTGGTGGTACCTGCCTTTACCTGCTGAGCCGTCTGGTCACCCCAGTTGGCCTGTTTTTTTTCCCCAGGAGATATACAATGTTTTCTGCAGTGTTTCTCAGGAGATGAAAGGAAAGAAGTATCCAGAGACAAGAGCCATGTTATGCTGCTGTCTCTCTGCCTTGATATACTTGCATTTTACACATCTGTGATACTAAAACATGTTCATCCTGGGTGAGGGACCCTGCCCATGTCAGTTCTTTTGCTACTCATACAATAAAAACAAACTCTTATACTAACTAGTAAGTTGGTGTACTAGTTTTATAGACCAGAGGTCAACTAACATTTTCTTCTACAGAGTAAGATTTATTTATTTATTTATTTATTTATTTATTTATTTATTTATTTTGCTCTTTGTGAACCAGGGTTTCTCTGCATTAACTACCCAGTTCCAATACTATACAGAAATGTAACTGTAGCGTAAATATGAGTGGCTCAAAATGGCTAGAGTCTGGAAGATGTTTATCAATGGATATTGGAATTTCTATCTCATCTAATTTTATATGTCCAAAATATTATTCTTTCTCTGATTTGTAATCACTTATATTGCACAAAGAATTCACAGCATGGAGGCTGTACATAAACATGATACTCACCATGGAACCATGAAGGACATTTCGTCTGACTGAATCAGGCCAATAAAATTCTTACTTATTTTTCACTTTGGATTTCAGCATTTCAAACAATGCATAATATATATGTCTGCAGTCTTATTATTACCCTAAAAGATGATGACGCTGGGTGGAGGCCATGTTTAGAGTGAGACCATGGGATTCAGATGCATCTATGGACATTATGGTTTTGTACCCTATAGCCTGGAAGTCCAAGATAAATGTATGTTCTCCCAAATCATGCAAGGCGTGCAAGAAACCGCATAATCTCCGTATGATTTCAGTGGTCACCGTGGAAGGTGCAGAATCTGACATTGTGCCTTGTCATCTACACTACAAATCTGTGAGTGGAGATTACCGAACAGCTCCACTTCACCAATGAGAAAGCAGATCATAAAGCCCACAGTGTACTGAAGAACACGCGTGTAAGTAGTAGTGACGGAATCTGAACCCAAACTCCCTTTCTAGGATCTTATCCCTTATGGTCCTGTCTCACTCAAGGTCAAGCCCTTAATTCAATCCATTATAACTGGCCAAACTCAGTCGGACCGGATAATAGGTTACTTCTGTTCTCTAATTTCCCTCTTGGTTCTTACGTTTCATTGAAGAAATATTAATTTGTAGAAGCAACTGTGTGAGGCCTAAAGTGTATATGTTCTGGGACAAACTAAGTAAAAGAACACAGCTATAGGATTATTGGCATATCAAAAAGTAGCTAAAAGCATTTGTCAATTCAACTGCCAAATATTTATATTTGAAGATCTATCCACGCTAAATATTTTTCTAGGCAAGAAGGATGAAGCAGTAAACAATACAGGCAGCAGCCCTGGCTCTCAGGGATTTCTATCTTACGCTGGGGGAGCGGGGAAGTAAACAATACAGTAGGTCAGACATATGCTACGTCAGATGGTGGGGAAGTGCCGTGGGAATAAAAGCACCAGAGAAGAGTGACAGGAAAGCAACATGGCACGGAGGCCAAAGGGCGTGAGATGGAAATGGAGAGGGGGGCTGTGTGAGTAGAGCCATCAAGGATGTGAGGAGGCCAGCTGGGCAAAGGAACGGCCAGTCTGAGTCCTGAGTCACTCTAGAAGATGAAGTGACTGAAGGAAAGTGAACAAGGGGGCAAGAGAAAGAAACTGAGGCTGGCATGAAGTGGGATGGTGGCGTGAGGAGAGGTGAGAGCAAAGAGGTCTCAAAGGTAGGGCCTCAGTAAATGTGGAAAACACTGAAGCATTTTAAGACAAATGGTGAAACAATCTTACTGAATCTGTAAGTATGGAAAGTTTAAGCCTACAGTCATAACACGAAGAAACTAGAATTTTTTTCAGTCACGGAGGGAGGAACTGGCACCAGGGTGACCACCATAATGGCAGCAGTAAAATGGAGTCACCATGGATTTCAAAACAGCAGGTTTACAGATCCATGGGTGCAGAGAGCGTGACAATCAGAAAGGAAACGACATCCAATGAGATGGTTCGACAAATACAAGCGCTCACCACCTAGTAATGCAACCCTGAGGGCTCACTGCTATCCCTGGACCCCATGTGGGAAGCGACAGCCAATGAGATGGCTCAACAAGTACAAGTTGTTGCCACCCAGTAAAGCAAACCTGAGGGCTCATGTCCTATCCTGGAACCCGCATGAAGGTAGAAAGAGAAAACCGACTCTACAGAGTTGTCCTCAAACCTCCGCGTGTGTACTAATGGCATTAACATACGCTCCCCAACCCCAATACACATGCACACTAATAACAATAGACTCGTTTTTCTAACTAAAAATGAAATTGAGAAAGACTCTCAGACAGTTGGCCTGAGCAACAGGAGGGACGTAGTCACCGGTAATTGAAGATGTAGTTATGAGCAAATTTAGAAATGGAAGGCAAAGAAGTTGTGAGTGGAAGTGTGAGTGGCTTGTGGGTGTTGAGGCTCACGCTTGAGGAGGAAGCAGTTCTAAAACGCCCTGTGTTCTCTGGGTCCATGGCAGTGCCCATACCAAACATCTGGCATGATGCTCTGGAAAACATCCATTTGTCTTGACATCTGGGAATGAATGATTCTTTACTATGGGCACTTGGTCATTTTCTTAGGTTACTAAACATAGCAGTGGTACTTTAAAATAGTGATACTTCAAGTTGAACATTTAAGGCAGCTTAGAAGAATTAATACTGCATAGATGAGCAAATGGCTGATCTCATTCAAATCTTTAAAG
>JANHMN010000003.1:64504577-64535052 GCA_030674055.1 Rhabdomys pumilio
GCGATAGAAAGGTGTGGGGCCCCAGCACCGAACACCCTCTATTCTTTTCCTTAAACAGATCTACCTGCAGGCTGTTTCCCCTTATGCCCCTCACAAATGATTTTTCAGCCCTACAGTTTTCCACTTCACTTCAGCATTTTTCTTAAATAAATAGTGATAGTCTTAGTCATGACTATCACTAAGCAATGCAGACACAGCCTACTTTTCTGAAAGTTAAGGCTTATGTTTAACATGTATTTATGCAGACATACTTCTAATGAATAAAATTCAAAACAAACATATTCATTATTTTTAATTTTGCACATTTAAGGAAGTCACATTTCGAGGGTCCATGATTTGCAAAACCAATTTTTATTTGAGTGGAGAAATTCATGAAGATGTATAATTCAATATAACTATTACATCACAAAAACAGAGACCTCCTTATTAAGCATCTAATTAAAGCTTATAATTTGGGGACTGGAGAGATGGCTCAGCAGTTAAGAGCAGTGACTGCTCTTCCAGAGGACCGGGATCAATTCCTAGAACCCAAGTAGCAGCTAACAACTCTCTGTGACTCCAGTTTCTAGGGGATCTGATATCATCACACAGATATATATGCATGCAGTAAAAACACCAAGGCACATAAAATAAAAATAAACAAATCTTTTAAACATACACTTTACATTCACGAGTCCATAATCTGATTATTTTGAATGATTGGACTAGTACTATTTTCTTTAATATCGGTGTTTAAAAAGTTAAGTTTATTGGAAGGAATAACGTTTTCCTCTGCAGTAATGGAACTGGCTGTCTGTTGTCCTGAAGCCTTGACTTTGTGGTGGTCTTACACTCTCGTCTGCCTGGATTAACTCAATCATTTTTGTTGTATACCTACCTTGCCCCAGGACAGGACACACACAAAAATGAATAAAACAAACCTGCTACAAAGCTTTGCCTTCTGAAGACCAAGCACAAATCACCCAAAATTGTCTCAGTGTACTAAAAAGACGAAAGAATACTTGTCATGTCCTCTTCTCCCATGTATTGTCATGAGACTAAAATAAGTCTGAACGAATAAAGGGATGGGCAGCACTTGGCTCTGTACCATGCTTCACAATTATCATTAGAAACTAAACATACTTTTAGAAAAATTATATTTACTTTTTATTTGTTTTTAAAATCTTTAATCCACATTTTTTTTTATTCTGTGGGATGAAAGGAACTGTTATTGCTCACAATTAATGCATGCATGTTTTTCATTACAGTGTCAGTCTTGGATCCATCCTTAATTTTACCTACTATTTAATTTCAAATCAATCCCTGCTCTTGTCTCATTCTACTGAGAAGACAGTAGGCAGTTAATAAGCTAGAAATCGTTGACTTTCTGCATTTATGTCCATCAACCTGGTATTCTTGAACACTTTTAAAGATCTCGGGAAAATGACTTAATTTTTCACACTTCTATCTCCTTTAGCAACTAACAATGAAGGCAACATATATAATGGGTGCTTATTAAAAAAAAAAAAAAACATACTCCACTAAGTCCAGTATCAGTATATTCACTTCGAGTTACTATTCAACTCTTGATTCATTAAGTTGTCAAAATGATTTTTACAACAGGCACCTTAAAAAAAAAGAGAGAGATTTTACTTTAAAAGATCTTCACATTAAGGGAAAAAAAATCCACTTCAATGGTGAATTTTGTTAAGCAAAACTATGCCCATGACATTGAATGTATACTGCCTGAATTGAAACTTTTCTCCCTCCTTAATTAAATCGGGAAAGTGATTCTGCATATTTCACACATTTTAAATAAACTGAATATGGGAGTCATGAGGTCCCGAGCAGAAATGCAGAGCTCCAATTGAAATCCTAGATTTTTACAAAAGTGATTCTGTGAACTCTTACACCTTCTTTAGAGAAGATAAAGAGCAAACCCCCAAATTTCAAAGTTTATGAGATACAAAAACTCCTTTTAAAGTGAGCCACACATTCATTTGCTTCTTTACTTAATTTTATGACAGTACAGCTCAGGTAAGAACTATAAATGCATCCTCTCTTTGTCCTCCATCCTCCAAGATGTTGCCCATACCTTTCAAAGCAAGAAGGAGGTCCCTGATCAGACGATGTTGCAACCTAAAGCCACGGCCTTCGTGATGAGTTCCTTGTGTTTGTTAGTTGAGAATCTGTTGTGGCCGCTTTTTCCAGTGGGAGCAATGAATGGGTCATCTTACACCATTTGCAGAGCTAAGAAAGAGGGCCAGGTTCACCTCTGCACCTCTGCTGAGCTGAAAGTAGGTCAGATTCAGGAAGAAGGTATCATCTGTTTTCCCTTACACACATGCTTTAAGCTCCAAGCTCTGCTCAACCTCACCTTTTTCCCTTCAGCTTAATGTCAAGAGCCTCAAACTTACATACTTGTCTCCTATATGCCTCCGTTTGCTACTGTGGCGCTTAAAACAGCTTATTTCCTTGAAAAGATCATATGTTCCTCTTGTTTTATTCTCTGTCCTCTCAAACAAAACTCACTTGTCTTGCCTCTCCTCTCCTTCATTTTCTCCAGTGACTGGAACATAGCGTGACTTTGATCACAATGTAAGTACACGAAGTTCTTGATAACAAGATAATGACTTCAGTGAGTTATCTCTCCCAGGACAACTAAAATGAGCACTCACTTGCTAATTTCAATGATATATTTTCCAAATCTTCCTCTGGCACAAAGGTGAAAAATTTTTTTTCTGTACTTGGCCAGACTATAAATATTGTGGACTTTGAAGACTATGCAGTGCCTACTGCTGACTCTTCTGCTGGAATTGAAGAGCATCCAGATGTGGAAACATGAACAACATGTGGTTGCTAAGACATTACATACAAAATAGGAGGTAGGATAGTTTTCACCTCCTTGTTCACATTGCTCGAAAAGAAGAAATGCTTCCAAGTCTCTACATCCAGGTCATGGGTAGGAATGACTGACACCAGAGAAGTAGCTCTTCAATGATGAAGAAACCAATGGGGCCAGCAAGTGTCTGCTAGCAATTATTTACATTATATTGAAGACATAAACTGTCTAATGTACCATCTTATCTCTTGTTTTCAACTTGACTTCTTTCTCTTAATTTTGGTGTAAATAGTCTGTTTCTAACTGTAGACACCTGTGAGCCTTTTCAAAAGTAGTGCGAACTACAGGTGAAAAAAAAACTGAGATACACTTTGAAGAAAGAATGGTGATTTTCAGTGTTGATGAATTCAGAGATGCATTATAAAACACAATTGACTGGACATGTGCTTCAGATTAGGAAGTTAGGCCATATAGCAAGGTTGAAAATATTTCACAGCGATTGTTACTACAGGCACAGAAGTCTCTCTGTCCACACACCTCATGAGGTATGTCATGGTATACATTTGCCAATGACATAATTCTGACAGGCACATAATGGTCATATTCGACACCTACCAACTAATAGATAGATAGATAGATAGACAGACAGACAGACAGACAGACAGACAGACAGACAGACAGACAGATAGATAGGTGTGTTGGAAGCCCCTGCAGTGAGTATCCAGAGGGAATCCTAAACTAAGCTGAAGATCCCAGCTTGCTGCTCTCTGAGGACACTGTGATAACAGCTAATGAGTTGGGATAAGAAAAAAAAAAAAAACAGAACATGGGAGACATCAGCACAATATCAAACTGCTCTGAGCAGCAAGATCCATTGAGAGATGAATAGGCAGAACTTTAAACAGAGTCCAACGTGGCTCCTTCTGTCACAGGGTCGTGGTTTAGTCACTATAGGACTAAAGATTATTTAGGAAGCCTTAACTCCATCCCCTCAAAAATCAGCAGAAGAACAATATCTCTTGAGTGGCTGGGTAAGTCATTCCCTTTCTCCCCTCATTCCTGCTTTGTCCATTACTCTAAAATATTGTTTGCCCAATTCAGTGACCCTGTGAGCAACTCTTTCAGGAAGTAAAATACTGCAGGATAAAGTTTCTTGGTAGAGAAGTACAATTTCAATCAGGAGAAAGTCTGAGTAATTAGTTTTAAAACTGTAAATATAAGAAAAATAGAACAGAGAAAGGCAGACAAAACTTGCCCATACTAATACATAAATGCTTTAATATTTTAACACTTGAACATAAAACCTTATGCAAGCAAATAGGTGGCTAATGTCTACAGCTTTCAGTGCCTTCAAATCACTCCACATCCATGGTTAGGGCATTAAACCTACATATTTTAATTGACTTGTGTCTTCTCTCACAACCCACACAACCTCATTTATATACAAGTCTTAGTCATACTAATGCTCTATAGTACTGAATATGTGCTTGCTCGACTAAAATCAGGGCTTCAAAGCACCTGGAAGTTAGTAAAGCCAGTATGATGAACCAACAGGAAGGCCTTTATGTATCATTAGTGTCATCAAGGCTATTTTAAACTGATGCTGATGGCTATGGCCTGTGTTGCATCAGACACGGACACTGGCTGTAGTTGGGCAGAGAAACAATAGGGGTTTCCCTGAAATCTAAAGCTATTGACATGTAGAATGTAGATCTCAGCATCACAAGTCTATTTACTATTATAATGTAGTATAGATAAATGTAACATGATTAAGCAATGAACCTAGGTTGCATTTCAAGGAGTAAATATGTAGTTTTCAAGTGACTTTGAAAAGTGAATGATGCCTCTTGAACATGTCATTATTGTTTTCCAGCATCTGATAATCACGGGAGCTCAAGGTAAGAACGCTGGAGAAGCTCCTCATTGTGAAGATCTTTCTGATGATGTAAAAGGTTCTGGTAGAGAAAGAAACAGTACTGGGAGAGCATGGAGGAGTCTGTTTGGGCCTGATTAAATGCTGTGTATAAGGCACCACTATGATGTGGCATGGTATCAGGCTCAGCTTATTGTCAGGTCAAAAAGAACCATTAGTCTTTCCCCAGATCTACACAGATCTGTTCTGAGTAAGAACAATCAGTAGCTTTTAGTCCTTACTTTACACAAACAAAGAGTCTATAGGTCTATTTACCTTTCAGAGTATGTCTTGACTAGACATCATTAGTGATGGATATAGCATGAAACTCTACCCACATTGCTGAGACACACTTTTCTTTACTCTTAGGGCTCATGTACTAGAAGGTAGTCAGCTAATGCACCATGTTCAAAAGAGTTTCAGGGAGCCAGGGGCACACATGCCTAGGCCAAAACTATGGGCTATCGTGGAAAACCTATCAAGGTCTATAGATGAAAGGACAGCAAATATAATCTAGCCTAAAGCCCAACTTTTACATAAAAATAGGGTACAATTCTGCAGAGGTAGCAAATTGGTTAAGATCATGTAACTCCATAAATACAGCTTGAGCCAGAAATCTGATATAGAAAGAAAGATGACAAACATGAGTGGATAAAGAAAGCCATAGGTGATAGAGGCAGAGAACTTAGACAGATATCCCAGTGAATACATTTGTATTATATAATACATATTATACGGTTCTCTCTATGTTCATAAATATCTGAATAGGTAGATACATGCATAAATAATTTCTTACCTGCTTCCTTTGGACGTGGGAGAAGATATATCAGTATGTTTTACAGTTTTCCCTCTCCTTAGCCTCTTGTTTTGGTTTATTAATCTGTAGTGGAATTTGGTGGAATGACTATGGACATTAGGGTTAAACATGCTTGAACTCAAAGTTTGGGTCTGCCACCCATCAGGTAGATCAGCGAAGAGTGACCTCCAAGAGGCAGTGCTTTCTCATCTCTGTACCAATAATAATAATGATAATAATAATAATAATAATAATAATAATAATAATAATAATACCTGCTTCAAGTTGAAAAGGATTGTACATATAAAACAGTCTTGCAAGATTCATGACACATGTGTTTATTTGGTTAGTATTCTCACTTTCACTTTCCTAAACTATGGCTATAAATTGTTTGCAGTGTTTGTTTGACATCTTGGTTTTTATTTTTTTCTTTCACTGCTACTCTTGACATTTGAATAAGACTTTTAAAATTCTTTACAAATGATGGGTTTTTTTTTAAAAATACCTTGAAGGGCTGCAAAATGGCTCAGAAGTTAGGAGCAATTGCTAATGTTGCAGTAGACACAGGCAAGGTTCCTGGTAGCCATATGTCTACTCACAACCATCTGCCCCTCCAGCTCCAACAGCTCTAGTGATGTCATCTTTGGGCGTCTGCAGGTACCAGTACACGTGTGGTATACATACATACATACATACATACATACATACATACAGCCATAACACTTCCACACATATTTTTAAAAATAAGCTAATGTACATATATGCATGATAATATAAAATAAATCTGTCCCGTTGAACAGCACATTCACATATGCAAATACTGATTTGATTTTACATAGATCTTGATTGTGTAGTCATGGCCACCATGAGTTCATATGTACAAAAACTTTTCATACTGCCAGATACTGTATTTAAAGGTCAATATCTCGGGCTGGTGAGATGGCTCAGTGGTTAATAGCACTGACTGCTCTTCCAGAGGTTCTGAGTTCAAGTCCCAGCAACCACATGGTGGCTCACGACCATCTGTGATAAGATATGATGCCTTCTTCTGGTGTGTCTGAAGACAGCTACAGTGTCCTTATACATAATAAATAAATCTTTAAAAAAAAGGTCAATATCTCCTTCAAGCTTATGTTTTATGTGTCCTGTCACCACTGAGGCAAAAGTTAATAGCTGCACTGTTTCTCCAAAAAAAGTAGAAAAGTCTTTCACCTCAAATGATGATGAACACGTGACACATAGTCACAGAAGATTCTCTTCTATTTCCCTGCTCATTGATCTACCCACCTTCCTGAAAATCCTTCAAAGAGGGAAACAACACCCCTACTTGACAAACAATAAGTTTGAAGCTCACAGAGTTTACCTGTGCCTAAGTCACACAGATACAAATTGGTGGTGACAAGCGTTTAATCCAGCTCAAACCAGAGCAAAATTGGAGCCATCCTGACCACACCACTCAAGCATCACTGCTAAATGCAGTCCAGTTTGTAGACAAAGTCCATTGAGGAGCCAGGTTGGGCTGGGCAGGTTTCAGTGGTAGAAAATGTCCATCTGTGCAGTAGATATTGAGTAACAATCTGCTTAAGGAAGACATTTAAAAGCTTGAATGTTTTGTTTGTCTGTTTCACTCTTGTTTGTTTGTTTGTTTGTTTGTTTGTTTCAGGAAGACAGGCCGAAGCAGAACCTCTTGGTTCTTTGTGATGCAAAGGTGTGGGTGCACAAATAGTACAGAAGTTTTCTAAACGATAATGCTGTTTCAATGACTGGCTAGAGAAGCTAGGGAGTTTCATGTCATAACAACTGTTCCAAAGACATTAGGAACCATTTAGCATCACTGCTAAATAGAACCAAATACCAAAATGGTAGCAAATGTGACTGAGTAGTCATTTCTCACCATTCTTCTGCAATCTTCCTACATGTGGTCTGTTATTCTTCTGAAGAACACTGGGCTGGGAACTGTTCCTTTCTGAAGATGAGAAAACCGGCCAAGTGATAAGTAAGTGAGCCTGCTCAAGGCTGATTGAGAAGAGGCAGGGTATGAACCTGGTGAGCAGGTCTTTGGAAGCCAAATCCTCATTCAAGAGACTTGAAGTGACTCCTGATAAGTCTGACATTGTATGGATATCTACAGTGTTGACTCCTCTGTCCCTGCCCTTGTTTCCTACGGTTAAAGGTAAGGGTTTTCTCTAATCCTTGTCTTCACAAACGGTGTCCATTTATGATCTAATGATGGATCTATCATGTTTTTTTTTTTACCATGTCAATGCCTAACAACACAATGAAATGAACAGTAGCTGAGAATGAAGACGAGTGTCCATTAAGAGAGAGAAAATTAAAGCACGACGACACATCTTTGCAAACACCTCAGCAATGCACATGACAGTTGTCTGATACTTAAGGACACATCCAAAGAAAATGGCACTTTGAACTATAAATTTATTTGCACGGAAGTAGCGAGGCGTCACATGCCCTTGCATCTATTTCATATGTGATTCAGAGCCGGGTTTTGACAGCTAGCTCTAATAATAAAAAAGGTTTTAAATGTAAGGTATAACAGCGTTCCAATCAGCGCCTAATCAGGGTTATGCTTTTCAAATTATATTGTGTCTGCCTTCACCTCCTGCCTGTTATCAGCAATAAAAACAGAAGTACTTGAGAAAAAATCCTTGATCTGTACCCATATATTTTTAATATTAACATGTCAGGCCAATGGCAATAAGGATATTAGGGAAATGACGGAATTCTCCCCCAGCTGGACATGTTAATTGAGAAGCCAAGTTTGGGAGGCAAAGTTCACATTTGTGCAGATGGCGGGACAATGCCAAGTGGCAACAGAGGTCAGTGTCAGCACTGTCCCAGCTCTAATGGCTTGAGTCTCTGCGTCAGCTGGTCCCTCTGGGCTGTGTAGGTTGAGGAAGGCTGTCTCTCCAGTGTTTCTGCCCTTGACTCTGGGGTAGTAATTTTTCTTGAAATGTCAATGTGTTTTTCTTAAGAAAAGGGGGAGGAGAGAAGTTGGAGAATAAAGGCAGGGGAGAAAGTAAGTTTTGTCTTTCTTGCAAGATGTATAAATTACAATTCACACCATTCTCTTTTCCCTTTCATTATAAAAATTAAGACAGTCACCACCTTAATGGGGAATGGAGAATGTTATAATCATATTAATAGAAGATGAGTTCTTAGGGCGTCAAGATCTTTGACTGGTCCAATACATGCTTCCGTTTTAGATCCGGTTACATTTAGAATTTATCTATGTTTATTGCCAATCTCCCACCTACCTCTTATTGCCTTTAATATGATTTGCGTATCAATTTCCACTCATTAAATGCAGCAGTGTGGGACCACTGGTCATTAGTAGTTTTGGTTTCCTAAGTGATATAATTATTTATTATCTCTAATTAAAATTCAGAGTTCGGCTTTCAGTGTGAGTCGGGATGGGAAGATCATTTTAATGAAAAGAGCAATTGTGAGTTCTAAATTTCTTTATGAAGGAGATAACTTATGTAATCATGGGTAACCTTTTTCAAGAATATTATCTCACTATTTATAAAACAATGCCTCCTTTACTTTAGAAATTGTCATTTGCATATGAAAAAGACATATTTATTGATGCTTTTGACTGATGCACATTCTCTATTCAGGAATGCTCTTTTCAAACCATTCACACCGCTTTGGATTTCTCTTTTGAAAACCATGCTACAATTCTTTCAAAGATTTCACATATACATCCACAGTCACAGACACACCAGTCGCCATCAAAGAAGATTTCAACTGTGGATCTTTTTCTTAAATTTTGTCTAATGTGAAAACCCTGAACCCTTTGTGTTTCTGAAGCCACTTGTCATAGCAATGGCTCCTGATACTTTTTGCCATTCACAACCCAACACCTGAATACCTTTTCTTTCAGAGAACAAATCACACTGGTGTCTAGCCAGAACAGATGTTAAGTGAAGCTCCCCTAGCTACCAGGCTTCCACTGGATTCGTCAATTCAGCTCATTCACTACATTGTTTCCCCTTTTGAGTCAGTTATATCATCTTACTATTGAACACATTCAAGACAAGAGAAATCGCTGTGTAATTTGGTACAAATATAAATGTTCTTCTAAATATCTTTTCCCATGCTATTTCATAAAATAGTCATGAGCAAGTCCATTTCCACTCCAACATGTAACTTTTTAGGTGTCCAGTCATAATGGTGTTTCCTGCGTCACTGTGAAGAAACACACACCATACATTAGCTACCTCCTACAACAAAGGAAATTCATGAATGGAATTTATCTTCCAATTCTCATCTTTCCTCAAGTCATCTGTGACTTCTGTATCAATATTATAATCATTAGGGATTTTTTTTACATGAGAAACTTGGGACCAATGAAGCAGAGTTTAAAATAGAGATGTCATCATGCCTTTGATTTCAGCACTCAGAAGGCAGAAGCAGGTGGAACTTTGAGGTTGAGGCCAACCCTTGACTATAAAGCAAATTTCAGGACAGCCAGGGCTACACAAAGAAATCCTATCTTGGGAAAAAAATAAAATAAAATAAAAATCAACCGTAGATTGAAAGTTTCCTCAAAGTTTTCTTAAAATTTATCAGAAAAAAAAAAGAAATGATTCTTACCTTTGTCATCTATTCACACCCATCTGTGGTCCCTCCTAATTAAGTGAGTTAACATAGTCAGCATTTATGTTTTATGCATGAGAACGTCGGCCTTTCAGATTATTTTATTCTGGGACCACATTATTTACAAATGAAAAGATTCATATAAATATCTGAGTTGGGATAGACAATATCCTTGTCAAAAGAGGACTCAAGCACATACCCAAAACATCTATCCAGATCAGTCAAAACTGGGATTTCGAATTTCCATGGCTATTGGTAAAGGGACCATGATGTTTCTTCCCATTAAACAAGTTTATTTTATAACCCTAGATATTAAAGTCATATGGACAAATACCAATATAACTTATTTGTTTAATTAAGCAAGTTAACTTATTTTTGTCCACTTGTTTTTTGAGACAGAGACTCACAGGATAGCTGAGGCTGGCCTGAAATTCTTGATATGCAGCACAAACTGGGCTTGAAGTCCTGACAGTCCTCCATAGTGCTAGGATTATAAGCATGACCCGTGAAGCCTGGCTTACTGTATACATTGTGCATTTTTAAATTTAATTTATTTATTCACTTATATTTAAGATAGCTGCTGAATACAGTGATTGAGGAAAATAAAAGTAAGAGTACTTCTGTCCTTGGTCTCAGGAAATGGTGGAGGAAGCTGCCATAGGCCCAAGTGAATCTTTGGCAATAACATATAGCAGAGGAAGAAGAAAAAGTTGTGAGGCTTTTAACAGATTTATCACTTAGGATGCAAAGCAGTTGAGGTAGTGCTTACAAGAATGGCTTTACGATCAGACTGGAAAGTTTAAATGACAGCTCTGCCACAGGCTAGCTGAGTGACTTCTGTCATGTTTCTTCATCTGGAAAATGGACTTGAAAGTGGTTTCTTCTCCACCCAGTGTACAAGGAGCTGAGGATCTGGATTGCAACATAGGCTGTGATGGTAGCAGAAAGTTCCCGTCAAATACATCCTTGTGAGGAATATGGTTGAGATAGAAAATGACTATTGAGGTTTTGTCTGCTTTATAAAAACTATTTAAAAGAAAAGATTAAAAAAAAACAAATCTCTCCCTGAGTCAACAGAGAGATAGGAAATTTTATGTATACACACACACACACACACACACACACACACACACACACATGGAAACACTATGGATTTTATTTTGGAAAAGAAAATGGAATTGATAAAATACCATGCAGTACTACAAATTAGTCTGCAATGTCTTCTATACATCATATGACTGGATATTTTTACATTGGCATTGACATTACATTTTTAGATTGACTATCTGAAAGAATATTCTTCCTTAGAACTGTGAATACCATGTGCATACCAACAACAAAACTAGAAATTAATGAGAAATCTCTAAGGAAAAAAATGTCTTAAGTAAGTAAGAAGTGTGTCATTTATATATAAAATGTTTTGATAAGCGATAGCTAATCTGGACTGCTTGGTTTTGTTTATTTTGGTGTGTATAATTGTATTTTAACATATGATGATAAACCATAACATTTCACACTAAACTACAGAAGACTATCACATTGCTCATCAAGAATGGTACGCGCTAATCTTCACAGTGAAACACTCCTTCGGTCTTAGCTCTTTTGTATGCACCTCTAATTCCCACATTTCATATTTTAGGATGTTCCAATGAAGCAGGTGAACCTGATATTATCAAACGTGAATAAAAACAGCTAAGGAGGCTCAAATCATTCTGCTACCTTTTCTTTTAAAAGAAACTAAGTGTTTACAGTAGTTTCAGCATAACATTCTTCCTCTTTCCCCCAAAGTACAAAATTCATCTCAGCTGTCTTCATCAAATATTTTTCATCTAATCATTTAAATGATTCCTGGTACCCCGTTAAACATTAATGAACGTTGCATTAGTGTCAATGGTAGATCTAAGACATTCTAAACTTAATTTCAGACTTGATCTCTTGTAGTAATAGAGAATAAATATTGCCATACTATTCTCCGTGTTAATGCAAATCATAGAAGCCTCAGTGTGTCCACTGACAATTCATTTAATGCTCTGGTCAACTTGATTAGCATTGATTCAGCATATACAAGGGTTGTTACAGAATCTGGGTTGCATGTGGTCAGTAACAATATAATTACTTACTGTAAGCATGTCCACAGATCTGCTTTATATTTCATTATTATTACCACAGCTTAGTCACGTGAGATGATGGTAGCTCTTCACATCCACACTCTTCGACCACAGACCCAAGCAGGTGTTTGCTTAATACTTTGGTCAAAGATCAGTGAGTTAAAGGTTAGGGCAGGGACAGTGAGAATGGAGGGGTCACAGCATTTGCAGGAGGTGGTGAGACTTGATCTTCTAGGGTCTGGAATGGTCGAACCCCAAGGTCACCCATTAGTGATCCTGCCTTTAAGGACTGTGAGCTGACAACAATAAATTCACGATGCCAGAACCTTTAACCCTCTTAATGCTGTGAACACTGGGAGTCAAGGCCAAAACCCAGGAGGAATGGACCCAAGGAGGATTATTCAAACCGTTGTCTGTGGGATGTGGTGTTCATGTGCCCTGGACTTGCTTTCTGTTAGAGCAGACATCTAAGAATAAATGTTAATGTCTGATGTTCAAACTTCCAATGAAAACAACACGCCAGACACAAGGCAGATAAGCACACTGTGTAAGTATGGTGAAAATAATCACTCTTGGGTCGGCACAGCTTCATTTTTGTGACAATTGGATTCCAGTAGCAAAATTCTTAATACGAATTTCATATCTGCCTACGTTTACAATAATCAATTCACTAAAGATAATGGAATTGACACATGACATGTGAGAATTAAAGATTATTAAAGATTAACATAGTTGAAGTCTACACACTTTGAGAAAGTTGAATACTTAGATCTCAAACATAATGTTACTTAGCCTACAAATTACTCTATTTAAGTAGTCACCTCCGTGTTTATTATCAAAATTTGAGAAACATGGACAAAGATAGTGACTATATAGGCATGAATATTTTTAAGGAAAAACTATGTTGAGTTTCTACCCAGTGATCTTTTAAAATGTAAATTGAAACATTTGGAACTTAAGAACCCCATAAATATCTCATTTGTATACTGTAAAAACTTCTTTTTTATTTTATTTTATTTTTTATTTATTTTTTTATTGGATATTTTATTTACATTTCAGATGCCAATCCCTTTCCCCATTTCCCCTCCCTAGAAAACCCCTATCCCATGCCCCCTTTTCCACTGTAAAAACTTCTAAACTTTGATTACATACTATGTCACCGAAGGATTTTCAAGTTTAATTCTTTCCTATATCTCACAGCTTCTTTATCTGTGGCTCATAGCCTCATATGAGGTCCCATAACTGAAGGTAGAAATTGTGGAATACTTGGTAACAAACAACAACCCAAAATCAATTCAGTGATCTTCGAAGAATCTTAGGTGTTTCTAGCAGAGTTCAGTTGTATTACAATACAGGTTCTGAACATACAACAGACACTCTGTCCTGCACATACCATCATATGGTCTGAGATACATTAATTCAAACTCAAGGCTATTGTATGTTATGACCTGTACTGTCTTAACTATGCATACAAAACTGTCTGCTCTTAGAAAATCATAATGGCTTTATTAAGGAAAATAGAATCATTCAGTATTTTCTAATTATCATTCCTCCATAACTGAGTATCAAACTAATATATTTCTGGGAAATGGATGTTGTGTTGTGTTAAAAAAATTTTAAAATTAAAATTTTATGTTTGAATTGCTAACTTGAGTTTATTTAAAAAATAACATTAAATGAGTTTTGGCATGAGATGAGGGAAGAATTTCTAATAAATTCTTCAATAGTTCTAGACATACTTTTGCATTTCATACTACGTACTTATGCAAAGCAGTGTTCTCAGCATTGATGAGAACAAAATCAAAACATCAATCAACTCTGAAAAACATTTAAGATGCTTTACAAGTTGTAATGTCAAATATTCATCCAAGATTTAAATTTTTTATATAAAAACAAACAAGTGCATCCATCTCATTAGTATGTAAATTTACTTTTGTCTTGGTAAATGACAAAATCATATGTAGATCAAAGAATTTTGTTATTATTTACTATCAGTAAACGCTCAATTTGTCTGTCTATTTTCTAGACCTATGTACTGGTGTTACATAAAATCTTCTCAAGTGAAAAGATGAGTAGAAAAATTATAGGGAGTCCTGTCATGATTATACAGATTGGACACATTTAGACTTTGCTCAACTGTGAACATGACCTTTAAATCCAAATTTTGAAATCCTTAATGTGGCTACTGTATTCCTCAAACACGGGTATTTTAAGATGGAGAGTGTAGAGGAGTGTTTAATCCATTGCTAGAAAGCAAGGTTTCTTCAAATGTCCCTAGTATAATTGAGGGTCTGAGGAAAATCACATATTGTCTACAGTGCTAGAATCATTTCATGGTCCTAGCAGAGGCATTCTCTAATGCTAAAATGTTCATCAATATAAAACTTGTAGGTTGGTTTATGGGAGTGGTTCTCAACCTTCCTAATGCTGTTCCTTGAGTTGTAGTGATCCGACCATAAAGCTATTTTTTGTTGCTACTTTCTAGCTGTAATTTCGCTACTGTAATGAATCATAATGCAAAGGACTATGTTTCTTGAAGGTCTTAGGCAATCCCTGTGAAAGGGTCATTTGACACCCAAAAAAACTTGGCCCACAGGTTGAGAATCACTGGTTTTGTTGTTGTTGTTTGTTTGTTTGTTTGTTTTTAGTTGGTTAGAGTCCTAAGAGACAATTAATTTGAAATTAGTTTTTTTTTCCTAACCTCAAACTTACAAATCATTTAGTTTGATCTTGGTCCTAGAATTAATCAAGACTAGCATTCGTTTTTAGCGAGATTCCAAGCTTCAAAAGTAAGCTATATGATTACTCTGACCGTAGACTTAAGATCTGTATGAAAATGATGGCATACATGATAGATGGTATTATATGAAGAAGAGCAAAAGTCTGCTATTGAACTAAGGAATTTAAAATACAGTGCCTGAAAGAGACAGCTTCTACATAAGTCAGAAGATCTGGGGTGCAAAGAGCTGTGGGAGTAGAGAAGAACGAGAAATTAATCCTGATAATTAATGAGTTCCATGAGGAACTCACAAGGAGCAGAGGCAGGAAAATACCAAGTGTGTTTCAAAAGAAAAGAATATTGATGAGCCTTAAGTACAAGTTACACGAAGGAGACCTTGGCCAGCTAGAAAAGAAGAATGTGCCAACTCAAAGGATTTTGAAGAAAAGCCTACATTTGTCCTGTGAGAACATGAGTTCTGTCTCCTAGTATCTATGCATGGATTGCAAAGACCCCTCCATACCAAATTTTTCAGGTACTCATGTATCTTAGGTAAAGCAGTATAGTATCACTATAGACCTTACATCTACCCATACTGGGCTACTTATAATGCCTAACACATGCAAATGCTACATAAATATGGGTTATATTGTAATTTTAGGGAATAACAAAAGGATTCATTTGGACATATTCAGTGAAGATGAGAATTTTTAATTTATAATATTTTGTGAATTTCATGCCTGACTACTGCATTTATATAGTTTCACACCTCCCCTCCTCTAACTCCTCCCATGTCTCCTTCACTCCCTCACAAGGTTATAAGGTCATCTTATATACACATGTGTATGTACATATAACATGCCGAATCCATTTTATGTTACTTGTATGTATATGTTTTTAGGGCTAACCACTTGCAGTTGGAGAACCTACCAGGAGGCTGATTCCAGGGAAAGACTGAAATTTTCTCTCTCAGCAGCCATTAATTGGCTGTAGTTCCCTCATGCAAGAGTAGGGACTTACAAGATTTTCCTCATCCATGTTGGAATGCCACTGTAATTACCATGATATTGTAAATGTAGTTGTCCTTTTAGGCAAACATGTTGAGATTTTATGGATGCAGCTTCCCTGGTATATATAAAAGACATTATCTCACAGCAAAAGCCCTTGTTCTCTGGCTCTCATCTTCTCACCCCCTCCTCTGTGATGTTCCCTGAGACATCAGTATAAAATGTGTTATAGACATATTAACTGAGGGTGGGCACCCCATCTTTGGTTGTTGACTGCATTTGGACCAGTTGTGGCTTTCTGCACAAAACAAGCTGCTTGGATAAGAGATGAGAGAGACACATATCTTTGCATGTAAGAATAAGTTTAAAGGGGGAGGTAACATTTGAAATGTAAATAATAAAATAACCAATAAAAAATAAGTTTATAAAATGGAATTAGAAATTTCTAAGGGTTTAGGAAATTGTCAGTAGTAGGTTCTCCTTTAGGGTCCAGGATTTAACCAGACACAGGTAGGAAACTGGGTTTATAATATTAGGCATCCATTTCCCTCCTACTGAGTGAACCTCATGCCAATTAGACGACTCCTGGTTACTCCCAAGATATAAATACCACTATTGCACCCTTGGGAATGTTTTGCCATGCTGGTCATTGTTGTGATTCATAGGCACCACAGGTCCTATTGATTGCTTTTTCTCTCTAAGGTACTTTCACAGTGCCTTCAGATACTATAAGAACTAGTCCTCAGAGAAGAGTTTTGCAGGTTAATTCCAGTTCAATTCTTTCAAGTCGTGAGCCCAAAGTGTGTGTGCCTTCAACAACAGGATCTTACCCTCATGTTCTTATAAGCTACACAGGCCAATAACAATAGTCTATATTGCTTTGGTAATCTTTTGGACTTCCCAGACCAACAATATAAAGGGAAACCTCTTGTGCCTGGCACTGGCTTTTTGTGGGGGTGGGGTGGGAGGGAGATAGTCTGTGGCTTTGAAGGAGAAGCATCATATTACCTCAGGTTGCATAACTTTATTTGCACTGAGTGTATGTATGTATGTATGTTTATGTATGTGTGTATACACACATACTATGAACATGCTTTAAATACACATAAAACCTGTGCTTATTTCTAGCCTTTTCAAGCATCCTTGCTGTTATTTATTCCTCCTGTACTCTGACTTCTGCAGTTAAAATGTTCCCCTGTTTTCCAAAATAAAATTTAAAAAGCATTTTTATTGTGGTTAATTGAATTTGACAATGTAGAACCTACAAATGAGGGAAGCCAACTATACTATTATTCTTATTTATATTTGGTGGGATATATTAGACAATATTTGAAGACTACTGTTATAAGCCCAGGAGAAAAGGCAAGACATGATTGACTTACCGCTTACAGGGTATCAGATGACTCATTACTGAGGGTATATCTTGTCTGGTAAAGCAGCTCTCAGTTACTCTTCAAAAGAATCTCATCATCATTATTATCATGGATTTTGTAACTCTTTGGCATCTGAATGAATACTAAGGAAGTGACTTGCCCAGATTGATAGCCAATCAATGGAGAGACTTGGTTTGAACCTAAATTCTGCAATCATCCCAAAACTCTTATGTACTTTGTAGTCAACTCTATTCTGTCTCTTTGGAACAAAGGCAGAAACTTGATACCAGCATGCATTTTTGAACAATGTAAATCGAATTCGTGTTTGGTTGTTTAGGAAAAATAAACCTACTCCAACAAATTCAATAGAAAAAAACCCTATAATTTCCTTTTAAGTGACAAATAACTTTTACTTAAAGGCAATAAGGAGGTTTCACAACAGTTGTCAGATGTTAGGACATGTGAATTTGGTGTGCTGCTGAACGTATTTCATACGTTGCCATGTATATATACCATCTCTGTGAGCCCGAGGAACAAAAATAAACTAACAATTCTGGGAGACAGCAGCAAGTCCCACAAAGGCTAGTCTTCCAAAACTAACAACCTCCGGACCCAATAGTTCTTTCCTTTGTTCTTGTCTTCATTTGCATCACATGAATCAAAAAAACAAGAAACTAGAAGAATTTTGAAACAACAAAACTCCAAATATCTGAAAGGGCATACTCCACGGGGAAGAAATAGAGACAAACAGAGAGATGGAGGAGATGCTCCCTTCAGCAAAGCCCATTTGGAGCCACATTAAAAGTCTAATGAAATTAGCCAATGTCTTTTCCAAGGGGGGAAAAAAAACAAGCATTGATTTCTATGTATCTATGCCTGAGAGTGTAAGAGAAAAAGGAAGGAAGGGCAGGACTCTTTGCCTCTTTGTGAAAATATTGATAGGCATTCCCAAAATGACCCAGAATCATGATCAAATAAGCCCAGCTCCTGGTGAGATTTGCTAATATTTAGCACATCAAGGGCCCACCCCCTTCTCAGGCGAACTGTGAAAGAAGCTGTGTGCACGTGTTCATTTTGCTCTCATTACACAAGAGTATATTTTCAGTTGGAATTATTATTTCCAGTAAATAAAATTCTCATTTTATTCAAGGAAACAGATATGTTTAAATGATTCTGCACAGCAAGGACATGTACCAAAGACAATAGCATTATTACAACAAAGTATGTAACCTGTTCAGATCCCACCCCCCAAAAAAACCCTCAAGTTCTATTTTCCCCCCTAAAAGTAGAACATCCACAATATGTTTCCATTTTGGTAAGTGTACATTACAGTTTGCTTTTCCTCCTCAACTTCAAACAGCCTTTGCAAACAACACATTTTTCTAAAAATATGGAACGGCTGTAAGATGACAGAGGGGGAAATATGGTTTTCTAACCATCATTTTTTTGAAAGAGAAAGAGAGGGAGACAGAGACAGAGAGACAGAGAGAGACTGCTTTTAAAATTGAAAGAGAAAGAAAGAATATTTCATTATAAATTATTCATTGCACTCATTTTGGATCAATACTTATAGATATTCACATGCTTTTTATAAAGCGTGGGAGATTCTTTTAAATGTCATAATTTCCTTCTCAAAGCTAAAGTCGGGAGCATAGAGTTGGGTTGAAAATGAGTGTGCTGGAAAGATGCATGCTCCGTTCCTCCTTTTAATTTGATAGACTGTGAGTTTGGGCCACAGTTCTAAGGATACAGCCCACGACTCTGACCTGCCACTTTCTGCCGCGCTCTTCCCCTTTATATGAACAGATAATCCGAAGCTGCTCACCTATTTTCTCCAAAGGGAAAAGAGGAAAGCAGCTGCTATAGTGGTTTTCATCTGAAGAATTCCAAAAAGGGATTTTTATATTCAGCCCATGAAGGGGTATTAAGCAAAGAAGCTAGGTACCTGGATATTCTGGATTGGGGAGTCCTGACTCAATCTCAGAGCTTTCTGGGGACTCACTTCTTGCCTATGATCTGCTGGGAACAGACCTAAGGAGAATATTTCATTTGTTTCATTTTATTTTAGTGTGTGCAAAGGTTGGAAGGAGACTGCGGGTACCTGCGTATGTGCTCATGATTGGTCCATACAGAGAGCCCCAGTGAGTGTGTCTTACTGGCTCTCTGTCTTACTGCCCTGAAACAGGGTCTCTCACTGAAACAGAAGCTCACAATTTCAGTTTGGATGGTTGGACAGCTCCAGGGATTGGTCTGTCTCTTCATCCCAGTCCTATGCCCCAGCACTATTGGACTAGCATATGCCTCTGTGCCCTGCTTTTCACAGGAGAGCTGGAGTCCACGTGCTTACACTGCACTAACCCGCCAGCCCTAAATAAATAAATAAATAAATAAATAAATAAATAAATAACAATTTCAAGACAGAACTTAAAGAAGAGAACATTCTGCTAATATAAAATAGTGTCTGCGTCTCTCCTTTGACCCAAGTACTCAGTCTTCCATGGGGCCAAGTATCCACCCAGATCTTCTGCCAGAAGTAGTATTGCAGAGAAAGAAAAAGCTCCTTCCAAGGCTGCCTACCTTTTCATCCTGCTGAAGGAGGTGTGTGTGTGTGTGCTGTGGGTGGGTGTGTTGGGATGGGGAGGTATTCTCTTTACCCCCATCAGAAAATGTGTCCCTGGCACTTTTCAAAGTTAAGACAAGAGAAAGAATTAATAAGAATGGAAAAGAATGTGAAAACAGATTTTTTTTCTCCAATCTGTCCTTAATGAAAAGCAACTAAGTAAATAAAAGGATTTTGAAAATTCTTAGTTTAGTGAAAAATAAAATCAAAGAGCTCATCACCTCTTTTTCCAGACTGAACAAACGTGTTGCAGTAAAGAGGTGCGGCCAGGGGGATCCTAAAACAACTGTGGGGGTGACTTTATTATATAAACAGTGGCAAAGGAACACATGGTGGCTCTATCCAGGGAGCTCTGGGACAGCCAGGTGCCCCATCTAGATCTTCTGTGTCACAAATGGGTGGTCACAGAACAATGGCAGGACTTTCAAAGGGCAAGGAAATCCAGCAACAAGGCCAGCATTGCTTTACATGAATGCTACCATGGTGAGCTCTGCTGCCCTTTATTCTTGATCTTAAAATGATCACTTCATTAAAATGGCTCCTTTCACTACATGCAATGTCTCCCCAAGTAGTAGCAGCAGTTCAGCCACTGACTACGTGAGGGCATATAATCTAGAATATTTTCAAATGATCTTAATCCCAGAATGCTTTTAATTTAGTCTTCAGTTTGGAAAGGCATCCCTAGGAACAATCCTTAATATCAAATACGAGATTTTAAACCAAAACAAAATATGTCTGCAGAGTTGGATATTTACTTAAAAACTTACAACACCCCTTTATTGAAAATTATTGAGAGTAATCTGTGGACAATGTGTTTTTTTTTCCTAAGATACAGGCTCCACTCTGGTGAAGAATAAAGCATTTCAATTATATTTATTTTTCTAAATCACAGATACATTTATAGCTTCCTATGATTTTTCATCTCTCTTGATCAAAGAAACGCCAGCATCTCAAGGGCAAGGCCCATAAACACCCTTTCTATTTATATATGAACTCTGCTGCATCTCATGAGGGCTGTGATGCAGTCCAGGATCTTGCTAGAAGCCTAAAGCCATTTCCTGAGAGGCTTCCTTACAAGGCTCCAATGCCTCCGTGACTTTCTGCATCAGCACTCCCATCTTTGGGGCACGAAGATTGATTTTCTTTCTCCTTGCAAGTGAAAGTCTAGAGTGTGTGCCCCCTGCCTACTACCCTGAGAGTCGACAATACAACCACCAGATCAACTTGAAAAACTCGTCCAGGGGGAGCCTTCCAGCCACCTCTGAGCTTCTCACTAGGTTAAGTGCTCCATATATCAATGAAGGCAAGCCCTGCCAGCCCTGGTTCCCACAGCAGCTGCTTGCTGTGACTCCCTCCAGCTCAAGTTTTGATATGTTCTGCTCCTCCTGCGCAGGGAGCCTGCCCATCAGTGGATGTATGAACACTGAATCTCAGTTTCAAATCTGGGGCTGGAAATCACATCTTGATCTAAGACGACAATAAAAACATCAAAGCGTCTGGGTGTGGAGCTCATTAATATAGCCATGCACACACGTAGGCTTAAGGATACCACTAGTGGTTGTTTCAGATCTCAGACTGGCTTAACACATATGTGCATTGCCTAAATATAAAAGGCTGGCAATTTGCTGTTTTGTTCTGGTTTTGCTTGTTTTTGTTTTTTAGAACTAAGGAAAACTCCCTTTTAAGGAGGACTTGACAGTTTGAGGCAGGAAATGAATTTTGAATTAAAATGGGGAAATAGAAAAGGCAAGATTTATCTTCAGGATAATATCTGTTTACAAAATATCTGTTTTCTGTGCCTCAAGAACCTCCATTTACCTGCATAGTAAACTGGGTACCAAGAAGGAGGTAGAATTAGGTGCGAAGGTGAGATATATAATCTGAAGATACATAAAGATTGATAAGAGGTTGTTTTCTAGTATTGTACACACAATCTTATTTAAAGACTATTTTTCGCTTTCTGTAACACAGACTATGTTTCTTCGTTATCAAAGACGTGACAACTATAACATGTCATATCTCCTAAGTTTAATGTTTTATATACAAAAACTACATCTCAATCATTAGAACACAAATTGGTCAAATATGCAAACAATTCTAATAACAAGTAGTCCATAGTTTTATTTAGAAAAGGCGGTTGTCGTTTCTTTCTTTATCATCTGGCTATTGAAGTTTTCTAGAAGAAGACTGAAAAGCATACCATCTCCTTCTTTGAAAAAGAGTTTAATAAACAAATATTGAATTGGATCAAGGTATAAGATGATCAACATGCTAATTATACATTTATTGCATTGTTAAAATACTTATTGTTTAAATTTTTAAATTATCAGAGTGTGATTTGTCTTTTGAAACCATCACTTTTATGAATGATATCTGGGCAAAAATAAATTTTTCATTATTGGTAAAAGTGTTTTGTGATGCTCACAAAATGACTTATTTAATATTGTATCTCTTCACAGTATATATTTAATACCTTTTAATATAGATTGAGCCAAGAGATGATAAGTAATTCTGTTCACCACACCAAAGCATACCATGCATTTATATGCTGCATATTGTAGGAGTCTTTATCAATTAAATTTATATGCTAAATCAATTATAAAATTAAATTTAAAAATTAACCAAGGAATTTAACCAAGGAATGCTTTGCCAATGAAGACTTGGAGAATCTCTCCAATCTCAGGAAATTTAAATGTTAAATTCCTATCGAAACTTGTTATTGTTATATAGGACCACATAATCTCATAAAGAAAAGTGGATGTGTTTATCTTTAATAATGTAAACAAACAAGAGAGTAAAAGGTGCCCCTTTATCTACTACTCTCAGCAAAATCTGTGCACGCAAACTATCAGAAGTAATGCTGATTTAACGACATAGAATATTTTTGTTGGGGGGGGGGGTCAGAGTGGCGATGAAAAGGCAGATTGAAATGATATGTCAAATATTAGTAGCCTTTTAAGACGTCATCGCCCATGGCCCTTAACCTCTTACAGATGGCAAACAGGGGGCAGAACAAACGAAATTAAGATGATAGTGTGTTGACAGGAGCAAGTGGGTTCCAGTTTTTATCCCCACAGACAACAGAATGACATCATCTCCTTTCAAAATGACACATTAATGAATTTAGCAACACCTGAACTTTTCTGACGACAGCACCTTTGACACCAGCAGGTTCTCCTGTGTCAGTAATGATAGGATTGTGTATCACCCTCCCTCTTCAGAGCTGATGGCAGAATTACCTTTTGGGCCCTAACAAGTTGACAGGGTCTCATTTTGTTCCCTCTTTTAATGACATCTTCTTTGCAGGTGAACTGAGGAAGTGATGACTTCCTCCCCCTTACCACCCCCCCTTTTTTTTTTGTCTTAGAGGATTCCTAAATGTCACTGGGAGACCTAAGACATCTCAATCTCACTTAAGGCAATAGGGAAGCCCAGGGTTTTTAAAGGTGAAATGGAGCTTGCTAATGAAGAAGTATCACTCTCTGCAGGGCGTGCTCCTTGTTAGTTCAATGTAGGTGAGAGTCACAGGTTAGGTTTCCAGCCTGACCCAGGGTGTGAGTACACATGTCATCTTTTATTTATCAAGTTTTTTTTTTTTAAAAAAAAAAAAAAAACAACAACCTAATTGAATGATTGGGCGATAAAAACAACAAACTCTTCTGCATCTTGGATCCAAAGAGAAAGGATAATGAACTCTTGCCTTAGAAACGCGTCATGATGGAGTTCTCATTATGATACAGTTCAGACATGTCAGTTGAAACATGTGAATGGTAAGGCTGAACAGTAACGACAACTCCCCATTGATGGGAACCAGGAACCTCAGTTTTCTGTTTATTTTCATTTTCCAGTCTCTTTATACAATCCCTGAGTGTGGCAGTACTTCCATTGTTAGACATTTGGTTCATTCCTGTTTCCTTTTCATAATAAATATGCAAGAAGTGTAAAACTTGTGATTACCACTAACTTACAAAATATTGTAAAATCCAAAGGAGAGAGACCGAGAGACTCCTTCTAAACATAAGAAACTTGGCAAAGTTAAAACTCCCTATGACTCAAAATCACATAGGTCTGCTAGATTATTTTTTCTTTAAATTTTTTCTCTTGATATTACCCATCCAGCTGGTCACCATCTGGGAAAAAAAAAATTAGTAAAAGGGAAAGTCCAATTCAGGAAGTGACATAAAATCCATGATGGCTGAACAAGACAAAGCTCACCCACAAAACCAAACATAAATAAAAGCTCAAGGGACAGAACAGAAAGGGTTAAGGAAACAGTATCAGCTGTCAGCTCACAGACACTTTCAAATGACCAAGAAACACTGAAGGCAATATCCCAAATTATTAACTGATAATATGTTCAACACAGCAAAGCTCATTAGTACACTAGACTTGGCCCGTGACAATGTGTTTCCTTTTCTTTCCTTGTTTACCTGAAAATCTCTAATTGCCACTGCACAAACTTCAACAGGCCAGTGGATCTGTTTGAAAATGCAGACGCTAGCTATGCGGACCTAGCAGTCTAGGTAGAGTAGGAGCCTGTTCTCCCCTCTTCCTGCCCTTCAGAATTGTGTAACCAGGGCTGGTTAGGTTTACCTCATTCTTCACAAAGTGGAAATTATTCCCTGAAAGCTGAGCGTTTCTGAATGAAAGCATTCCCACGAATCGTGGCCTTCAAGGCCGTTCTGGAGGAAACATGAAATTACATTGGGTTCTAACAGGTAACAATAATGACTTTTTCCGCCTGCCAACTGCTAACTTAAAATTCCCACACATGTGGTACCATTTCTGCTTAGTGCGTTCTTTGCATTTCAGCTGCTTTGCTTTTCGGTGCCTGGTTTCTCCCGTGCCTCCTTTGTGTGGGAGGCTCACACTGGGTTCTCCTTCTTTGGTGCTGGGCTTTCTTTTCACAGTGACATTTCAACATAAACAGTCAATATTCATTACCTCAAAGGAGACTTCCCTCCTATTGCTGACCAATTAAATACCAGCTGAGATGGGCAGACAAAGGTAAGGGAGCTGTAACACAAGACAGGCTTTGAGTTTCCTCCCTGCTCCCTTCAAGGATGAAAAAAAAATGTAATCAAAACAAAGAGAGCTGGGGATTTAGGGACTATCTGTGTCCAAGAGGCACGGTTCCGTTGGATATTATGTCTTCCTATCTTTTCATCTGGCATACTGCAGAGAGCGGGGGGTTTGCATTATTTTTTTGTTGTTGTTGTTGTTGTTTTTAATAATTCACCACCATGCATTTTTGAGGTTTCGCCGAGAAGGACAATCAGCCCTTAATTAGTTCCTGACTGAAGATGGCCATATTGGCTTAGGCTGTTTCCTCGGTTGCTGGTGGACCTGACCTTTATTTTCTTACTCCGCTGCCTAATTTGATTTAGCTTGATTTCTGTATTTCTCCACTACACAAGAGCTGCTCAGGAGGCGCCACTTAGAACATCTGTTGAGACAGAGCCCTTTCGGATGAACTCACCGCGTCCCGGGAAATGCTGGGAATGGCTGTGAGGGTCCTCAACTGAGTCCTCTGAACTGTGCCTTCACTTCAGGGAAGGAAGTGGGGGGAGAGTATTCTCGTAGATCCCCTTGAATCATTAAACAGCTCAACTTCCTTCTCGGGCCCCCAGGCACCCCCTCCCCCTACGCACTCACTCTCTCCAGGATGCACAGAGAATGCCCAGCACTTCTGGAACCATTTTCTTCAGAAACCTGGATAGCAGTGTTGTTGTGTTTAAATTCTGCACATTTCAAACTCGCACTCTCTTACATACACACAATCTGGAACGGCTGATTTGCTCCAAGTTGTGAGACTTTCCCTCCTCACAAATGAAGTGTGCAACAAAGTAGGCATTCCAGGTTTCCGGGTTTTCCTCTGTGGAATCTTCCAAAAAATTTTCCTTCACCTACACAGAACATTTTCGACATTGTAAGGGAGTCACACCACAGACATTTTGTGTTGTTGTTCTTTTCTTTTTAGCTATAGCCTAGACACAAAGGGCTGTAACTCCAACTGCTATCAAGATTATGTTCTCCAAATGAATATTTTCTTTAGGGATGACCTGAAAGAGAAAGTCTCCATATCCAGGAAGCTTTCAGGACCTGTTCATCTTCATTAACCTGCATACCCATCCCAGCTTCCTCACAATGCCAAAAGCAGTTGCAAAGTTCCCAAAACAAACAAAAGTCACTTGGTACTGAGATTCCCTTCTCCTTGACCATTAAAAACAAAAAGCAATGATCAACACTCAGAGCAATGGCCAGTTCAAACTATGTGTGTCATATTAATTAGCTGCTCCACCAAAGTGATATCCCAGTTTAATTTTCTGAGAGCCCCTCATGAATTATTACTTTGCTTTGTCTAATGGAAATGAAGGCACAGTGAATCCAAGGTGGTAAACTTTTATTTACCTGGATATCTTTTCTTATGTAAAGAAAAAAGACATTTAGTTCATAGCAAATATGACACACACACACACACACACACACACACACACACACACACACACTTTGTAGTAGGTGAATTTAGTCATGAGAGAATAGTATTTTCTATTTGTGCTTCTAGCAGCTAGAGGGCACAAAAGAATGCTTTTACTTTGCCTTGTCTTCTTTTTTTTTTTTTCCTCCCCACTGAATGGAGCTATACAGACTCAGAAATAAACAATGCAGGAGAGGCTGGTGGTTTTATTGCACCTGCCTTATGTAGATCCCATTAAAAAAAAAAAAAATCCCCTTCCAACAGGATTACAAATTCCAGAGGAGAGTGGTCTGTGAGTGTGGCCTTGAAGAACTACATCTTTCTAAAACAAAGAGTAAATCCCAAAGAAGGAGAGCCTCAAAGTGGGGTGAAACAAGTTTGGACCACCATTATGTTTCCAAACTATTTTGTAAAGCTCTTTGTTCAAATGCAATATAAACACATGTTTAACCTTTATCATCCTAGCATCTTAAATATTAATGTTGGTTGTGCTTCTGCATTAACAGCATCTATTATTTTTGCGCTAATAAGAGGCTTACAAGAATAAACATGAAAGGCTTGGAGCAACCTCCCTGTCAATTAAGAAAGTCAGCAGTACTTCAAGTGCACACTTCCAGCAGATTCCAGCCACTGGAATCAGATCGACATGCATGCTTCCAGCTACAAGGAAGGCTCCATCTCATCACTGTAAGTTTCTTAAATCATCTCCTGCCCACTGGTACACACCCCCATCTTGTAAAAAGCCAGCTATTGAGGACTCAGTGGTTAAAGGCATTCTCTTTTTGGACCATTTATTTGTAAAGCATAATAGTTTGGCATTTTTCTGCAAGAAACACTAATAAACCTCGGGAGGAGTCACATCTGTTGCTGAAGAACAAAATGGGTTGGGCCTCAATAGCATAATATATATAAACACTTTTTCCCCCTAATGAACTGTACCACCCCCTTAGGCATAAATGAGTTGGATCTGGATAGAGTACCATTTGCCAAATTGTAAATTGCCTACATTTATTTTGGGAGTGCACTAAACAGAGTGCTAATTGCCTTGTTTAGCACTTTCCTTTCTTTCATTTGCACTGGTGTAAAATCTTAGTAAATTAACTCAAGGCTTTTATTATGTAGGTAGCATTTGAACAACCAAGAATTAGTGAGGAGGCAGCATGAAAGGACGGATAAAAGAGGAGTTGGCTCTACCCAGAATGCCATTTATATGTCCCTTGAATTAAAAGGATGGAATTAACTTTTAATCCTTGGGCTTTTTAAATTGCCGATGTTAACACGGAATGTATTACGCAGCCATTTTATTCAAATTTGCTCACTTAAAATGGGTAGGATGTTAACAACCATGATCGTATGGGGAAAGTGCGGCTAGCTGTATTCATATACACAAGTGTATATATTAAGATTCATTCCAAATAGCAATTTATGCAGTTGCAGTCAATTGCATAGTCAAGATTCCAGCTTATTGTCAAAGACAGAACACTCCAAAGTCATTACCGTCCACCACTCTGCTGTATCCTATGTGAAATGAGTTGAGAGCCTGGTTGCCATTCCTAATGGACAGGTGTGCACTTCAGAAAAGCCATCTCTGACTTAGTGGCACACAGAATGTCCTGTGCTATGGCTGCTTAACTACATGGGATGGCACCAAGCAGCCCTAGACTAAAGGTCACATGTTCTTACAGGTGGCCTCCTGTTGGGGAAATCTGGCAGAACTCTCTGTAAAGAAGCTGTGTGAAGAAGTGCTCTTGAAAGAAGCAGAGATGTTTCCTCTGCTGCACCTGCTTGGATTGAATTTATTCACTGGGTTTGCAAATTCTTTCATGGCTAGGGTGGAGCCCTCAGTGTTTTTCTGTTGTAAATGCTGAGTTTAAGTAGAAATATTTGGCAGAGTCCATCATCTTTGTTTCCTTTCAGACTTTATCCTCCTTGAAAGTCACATTAACAACTCACATAGACTGTGACAGCATATATAGACCCACAAGAGTCTGTGTCAGGTCCTCAGTCTGTACATTATGGCTTCTAGTTTAGTTTCTGGTCTGGGATTTCTTAGAGTGCAAATGAGTGCCTCTCTGATTCTTATACCTTGTCTTGGGCTCTTTTCCTTCTTTTGGTTTGTCCTGTACAAATTAGATGTGATACTTCTGTTTTATCTTATATATTTTATTTTGTTGTTTTTTTTTTCAACAAACAAGTGGATGAATGAATGAAAAACTAGCCACTAGGGTAAAAGTTAACGACTAAACTGTCATTATACCTACCTGTTAGGGGAGGGAAAAACCAGTCTTCCCCCATGAAGTGACACTGGGTATCAACCATTCCAGAACAGAAGTAGCTGACTGATATATAATGGACTCCATAGTCTTTTGTGTGCCTGTATTTGGTGTTGTCTTTTCTCTCTCTCTCTCTCTCTCTCTCTCTCTCTCTCTCTCTCTCTCTCTCTCTCTCTCTTTCTCTCTCTCTGTGTGTGTGTGTGTGTGTGTGTGTGTGTGTGTGTGTGTGTGTGTGTGTGTTTCTGTCTGGGTATTGTTTTATTTTGTTTTCTTGGTATTAGGTTTATGTTTAGATCAGGGGAGAATTTGTGAAGGATTTGGGGGAGAGGAAGAACATTATCAAAATATATTTTAAATTTTAAAATTGTTTTAGATAATATAAAAATAGTAAAAAAGAAAGGCAGATTAGCTGTCTTTAGACAGAAGTTAACTCACATAAAATCAAACAAACAAAAACCCTTAGTGATGGAAAGGTTATGTCTCAATGATTTTTTTTTTTTTTTTGTTTTTCGAGACAGGGTTTCTCTGTGTAGTCCCGGTTGTCCTGGAACTCACTCTGTAGACCAGACTGGCCTCAAACTCAGAAATCCGCCTGCCTCTGCCTCCCAAGTGCTGGGATTAAAGGCATGAGCCACCACCGCCCGGCGTCTCCATGATTTCTTGTTGTATGTATTATTCTATCATTCATAGAACTTACATTTTAAGATATATTCTGTCTTTATTTTTAAGAACATTAATCTCATAAATGTATTTAATATTCAGGCAGTGACAGCTCATCATACCTTTAATCTCAGCACTCAGAGGCAGGTGCATCTCTGAGTTAAAGACCATCCTGGTCTAAAGAGCAAGTTCCAGAACATCAAGGGCTATGCAGAGAAACCCTGTCTTAGAAAACCAACAAAAGTGTATTTGATATCTGTTGTGTGTTATGTGTCATGGTAACACACACATAAGAATTCAGGTTGAGGCAGGAGGATTGTTTGATCTTCCTAAGCTAAAGAGACCAGCTTAAGCTACATGGTGAGCACCAGGCCTGCCTGTAGAATTAGACTGGTGGGGGTAGGGAGAGGAGCAGCTACACTTGATTTCTCCTTTGAGATAACAGCTGTGAAAGAAAGTTCTAGATCAATCAGTATTCACTCTGCTCAAAGTCACTGTGTACCAATTAGAAAGATAAATCTAAGGTTTGATAAACTAATCAGCAGAGAAGAAAGTGGACATGTGTTTGATTTACTATTCCCTGGAATTCAAGCAGTGTCACAGCCATTTTGAACAGGCAATACATTCTAGGTAAGAGCATTAAAGCCAAGGGATAGATACATGCTGATCCCAACTCATGTAGTGAGTTTCTGATCTCTGACAAGTGACTTTGTCCGTTTCAGACAAAGTCCATGTGTTGTGAAGACTTTATGACAACCATGTAAAAGTATCAATGACATGGCATGTGCTCAGGAAAGTGTGCACTCTTCTTTTGTTCCCTCCCACACACAAGCATTTCCACCTCCTCATTTCATGAAAAAAAAAAACAAACAAACAAAAAAACTCTGCTTGAATATGAGAAGACAGACTTGTAAAGATACTTTTATTTTTCCAGTGTAACACTTGCCAAAAACAGACCCTCATAAAAATACCTAAGGAATTTTATTAATAGATGTGAAGAATAAGTAGCAGACAATGTTTTAGGATTGAATATGAAGTAAAAAGAATTAAGGCAATACTTCAGTGGGAATAGTCAGTACTCATCCTTC
>JANHMN010000003.1:64540052-64588067 GCA_030674055.1 Rhabdomys pumilio
ATGGACAGATGAATAGATGAACAGATGGATCACAAGGCCTAAAATCTCAATCCTTCCTCATGAGTAATCCCAGTTTCACTCGCCACACTTCTTGTAAGACTTTAGCTTCAAATAGTGTTTTGCTGCTGACATTCCCTCCCAATCTCCTTCTGCTTCTGAAGCACACACTGTCACCTGCCCATTTAAAGAGAATCAACTTAAATTTTAAAAATATAGTCAGTACTTCAGTTTTTCCTTTAATAACAGGCTAACAGCTCATTTTAAGAAATTTTGAAAACAACTTTGGTGTTCTGAGGCTTAGTTAATTCCCATTTCGCTTAACATCATTCAAACTACTCTTTGAGCAAGGAAGCTAAAGCAAGGTCCACCACCACTTCCTAAAAATCACAAAGTCAGCCATAAAGGCAAAAGATATTGCAGTGATGTCTCCTTAATAGATACCCGCCACTTTTAATCTGTGTTGCTACAGGTTTTCTCCTTAATCTGGACATCTCAGCAGTGCATTGTAAATAAGTATTAGATAATATGCACACTGGCTGAACTTTGAGGTGTTAGAGCTCTCTGTCCACTCAGTTAAAGAAAATTAATCTGATTTGAAGGAAATGTGGTCTCCACTGGTAAAGGGTTAAATGCAGATTATGCAAATAATGATAATGTCATTTGCTCCTTCTCTTGGTTCTGAGGACAGCTTTTCTGCTCTTGTTTTTCTTCTCCTCCAATTGAGAGATTAACCTGGTCTCAATTGAAATGGCAGTCCATAGCATACCTTTCCTTGAGCTCACAGCATGTCTAATAACAGTCGGGGCCAGCCAAGCAGGCCTCTTTATTTTTCCTTTATTGTTCCAGACTATGAGCCCGTGAACCTTCAGCATGTTATGTACTTAACCATGGTCAGGTTGCTGTCATTATTTTCTGATTGTCCTGGAGCTCCTGGGGTACTGGCCCATATTGACAGCATAGGGCGACGTCCTCTTTGTAGGGTGACCTTTGAAAAAGAAGCCCAGCGACCACCTGCATGTTTGGCCTAGTGCTGCGACTTTGCTCCAGGCCAATTGGTACGCTTCAAAACACGCATTAGCACCACTTGCACCAGCTAGTTCATCTCACTTCTTTTCATTTTCCCCTGGTCTTGTTAGATAAATGTTAATCTGTACCACAAGCAAATGCTTGACTGAGAAAAATCTTAAAGATCATTGGTAGAAGATCTGGTCCATCTGGGTCACTGGGTGCTTTGTTGATAGATAAGTGTAACCCTCCCATATCCCTCTTTCTAGTATTTTTTTCCTATGTTGCTTGTCTATGTGTCAACCTAGTCAGGTTAGCTAGGCTGTGGCAGAAAAAAAGACAGGAGCCTCAAGGGGCCTGATCAGTGGAGCAAAGTGCTTCCCTGCGTGAACCACCTCTACACTCAGCTTTTACAAACCTATAAAAATTGGTCCAGTTGTTATCAGTTCAGACTGGAAAACAAGCAACAGCCCTTGATTGCCTCGGGCTTTGATATAAGCACCCCTGACTATTTCTGTTTAAACCCTAACGGATGGAAGACACCTATAAAGATATTAATTAGCTCCAGTTGTCACCAGATGTGGGTCACATTCTCTGAGCCAGCTCTGAAATACTGGAATTTTTATTGGGCAAGGTAATGTTTATAGCTCTCATTAAAGTCTGAGTCATAAAAGGCTGAAGATGAGATTGGTGGAAACTGACTGTTTATCAACTTCTCAAAAATAGAATAAAAATCCAAAAGTTTTACGTTTCAGACTAGGGTGACAAGCTAACTTTGAGAGACTTGGCAAAAGTTCCCTACTGAAAACATTACAAAAAAAACCACCTTTGGAGTTATACCCCATAAAATGACTGGTTTGTGTCAGATTTATGTTACATTTCCATGCTTAATTATAGTAATGTCGGCCATACAGCACTACATCATCCAGAGAGAAAGAATCAGGACTAATTGTTATTAGACTGGAAGCTAACATGTGGGATATTTAGTGACAAAAGAGATTTGCCATTTATTCAAACTGGGTGAGCAGTGCTTCCCACCAGACAAGGCAGAGAATCCAAAAATATCTCTTAAACACTTCTCTCCCCTTGTCATCTTAATGCAATGTCTTCATAACTAAGAAAATGCTTACTCTAATTTTTCTCTCAGACAGAAGAAAGAGGAATAGCTAGAATCTGCTCAGACCCACTAGCCCATTTAGAATAAGAAATGTTCATCTAAGGCCATAATAGATGCTGAGTTTCCTTTTGAAGCTCCACTGACCTCCTTTTTGAAGCTGTACCCCACCCCCACCTCACCCCCATCAAACCTATACACATAATAATACAGGCCCTATTCTTTCTAGGGCCCCCATTATGAGCTGTGGTCTGGGGGTCCCCAGATGGAATCTATCTACAGCTGGAAGTCCCTGGATGACTCGCCCAGTGCTTTCAATTTAGAGTTTCATAAGATCTTTGGAGATTTTAAATGATATTCAGAAATATGCTTATGCATTTTTAAAAGATTCCTTTTTCCCATCTGAACTCCTTTAACAAAGGTATTACACTAAGGACAAAAGCTGTCCAATTTTTTCCAACCTTTTGGTTCTTTCTAAAACACAGTCATTTTGTTAGACATTGAAAATGTCTTGATTTAGTTGTCTTGCTATTTTGGGCCTGTCCTGCCCCCTGCAGTGGTAATAAGGATGGGGGTTCCTGCTGGGCCCTGAAGAATACCATTTCACGGCCGCCACAGAGCTGGCGGCTTTTATTTATGGAGCCAAGAAAATGAATGGGTATTAGTGTCCAAACATTTCAACATGCTCCCGCGGCCATGCACAAAAGGGACTGATTTGCAGCAAATTTCCACTTATTTTCCAAAAGTATTTACCTTGCCGGAGCTTGGCTGATCACTATAATGGCATAGCTGAGGGGGAAAATGACCATTTCAGAAATATATATATATATATATATATATATATATATATATATATACACACACACACACACACACACACACACACACACACACACCTACCTTAAAAGTGCTCTACTTCTTCTGAATAAAGATAATACTTTGGGTTGCTAGGATTCTATGGATATATGAATGAATCTAAAGGGCTAGGGTCTGTACATCTCTGTTGTTTTAAACATGAAAAGAAGTGGCACGGTCCAGACAAAGAGAGTTCACATGGGCAAACAGATTGTACCTAAGACGGCATGCTACAAGTGACCACATCACTTTGGGCATGCCCAAAGAGTAATGTAAGCATTATGATATGCAGAATTGGGGCTAGGGGTGACAAGCTAATATATTCCTCAGCTATATTTGCTAATAGAACTCAGTCAAGACTATTGATGGGTAATTCAGAAGATGCTATGAAATCATGCTACCTATTTAAAGTAATCAATTCACACAGTCAAAAATATTAATTGTGGACCTACTATGTGCTGTGCATTTGCTACCTGCCTAAGTGTAAGATGTTAAAAATTACTTTAAACCTGGCATTCCATAGTCTCTGTGATGTACATTAATATATCCTGGTCAAATACAATCTGAAGACCTCTCCCTTGGGTCTGTAGTTCTGTTTCTTAAGCATGGCTCTTCATATCTCTAGACTACGGTTCACTTGTCCACTATGCTATTACATATAAAAATACTTTGTATTAAATATATAACCAAAGTGTCTATTCTTCACATTTCAGTGAAAAGATTGTTTCTTCCTTCACTAACCACTAATGTCCTTGAAATAGATATGTTTTGAGGGTTGGAGAGATTACTCAGTAGACAAAGTGCTACAGGCATAAGGACCTGTGTTTGATCCCAGAAACTTTATGGAAAAAAAGAAAAAGAGAACTCATCTCAAAAACAAGGTGAATTATATCTAAGGAACAATACCAAAGCTGACCTTAGGCCTCTACTTTCACCCACAAATGCATGTGCATCTCTACACAGAACCATGCACACACACATATAAACAGTGAATATGAAGTCTCCTTTCTTTCATTTCCTTCACCATGTAATAAGGTTTCTATGTTCATTGGTTTGCATGGACTGATGCACAGGCAGCTACCTGAAGGATGAACTGATTTGGGTCTCATTGTCCAGACTTACATACTCTTTATATATGTTCTAGGTGTGCTCTCAAAATCAGGGTGGAGGTGAGGAGTAGGGGCTGGGACCACTGTTGTAAAGTAGATTTTTATCAGCAGAAGGGTCCAATTTAATCTGTTTTAGTAAAGATCTTAAATTTACCAAAACTATTAATTTAATTACCATGACTTCTATGGTTTTTGTTTTATGTTTTTTTGTTTTTGTTTTATTTCATTTTTAAATTGGATATTATATTTATATTTCAAATTTTATCCCCTTACCCCATTCCCCCCCACCCAGGAACCCCCTATCCCATCCCTCCTCCTCCTACTTCTATGAGGACATATCCCACCTACTCCCCCACTCCTACCTCCCCACCCTTGAATTCCCCCCGACTTGGTGTCCAGCCTTCATGGGACCAAGGATCTCCTCTTCCACCTATGCCCGACAAGGCCATCCTCCCCTACATATACAACTGGAGCCATGAGTCCCTTTCTATGTGCTCCCAGGCTGGTGGTTTAGACCATGGGGAGCTCTGGTTGGTTGGTATTGTTGCTCTCCTCATGGGGTCACAAACCCTTTCAGTTCCTTCATTCTTCTCTCTAACTCCTCCATTGGGAACCCCTTGATCAGATCAATGGTTAGCTGTGAGCATCTGCCTCTGAATATGTCAGACTCTGGCAGACCTCTAAGGAAACAGCTATATCGGGCTCTTGTCAGCATGTACTTCCTGACATCCACATCAGTGTCTATCCTTGGTGTCTGCACATGGGATGTATACCCAGGTAGAATGGTCTCCAAACAGCCCCTCCTTCAGTTTCTGTTTCACACTTTGTCTCCATATTTGCTCCCTTGAGTATTTTGGTACTCCTTCTAAGGAGGACAGAGGCACCCACACTTGGTCTTTCTTCTTCATGAGCTTCATGTGGTCTATGAGTTGAATCTTGGCTATTTCAAGCTTTTGAGCTAATATTCACTTATCAGTGAGTAAATACCACGTGTGTTGTTGTGTGATTGGGTTACCTGCCTCTTTGGTTTTTAATACCATCCTTGTTACATGACATATTCTTGAGTGTGTGAAGCTGTTACTCAGCTCTATGTGGGCATTGGTCTGTTTTACTTTCTTTCTCCTTGATGGCCATCTTCACTCTTTTTCCATTACAATTACAATTTGCTTTCTTCTCCATGACTACTATAAAAGCAGAAATAAATAGTAAAACCAATAAATGATATGATGATAGGAAAAGACAGTTCCCAGAAAAAAAAAGAAACAAATGAATGAACATGTAAATGGCCAAGAAACACTTGAAAAATATCTTTAGCCCTTGGGGAAATGGATAAAAATGACTTTGAAGTTCTATCATATCCCTGTTGAATGACTAACGCCTAGAAAACAGATGCCAATAGATGCCGGTGAGGAGGTAGAGAAAGAACATCCCTTGGTCACTGGTGATGGGAATATAAATTGGTGCAGTCACTATGGAAGACACTGTGGGAGAGCACAAAATTATGACCAGGAGACCATCGGAGAATGTCTAGAAGTCAACATAAACAGTTATCAGATAACTCAAATCAAAACTACCATATGACTCAACTATACCACTTGCTGTTATAATCAATAAATTGGTAGCATGCAGCTTCTGCCTTAGATTCTTGTATATCATGTTGATCACTGGACCATTCACAAAACACAGGAAATGGAACAAGATGCTCATGAACAGATGAATAGAAAAGAAACTATGACGCCCATACACAATAGAATTTTATTCAGGCAAGAAAATTTATATAAGGACATTTCCAAGGAAATAAGTGAAGGTAGATATCATATGTTACCAAAAAACCTAGACATTGATTATGTGCATACATGGATGTATGTATGCATGCATTAGTGTATATGTATGTAACATGTACATGTGTGAGTGTGCATGCATGAGTATGTGGTATGTGTGTGTGTGTGTGTTTCATGAAACTTAAAAGGAGATTATGAGGTAATGGCAGTTGTCAATAATGAAGGCAGAAAGGTTTACCACAACAGAAAGGACTTTCTCCTTGGAAAAATGTTCAGTTACAAGGAAGGAATGGATGAGTGCAGTGGAGAAGAAAGGTGAATAAGAACAAAGTATGTACAGAAAAATCGTAACTTCATGATTTACACACATATATATTATTTCTCAAATGGTATTAGTTTATTTTTGTCTTCTTGTATTTTTTTCTGGCTAGCAAAATACATTGGAAAATTAACTAAACTCAGTTAAGCAAATTTATTTCATCATTCTTTATTCTATTTTTCACTTTTCTTTACCTTACTAATCATTCTCTAGTTACTTGAACTAAATGCTTATCTGAATATTTTAGCATCTATTTTATGATGTAAAAGTCAGGGCCATATATGTTTTTCTAAGTATAATCCATGTAATTTGAACTTACTGTACTTTGATTTTAATTAATGCTGATACCTAAATATATATTTTAGTTTTATCTGATTCTTCCTTTCCCTTAAGAGTTAACATATGCTTTGACTATCCCAACATGCAGGGGTGTGTGTGTGTGTGTGTGTGTGTGTGTGTGTGTGTGTATAGTTTATAAATAATTTATATATAATTTTGGCACTATTAACTACTAGTTAACACTTCCCATCTGTAGGGCATGTACATCATGTCACTAGACAGGAATAAGAACTGGTAAGGTGGGGGATGCTCAAACTCTGGGAATCTCAGAGACCTGAGATGATAGGACTGGAGCTGCCCCCTTCCTGCCTCTAGTACCTGCTCTGGAACATATAACCGGGACCCTCAACTGAGAGGACCAAGTCAGCCAGTCACATAATGCAGCACCTAGAATGCCTCTCCGTGATAACAAGGTATCTCAATAGACTTAGCCTTCAGCCAATGATCTCCCTTCCTGGTTATTTTCATGCCCTTCACCCCAAATTATATAATCCCTGGATTGCCACAAATAAAGCATATGCATTCACATCCACTTTCAATAAAAAAGAACATACAAGCTAAGATCATATCAGAGAGCTGTGTCACCCAAGATTCAATTCACAGACTATATAAAGCCCAAGAAGAAGGAAGACCAAAGTGTGGATGCTTCAGCGCTTCTTAGAAGGGGGAACAAAATACTCACAGGAGGAAATATGGAGACAAAGTGTGGAGCAGAAGCTGAAGGAAAGGCCATCCAGAGATTGCCCCACCTGGGGATCTATCCCATATACAGTCACCAAACCCAGATGCTATTGTGGATGCAGAGAAGTACATGTTGACAGGAGCATGATATGGCTGTCTCCTGAGAGGCACTGCCAGAGTCTGACAAATACAGAGGCAGATGCTCAAAGCTAACCATCAAACTGATCATAAGGTTCCTGGTGGAGGAGTTAGACAGAAGACTGAAGGAGTTGAAGGGGCACTGGCTCTCGATTGGACTGGATCCTACTCATCTTTGGCCTGTTCTCCCCATTAAGTCTGGTACATAGCAGTGCTCTCATTCCCTGGTGGAGGATTAGCCCCCATTTCTGACTTCTTTTTCTGCAGACACACTGGTGGTTCCCTGTTAGACCGCCTTAGAGAGACTAGGAACCCAGTATTCATCCCAGACCCCACCTTCCTCTTCCAGTCTGGTATGCAACAAGTGGAGCTCTCTCATGTCCAGAAGATAAATATGAGCTCCAGACTCCCCATACTTGACTTTTTCCCTGCCTGTGAATTGACAGCACCCAGATACCGCCAGCAAAAGCAGAACCTGGGGACCATACCCATCTAGTACAAAATACAGAAAAGCTGAATAAATATGGGCTGTCTTCCTTTAAAAATAATGTGTATTTTATCATTGTTATGTTTTTCTTTTCTAAACACATTCATTATGATTGACTGTGCCCTACGTTTTAGTCAGGGTTCTCTAGAGTAACAGAACCAAGGAGATAAATATAAAAATGGCTAAAACACACTAGAGAAGTTGCAAAGCCAGTGTTTACTAAATCCTTGAGCCTCAGTAGTCACAAGAGTCCCACATAAGCTGTCCATCACTGGCTGGGGTTAGAAGCAGGGCAATTGACATCGGGCTACTCAGTCCATAAGGGAAGGTACCTCAACACTCCCAAAGTGCCCAAGACCCAGTAACTTCCTGGAGATCTTCTAGTCCCTACTCCACAATGCAAGCTTGAACACTGGTTATGGTAACAGTGAATTATTCAGCAGAAAGCAACAGAATATCTCATCTCCATCAAGCAAGGGAATAGTGAAATGATCTTCCTAATTTATAGCAAGTGGACATTAAAACCTCCCTTTCTTTCTAATGTAAGAAGAAAATCATCTCTTTCAATGAATCAGGAAGATCACTGATTAGGAGAGCCATTATTTCATCTACCACAATCAAAGAAATATCCTAGTGATTAATATGAACATTCCAAGACATAAACAAACTTTGAAGATACTAAGATATCAAAAAAAAAAAGGAAACTTAAGAATCACTTGAAAGATGGTTCTTTCTAGTCATTTCCCCTCTCAATTAGTTTCTAGGCTGTCGACTTTTTATATGCATAATACTAAATTTGTGATTTGATATTAATATTGATAAAAAAGACTTTTTCTGAAAATCTCTTTGTTATTATATCATTTTGAAGTATTTTATTCACAGATATTAATTCTTCATTGTTCCCATTCTATGTAGTCTTCCAGGAGCACCTAGCAACTCTGTGGCATCACATGCAGAAAAATAATTGCCATACAGTTCACTCTGGATTTTCTTTAATTTTCCTTTGCATTCTGGGATAATATATACCATCTCATGCATTTACTGTGATATCAGCTTCATCGGAGTCCCTCAGTCTATGAGCTTTTCTGAATTGCCACCCACCACAGCCCTTAACACTACTGTCTGTCACTGTAACCCATAACTCTATCTTCCTTCTAGACATATTTTAACATCTCAAACATATGCTTTTTGTTCTATTAAATCACCATACTGTCAATTAAATTTCTCTTTTTAACCCACCCAAATCTTTTATTAGCATCTTAAAATTGTTTAGTACAGTGTTTCAAAAAAAAAAAATCACCAGTATTCTGAAGTTTACTTGAGATTACAGATAATTTTTTGCATTGTCTGGAGTGACTCGAGAGTGAAGAGGAAACATGAGGAAGGACAGCTATCAGCTACCTGGCATGGGCTTCCCTAAACTCTTAAACCAGAGGGTCATTAGAAAGCTAAAAAGTGAATTCTCAGGGGAAAAGGAGGAGGAGGAACAGGAACAGGAACACAAAGAGAAAGAGGGGGGACAAAAAAGGAATAGAATAATTGAAAAAATTAATGTTCAAAATTAGGGCTTGAGAAATGGCTCGGTGATTAAGAGCACTTCTCTCTTAATCACTCAGAGGACCTGGAATAATTTACATGAGTTATCCTATAGCATGGAATACTGCCCCTCCCATGCAATAAAATTTTCAATGGCAGTTATGGGATACCTCTTTTCAAAATTGTGGTTAATAAGTATCCACAGACTCTCTAAACACTATAGGTCATTGTCATTTGTCCTTGTTTACTTTCTATTTCTATGACAAATATCATAACTAAAAGCATATTAGGAAGGACTGAGTTTATTTGGCCTACACTTCCACATCACTGTCCAGCATGGAGAAAAGTCACAAGAAGGAGTGAAGGCAGAAGTATGACAGCAGCAACAGAAGCAGGGACCTTGGGGAGATGTTGCTTACTGGCTTTCTTTCCATTTCCTGCTCAGCTTGCTTTCTTATACAGCCCATTGCTTGTTTAGTCTGTTTTTCTTTTTATACAACCTAGGACATCAATTGTTAATCAAGAAAATGACCCCATAGGGTTGTTTACCAGCAAGCCTGATAAAGACATTTTTTTTTCTACTGAGGTGCTCCCATAAATCCAGCAATGACAATGCCATCTCCTAGAACCTGCCTGGGACACCAAGCTGCCTTCCTCCAGACACCTCATCTGACTGAAGACTCCCGAGACACAGGCTGAGACCCAGAGACACATGCTGAGTCCTACAGAAGACAGACCTAGACCTTCCAGCTACAGACAAACTCTCTTGCCAAAGTAAAATGGCTACTAAACTTAGAGAAAGTTACATGTTACTAAAGAAAACATAATGTCTATCTAGATTAATCAGATGTTATTACCCTCAAAATGTACAACCCATGACAATGATACCTTGCCTTCCCAATCCCCACCCTCAACTCTCCTTACCCTGTGATTTAATTGTGCTATCCCCTACAGCCTGTGTAGTGTTTTCTTTGACTTCCTCACCCAAAATTTTCACTACAAGTGACACAGTCACTTCAGTGACGCCCCTTCTTTTAAAAAAAAGAAAAAGAAGGAGTTGTGAGATAGTGAAAGGATAGCTTGGTTCCTGGTGGAGCACAGGCCTTAAACTCCTGACCCTAATGGGTGTGTTCGGCCTTGTCCCAGACTCCAGGCTCCTGACACGTGGCTGAAGATCTCCACTGATCAGCACCTTTTAGTCATGTAGGACCACACCCCTACCAGCCCCTCCACAGGTAAAGGGTGTGACTACAGGCCTCAGAGTCTCAAGAGATCTCCACGTTAATGAGATACCTAAAGGCCAGAGGGAGTAGCCAATTAAACATTCCTTCCCAAAACCTCCTCCTTACAAACGGTATTTAACCAAAGGCCCGCCCTGGGGGTATGGGGTACAGCTTCATCCACTTTCCACCATGACAATAAACCTTTTAAAACCACGGATTTCCTTGTGTCTTTGGGGCCCTGCTGTGGGGAAACATGGAGAAGGTCTTTGACTGTCAAGCTACTGCTTAATCTCCCTTCTAAAAGACTTCTCTATGTTCCCGCCTCCATGGAACCCGCCAACTCAAACAAGCTAGCCAACCCAGCCAAGTGAGTGCCATAACCAAGAGTCTCTCACCCCATGGGGCACTGCTGGAGCTTCTCTCCCTCATCCCTCTTGGCTTCAGGCCAGTCCAGCCAGTATGCCCTCCTATCTCAGTTCTTCTGTGGCTCCCAGTGGTGGCTGGGAGCCCAAAGACAGAGACCACCCATCTACCAGTTAGCCACTTTGGCCTGGAGACCTCCACTCAAGAGCTCTGCCCCTGAGGGACTTCAAGCTGTGCGGGTGGAACCCCACAGCTCCTCACAGCCCAGCATTCACCTGGTGTTGTGTGGAGGAAACTTTTGCCTCCTTGAACCAGGGCAGACAGCGGGATTCACAACACAACCCAACAGGACCCATGCCCATGCACAAGCTACAGCCCTACCAAATGCCAGTGTTCTCAGCTACACTTAGATCTCTATGAGTAAGACTCTATTGCTGAAGAGTCCACATACTTGCACCATCGACCATGAGAAATGAGGCTAGTAGAGATCTGGAAGCTTCATCCTCATTGGTGAACTTCATAATGCTGAGAGATGCTATGCATGCTACATGGGTAGAAAAGTAACAAACAGGGGGTTTGGGACTCAGTTGTGGGCCAGCTACAGTAATAACTCTCCTGACAAGGTGTCTCTTTTGGTCCATCAGTGTCATGAGTGTTAAGAAAGTAACATCCAAAGTTCTAAGATTAGTTATGGCTCCACACCAGAGAAAACGATCAGATCATGTGGTGAGAATTTCTACAAAGGCAGCATACAGTCATGGCTTCTTGGGCATGAGTGGGTCTTACCTGGACAGAGGATAGAGGAAGCCAATGACAGAGGAGGGATAGTGAAGAAAACATAATCAGAAAGTTTGACTGCTAATTACTCTATCCTAGTTATATCCTTTTCCTGTATTATCAGTATTCGATTGCTCAAAGCAATCATTGCCAATTACCTAGATCATTACTTTACAGCCCGTTTACCCATCAGAATAAACAGAAAGGCTATCTGGAAAATACCTACTGGTAAAATAGTCCTACTTTCGGATCAAATGCACTTACTAATTTTTGCCAACTGGGTTTTCGTTTTGATGAGTCTAGAAACTGACGTCTCTATGGTTTTGTTTCTGAGCACACTTTGAGGAATGTCATATTGTTGTTTTAGAAAGTCATGAATATGAACTTCTGTTTTACTATTTTAAGTTTTTAAAAGGATTCTCATTACCACGAATCTCAACCTGTGACTAAAACAGCCTCAATGCATATTCAAGTTCCATGGATAAGTGTTTCCCAGTACTGCTTTTGGACTGATGGTTTTACGGTGGTCTGTAACTGACTAAGTTTGTAAGAAGTTGACATGACTGAGACTACCAGCCAATGAATTAGTTTAGGATAATTATGTAAATGATCATGCTTAGCTATGTGGAAGAGCAGGTTTCTGGAGCTTGGCACACTACCATTTGTTAAGACTGTTTTAGCACCAGGAAAGAGCCCAAAGGCCCTGTCAAGGAGGAAGGTACTACACGGTTTAAATAACTATTTCAGGAAAATCACTTTTAAAACACTGTGACCTTAAGATTACATCTAAAGTCTAAATGTGACACCCCCTTGTACACTACTGTGCCAATTTCATATTTTTTTAAAATCTCTTTCAAGGTATTCAGTTAATAACCAAGTTGGATTCAATAGATTCTACCACTGAAATGTTGATGACAGTACTGTGGCTGCGTTTACCAATCTGTACCATCACTTTGCCTTTGCATGTACATTTAGCTACATTTCACATCTAAGCCAGTTTATCCCTATCAGATGACTGTGGTTGTTACTTCAGCCTGATGCCATCTATCTTAGTTAGGGTTTTACTGCTGTGAACAGACACCAAGACCAAGGCAACTCTTACAAGGGCAACATTTAATTGGGGCTGGCTTATAGGTTCAGAGGTTCAGTCATCAAGGCGGGACCATGGCAGCATCCAAGCAGGTATGGTGCAGGAGGAGCTGAGAGTTCACATCTTTATCTTAAGAATGCTAGCCGAATACTGGCTTCCAGGCAGCTAGGGTGAGGATCTTAAATCCCACACTCACAGTGACACATCTCCTCCTACAGGGCCACACCCTCTAATATGCTTGACTCTTTGGGACTCTATCTTGATTGTTTTGAGTGATAGTAATGAGATTTAGTCACACTAAAATAGATATATACACTTAGGAATTGGGGAGAGAAATTTAGGTCTATTTCTCTGAAGAACTAAGTTTTATTAATTTAAAGAAGTATAAAACAATATTTTACTGAAGGATTTGTTTATTGAAAGATTTATAAATTTTTTTTGAGGAAAATAAAAACAAAACAAAAACAAATCAACAACAACAAACAAACATAAAACAAACAAACAAAAATCAGAGCACCTAGACTTTAAGATAGTCCTATCCAATAGAACATTCTTCAATAGTGGAAAAATCCATAGCTCCTTTATTCAAAGTAGTAATCCAAAATAATTCATAACTATATATTTAACATTGTAATGGAGAGGCCACGTTTGGGGCTTCTAAATTTTATTTAACTTTAATTAATTAAATTTACATAACCATTATTAGCTACTGATTGTCACACAAAACTGGCTTAAATAATCACACACATGATACACAATGTTCAGTTCTCAATCCTTACTCTAACAGATACTTATCTAACAGATATTGTTAATCAGATAGGATGCCCTTAAGCTTAGGTGCCAGTACATCAGATGTAGGCATTAGTAATTTGCCAGGTGAATAGGATGCAAGAGATGAAATTTGTTATACATTTAGGCATTTCAAGCAGAAAGTATAAAATATATTGTATGGTTTTCTTCTGTAAAGACATAATTGTCTATTCACCTCAGATAAGGCACCAACCGTAGATCAAAGAGATGACTGCATTCTTCAACCTGGCATGTTACAAGCTATGCTCTGGCACTGATCCTCAATAAGGCAACAAGAAGACCCAAATTAGTGAAAAGTAGAAAAAGGAGATTTATTCAATGTGGCCATCTTAGGAAGAGGGACAAAGAGTTCCCCAAAAGCTTCCAGTTCCATCTTCTGGGTCCTGAAATAAGATCAAAATTTACATTTTACATTTACATTTTACAAAAGTTACCAAGGATATATATCTCTTATCAGACTCAGGTTAAGGTATGATCATGATAACCACTGTCATCCTTATTATCTGGGTTTCAGTCTCATCCTGACAAGTTGTTAGACTTATGGGAAATCTCTTTATGAGAGGCTATTTCCCCTCTTACTGGCTCCTTTTCCTTCTCCTTGCTTGAAATTTCTGGAGAAGTTCCAATTTCTTTGAGGTCCAGTGTTTTAATAGTCTAATAGTCAGCTCAAGAGATATGTATCTTTTTAGACCATTTTCAGTTTTGCAGACTAGTTACACTACTACCTAAGCATCACAACAATTAAAGCTGGCTGTGTTGCTGGAGCTCTCTGTAGCACTTGCAGGTATCTCTGTGGTCTCATTTCCCTGCCCTAGTTCATTGCTTTTCTATCCCTGGAAAGAGGCCTGGTAAATCCTGAAAATTTCATGAATTTCCTCAGCTTTGCGGTTGTATTTACTTCTGGAGTCTTGGGATCTTTTCTTGTCCCTCCCAGAATTGTTTCAGTTCACAGGAATTAGGTATATAGCATGTTACTGTTTAAGTGATGTTTATCAGGGTTGTTCCAGGACCAGTAGGACATGTCTGGGATGTTCTCTAAAGACATTGTAAAAGTTAATGAACTTACAAACATCTTAAGAAGTTGACATTGGGATATCTAAAGTGCTGACTTTACTTGAGTCATCCGAAGTTTCTGCTTCAGAATAGGTAGTTTCCAAAATGTGAGGAAGAGTCGTGCATTAGAAGTCATCAGCTCCCAGTCAGCATACTTGCATCACGATCTCCACACGGACAGTGTGCACTTAGCACTCAGTTTGTATCGTGACAAGGTAGCTTAAAGCAAAACTTGATCTTCAGGGGGAAAAATGAAATTCTTCCCTTCTGGAGCATTTCTGCCTTTATTCAAATGGCTGATGCTTCCAGCATCCTTTGTCTTTACCCATCATGAGACATAGTCTCACTCCTTATCTCTATCAATCCTGGACTACATCTGTGTCACCTGTATCCCAAGTTATCAAGTAGCTTGTGTCTAGAAAATACCCAGAATTAAATTCCCATAATCTTATTTATTTTCTGAATGATTTATTATATTTACTATCTTTAAGACCCCGTTTCCTCAACATTAAACAATGACCAGCAGTGCCCTGCCTCACGATGGGATACAGGTAATAGATCTTTAATGACAAGAAACTTAATGACAATCAAGAAAAAATAAATACTGGCTCTTTTCTAAATTTGACCTTGTAGTGGACAGTTGTATTGTGTCCTATTATTGAAGTACTCTATGGAAATGTAGCCCCAGCTCTATGACCTAGTGCTCTTCCTTCTATTTTGTCATACTTCTCTTCACAGTTGCTGCTCTTGTGTTGTGGATTACCCTGTTACTGTTTGTATTCTGATGTTAAATTCTGCTTCCTCAAGAGGAGCTGTACTGAAGACAAGAAGTGGATCACATCCTCAGGTGATTTCGTGCGAACTTTCTTCCCATTCTAACTGGTCAAGTAAAAGCTAAAGCCTGTGATTGGGCAGTGGAAGGGGAAGGTAGGGCTGGAGGTTTTAGAGAATGGAGAAAGGGTAAGGGACAATGGAGGAAAGACAGAGGAGGAAGAGATGGAAGGAAGATGGAGCAGAACCACATAGCCAGAAGAGGCTGCAACTAGCAAGAGATCTCACAGCTGGGAAATAGATTAGTGTAGTGGCAGTTCTGCCCAATCTAGACATACAACTTATAAATATAATAAGTTGTGTAGTTTTACCTGGGCTTAATGAGATTGGATATTTACTGCAAGAGTCTTGAATTGTTATTTGGATGTTTAAAAGCATCTTTAACTTGACTTCAAAGCTGGGCTGCCTTCAGTCTTCCATGTATTTGTAAATATTCATTTAGTTTTAAGAACAAAAAACAAAGTAAAGTTCACCTGCTTTTCTCACTTCTCTTGTTCTAATTTCAATTTATCCCAGGCCTTTTCAAGTTACTTTCACTTAGTCATGCCTTTTTCTTGCCATCTTCACAGTTAATAGCTTGCTTGGTGCAAACTTGAACCATGGTCAGACTTCTAAGCTAGTTGCCTGCTTTATCTCTCCCTTCTACAGTCTATTGTCCACATAGACAGTCTATTGTCTATTCACAAAACCTGATTTTTTTTCACTCCCGAACATCACACACAAATTGTCATTTCATATCAATGCTATAACATGGGGGAATTGAGAATAAGTCTGTATCATGTGAATAAGCACCTCTCTTTACTAAGATTGCAATTCACTTTGCCTACAATAATGGCTCAATCAATATTGTATTATCATAGTTTAGGTTTTATAAGGTTCTTCCTAAATATCTGCTAGAACAAAATCATGCTGTCATATTTAGGTTATTATTGTTGTTATGAAACACCATGACCAAAGCAACTTGAGAAGGAAAAAGTGTATTTTGGCTTACACTTTCACATCACTATTCATATATGGAATTATGGACAGGAACCCAAGCAAGGCAGAAATCTAGAGGCAGGAGCTGATGTAGAAGCATAGAGGAGAGCTGCTTACCAGCTTGCTTCCTGTGCCTGCTTAGCCTGTTTTCTTATAGAACCCAGGACTACTAGCCTTCTCACATCATTCACTAATTAAGAAAATTCTCTACAGGTTTATCTATAACCCAGTCTTACAGGGGTGTTTTCTCAGTTGAGGAATCTGCCTATCAGATAACTGAAGCTTGTGTCAAGTTCACATAAAATTAGCCAGCACACAGGCCCATTAACTTCCGTTGTAGCATTTTTTGCTATAGTGCCATCTATACCCAAGTGTTGAATATTTTTGCCCATCCATCTATGATCAGCACAAATGTTCCCTCCTTCATCATTATTGTCTTTATGAGGTTCTCATAAACTCAGGCCTTTACAATAATATAAAATTTCTTCCTTCTATAAACATTCTTTAAAAACATTCTTTAAAAAAAAAGGTTTTGTTTCTTGTAGTTTTGCATTAAGTCATACAGGAGTCTAATGTCTCTTTTCTACCAGTTATCTTCATTGAGAATAGAATTTGTAAATTACTCATTGTAGCACTCGCAGACAACATAGCAGAAAAACAATCCAGTACCTTGATTAACATTAGTAGAGACCTTTTAGACTATTCACATTGATTTTAAATTGATATTTACTATTAACCTACAAAGCCTAGGCCCCTATTCTTTCAGCCTTTATATCCAATGGCTGGGTATCTCTGTAGTCAGTGAAGAAATACACAAAAAAAGTGACATGCTATAGTGTTAATGCATTAATGAAAAAAATATCACCTCTCAGTAAACCTGAAACCCAGTATACATGCAGATGCCATCCTGAGGCCATGTCCAAGGTGCAGTAGCAATGTTCTTCCATTGCTAATGGATACACCCACTCATGTCCCTTTTATCTTAGATCATTCCTTTTACTGGCATTACTAGATTAACATTATTAACACTTCAATTTAATAGCCTTCAGTCTAATAATTGAATGTAATTTTCTGTGCAAGATAATTCTCAACTTTTAAGGCAATGTTAGCTTTGCTGAATGATGGGAATTTCTCCCTCCACCTGGTGCTTCCTTGGGATATGATCCACGCTTATTAAATATGTGTTGTCCACGTGCTCCTGTGTGTGTGTGTGTGTGTTTTAAAAAAAACAAAGGTCTGAGGGGATACTTTTATAAGTTTGGGTCTATACAAATAGGAGACAAGAGCATGCTGGTAGAAAGCCCAAAGTTTTCTAAATGTAGATGAGCACAGATTAAGAAAGCAGTAATTAATTTCCTTTGACCTCGAGCTGAAATTTCTTTCTAGAGCTGTCATAAAGAGAAAGGGGCCAGAGAAGAGAAGTGAGGCTGTGTAACAATGCAATTAAACCCTTGTAATGAGGTCGGGCCTTGGACTTGTTGCAACTGATATCATTATAGCAAATGAAAAGGCCCTATATGGATGGCAAGGTTTTCTTATTCTTTTTTTTTTCTTTTTTATTCCATTTTTTAAAATTTCTTTTTCTCTTGTTTAACTCTTTTAATACCAAATACACTTCATGAAGTATTTATAAAAGGAATATATAGGCTTTATATATGTGTGAATATAAATAGGCACATAGATGTGTGCTTACACACACACACACACACACACACATGATCTTTTTTCAGAAGAAAACTCGAGTTGACTCAGAAACATGATCTTTGTATACAGATCAAAAAAGCATAAGAGAGGCAGAAAAACCTCAGTATCGTGGCTTGAAATGGTTAAATAGTCTCTTCCACTGTGGCTGTTAATTTGCAGGTGTCTCCAATGAGCTAAGGCCATGAGGTAGGATGTAGGGCTCTAGCCTCTTTCATTTATTTATTTTGAGTCTCCTACTAAATAGCTCAATGACCGAGGCAAGCCCCTAAATGTCTCTGGGCTTCAGTTCTCTCATTTCATTGATGGAAAGAGTAGTGCTGGGTGTAGTTTTTGTATTCCTTCATGTTGCAAGCCATAAACGGCAGGATTGATTTCATCTAAATTTGTGTCTTATAATGAATTTGTCAGTCTTTTTTCTCTGCACATAAATCTGTTTAAGGATAGCTATGTCTATCTCGGACTTCAAGAGTTCTTAATAAGGATTCTGTAGCAGGATATTTATTCTGCTACATTGAATTTGCAGTGGAGCTCATGATTAGGCAGTAGAAGAGGAGGTGGAGCTGGGAAAACAAGAAAGGAAGGGGAAGGGAGAAAAAGAGGAAGGGGAGGGGAGAAAGAAAGAGAGAAAGAAAGAAAGAAAGAAAGAAAGAAAGAAAGAAAGAAAGAAAGAAAGAAAGAAAGGAGAGAAGAGAGGGAGCAGTCATGGAGAACCAGGGATGGGGGATGGGTCGAAAGCTGTCCTGGATAGCAACTTCTATCAAAAGGTTAGATCTTGGGTAACAACTCCAATTGTGTGGACATCTTGTTGATTGAGCAGTTCTAAATATATAATTTTTTTTTAGGTAATCATTAAGCTTTAAGAGTCTCATTTCTACCGGATACTTCGAGGGTGGCAGATATTGTCTGGGTTCAGCCGAGCTTTGTGAACGCAACGTGGTAGACTGGCAGAGCCATCACATGCTGGCATCTTGTGGGTGCCAGGGCCTGTGCATCTAGTTAGTCAGAGCTCCAGTCAGAGCCAAGGAGCAGCGGGAACATGGCAGCTACCTGGGAACAAGCCGGACCAGGTGCTGTTTTCTAAATATCTTCCATATGGGATTCCATTACTATTATTGAGAGCATAAACTCTAAAATAAGGGTGCTTTTCTCTCAGTAAGTGTGAGCACGGCAGGTCAGATAGCCTTTAGCCCAGGCTCCTGAGTATAAAATGGGAAGGCACACTAATAACATTTACTTCACAAAGTTGTGAAGAACAAAAGAGTTAATGGAAGAAAAGTTTTGAAGAGGGTGTGGGCACTTATCAGCATCTCCATAGGTAAGCCTAATTCTAGCTATACAGATTATCTAACTAAACATTTTTTAGAGGATCCAAAAGGGATTTCACCAAACTTCCAATTAAATTAAAATAAAACAGCAAAAACAACAAACCCTCCTATTTAAGGCTTTCACCTAGAACAAGAAAAAAATATGACTAGAATAATTTTACTGTTAAACAACTTGGGACTCAGGGAACATATATTGTTAAATGACAATACACATGCCACATGACTTCCAGGTACATCTACCTTCTCTCTTTGCTTGGTGCTTATATACTGGGTTTCTCCTCAGCTTCCTCACTCATGAAGAAATGTGAAGGAAGGGGAAACATATTGCAAAATTCGGATCTGGGATGGGTTTTTTTTTTTTAACTTTTTGGTCCCATAATCTCTTCCTTCTCACTTTCCTGTCCTGTCCATTAAATAAGCTTTTTCTTTACAACCCACGTTGATCATTTTGTCCTGTATTACCACAGTCCCAGAAGCATGGAGCCAGTAGGCTATGAGATGAAACCGTTAACTAAAATAAACTTTCCTTTCAGTAAGTTGATCTGCCTCAGGTACTTAGAAGGTTTGCTTGTCTTGTAGTTTTGAGTTGGGCTACAGTTCTCTTTGCAACATGGCCAACAATCTTTCTCTGCCTCATCAGGCTCTGCTGCTTATGGATCGATACTATAGCGTCACAGTCATATCATCTTATCGTAAGTCAAAGTATCATAGGTGGGGGAAGTGTCCCTATGTACCCAAGATGTATGATGAAGGCCATAAAGGAAAAGAATGTTCCCAGAACTATAACAGAAGAACACAGTTAGTCTTCAAAAGGCATATATTTCCGCATAACTTGGAAAATCTCAATCCCCATAAGACAAGGTAAAAATTTTGGGCAAGTTTTAATTACCATAAAAATTGCCTATAAATTTATTTTTCTGATATTGTTATTTATATTTCTTAATGTTTTCCTAATTTGGATGACTTTAAAAAGATGGTTTAATTCTAGATTCATATGCTCAACTTGTTTCAGAAGTGTCTTCAGGCTAATGTAACTGAAATTATATTGAAACAATATTGTTGGGATTCTGGATTTTACCAAATTTTATAGTGTGCATTTACATGTGTATTCAGTCCTACTCTAGAGTATCACAGCATTTACCTAAATCATTCCATGAATATTCACTGAGACTTTTGCATGGTCTAGTCCCCAGAATCAGACAACTCAAAAGTTGAGTGTGGGATTGCTTCCAGAATTTATGTCAAGGATGTTTATAACTTTTCAATTAGTTTTTATTTCCTATCTCCCTTTTTAGCTACTCTGTCTATGTGCAATGTGTTGGCCCTCAGTATCATTGTCCAATCAGGAGGAATTATAAAAAGAGAGGCTATTGCATCAGATATATGAACAATTTTATAATTCATACTTTGGAGCAAAGTGTAAGATCCCAGTCCTAATGACTACATCTATATAACACTCCTAAATCCTAAGGCTCAAGAAACATTGCAGAAGAGGGTCAGAAAGGTTATAAGAACCAGAAGGTCTAGGAGTTTGCTACGAGATTGTGTTTTCTAGGAAAGTCAGATACTACATTCATAAAGTCTCACCTACATACTTCCCAAACTTGAGCTCAACAAAGACAACACCAATAGACATACCAAAGAGGATGGTGAAAAGTTCATGAAACTTCAACCCTGCACAAAGAACTGTAGACAAATGAGGAAAGCTGAGAGTGGAGAAGGTAGTGTTCCCCCAGGGAAGAGCACCCCAAATGATCAGTCCTGAAAACATACATCAAAGTAACATCATATGGACTGAGTCAGTTATATTTAGGAATGTATATGAATATAAGTATACATATATGCATGTGATAACAATTAGCAATAGAATAAAATAAAGTTAAAAAGGCCATAAATGTGAAGGAGAGCAGAGAGGAACAGATGGAAGGGTTTGGAGAAAAGAAAGGGAATGAATAAATGTAATTCCATTATAATCTTGAAAATATAAAAACGAAAATCTGTACTAGATAGCAGCCTACCACCAATACTTTAAGGTCTTCTTCTAATTCAAAGTATAGTTTTAGTCACACAGCCTCATCCTTGCTATGAATCAAACTGATACATTTAATTAGTAGTTTGCTTTTATTGTCTAGCATCTGTTTTTCCTCTTTAAACCTATGCGATCATGTATTGCTTTAACCATAGCATTTTACCATTGAGTTAGAGAAGAGTAGGTGCCCGTTAAATTATTTCCTGAACAGTAATTCTCAGCCTCAGCAATACCTTACAGTTACCTGAAGAGGTTTTCAAAATCCTAACACTTGGGCCAGGCTCCAGGTCTATTAGAATGAAATCTGTGAGGTTAGGTCTTTCTTGATCCCCAGGTGATGTGATTGTTGAACGTGACAGTTGCTGTCCAGAGGCTTAGAGTGTAAAATATGTGTCAAAGGTCTGCAGTATAACTCCCCCTGGAAATCTGTCTAGAAACACAGCAGTTCAGGTTGCTGTGTAGGCACAACGCACTTGAACCTCCACCCAAGCAACATCTCTAAGTTACGCCTAAAAGATTGAGAAGCACTGCCTTAAATAACATTCTAACATTCTGCTTCTTAAGACTCCACCACTGCTTGATACTGAAACTATATATTTGTATGGAACAGATGTGTCTTTTAGTGTGTGTGTGTGTGTGTGTGTGTGTGTGTGTGTGTGTGCATGTACTTTGCCTCCATGTATGTCTATGCACCACATGCTTGTTCCTAGTGCTCTACAAAAGTCAAAAAGTGGCATCAGACTCCCTGGAACTAGACCTGTTCGATAGCTGTAAGCTGCCAAATGGATTCCAGGCATCAAAACCAGGACCTTTGTAAGATCAGCAATCAATCTCAATAGCTGAGCCTTTTCTCCAGCCCTGAGATTTGCCCCCTATGTAAGTGATCAAGAAAGCAACAGGTTGGCAATATCTAAAGGGAAGTTGCCATTGTCAGCCATCTGTGCTTAAACCACACCTCTAGGAAGGAAGAGAAAAGCCAGCACAGTTATTTCCAAAGTAGAATTTTTGGAGTAGCAAGCTCTCATAGAAAACAAAGTAGAACTCGAAAAACAGAAATCAGAGCTACAAACGTCACACAATGCAGAACCAGTACATAGAAACGAAGGAGGTCTACAGACTCTGTATGTTGGTACCAAACAAAGTGTTGTGAGGAGGCTGACTGTGAGCAGAAACAGGACAGATCATTTCCAGATCCTGTAACTGAAGCAGATTTCTAGATTCAGGGGAGTACTGGCAGCCCTGAGACTGAATAATGCTGTGGTACTTCCAGAGTCTGGGTTCTTGCCTGGAACTAGCTGCTCTTACCTCACAGATATCTAGAATACTGAAGGCAACAGTACATGTGAAGAATTTAGCATTATGTCTGGCTCACAGGAGTATCTCAGGAAGAGGAAGATGCACACATTAATATCGTAAATCATTCCCAAGCTTGTAAGACTGAAAGAAACTCAAAAGATGAAGGTGATGTTTACCAAGCTTTATTGTCTCTGTAGTGTCTTCCAAAACATCTGAAAGGGAACATGGTATGCCTGGGGGTCTTCTAGGTGTGACTTATTTTCAAGGTGAGCCCATAATGGCTTCAAATTTTACTTATTCCATTCCCATCAAGAGTCAGAGGTCCACTGTTCCCATTCAAGCACATGGGGACATACATGACATATGTGACATATGACTGTGTCTATAACTATGACATAAATGACATATTGTGATTTCCAAAGCTAGGTCCTCAGAAATGATTAGAGATGGCACTAGACAGCACATTGGGAAAATTAGAGCAATGGCATGAAAAGACTATTTGTCAATATTCTGGTTACCTCTCCAGCTGAGGCCATACTGACAGCCAGCATCCACCCCCAGCTTGTAAATGAGTAAGCTATTATATACATATAGTCCACAGTCTCAGAGAGATCTTCTACCTCTGAGCCTTTCTGCTCTCAGAGAGCTTGACCTGCTCTTCCTGTTACCTTTCAGACTTCATGACCAACAAATTCCATTGTTCTCTTCTTTCATGGACTTTGGATAGTTTATTGCAAAGCAGTGGATCAGTAGAACACTGACCAACCTCAAAAGATTGCCTCACACGATCAGAGCCAGGGCATGCAGGGCAGAGCCAGTGCGTAATGGGTCCAGCACTAGAGCAGTGAGCATGAAGAGGTGGAGTGTTGTTGTGAGGTAGGTTGTCAACAGAGCAAGAACTGGATTTAAAAAGTCATATCTGCCTCCTTCATCTGAAGGATGAGGGAGAGTTTATAGGAAGGTGGTGAAACAATGCTGTTAGTGAGTGGAGAGAGCATGTGGTGAAGTAGCAGTCTTCTTGAGTAGTGTGGACAGTCAGCACGCTTCTTCTCACTATGCTTTCCTGCATGGGTTATGTTTCACATAGGAGACACTGGAACTTATGAAGTTAAAAGGCCATTGACAGAACATGCTGACTTCCATGTTGGAATGCTTCTGAAATGTCAGTTGCAAACTACCCTTGCATGATTCTAGGAACTTTCCTGAAAAACAACTTTCTTTAAGTGATTTTTTTTTTCATTCAAGAATCTGTGCAGGTGTATCCATGACTTTTATCTAGGTTCAACAGGATTCAAGATCCCTATAGTTCCAGTCTTAATGGCTTTCTGGTCCTGTCACTGAACAATAATTTCTTAGAGGGAACGTTCAAAATTACCTTTGGCTGACAATAACAGAAACTCTAAAATAACCACAAGTCACATTAGCACTGACCAGCCCTAGAGGATGTAGCCCAGGGGTACTGAAGTATCTCTCTAAGGCCATGTCGTCCAAAGAGCTTCTATCTGTCAGTGACTCTGTGGCATCTCTTTCATCTTTCTGTTGGTAGGATTTGGTAGGATTGCTGCTGTGCTGTATAGGTTTGCCCATGACCTCAGTTAAGGAAAGAAGAAAAGATCAAAGGGAAGAAATCTCTCACATCTGGCTCTTTATGTCTGGAAAGAACTTCCTTGGGAACACCAACAACTGATTTCGACTTACACTTCTTGACCAAGACAGATGTAGCCTCTCTCAGCTTCAAGCAGGAGAAATTAGTTTCTCAAATGAATGTACTGTAATCCTGAGTGAAATTAGGGAAGTTTCAAGCATGAATGACAAGTAGACAACCACAAAGACCACAGGCTAACTCTAATAAAACCATCCCTCGACTAGTGCAAGCACTGGAGGATGGTCGTGATGTTTCCTGATCTTCATCCTTGGAAAGTGAGAGGGACATTACGATCTAGATCAAAGATGAGAAGAAATTTGGGGCCAAGGAATTAATGGGTCAGGTTGCCAGTAGGTTGCCAGCAGGATAGTTCCCCAGGTTGCCTGAATCTGGCTTGGTTCTCCTCACCATTCTCAGCCATTCTTCTCAAGCACAACTGTGGGATGAATTGGAGATACATTATTTAGAGATAGCAAGAGTCACTCTGAACACCTCAGGTTCATCTTAGGCCTAATCAGAAGCAATATACAATTCAGTGCTGTAGTCTACTGTTCAATGGGGTCTATGATACCCAAACTGGGTGAATCCACAAAGTTGAACTGTGATATGTGTACATGTGGCACATGCAGATGAACCTCCATCCACCCAGTGTGGTTTTTCTGAATCTGGTTCAGAAGCTAACAATGACTTTTAGGCTTCTGATGTCCTTGTTGCTCATCTCTGGGCAATAAACTCATCTACCTCAGAAGATTGGGGTGAAACTGTCAAGGTGTTCATCAGTACCATGAGCCTGTTCTCAGAGCCATTTTTCCTTACCTAGAGGCTGGTGCCTGCATAAGGCTATTTCAGAAGGAAGAACAAGGCCATGTGAAGAACACTGATGACTTACGTATGTTACTTCCATATCTTTCACCATTTGCTTTAAGCCATGACCCACTAGGAAATGTTGTTTATAATGACCTTGGCTCTGTAGCTGCCAATATTGTATGGTACTGAACTTTAAACCTATAAGACCAAAGCCTGCAAGCAGAGAATTCCACACTCTAGGTAAGCCATATCATTTCACTAAAACACACACACTTCCGTTTTCTTTCCTCATTCTTTTATCTTTCTTTTTTTATCTCCTTCCCACTTCCTTGATTCTCTCCCCTTCTTGCTTGCCTTCCAGATATCTCTCTTCTCTTCTCTTCTCTTCTCTTCTCTTCTCTTCTCTTCTCTTCTCTTCTCTTCTCTTCTCTTCTCTTCTCCCCTCCCCTCCCCTCCCCTCCCCTCCCCTCCTCTCCCCTTCCCTCCCCTTCCCTTCTCTTCTTCTTTTCTTCCCCTCCCCTCCTCTCTCCCTTCCCTCCCCTCCCCTCCCCTCCACTCCCTTCCCTTTCCTTCCCTTCCTTCCTTCTCTTCCTCTCCCTTCCCTAACCTACTTTTCTCATTCCTTCCAACAGCTTCTGATTCTTTCCTTCTCTTTTTAATTTTTTTAAGTTCCAAAAACAAAGGATACCTTACTTATTATCAGGTCAAGCTAAGGGGAACTTCACAAACTGGCTATTGTACTGAGTCATGTCCTATTCACATAAGAGTTTCCAAAACTAAGCGTCCTCGGATTTCATTTCATAAAGAAATTTGACTGCAATGCCTCTGAAATCCAGCTAAATAGAATAATCAAAGTAAACAACTCTCCCAGCCTTACTTTGAGATGGTGACAGGACATATAAAAACAAGCACTTCAACTTATAGACTCATTTAAAAATGATTAGAACAGGAGATAATCAGAGTCCTGTGTGGGGCATCTGTGCCATGCATCCACTCATGCCACATCCAGAGGACAAGAAGTACATTTGGAGACACACTGGATGGCATGCTACGCATCTGACCCCTGACTCACTCTATTTGCATGACCACAAAAGAACAAGCTGTACTTCACACAGACGTGCTAAAAGTCTTGCCACAGTTTAACAAGAATTTGATGGTTTATTTGCCATCTTTGAGATATGAGTCTGCCAGCAGGATAGTCATTTCTTAGCATTGTTCTCTCTGAGAGATTTCTTTCAACAAATGCTTACAGGACTCCTAAGGCTCACCCAGCTTGACCCTCTGTCATAAAAGAAGAGGTCACACTTGATATGATGTGTTTAGAGGAGCAATAAACAAAACTGAGATGAAAATAAGCAATGAAAGCACCTTCTGCTTGGAGAATAGTTATCTAAATCATAATTATTCCTATGAATTTTGTTGGTTAATCAATAAATAGCAAACAAGCTGAGGGTTTATTTTCATATCTAAGTTTATGTAGCAGAGAGTAAATACAAGTTCTCCCCCTTGAGAAGTATAATGGGGCTAATATTGTTTTGAGATAGAATGTTGGTTTGTACTTCAAGATTTTTGTTCTCTGCCAAAGACTGACACTCCCCTGAAAGTCAATATAGAGGCATTGTAATTCCAATGTGTATTGTCAATCTTAAGAAGCCCTATCACCGCCGGTCATTCTCCTTCACTATACTGTAGCTGCAGCATGAAGAACGCCATAAAGGATGAAGAGCTGGTATCCTGGGTGTTTAGCTGGGTATGTTATGCATCTCCTTTCTCATCTCTGCTGCTGTTGGAAAAATCCACATCATCAATGTTAGGAAGGCCACTGGGCCTGGAAGGAGTGTGACCAAATTCACTCTTTTCCTCGTCCCCACTGAGGTGCTGTTTCTTTCACTTGAGTTATCTGTCTTTAACCAAAAATAAGCCATTTTAGGAATTAGGAAGCATCCATACATTTATGGAAGCAAATACGGAATCCTTGGACAACTTCATTAACTATAGAAAAACATGGTTTTGTAAAAACCTTCCATAGTAGGTAAGATTGCTTGCTAACAGTCCACAATTCTCTCAGTAGTACTTAAAAAATTTCCAGCTTTCTTACCTGAACACAGAGGTAAAGCTTAGAAAGTCCCAAAGTAGCATAGCATAGGCTTACAAGAAAAGGGCACTTTCTATGTTTTTAAAAAACTACTGAGGAATCTTTGTACCTTGGAGAAGAGATCATATAAAATGCATATACAGCTAACTCAATGGGTATATCTTTAAGATTATGAGGCTTTGGGGCGTTGAAAAGAATAATTCTAGAAGTAACAATCTTGTTCTAGAATTGGCAAGGGGAAACAAACCAAATTATACATACCTATTCTTGGAGTGGTCACAATGGCATCCTCCAGATAGCCTAGATTCAGAGAACCTCAAAAGAGAGAGGTAATGGCTGAAGCAAAAGTTGAAAAATCAAAGTCACAGACATTCTAATGTGTGTACAATTCTAGGTACAACACAACTACAACTGGATCAGGCAATAAAAGTTGTGTATATTCTTGTTGCTTGGTGAAACCCACAAGAACCTCTCAGTTACAACCTACTACAAAAATATAGCCATAATTTTCAGTTTGCATCAGTGGAATCAACTTGGAAATTCCATATTTGTCACAGTTTCCTCCTTTCTTTCTAGTTGTATAATTCACATCATGACGTATGGATGGCATCACATCACAGATCACTTCTACTGAGCATCAACCATATGTCAGATGTTACAACACAAATGAAAGGTAGTATGGTGAGTAAAAAAATGTATGATCTGTGTTCTGGTCAGACTCACAATCTACTGGATAAAGCAGGCAAGCAAGGGAGCAAATAAATTACCAGCTAGCTCCAGCTGGTGTAACATGCCAGTCTCAAACAGTTCTGCGGACACCAACCATCATTTATAAAACAATAGCAAGTCTTCATTGCCTTATTAAACATTCCTTTGTCTACCCAGTTGACAAATACACTTTCTAGTACATATTTTTCAAGACCAGTGATCTTTTCTGAAGACCTACTGGTGACTATTTAGTCTCAGTCCCTAGTAGGATTTTCACTTGGGCTGTCCCTCTATGGCTTTCATATTTCTCAGCTTATATTCAGTGGTGTGCAGGTTTCATCATGGAAGAGGGGTTCCAACAGTAGGTTGAGTGAAACCTCTCCATCAGAATAGCAGTTGATGCATTATTTGAAGGGTTTAACACTTGCCCTCAATATCTCAAAATGTTTCTGGCTGTAATTCATATTCCCTATGTATTGCTTGCCTCCCTGGGTTTCATGTGTTCATTATTTAAATCCAGTACTTCACTTCATTGTTCCAACAGTATTTTCCTCCCCTTCTTATTTCCAATTGTTTTTTTTTCTTTTCGTTTTTAGTATTTTCCATCTATTTTTTCACCGAGGAATCTCATTTCCATCTCAAAGACTATTTGAACTCTCCACTTCAACATTTCATTAGCATTTTTTCTTCTGATTGTTCGAAGTTCTCTCATATGATTCAGACACTTTTAAAAAACACTCTGATGACCCAGTTAATAAGCACTTACAATGAAAAAATATTTCGGTGAAAAAGATGAACTTTCATAAACACATATAATATAGTAATGCACTATATTAGTTACAAAATAGCTGACCTCTTAATGACATTGTTTACCTTAAAATATGAAGTAAATAAACACCCTTAAATTCCTATCATCTTAGTTAACAATACTTTTGACCTGTTTCAGGGTTAATGTCCACATTTAAAATTATCATGATCCTGTTCTTCCAACTGGCAGCTTTGTCTTCAATGACTAGGTAGTGATTCTCAATTCTGATGACATATTAGTATCATCTAACAAAGAACATAATACCAGTCTCTACTCTGAGAGTATTTGTGTGAGACTCCAGCAGAAGTATTTTGTACAAGTTCTCCCAAGTAATCTTAATATAAATACAGGAAGAAAATTAAACATACCGACTTACTAAATCTTGTAGAAGTAAACGAAGGAATAGAAGTGTCTTGAACACATAGTCCGTGAGAACTAGAGAGGAGAGAAGCATTAATGAGAAGGACTATTGTAGGGATATTCATTGTTTACATCTTTCTGAGGTTTTTGAGTTCTGATATGGAAGAGATTTTCCTCCTAGAGATGGACAGTTTCTAGAGACAGTGAAGAACTCATCCCCAATGGCTCAGGCTATAACTCCAAAATAGAGCTCTTGCCTAGTATGCATAGGACCTAGGTTTCCAGTGCTGGAGGGTAAACATCTTACCTGTAAGTGTGACTCTCACATGTAAACCATGTAAGCCAATACCTAATACACTCAGCGACTTTATTTATCTGGTTTATTCATTCATCTGTCTTTCTCTCTGTCTGTCTGTCTGCTCTGCTATGCTCTGCTCTAATAATCTCAAGGCCAGATACTACTTGACCCTCAGTCAAGTTTATGGCCCAGACCCAGTTTAAATTAAACAGTATCACCAAAATTACTCAGACCAGTTAGTTCTAAGGTTGACTATACTGGCCCTCTCTCATATTTTTCATAAAAATTACAACAGAGGTTCTTGCCTCTCTTTTCTCCTCTCTTCTTTCTCCTGATTAACCAGCTTTCTTCTGTGGCCCAATATGGCCTGCTGGACCCCTTGTTGTGAAGTATTTGTAATAATAAAAGACCTTCTCCATGACTGTCCTGGCTGTGCCTGCATATCATGTCACATAAAACACTAGGATCTCACTAGTATTAGCATTTTAACATGTGTGTGTGTGTGTGTGTGTGTGTGTGTGTGTGTGTGTGTAAGACAGACAGACAGACAGACAGACAGACAGACAGACAGACAGAGACAAAGAAGGAGGGAGAAAGCACAAAATTTGGAAGTAAGGAAACAACTTGGCGGGAATCAGTTCTCTCTCCCTTTACTGTGTAAGTTCCAGAAGTTGATCTCAGGCTTGTAGGCAAAAAGCCTTTACCCACTGAACCATCTCTCACCAGCCCAACTTTTCTTCCTTTAAAAACTGGTTCCTGATTCCATTTCCTATGCAAAGTTCAAAGCTCGGTGTCACCAAAAAAAAGAGAAAGGGATAGAAATACAAATAGCAGTCTTTCTTTTTAAGTCTCTCTTTTCAAGATCTTCTAGGGAACACAAATAAACCATTACTTCAGAGGCAACGAAAACACAAGGTGATTGATTTCCTTGGTTAGTACTCACTTGGTTCAAATAGTCATGAGACCTGAGAAATCCTAGTGCTCAAAGGCTCCTCTTGCGGTTTATTCCTGTTCTTCTCATCTTCTGAGCTACTCATTTCTCTTTCTTGAATATCTGAAAATTCTTTTCCTCAAACCTAATATTTGACAGAGACTTTCTTTTTTCTCTCTCTCTCTGGTAAAACATAACGTAGTTGCAAAAATTCACATAGTTTATCTCTGAAAATTTAACAAAGTATTTTCACTTGTCATTGTGATCTTCTCTTTCCCAAGCCTCCAAGGGAGAGCTACTTCGATACTAATATTGTAAATTTTACTTGTTTTCTTTAATATTTGTCAGACATATTTTTTTATCTTCTCCATTCATTTCTGCTGTCATGTTTTTATGAAATATCCCAGAGAGGATTTTTTTAAAATCTAGTCTGAAGTCCATTTTACATAAAAAGCACCCTGGGTATATAGCTTACAGGTCACTTAAGTACTCATACTGTGACACAGCACTGTATGCTCCCAGACTAAGCTTCAGGTTATGCTTCTGTGGTGACTTCCAGCTCCAGACAAGAGCAACAGAAGGGCTAGTGTGAGGTTAGAGTCCAGGGCAGCTAGCATTTGGAGAGCACTGTTTCTCCATTTGTTGCTATTGATAGTGTTCAGATATGGCTCCTCCCTCTGCCCTCTGACTGCCAGGGTAGCCTATATCACCTCTACCATGCAGACATGTCAAGGCCTCTCTGCACATGCTACCATTCTTGAGGTCTCTTTCTTCCTCTCCTCTTTGTTGATACTCACATTCTTAACTAGAGTTGGAAGATTTGCATTGATGGACCAGTCACCAGAGTGAGTGACTATTTACCCTTGCCAAGTACCATGACAGCAGCTAAATAGACTATTTTAGAGAGTGGACATAGAGGTTATCATGCTAAAGTCCTTTCTGTCAGAGAAAATTATGTAACTTGGATACACAGGGAATCAAAGACTTTTGAATTTCCTTAGAAAAGCCACATTCTGTACCCCTGTCCTTCTTACTCGCTTGACAGTCACCCTATAGATATTCTTTCTGAGGCATCCGTTCTACTCTGTCCTTTAGGGTTGACTTGACCCAGGTCTAGCCCAAGGGAATATTTGTCTGATGACCCCTGGCCTCTGCCTGTACTGAAGTCTCCAGATGTGTCCTGAGGTAATCATTTAAATGTCACTGTATACCTCAGACTGTGGGTTGACCCACAAGCCCACATTTTACATACTCTCATTTGTAAGCCCCGAGATTTTTAGACAATTTCTTTAAAACTCAAGCCCTCGATTCCTTACATGAATCACTAAACTACAATGTGTTTTGCATAGTGCTGTGAGATAAGATAAGTACCTCTAGAAGTGGTGACCCCTGCTCAATTCAATGTTGCTTCAACCATTAGAACCCAGACACCTTCGGTACTTCATAGTAACCAACTAACCATACTACTAAACAAGTATCACATAAAAGAGGCTTCAATTTTAAGATAAAGTTACTTTTAATTTGATGAGAAATATTTGGAAACTGTTCATATCTCATTGTATGGCTGAGAACCAGTGGTCAAAAGAAATAAACTAAACAAGTTATGAAATATGACTGAGCAGAAGCGATTACATTCACTAAAAGACTATTGCTTGAAAGTTTGTTTTATAAATCAAGCCTTTTAAAAGTAGGAAATATTTCTTGGAGTATAAAACAGTGTGACAATAACATAAGTAAATCCAGTATAAGTGAGTTTTGAGAAGATATTATGAAAATGCCGCATGTATTTTGGAGAAGAGGCAAGAATTTGAACAGGATAACTATGTGGAGAATTGTGAGGTTGTACTTGGCAGGTCTGGCCTGGGGGACAATGTTTCCATCCAGGCAGGTCCAACTCTCAAGCATAGTCAGAAACCATGACAGACTTGCTACCCCCAGATCTGCAGAGGAGCCAAAAGCTTTTGCATTCTATGGTTCCACTAAACTACTTCCTCTAAATCCAACCTTTTCAACAAAACAATCTTTTCTGTTTGACATATTAGTCTAATTTCAGGTTTAAATCAATACGTAAACAAAAGGATTTCATAAGGGTAAAAATAGCCTTATTCGTCTGCCTATCATTTGTCACTTACGAAGGGTAGGAGAAATGGTGACAGCGAGGAAGTTTACTTATTTAAAATGCCTCCTTGGTTTTGTGTTGATTTTTTGGACAATCCAAGTTTTCACAGTTGTGTCACTCAGAAGGTAGCATCGCTACCTGGTTGGTTTAAAGCAAGAGCCTTAAGTAGCAAGGAAATGACAGATGTCATTCAAATGCCTTGCAAGTTATTATCAGTAGGAATGTTAAATAATATATCAGGAGACTCTGTCTTTTATGGCTACAGAAATAAAGGAAAATAAGTACCTCACTGTTCTCGACATTGCATATGTGATGAGCTTCAGTGTGTCATCAGATGTGAGCTCCTCAAGCTCGTCAATTGTAAAGCCTTTCTGATGTCTGTTAGAGTGTGCAGTTTGCCCTAAATTAGTGCTGATATTTTTCTTGCCTCCCCAACGTTTTCTTGCCTGGTATATCATTATGAGATTCTGCAGTAACAAGCATTCTTCTGCTCAAATTTATATCAATTAGTTTAAGACAGTAATTCAATTGGACGACCCATTGGATTTTGAAAGACTCAAGACCATGTCAAAGTGACGACCTTTTTCCTTCTGTCTCAGCCAAGAGCAATTTTTTAACAAGGAACCCTGGAAAGAAATGCTGGTTTAATAATTAGTTATTGATCATGAGCGATGCCATGGTGAATACCATTGGATTGTCAGAAGCCAGCAAATCAGGACATGGATGTCTCTTGTCAAGATCATAGGGGGGTGGTAAATCAAAGAATGACAGCAAAGATATCATAAAACAGCTAATTACATGTGTTTTCTTCTTTGATATGGAGTTTTTTTTTTCAATTTCAAAATTAGAAGTAAAACTTGAACCTGCATAGACTGAAAGCCAAATTATTTCAAACAATTGTATTACTATAAAGCAACCGACTAGTATGGCCCTACTCAAACACACTATAAAAGACTAAGGTGAGTTAAGCAGACTTGAAAAACAACACAAACCCATTGCAACAACACCATGCAAAGTTACTTTGATGAATTAACCCTGCTTTGGCCAGCATTTTTGCTTCACCAAGATACCATTAACCCCTGTGCCCTGAAATGCCCATTAGAAACAATTTGGATACATGCAGAAGGAGACCATAACAATTATAGACAGGAGCTTTAAAAGTATAATTGACTTTTCTGAGAGCTAATTTAGGCATCACTTTAGGGCTGAATAAAAATTTCCACATATGAGCCACTTAATGGAAGGAGAAACTTCAAAGAATGATTTTATTGTATTTTGAAGGAAAAAACAAGAAGATATTTGCATTAGTTGTGCAATTTCTTCCTAGAATAGAAAAAAAATACTGAAAATGTACAGCATGGTAACAAGAAAATCACAACTCACAGCTAGTTGGAATGTGGGTAACCCACTCCTTAACTGCTAACTAGCAATGATGGAGTCTCCAAAGGCTCAGTCCTTAATGAGGTTTTATTTTCAGGTGATATTAATCATATTCACAATAAATGGACTGATATATAAATTATTTTTAAAATAGTGCCATTTGTCAGGAGCTGGAGAAATACATCAGTTGCCACACAAACAAGAGGACCCAAATTTCAATCACCAGAACCCACTGGGAATGATGCCACGTGCCTGTATTCCTGATCTTGGAGATCCCAGGTGGATCCCCAGGGCTACCTGGCTGGCTTATTATAGGACAACCGACGACTTCATCAAGTGACAGATATGTTCTCCGTATATGTACTTCATAGCCTCAGAATTTTAGAATTGTGTGTTTAACTTGGAATGTTTGCAGAGACCTTAAAGCTAGAACCAGGCGATGACAGTAAAGAGAGGAGAGAATGGTGGGGCACATGTGGTGGAGGCGGAGTGAGAATACTGGAGTGGCAATGTTTCAATGGGGATGGAGGATGTGGGAAAAGGCATGGAGGAGCCAGTTAACTAAAACTGAAGACGTGTAACCAAGGCATGTGAAACTCTACCACTTCCTAAGCTAATTCAAAATAGTTATCTGTTTTGAAAGAGTTCACTAGAGATATTCTTCATGCTGAATAAGGATAATCCTAGAACCCATGGGGATTTTATAATGAAAACCCTAATACCAGATGCATATGATAACTTTCTGATGAATGATAGGAGCCCCAAAGCACAATAGATTTATGCCATTGTTCCTGATTTTCCACCAGAACTGGGTGGTAATTTGTGATGACATAGCTTCTAGCTGACTTCACATTCTCTAGATGAGTATGTAAATCTGTTGAAAATAAAGTAATGTCCCGGAATTCTTTGAGAGATGGAACAACTGTCATCATCAAATCCACTGCCCTTTGTATATATTCCAGGCTAGCATTAGACATTTGAAATAAAGTGTTAGCCAACGAGAGAGTGAATTATACGGTTACTCATATAAATGATATACATTCCAAGAAAAATCAGCTCAGGACTTTTTATGTATATATCAAAGGTTTTTGTTTGGTTTTGTTAGTTTGTTTGGGTTTTTTTGGTAATGGCTATATGTAAAAAGGCCCCGTCTTCAAATAAAGTAAAAGTTCTAGTCTTTGTCTGAAGTTTCAGTTTCTGACTAACCTTAGACATGTGACATCAACCCCCTTGGACTTTGTCCCCCTATAGAATATGTGGGATGTCTAAATCCCTACTACCCACACTATGTACCCTAGACCATCAGCCATAGCTTCACCCGGGAGCTTGAGAGAAAGTGCAGAAACCCTTCCTTTGTCCTATAACATGGGAACCTAGTTTAATTAGATCTCTAGGAAGGAACCTTGCTAAAGGGCCTTTGAAATTACTTCCTATTCTGTTAAATGGGAAAACAAATCCCTTAAGTTTGAAAGAAGTACACTCAAGACGTCTGGGTTGTATGGGCCTAGATCTATGGAGGGGTGTGTGTGTGTGTGTGTGTGTGTGTGTGTGTGTGTGTGTGTGTTTGTGTGTGTGTGTGTGTGTATTTATTTATTTATTTATTCATTTATTTTTAAATGTTTCACACCTTTACCACTACACAGGCACTGGTACAGGTACCGAGACCTTTGGGGCACACTTATCTAGTTCTTCGTACTGGTTCTCCATAGTTTCATGTTAAGCTTCACCTCAAGTAGCCCAAGGATGAGCAACACAGCACAAGGATCCCAGCTCTGTTCTATTCTCTGCGTATCTTAGATGTTTTCTACCAGGGTCACAGTGCAGAGACTTCAAACTTCCTTACCACAAGAGCTCAGCTCAGCCCACATCCAAATTAGAGATGGAGAGGAAATAAATAATCTCTCTTATTTTCCCCCAGCATCACCTGATCTGTCAAGCCTGTCTTTAGTATCCCTGCACCAAGCTGACAGCTCCCCCCACCCGCCCCTTCAATATGTGGATCAGTGGGGACACACGCCCCACCCCTGAGAAGATTCACTTATTCAGTAACTGCCGAGGTACTAGCAGCCAATGAACAATGGAAGGCTGTCAAGCCCGACAGCCAGCCCTGGATGTACGAGCGTCGAGCTGACAGCAAGGGCCTCAGAGGGTAAACTGCTTTGCTGGAACTAATTAAACAGATGAAATTATTACATGAATATGCAGATGTTGTTTACATTTTACCATATGGTATTATTTCAGGTAATAACTCGCAGGAGAATCCCTTCCTCTCATCAAGAGGAAATGGGTTGAAACGAAGGCCCCACGTGTCACCTTTCAGTTGCTAGGCAGACACTGATAACGCAGGTTTCCTCTCTGAGTCATGGGGAGTGTTCAGCCTGGATCCCTGTGGTACTCGAAGATGAAGCTGGGCCTGCTCTCTGGAAGGAGTAGGGGGGGTGGAGTGCCTTCGCCAAGCTGGAACGGGCTGCAGCTGCTGTAAAATCCACTCTGAGGTTGAAGTGGATCCAACCAGGGACGTGCTGCCTTTCAGCAAGTGGCAAGTGAGAGCCAACACTATGGCCTCTGCGGCTGGCATGGCCTGTAAGACTTGGGGATGTGCCCATTAGGCCAAAGCAACTGATTCTTAAATTACCATGCCAACAATAGACAATCCAAATGAATGTCACCCCCTGCAATGGTGCCACCTTCATAGGAAAAGTGCTTGAGCCAAGACAGTGGAGCATTAACAGAGAAAACCATGGGAAGGCCAAGCAAACACACAGCCAAACAGAACCCAGCTGCCTAGTCGCGCCTTCCCTCCCTGCCTCTGTGGTCATATTCAAAACCAGTCTTTTGGCCAACCACATTCACGTATGCTTGTCTCATATCTTTCATGGTCTACAAATACTATGGTGTGTAAATTTTGTTCCTAAATGGGCACCACATGGCTTTCTCCTCTTTCTCACTCCCAGTGGACCTTACCCTGACCTTATGCTTGGGAAACCGATAGCATCCTTACCTCTGGTCTCCTTTTCTTATTCTCTGACACCCTTCCTCCACTGGAAGGACATTGCTCAAATTCATACCTGATGGGGCCTCGACCACCCTCCAAGTAAGCTAAGAGCTTATCACAGATTTGAGTGCCAACCAAACACACTCAAGACTGCTCCCGATGTACTCCTATCCTATAGTCTCTCTATTCTACACAAACTTCAGTTTTTCCTCTTGGAGATTTCACATGTTAGTCATGCTACCTAGAAAAATCTTTCCTTCTTTCCTTCCTTCTCTTTTTTCTCTGTCGTTCTCCTTTCTCTTTCTCCTGGCCAAGAGCTCATCACACCTTTAAGTTTAGATTGTATTTTTATAATTTGTGTAATGATATTAATAATGATATTAAATATTATTGTATGTTATATTTTTATATTTATGATTATTTTACACATTTATAATTATGTGGTAAGTGTGTAATTGTAAATTACATGTATATATATGTGTGTGTGTGTGTTTAAAACTATATTTATTATTATTGTTATTGTTTTTGTTGTTGTTTGCCCCTTCTGAGCCCTGAATTATTTATTCCCTTGTCATAGTCTATACCTTCCTCCGTGTCCATATGTAACACAGGCAAACCCCTCACTGTACACATGAAATCAGTTTTTTTCCATACCTGAGAGCCTGCTGCTTTCATTCCTTAGCAAGTGGTTCTTGCCACTCTTGCCACTTTACAATATTACTGGTACTATCTAGGTCAAAAGATGGAAGACTGTAACAGTCGTTCCAACATTGCAAAATGATTCCTGCTGCAGGCTTTCCCATTACCCGCCCAGCACTCAGCATCTTTCCATCTTCTGTTTCTATTTTGATTTCTTTGTTTTTTTTGCAAATAAAAATATGTTACTACAAACTTTCTTGTCTGTAAATCCTGACAGACTAATGTCTTTATGGTAGATGACTACTAGATTGAAAGAGCCATGTACTTTTAAGTTTAATGTGATGTGTGTGTGTGTGTGTGTGTGTGTGTGTGTGTGTGTGTCCTTGCATGCATTCGATCACACATGCATATCAGGGAAAAACTTGAAGCATTTTCTTTCTGAGTCTTGCTTATATTGTGTCCCATATTTATAGATGCACCCATTTTATTTCAAGTGTCAGTTTCATTTTTCATGACAGATGCATAAAAATTCTATTGCATATGAGTGAATATTAATTTTTATTTCTCATTAATAAAAGTAACTATATATATATATATATATCTTATAGTTCAATGTGTTGTTTTAATACACTGGTAAGGAATCAAATTAGGGCAATCCACATATCCATCACCTCTAACATCTTCCTCTTCTTATCTAAAATCTTCTACCTACTTTGTAATATGAATGTTTTTATTGATACCAAGATCTATATTTTTCAGTTGATGCCAAACCAAGTTGTTTTTCTGCTGGTAATAGAGCAAGCTTTTAAAAAGTAAATAATCAACATGTTATCTATGCCAGAAAGTTTCAAGTCTAAATGTACACACAAATCACTAGAGGGTCTTTTTATAAATATGGAGTCTGCTTTAAGAGATATGGTAGATCTGTCTGTGATCTAACAATGACTTCATACCTGCCAGCCAAAATACACATATGCATTTAAACTGCATATAAATTTCCTAGTACCTTTCCACAAAGACTGCATCAATCCATATTTGAATCAGGAATATGAGGGGGGTTTGCCTAGGGTTTTCATAATGTTACACTGCAATTTGTTGCTTTCTTTTTTATCTTTATGAACATTAATTTTATTTTGAAGCTTCTTATTACTGAAAAACTTTATATTTCAACTATTAACATTGTGCATGAACATGTTGCATTTTCCCAGAAAAAAAATCCAAAATCATGGTTTTTTTTAAAATGTCTATTGTTAAATATAGCTTTTTAAAAACTGTTTTATTTATTTACATTCCAAATGTTGATCTCCTTCCTGGTCTCCCCCCTCCAAGAGTTCTTCACCCCATTCTCACTCCTCTTTTCCTTTGAGAGAGTGCTCCCAACCCCCACCTCACTGCCCACTTCACCCCACATATACATTCTCTTCCCTGGGGCATCAAGTGTCAATAGGCTTAGGCACATCCTCTCCCACTGAGGTCAGACAAGGCAGTCCTCTGCTACATATGTGCCTGGGGCAATGGACCAGCCCACATAAGTTCTTTGGTTGGTATCTTTGTCTCTGGAAGGTCTGAGGGGGTCTGGGTTAGGTAATACTGTTGTTCTTCCTATAGAGTTGCCATCCCCTTCAGTTCCTTCAATCCTTCTATAGGAGTATGTGACCACAGTCCAAAGGTTGGCTGTAAATATCTGCATCTGTCTCAGTCGGCTGCTGGTAGAGGACAATCATGCTTCCTAGACTCCTGTCTGCAAAGCACAACATGTTATCAGTAATATGTCAAGTATTCGGCACCTGCGCATAGCAATGGATTCCAAGTTGGGCCAGTCACTGGATGGCCTTTCCTTCAGTCTTTGCTCCATTTTTCTTCCTGTATTTCTTTTTAGACAGGAACAATTCTGGGTCAAAAAAATTTGAAAGTAGATTGGTGACCCCACTGAAACATCCTTGCTGGACCTTCCTTCTTGTTAAACTTACAATCTGTGGGTTGTATTATGGGTATTCTGTACTTTAGGGTTAATATACACTTATCAGTGAATTCATACCATGCATGTCCTTTGGAGTCTGGGTTACCTCACTCAGGATGATATTTTATAGTTCCGTCCATTTGCCTGTAAAATTCATGATGCTCTCATTTTTAATAGCTGAATAATATTCCATTATGTAATGTTATACAATTTGTTGCTTTTAAAAAATGTTATTTACATTCTCGTCATTGCCACCCCCTCTCAGTCCCCCTCCCACAGTTCCTCATCCCATTCCTCCTCCCCTTTGCCTCTGAGAGGGTGCTCCCACACACAGCTGGCCTCCTCCTCTTCCCTGGGGCCTCAAGATTCTGGAGGATTAAGCTCATCTTCTTCCACTGAGGACCACCAGGTGGACCTCTGCTGTGTTTGTGCCAGGGGCCTCAGATCAGACCCTGTATCCTCCTGGCTCAGTCTCTAGGAGCTCCTGTTGCTTTTATTTTCCTTTTCATGTTACAAGTAAGAGAACTCAGAAGCACTTTATTTACATCCCCAGGTCCTCCTTCAGAGGCTAGTTCTTTGTCCTTTGTGTCTGTTGTCTGTTAGCTCTTCCTTCTTCCCTCAGTCTATTGCCCTCTTCCCACATTCTACTAGAGATTTTGCACCTCTAAAGACTTGTAGGACATTGTCAGCTTTTCTCTGATATGGTAACAATGGAGCTGACCACCTGCAATAGTTTTTGTCTTGTTTTGTTTTAGAGTTTCTAGACTGCCAAGTCAAGACAAATCATCTTCTTGCCTTGTAATTATTTATAGTTTTAAAAATGCTTGACCAGTTTATCTTTATATTTTTTTCTTTTGGTCAATTTATTAGCTGTTTTTTAATATTTATTCTTACACACCACACGTGCTTAAAAAAATCCTTCCACTATGTGTTCCTTTCTTATCCTCCAAAAAAGCTAACTGGAATTCAAGTTATAATTAAATCAAATTTCTTAGCTTGAAAAGTTCAATATTCTACAATGTTAAATAATTAAACAATATTACTATGTGTCTTGCTTCTGACTTTCAGTAAAAATTTAAGGTATCCATGATGTAAATTTTATGATTTCTTGTCACTTTTTTCTTAGAATTATACTTTCTACAGTATTATCTCAAATATGCTTATTTTTAACCATTGTAAGTCCCTCTCTCTCTCTCTCTCTCTCTCTCTCTCTCTCTCTCTCCCTCTCCCTCTCCCTCTCCCTCTCCCTCTCTCTCTCTCTCTCTCTCTCTCTCTCTCTCTCTCTCTCTCTCTGTGTGTGTGTCTGTGTGTGTGTGTGTGTGTGTGTGTGAATGCACAGTGGAGGCAGAGACCATATGAGTGCATGAGAAACTAAGAGACTATAGTTTCAGGTTGTTATGAGTTTTCTGACATGTGTCCTAGGAACCAAACTTAAGTCTTCTGCAGTAACAGTGCAAGTCTTAACTATTGAGCTATCTCTCTGTGCCTATACATAGTTTTTTTCAAACTTTTTGCTTTAAACCATTGTTCACATAGCTCAAAAGTCAAAAAGATTTATATCACCTTCTTAAGCCTATAGTTTTTATTAACACTAATTGGTTATAGTGTGTTTTAAAGATTACCATATCTACTATTATGACTTTTACCAATAAAATTAATTTCTGTCTTCTTGTCTAATCTAATAATTCACTTGGAAATTTTTATTTTTGTTTGTTTGTTTTTGCTTTATTGCAATCAGTTGACTCTACCACAAACATTAACTAATACTATCATTGCCAAACTATGGAAAAAATCTAAATACTATAATAATTATTTCGGCATTTTATAGAATTTGTTTTTATTGTTTGAAGATACATATATATAATATTATATTTTATGTTAAATATTTTAATAGAAATAGCTACTAAATTTTAGAAATTGCATCTTTTGGTATCTATTGATTAAATGATGTTGATATGATTAATTGTGCTGATAAAATTCCAAAAAATTGGATGTTCTTACATTTCTATTCATCATACTATAATGACAGATTCAGATTTCTCATGTGTTCTTCATTTATATTGTAAGCAAAATTGCACTATCTTAACAGGCTTGGAAATTAAAAGGTCTAACAGCTCAGTATCCTGAGCTTAGTAATTTTGATGTGGATTAACCCACAGCCTTGCTCCTCACAGTATGTATTGGTCCTCGGTAGAAATGGACATCACCCGTGAGCTTTGTGAAACTGGAAATCCACTGGTTAGATGTCTACAATTTTATAAGCTTTGTGAATGATTTGCATGCCTGACAAAGTAAAGAGAACATGAGTAGAAACAGCACAGTGACTATTGACTGAAAACAGGTAGACCAGTTGTCTCCTCAGTTTCTTTTACATATATGTACAATCACTTTCTTGATGGTTTTTTTTTCTTTTTTTGAATGACATCTGAGCTTTGCATTTTGGTACATCATTTTAAATTCCTCCTCATTTTCCCCCAAGAATGCAACAAGTGTCTGAAGAGAAATTGTTCTCCACCTTTAGGAAAGTCTCATGATATCCACGGCCCTGTGACTACACCTACTAGCTGCTGCTTTGATGCCCTTTGTCTAGCATCATCTTTAATAAATTTTGCTGCAGTGTCTCATAAACTATTTTTTCTCTCGTGATAGATTATCAAAACCAGGACAAAAACCACTACATCATGCTTACTGCCTTTGTATGCCTGGCACCAATCAAAGTGCACACCACATAGGAAGTAAGCATTTAAGAAATATTCTCACTGACAGCTGGATAGATAGATGGATGGCAGTATAATCGGAGTATACTTAAAGGGATGGCTAACATGTAATTATCCTTATATATCCCTTAAACATTTAATAGTACTTGGCATCCTACATCCTTCCCAGCATAGGGAAGACAGATGTATTACCTTGAGAAATATAAAGCAGTTTTCACACCGTAAGATAGTGAAATAATGGGACTGTCATGATGCTGTGTAAAAAGACATAGTCCTCGGGTAAACTTGCTCACATTCTGAGAACCTATTTATGCTGTAACTTGTTTGGATATACAGTTTGTGGAATTTTCAAACTCCCATGTGCTTGCCACGTTCCAACCTACTTCTAAAAATCCTCTGGGGCAAGAAATCATCCCACAAAAGAATGTATTGTATTTGGGGGATCAGACATCCACAACTTAGTTTTGGACTTAGAAAACAAAGATGTTTAAGTCTGATGAAGACATGCCAAGTTTGTTTAAGGCAAATGTAGATGTGAAACAAGAAAGCAAACACCCTGAAAACATAAGGCATGAAAACTAAAGTCAGTACTAAAGGAATGCTTGATAAAATGGGTGAGGCTGCAGCAGCCAGTCCAGAGCCCTGGAGATGCAGGCACTAGACCTCATTGCAGGAGCTGAAGCTTCCATTTTTGTATCTGCTTGTTATTTTCCAGTGCAGACATACATATTTGTTTTCAAATTGTAGTTCAAATTTGTTCTTAACTCATAATATTGTTCCTAGGAAGCGTGCATCAAATTCCTGGGACCAACATATGTCAGTTCCCTTCCTTGTTGTGACAGAACACCCAACAGAAACAATTCAAGTGAAGAAGGATTGATTTTCCTTCACAGTTTAACAGGATACTGTCCACAGTCTTAAGAAAAGCATAGAGAGTATGAGTCAAGAAACCTGGAGGAGAGTGAAGCCAGAATGGAGAATCGGGATGCAAAGCCATAAGGTGAGCCTTCCAGCAAGCTTCCTTCTGGTGAAGCTCCACTTCCTAACAGCCCCAACTCCCCTGGAGGCAACCCCAGCTGTGAGCCTAGTGCTGAAGCACATGAGCCTATAGAACACATTACAGCCAAACTCTAGTAATAGGAAACAACTGGTAGGTTTTTGAATGACTCTGGAAATTTTTTCTCATTCACATGAGGCTTTTAGCCATGGGTCCCAAGGATATCCCATCCAGTTGGTGAGTTCTGAACCATATCTGTGATGCTTTATTCCTTTCAGCCTGCAGAAGATCCACATAAGAAATAGACCTTCAGGCTTCATGCTAGACAACAAGACCCAACGTGTTTAAGGCTGTCTGTATTTGAAAAGCATCCCAAACAAGGTGAATCAATACCCAGCTATAAAAGACAGTGTCCTGGGTGGTGGAAAATGGTGTATTTGAGAGATCATTCAGTTGATCTCTTCTTAACTAGAGACTCTCTTTCAACAGTAATAGCCAGTGCTTGATAGTTTATCAGGTACAAAAACTCATGTGTGTGAAACCCAATGGCTAGTCATGTTCTCTTTACAGAAAGGCAAGTGTTGAGATTCCATAAAAATTGAATTCCACGCCTTCAGTTCACTCTTCGGTAGGACCTGAACACTTTTACAGAGATTTGTAGTTGGAAAATTGACCCTGAGATAGCCAATTATCCCTAGCATGTGTTCTTGGTGGTCAAGCCGTGAAGTTCACAGGCTATTGCTTATCTCTCTCCACACACCTAAAGTCCTTCCCAGCAAATTACAGAAGGCTCACCAAGTCTTAAAATAAAAACAGTGATGTGAGATTTAAATAGGATTGAAATTGAAATCTCCAATCCTCAGATAACTGATGAAAATAGAAACTTCCCTTTATTTGCTACCTGAGATAAACTGCAGACACACCCACCTCTGCTGAGCTGCCATGAACACCCAGGGCAATGTGGAATCAGTCTATCAGAGATGATTGTGTATCTGACAGATACAGTGTTCTCTGCAGCATCTCTAGGTAAACTGCTTGTTCATAATGTAAAAACACTTCTAGCTCATGGACTCCAAATGATCATTTCTCAGTGGCATATCTGATCCATTATGGAATTAAAGGTCCAAAAGCCTGGCTAAAAAGTAGATTTGTCTTATTTATAAAAAGATGCTTGTTTAAGGCAATTGATGTTAGCAGCTTACTGTGACTGGAAAGGGTTCTTTGTGCCATATTCTTCTAAATATTTACATATGACCTGCTTGATGCAATATTTTATTTAGGTATCAGGCCCTTTCCATTCCTCGTTTGCAATGATTGATTTTTTTAAATGCTATTTTAAGTCATTGTAATCAGAGAATAAAATAAATGAGCATAGCTAAACACCTGAATAGGACTGGGATTCCTGGCAACACTTCACCCCAGATTCCATGTGCTCCACACATCTCAGTGCCCATCTCTGCAAAACAGCAGTCAATCAAACAGTAGATCGCAGATGATTCTGAGCAATAGGAAACATCAATTCTCAAACCTAATTTGTCTAATGCATTTAGTTTTCTATTGTTTACCTGAATGAATATTTTGCCAGCATGTATGTCTGAATAGCAAATTTGTGCCTGGTACCCAAGGAGGCCAGAAATAAGTATCAGATCCCCAGGAATTCAAGTTACAGATGGTTATAAACCACCATGTGAATGTTAGGACTCAAACACAGATCTGGAATGCTGACCAGTGCACTTAACAGCTGAACTACCTCTCCAGACCCTATAATCATTTTTAATTTCTAATAATTTTACATAGTTATATAATAGTGTGTGGCATTTCAACAAAAATTTATATATGTGATGATTAGCTTTAATTATCAACTTGAAATATTCTAACACCACTAGGAAGAAAGTATCAGTGAGGGATTGTCCTACATTGGGTTGACCTGTGGCATGTCTGTGAAGGATTGTCTTAATTAAGTTAATTGATGTCAGAAGACACAGTCTACTGTGGGTGGCATCATTTCTTACCCAGTGGTTCAGGAACTGCCTAAGAGTAGTTAAAGATAGTTGAGTACAAACTAGTGAAAAAGTGATCATGGATGTATTCATTTCTCTCTGCTCATAACTGTGAGTGTGATATGATTAGCTGCTCTAAGTTCTTCCCTTAATTTCCCTACAGTCATGAATGGTAACCTAGAATTGTAAACGGAAATAAACTCCTTCTCCCTGAGTTGCCTTTTGTCGGGGTATTTTATCATAGCCACAGACATGAAACTAGGTCACTGTGTAATGATCAGATCTCGGTGATTGGCACATCCATCACATCAGTCTGTTTTCATTTCTTAGTTTGTCAAACACTCAAAATCAGCCTCTGTGGCTAGCTTGCAATACCCAATTCATTGTTGTCAGCAGAGTTATTCTTCTGTTAAATGCCATTCTTCTATGCCCCTGTACCCATTAACCGAGCTCCCTCCATCATCCGTTCCCTGACCCCACCCCCAAGGCTCAAGGAACCACAGTTCTGCTCCACTTCTCTGAAGTCAACTTTACCTTCCATGTATGAATGAGAACGTGAAGTATTTGTCTTCACTTGACTTATGTCACATAGCATTATGTCTACCAGTTCATGGCATGTTGTTGCCAAGGATAATACTTGTCCCTTTTAAAAGCTGGATAGATCCCAATTGAGCACATACATTGCATTCTTCATTGTGGGGAACATTTTGAACTATAAGACTCTATGGGTTTAGTCTGAATTCTAAACAGAATCTCAGTTAAGTTAGACAAATACTATGTTCTCCTCCTCTCTAACATGGATGTCTCCACCACCCCTGTCTACCAAGCCTGACCATAGCAAGAGTGTGATATATATATAATACATGGACTAGTCTCTTAGAAAATGTTCTTCATGTGTTTTCTCAATTAGACTTTGCTGCTGGCTTTCTTTATTGATTAATTTTAAAACATCATATTGAACAAATGTCCTGCTTTTATCAAAACATAGAGGATAACAGCTAAAATTGGTTCAAAATCAGGTGGGCAGACTGCATCATTTGGTTCCTGGGCAAAAGGTTCAATAAATGCTAATTGACAATCCTTCCTTTCCCACCCACATTCATTTAAAATTTAGAGGTGTACAGATTTTTATTTTGACACACTAAACATTATACAGGACCCTACCCATTCATGGGCATACAGGTTTCAAACCGCAAAAGCAGAGAAACCCACTCTTTCAACTCCAAGTCAAGCTTTGAAACTCACTCACACCAGAGACTCTATATTTTCTTCTTGACACTAGAACTATAGCCAATTTTGTTTGCAATTGTCTAGAAATATTTTATTTTGCTTAGTGCCCTATTATGGGCCAGACAGATTATCTGAAAACTCTCCAGCTATTTGTAGACTAAAACTAGAATAAAGTAACAATTTTTTTTCTCTATTACCCAAGATAACTCTTCCAGCACTTAAATTCACATTTCCTCGGAAGTCTGTATAAGGGATGCGCCTTGGCAACTCCTGCTAACAGGTGCTGCAGACAAGTGTAGGATGCATGTGGAGAGAGGTAGTTTCCCCATTCACTGGGAGCGTGCATCTTTGTTGAATGAAGACCTGAATTGGGCTGCTACAGGCACCACATTGACACTGCATAACACTCTTATCTCTGTTCACAGTTCGAGACAAGAGCTCAGTCATCATCTCCCAAACTACCCTCTCTCAGTCTTTCTCCAACACTGCCTCTTGGTTGTGTTCAACCTCCTTCAGGCTGTTCCCTCTCCTCAGTACTTTCTAATCAGCTTGTTTGATTATTCAGTGATCATTTGTCTCCCTACCAAAGAGTGAGGGGAGTCATTAAGAGAGACTTGATTAGGTGTAATGATGTACTCCTGTGATTCCCACGCTCAGGAGGCAGAGACAGGGGAATCACTGTGAATTTGAGGGGAGAATGATCTACATGGTAAATTCCAAAACATTGTAAGACTGTCTTTGAGAAAAGGGGAAGGTTGGGGGAGGGGGATGCTGTGGAAGAGAAAAAGAGGGAGGAAAAGAAGAAAGAAATTAGAAAAATGAAAGAAAAGAAGAGGAATGAGGGAGAGAGATGGAGAAAGGAAAAAGTGAGAAAGAAGAAAACAAAAATAAGGGTGTGTGTGTGTGTGTGTGTGTGTGTGTGTGTGTGTGTGTGTGTGTCCCTAAGCTCCTTATCTTAACTTTCTGGCCCAGTACCATGTATAATAGCTAGTCAGTAAATACTAACTGAAGAAAAAAAAATAAACAAAGGCAGGGCTAGCAAACATGGAGTCATGGTAGGTGCCTGGGAAATCACTGATACATTGGCAGCCTTGGCAGTCAGCAAGAGGCAAGTCCTTCAGACCACCTGATGGAACAAGGAAAGGCTGGGAACCACAGATTAATTCATGAAGAAAAACTAAATAAAAGGCTGGAGAAATGGTTCAGTTGGTAAAGTGGTTGCTGTTCAAACATGAGGTCCTAAGTTCATACCTCCAACACCCATGTGAAGATTCAGGCACTGAAGCATGTCCCTGAAACACTAGTAAGGGAGACCAACATTTAGCTAACCAGTGTAACCAAGCAATAAATTCTGGGTTCAGTGAGAGATTCTGTCTCAAAAAAAAATAAAATGGAGAAATGAAGGAGACATAGGACATGGTTCTTTGGCAGGCAAACACACACACACACACACACACACACACACACACACACACACACACAC